>JAFEMH010000827.1:0-607925 GCA_022495995.1 Adenophora triphylla var. japonica | reverse complement strand
TAGGAAGTTAAGGAAATCTCGACTGAAATTGTCATTACTCCGCAGGCCGCTACTCTGCTTCCGAGGCTTTAGTCGACCCAAGATGACGTGGCACGATCCTCGGACGCCTGCCGGGCAAGAAATGCACGCATTTAAGGAGCGCCGCTTTTCCGTCATCACACCGTTTTGACGCTTGATAGTCCACCTCGGAAACCGCCTCCGTGTTTAATTAGGAAATTAATTTTGAATTTCCTTTTTCCTTTCCAATTTTGGAAAATATAAATACCAAAATCCTTTTTGATTCGAATTCTTACCCGCTTTGAGCTCGAGAATCTCCGGTGAAAATAGCAAGGAAACCATTGATTAAATTCGACCTTCAAGTTCTCCGCAATTCCCTCTTATTCCGATATAAACTGCTGCATTCTTCTTTTTCTTTTCTTAGATTTCACTTTCGCATCAGATTTTCAATTTTTCCATGGCGCGCAGATGAAGTAGCTAAACCGTGAGCCTGCAGGTATGGATATTGCATCTTCAATCGTAGGGGCTTACAAAAACATGTAGATAATGAGTGGAAAGAGATGCCTGAACGAATGTATCTCCATCTTGACATGGCTGAAGTGGAGTTTTGGTGGAATTGGATCACGATTGGAGGTGGCGTAGTTACCACATCACCGACGACTCGAACATTGTCCCCTTTCATCTTTTCCATGAATTGCTCGATCACATAGCCTTGCTTTCGGTGTTCAGAGACGCCAATAAACCCTCCTTCCTCAGAAACACAGGCTTTCCAGTGGAGCCCAGGTCTTCCTTAGGTAGGTCGACTAATGTGATCATGGGACCGACTCCCCGCTTCCTCTCTTTATTGCACGTATATGGCAGCCAGGAGGTAGAGCGGAAGCGCCTTCAACCTCTTCAGTCCTGCACTCCAGACGCATTTGATGATTCTCGCCGTCAGGTTCGGGAAGAATGAGCAGGCTATAACCCTCATGGGCCACCGTACGTGGAAAGAAAAATTTGCCCTCTAGGTATAATATGACCTGGGGATTTTTGTGAAGTGAGCAAGGAGGACTATAGGGCATCATCTATACTTGGAAGGATTTCATGAAACAGCTTTAGGTCGACTTTCACCAAGGACGCCACTGTAGCATCCTTCTACTACGGCCAATTCGTGGCCTGCCTTAGGTTACCACTCCAACCTTCTGTCAACCAGTTCTCGGAGCACAACGCCTTACCCCTTCAAATATACAATACCCGTAGGTTTTTAGTATGTTTCGCTATGGTGTGTAGGTTTCTAGGATATGAACCCCGTATGAGGGTCTTCAACATTTTTCCGTATCAAGTATAAATGGGAGGATCTCGAGCATTAGTACACCTTTCTAAACTCAAATCTCCTAAACTCTTCACTAACCCTCCCCAAAGAAGTACACAAGGTTGGTCGGAACTCCCACATAAATGCGGTAGAGAGTAGGTCGGGATGGGAGTTTCCTTTGCCCAATGATGAGACAGCCGTAAACCATGGACGAGAGAGACTATCGGGGAGCCACACTCGGCATTTCGATTTATATAACAAGTTGTGTAGATTAGCCGACAAAGTGGCCCT
Source organism: Adenophora triphylla var. japonica (assembly GCA_022495995.1). Taxonomy (NCBI): domain Eukaryota; kingdom Viridiplantae; phylum Streptophyta; class Magnoliopsida; order Asterales; family Campanulaceae; genus Adenophora; species Adenophora triphylla. The sequence continues at coordinate 606,346 of JAFEMH010000827.1, read as the reverse complement.
TCGGCTTGGGAGAGTTTGATTTACCACCAAGTATAACTTTTAACCAGCCTAATGATGGCTCTGAGAGGGAGAAGTGCAGCCTCGCAAGCAGCTGGGTAGGGGCACGAGCATCTCACAGATCGTTTACCTGTACTTTCTCTGCAAGTTTTAGGACAAGTTCCACAGTAAAAAGATCGCCAACTATCTGCAAAGACAATGTGGACCACACATGAAAAGATTCCCTTATATTGTAACCCTTTATTCGCCTATTATTTGCTTGCTTCACATTCTAAGTAGCACAATAAATTATTTTGCACCGCATGCTCTTCTCTTAGCTCTGCCGCTTTTTTAACCCAGAGGTAAGATGGTTAGCCGCCACTGCTCTGCGCGTACATAGAACTTCCGCTCGCATGTAGAACTTTCGCACGCCGATCTAACACTTTTATTATTTAATTTGTTTGTCAGAAGCTTCGACCCCCGAGCAAGAAGCAACAGGAAGCTTATCTGCTGGCGTTTCGACAAGAAGAAAGCTGCTCAACACTGGAGCCGTTTAATGCTCGAGAGCTACTGTGTGCGTAGGGAGGCAGAGAGGAGAACCACATTATTGTCCAAGGACAACGTGGGGATGATTCCCACGGAGGAGGTCAATCTCGAGGACCCTTGGGAAGTAGCAGCCCATACTAGTGGATGCGATCGAGGGACGGTAATGACTCCAATAAGTCCAATAAGCCCACTTAAACTCCGACCTAACTCCCGACGCTAACGTTTACTACTTCCCCAAAAAGCACAAAGCCAGTTAGATCCTCTCAGAGTCAGTAAATATTAATGAAGAGCATTTGATGGCGATGGATGGCTACTCCGACTCGAACTTCTCAGGGAAAAGGTCAAGAATCAGAGAAGGGAAAGTCACTTCTCAAGCCAACCGCTTCCACCAATCTCTTCTCCCCACTCCAAGAATCTCTAGAGGACCAACGAGGAGGTTGAGCGATGTGCCTCTCTTATCTGGGTCAGTCAGCCTTAAGTCAACGTTTGGCAGGTCTGCAGCATGGTCGCAGTTTTCATGGTTGGGGAGGGCCATTGATGCTCACCCTCCTATCCCACTTTGCCGATAAGGGGATTTCACCCCGAGGAGTTCTCACTCCGATTCAAGACGGTGCAATCTGCGAGGTAATCCTTTCAACTTTCCTTTCGCCTTGTCATTGCTCTCTTAATCAATCAACTCACTGACGAGCCAACACTTCCCCGATTTCACTTGAATGTAGAATCTCACAATGGTCGAGCAAAGGTTAAAAGCTCTTGGAGGGCCTCTATTGAGAGGGAGAGGCGGGCTCTTGGGACTTATCCGAAGAATCGCAAGAACTAGCAGGCACCAGAGAGAAATACGACGACTCCGGATAACTCATATGGATGCCTTGGAGATGGTGAAGAAGAAAGCCCTGGCCGATCAGCGTGAAGAGCTTCAGCAGAGTCCGGGCTTAAGGAGGTGGAGAGGTGGAAAGCAGATGCCGAGAAGAAAGAGCTTCGAGAAGATCAAGGCGGATGCGGCAATGATTTTCCAAACTTACGAAGAGGAGAAAGGACACCTTCTTTTGGTCGATTTGTCATGAACAACGCGCCGGGGCTCGAGAAGCGGCAGTGAAATGGCAAGAGACCTCCAGACCGTCGGGCTTTGAAAATGCCTTTGCTAAAGCTGCCCGTTGATAAATGCAAAAGAGAGGGAGATGAGTATTATAATACTTGTTGTCTCAAGGCACAGGACTTTACGGAGGTGGGTAAACGTCACATGGCGCGTCGAGCCTTGGTAGATCCAAACAAATGAAGTCACCCATGAGCAATTAGCTCAGTTGGTTCTCTCAAGCTCCAATATGATATATTTGCCCGTAATTGGACATTCCATTGTTCCTTATCTTGACCAACGATTTAGCCTTCACCGCTCAGGAAGATCAAGCAGGATGGATGTGAGCCTTAGGTTGCCCTGAACTAGCTCCTCGAAACTTTGATACCGTGCTCCAAAGAAATGGAGGATGCGAGAGGACATGGGAGGAAGAGGACGAGCTCGAGAAGCGCTTATATTCCGAGTCGGGTAAACCCCTGAGCCCACAGCTGACAAGAATGTGTTAAGATGACGCGAAAATGGAAAAGACTACCAAACATGGTTAGATCGAGAGCCGAATTCAGAACTCTCTTTAGGTCAATTTTATGTTTGATGATGTAAAAACAAGTCTCAAAAACAATTTTTTCGCTTTTTGTTTGATAACTAATTTGAATGCCTTCGGGTTCTCGTGTTTTGGGAGGCATGAGACATCACATAACTTCTATTTTGGGTAAGTCTTAGCCAGCCTCACTGGGAGACTTATTTATATCTAATCGTAGTTGACTCCATATCCTTATATGTTCATTATGCTTTTGATATTACTGCATGTATAGATGTTTCGAGGCTAAGATATGATAGGGATGAATGAGACAATCTTAAGCCTAGAGTTTCGACTTTGATTTTTCTTGCCGATTTGAGTCGAGCTCTCGGTTTTGTATAACTTTTGTGAACGAGATTGACTACGAGCTCGGAGCACTGTTCGACAACTATTGAAAGCTGACCAAGGGTCGACCTTATTAGAACAGAGCTCGATCCTGAGTCGGACTTGTTTTTAGAAGTAAAGGCGATTGAGAATCGAGCTAATTAGAACAGTGACTAAGAGTCGAGTTTGTTAGAACGAAGTCGGCCAGGAGTCGGACTTGTTAAGTAGACAAACGGCGATTGAGAATCGAGCTTGCTAAAATTAAAGGCGACTAAGAGTCGAGCTTTGTTAATGGAACGGGCGATTAAGAATCGAGCTCGTTAGAACGAAGGCGACTAAGAGTCGAGCTTGTTGGGGTTAGTTATGTAGGCGACTAAGAGTCGAGCTTGTTGGGGTTAGTTGTAACAAAATGTTTGGTCGAATAAAGCGCGCTTTTTATTGAAGTAGGGAAATGTTTACATCGATGGAAAGCTAGAACTATGACAAATTTCAATCTTGGGAATTGCCTCAACCACAGGCTGGGTAGTGAGACTGAACTTTCGAAGTAGTACTTGATGAGGTGAGTAGCGTGCCATGGATGTTTCAACTCTTCACCAGCTGGATGAGCTATCATGTAAGTTCCTTCTTTGATGACTCGAGTAACTATGTAAGGACCTTCCGGTTAGGAGATAGCTTGTTACATTGGGTCCTTCTCCTGTTGCCTCGATCTTTCTCAACACGTGATCTCACTTGGAATGACCTGGCCTTCACCTTCTTGTCGTGGTAACTTTTAGTCCGCCGCTTGTTGTTAACCATTCGAAGATAAGCCGTATCTCGCTTCTCGTCGACTAAGTCCAAGTCGATCAATCTGTTGATATCATTCTGCTCTTGATCAAAGAATGTCACTCTAGCAGTAGGGAATTTGAGCTCAGCAGGTGACATGGCCTCTGATCCATATGTGAGAGCGAATGGGTTTTCCCCCGTAGGCCCCCGAAGTGGTTGTGCGAAGCGCCCCGAAAACGAGGGAGTTCGTCCCGACCCGGTTATTGCGTGACCTACGAGACTGTCTTGAGTGCGAGATAGAACCCGGTTTATTATTTGCTTGACTTGCCCATTTCCTTGAGGATAGGCGACAGAAGATTGCCAATGTTTGATTCCTACCCGATTCATCTCTGTTTCGAAGGCTCTGGAGAACTGCAGGCCGTTGTCAGACACTATGGCTCGAGGAAAACAAAATTGACACCAAATGAAATCATGAATGAAGTTGATGGCGTTTTCCTCTGTGATGCGAGATAATGGCTTGGCCTCGACCCACTTGGTGAAATAATCAATGGCAACGATCACATACTTGCAATTTCCCGGGCGGGAGGAAGGGTCCAATCAAGTCGACACCCCACATGTCAAATGGCCAAGCGGCGATCGCGGGAGTTTGCTCCGTTGTTGGCACACGTGAGGTAGGTTGGCAAACCTTTGGCATTGATCACATTCTTGAACAAAGTTATGAGTGTCGGCTCTCATGTGTGGCTTGGTAATACCCCAAAGTGATTAACTTGTCGGCTAGAGTCCTGGCCCCGGGTGTCCACACAAATCCCAGCTGTGTACCTCGTATCGGTAGGGCTACCTGCTTGAGGGTGGATGCACTTTAGCAATGGTCGAGTGTAGGATCTTCTGAACAAATCGCCTCCTTGAATAATGTACCTCAGAGCTTTCTTTTTGATAGCTCGATCTTTCTTCTCGTCATCAGGCAGCTCGCCACTTTCTAGGTACGCCTTCATTTCTTCGATCCAACACTTCTCATAAACCCAATTTCTTGAAGTGTCCTCTACACATTGAATTTTTATCCTCTCATAAGCTGGATTTTCGAGGAAAGAGATGGGCTCTTCATGTGGCTCGTCCGATGTAGCTAACTTTGAGAGGAGGTCAGCTAGCTCGTTGTCTTCCCGTCCAATCCTCTGAATCTCCCAGAATTCCAAATCCTTTATCAGCTCCTTCACCAGGTCGCAGTATTTGATTAAAGTGGAACTAAGTACCTCGTACTCGCCTCTAACCTGGTTGACTATCAGTTGGGAATCACAATAAGCCATGATTTTAGTCGCTCCAAAACACTTGGCGTACTCTATGGCTGCTATCAAGGCTTCGTATTCAGCCTGGTTGTTGGAAGCATCAAACTTGAACCTTAGTGACTCCTCATACACTGTCCCAGATTCTGGTTTAATTAGCATTATCCCAGCTCCACTGACATTCTTGGTCGCTGACCCATCTGAGTAGACCTTCCAACAATCGTCGGGTAGGTTAGTGGTGACTTGGGACTCTGGCTCTTTTCCTTTGGTTTTCTCTTTCTGAGCTCGCATTTCGCTGTCTTCCTTGGTGAACGTCAGCTCGACCAAGAAGTACGCTAGTGCTGAGCTTTCAATGCTTTCGAGAGTCGATACTCGATATCGAATTCCGTGAGGGCAATTGACCGATTGAGTAAACGACCTGAACTTTCTGGCTTATGAAGAATTTTCCTTAGAGGGGCATTCGTAAGTACCACTATTGGGTGAGCCAAAAAATAAGCTCGCAGCTTCCTTGAAGCTACGACTAGAGCATATGCGACCTTTTCAGCATTGTAGTACCTGCTCTCCACATCTGATAAGGCTTTGCTGATGTAGTAAACTGGCTTTTGAAGTCCTTCTTCTTCTCTAACCAAGGCTGGCATGGCCCGACTTGTCTCCGCGAGATAGATACACAAACGAGGGTTTCGCCAGTGGTCGGGCTACTCAGGTGAGGTGGAGTAGCGAGGTAATCCTTTAGCTGTTGGAACGACGAATGACATTCGGTCGTCCATTCTAAGTTTTTCGTTCCCCTCAAAGCTTTGAAGAAGGGGAGAGACCTCTCTGCCGACTTAGATATGAAGCGACCAGGGCCGCTACTCTTGTCCTTAGTTAAGTCGTTGCATTTCTTTGATCTTGGTGGGAGCCTTCATGTCGACTAAGCCTTTATTTTTCCGAATTAGCTTCTATGCCCGTTGGGACACCATAAACCCCAGGAACTTGCATTGCTACTCCAAAGACACGCTTATTGGGATTGAGTTTCATGTCGTTTGCTTTCATGATTGGCGGAGAATGTTTCTTTTGGTCGACTACGTGACGTCCGGCCTTAGTTTTGATGACCATATCGTCGACGTAAGCCTCCATATTTCGGCCAATTTGTGAGGCAAAGACCTTGTTCACCATTCTTTGATAGAGTCGCACTGCATTCTTTAATCCAAATGGCATCATGTTGTAGCGGTAGATGCCTCAAGGCCACTTGAAATGCCGTCTTGACTATGTCGTCCTCATGCATCTTAATGCGGTGGTACCACGAGTAAGCGTCGAGGAAGGCGAGGGTGGAGTGACCGGCAATGGAATCAACTAGTTTGTCGATTCTAGGAAGGGGTAGTTGTCCTTCGGGCAAGCAAGATTTAGAGTGGTAAAGTCGACACGCATCCGCCGTTTGCCATTTGATTTCTTCACCATGACCACATTGGCCAACCACGTTGTATGAGTGGCCTCCTTGATTATCCACACTTAAAAGTTTTTGTACCTCGGCTTTTATGGCCTCTTCCTTATCTCGAGTGAAGCTCCTCAATTTAAAGTGCAGGCTTTATAGTCGGGTTGACTTCAGAGTACGTGAACGGCGACCTCTTCCTTTATTCCCCTCATATCTTCTACACGCCATGCGAAGACATCATTACTCCCTTTCGGCGGCTCGATGATCTCTGCTCGCTCCTCGGTGATAGGCTGCTTTCCAATTTGAATTTTTGGTCGGGGTAGGAAGGGTTTGTGACTGCGATTCTAGCTCGTCCACGGCCTCGGCTCTGGACCATCTACGAGCTGCGGGGTCTCGATGATGATCTCCTAACTCTTTGTCTCTCCTCGGTCCCCGGTGTGGAGCTTCCTCGGCTATCATATCATCCGGCTTATCGCGGCCTCGCATTTGGTGGTAGTGGTGGCCCCAGAGTTGTGTCGATCTGGAGGCATAGGTTGCCTATGAGGACTTGGTCGACCATAACTATCTGAGATCGACATTGTGGTTTTAGAGTGACGTGTCGACTCAAACATGACCTCGTCATTTGAGCGATAGGTCGACTCTTCCACATTGGTGATCGTTGACGATCGGGTAGTTTTGGTGGCCCGGGCTGGGACAGCTTCAAGTAACCATCTGCAGTCTCAATCTCTAGCTCCCTCTTTTTTCTTTCTCAGAGAACATGATCCAGGTAGGCTCGAGTTGTGCCTTGTACACAGCCTACTCCAGCAGGCGTAGGGAACTTGACTCGTTGGTGGGGGATTGATGCCACTATTCCAAGCGCGACCTGACCTGGAATACCAAGTATAGAAGCATAATCACTGTTCACATCTATCACAATAAATTGTACCTTCGATACGACTCTGTGGGGGTATTGGCCTAGGTCGACGTCAAGCTCAATCTGTCCTTTGGCATCAACTCGGTGGTTGGTGAAACCCTCCAACCTGCCATCATATCTTTCAAGCTGCTCGTCATTAAGACCCATCTCTTGGAAAGTCTTGTAAAACAAAATATCTTTGCAGGCCCCCGTGTCGACCAAGAGTCTACTCGTCGTACATCCGTCTATGAGACCTGGGATGACGAGAACTTGCTCCCTAGCCGCCATATTAGTTGCCAACTCATGGGGGTAGAAGCTGATCACATCATCTCTGACATCTCTCCTTGGAGGCACATGTGGGGCCTTGTTGGTGAAAATTTTTATGTTTGATGGGTGTGTTCTTGGCTTGCTCTGTGATGACTCCCAAGTTCAATCTAGGTTGCCTTGGTCCATCTGCTGTCCACCAATTCCGGTTGCTCGCCCCCCACCGGCTTGAGGCTTTTTCACATATGCGTCGAGCCTTCCACAGTCGACCATTCTTTGGATGATACGTTTCAATCCTAAGCAATCCTCAGTAAGATGACCCGTGTCTTTGTGGTAATAGCAGGACGTGCTATTGTCTCTCCTGAACTTGTTTCCTGGGTTCGTAGGGGGCGGTGGGGCCGGCTCGACCGCATTCATGATTTGATTCGACTCACCGTTAAGGGAGTGAAAGCCTCGGGCACCTTCTCTGTCGCCACTAGTCTGTTCTTGCCATTTTTATTGTTTCCTCCATTCTTGTTGGAGTCCTTCTTGTCATCGGCAACCTCCACCTTGGGGCTTTTCCCATTTTCTTTTCCTTCCTCTCCTCGGCCGGTGCGACGTTATAAACTTTCTCGAACAACTCCTGTCGAGTAGTGGCATACGAACCGTCGGTTCATAATCCATGTCTGCCGAGGAAATACCATTCGGAAGCAATTGATCACCTCACTGTCGGTGAGATCCTCCTCGATCTTATCAACCATCTCCTTGAACTTGGTGAAGTAGCTCATTGAGCTTTCATTTTTAGCTGCACCAAGTTATTTAGATCGGTCCTTGTCATTTTTCGAGCTCCTGCGGTTGAGAAGCGATCTAAGAACTTTGTCTGAAACACGTCAGGTGGAGATGCTACCAACGGCCAAACCATTGAACCAAGTTAAAGTTTGCCCCGTGAGTGTGCTTATGAGAGCTTTGCACATATTGTCGTCCTCATTGGCGACAAAGCACATTGTGGCTTCCAGATGTGCTATATGACTTTTTGCATTGGTTGACCCTGAATACTTCTCTAGAAGAGGCAACCTAAATCCAGCAGGAGGTCGACTGTCTCTCAGTTCCTTGGACAAAGGTTGAAGAGCAAAATTGATTCATTCAACCTTTCCAGTGTCCTTTTTCTTCTCCTCCTCCCATTGTTCGAACCTCTTTTTCATCAACAGCCATTCCCTAGCGTCGGGTCTGTCATCTCCTGCAGGGGGAACGTCATTCGACCTTTGACCTTCGCTCCTGGGGGGAGTTACCTGCCTACTCCTCCTGTCTCGGTGAGAATGAGCCCTTTCTGATCGAATTGGAGACCTATGCCTGTCGTTCCTTTGGGGCGACCTGCGTCTCTCATCCCTGGATGGCGACCTGCGCCTATTACCTCCGAGTGGCGACCTGCGCCTCTCGTCTCTTATAGGCGACCTGCGCCCATTCCTGTCCCTATGAGATCCTGATCTTTGTGTCCGGGCAGGGGAATCACGTCGGCTTCTATTGGCCTCTAGATGCGTCCTCAAATCTGATTGAGCCTCCTGTTCCCTATTCCTGGTGAGGCTAGCCCTTAAGTCATTACTCGGCACATGAATGAGAGTTGGAGGTCGTTGAACTATCTGTCTTCGCCGTTACGTCCCACGCCCTCATTAGGCCTAGCGCTCTGGCTGCTTGCTGTTAGAGACTTGAGAGGGAGCCACCCTTTCTGAACGTATGTCAGCCCGCTCTGCCTCCTCCATAGCTATCAAATCAGCCAGAATCTGGGCTCGTTCCAACATCATTTCCTTCTTGCTCATGGGATTGGATGAGGGACCTGCCCTGTTTCCAATGTTCACTTGCCCAACTGGACGTTTTGGAGGAGGTGGAACTCCTTGTCCCTCCATGTGTCATTTCCCTCTTCTGGTATCGGGCAATCCTCTGCCATCGACAACACTGGTAGAGCGAGTTGCTCTACCATGAGGACGATTTGGTGGGGGAGGAGGCAGATTTGCGTTTTCAGCATTGGTGTTGAGATTTCCAGCGTTTGCGTTGGTATCAGCGTTGGTGTTGGCATTTACCTCATTGAGTTCATCAGAAGCCTTTGTCACATGCCCGTCTGGGGTTACCATTGTTGTAGGTTGATGAAATTTTCGAGGTCAAGCTTAAGCACGATTCCCGGCAATGGAACCAAACTGATGCCGCAAGAAAAGTGCTTATCAATCTTCCTCCACGTGGCAGGACTGATCACCTGGCTTCTTGACCTGAAATCAGAACCCACGACTAGCCGAATGTGTCTCCGGCTTAGACCCTCGAGCGTGAGAGTAAGTATTTGGAGATTGGAGAGCTAAAATGTACTGAGTACTGAAATTCTGATAACAAAATAGCAGTTACCTTTTACTGTTGGTAGTGATGATGTATTTATAGGTGATGAATGTTGTTTATTTGGAGGAGCGATGTATGCTCCTAGATTCCAGCGGCAGTTACTTGTAATGGGAACGTGCCTGTAACGGTCCCTGATTTGTAGGGATGCAGTTATGGAAAGGTTTGACTCACGTGCGTCCACCTCTGTTAGGTCGACACTTGGTGATTAGGTCGAGGTCGCCATTTGTGGAATGGTCGATCTGACTGGCGGGTAAAGCATGGTTCGTACCCGAAGTGTAGTATGGATCATTGATTCGGATCAAGCTAGGTCGGGACCTTGGAGGTCGGACAATGAGTTTAGATCGACTGATGCTGTTACTGGGCCTTGGGCCTTATGGTGATTGGGCCGACTTCACTAAGAATGTGGATGCCACGGTTGTCTGTGATTGGGCTTTTACCCGCTTGGCCCAACTCGACATTTTTGGTATGTTCACTTTTCTTTGCTATTTAAAAACTCAATACGTACATATTAATAATCTATTTCCCAATATATACCTAAATACGGTAGAAAATAGTTTTTTATTATTAAAATATACTCCCTCCGTCCCACCTCAAGGTTTCACCTTTTCCTTTTGGGCCATCCCACTTCAAGGTTCCCTTCCTTAAATGGAAAGTTTTCCATATATTTATACTCTTATCATCTCCATATATTTATAAAAAAATCATTCATTATACCCTTATAAAGTTAACATATTTACAAAAAAATCAATCATTAATTTACTATTCCTCCCACTCATTCTCTCTCCTATTAAATATTTTTAACTTTTACATTCTCTCTCCTATTCCCTACCACACATTTAACTTTTACATTCTCTCTCCTCAAATTTTCTACCCACTTAAAAAAAAAATCTTAAAAAGCGTGTAAACCTCAAAATGAAACCTTAAGGTGGGACGGAGGGAGTAAATGTTTTGTATGATCAAAATAAAGACAAAAACTAATGTGAGACATCGATTACATTTCTTATTTGAAAGTGTTACATTTTAAAAATGCAACACTTCTGAAAGTGATACATTTTAAAATGTAATACTTTCAAACAGAAAATGTAACCCCGTCACACCGTGAGACGATCTCACATGATACCACCTCCAAAATAAATAGAATAAGAGATTTGTTTGGATTTGGTGTCATTTAAGTTGGATACGCCTAAATTATAGGATTAAACAAGAAATTTCAGAATTCCTGTGACATACTGAGGGAGCGACCGCGTCAAGTTTCTGGACAAACTGGGCGGTCGCGCGGCTATTAGGGCGATCGCGCGTTTTCCTTTCTTACGAGACGGGCGATCGTGCCCTTGGTGCAGGCCCGGGCGATTTGCGGCGAGGTTTGATTTAGGGTTGTAAACCTTGCGGGGGGTTTGGAGTAGGCGGTATAAATGCCACGTATCTCTAACCAATTCAATTGAGTAGTTCTCTTTCTCATCTGTTTTCTAGATATAAGGTTTAACCAGGATAGGAATTATTTACTAATAATTCGTGGTACTATATTAGAAATTGTAATATGTTTATTTTCATTTGATAATAATATTCTCTACATTTGTTCCCGTGAATGTAGCCAAGTTGATAACCACGTATATTTGTGTGTTATATAGTTGTTGCTTATTTTTTATATTTTACTTAGACTCTGTTTTAACAAGATCACTTATTTTATTATTTTATGCTGGAGTACCAAAAATGTTTAAATATTTATGTCAACTTTATGAATGTTATGTTTAATAGGTATTGTATTAGCCTCAACTCAATGTGCATAGTTATTATTGGGTACTAGGCTACTACTCGTGCGATGCACGGTTTTTTAAATTTTGTCATTTGAAATATAAAATATTTATTTTAATGGACATTTAAGTGATTTAATAAAATAAATACTTAAATTCTTTTATGATTTTATTATACTGAGTTTAAATATGAATTAAAACTTGTTGTTTAAAAGTAAGATATATTAATTTCTCAAAAAATGAGCAATTATCATGTATTTTTTAACAATAAAGACACGTTCATATATAATGAATGAGTATTAAAAAGTCATATCTAAGAAAAAAATATAAAAAAGTCTTAAGTAAATATAACAACAAAAATGAAATTTTGTTTGTTTCGTAATAAAAGAAAAATATTGGATAAGTTATTTTAACATAAAAATATGATGCCAATAGAAAAATGGTTAAATAGGGAGTTTTGAATGTTTGGTGAGGCAAATATGAGTTTAAACCTGGATATAAGAAGTAGCATTTTCAAATTGAAAAAATAAAAGATTATTCATGAATATTAAAAATGAGAAATTTTATTTTTAAATATTTAATGAACACCACATTAACCTCTAAAATTGATTTTTTTTTAGAATTGAATATTATTAGGTGTATGTAAATTGGTTAAGTTGAATAATTAAAAGAAAATAACTGAAATTAATTAATTATTCAATGTGCAATTATATTTATTTGAGCATGTAAATTAGTTAAATTGAATAACTTAAGAAAGTGAGAGGGAGTATTGGTATGAGAAACAATAATTAATATGGATGTATAAATATTTTAAACTAATTAATTAAAGCTGAGTAATTAATTGAATTAATGATTGATGATGTCAACATGTGTTTTGGAGGGAAATTTTTTCACCAGAAGTAGCCAAGTGTCCAATAATGAAATCAGCGGTTATTGTTTTAGTAGAATAGTATAGATTGAGAATTAAATAATGAATATATATATATATATATATATATATATATATATATATATATATATATATATGCATGTATTATTATTTATTTTATTTAAAAAAAAAAACTATATCGAAAGATTAAATGCAAAGTGGAGGAGTTGGCCATCCACAAAAATAAAGATAGGAAGCTCAATCCAAGGAGTATGATTAGGAAAAAGTCTAGCCTACCTAAAAACCTAAAAAGACAATCTATCAAAACATTTGAACTACGTCTAGCATAGAGAAAGATAAACAAGGGACATGAATCAGAGAAATCATCATACTGTCGTTGCCAAGATACACCACAAATGTCACCACTACGTGCAATATCATGAGATGCCCAAATGCTTGTCCACGTATAACTTCAAAACTGCCTTACACTGACATATAGAAGATGTCCTCGTGGATAAGATTTGACGTTAAATACACAACAAACTAAAATATCTAAATTGACGATGGCTCGCCCACCAAAATTTTCAAGCATTGCAAGATGGAATAGATGACATCACATAATTCCATGCCACCACCGCTGCCATCCGTATTCAAATTTAGACAGATTCTTACCCAAATTCATCTATTGTCAGCAAAAGACAAGCCATGCTTGATCGCAGAAGTGAGCATTGAATCCATGACCACTTCGTCATCTTCAAGACAAGTCATGCTTGATCGCAGAAGTGAACATTGGATCCATGACCACTTCGTCATTTTCACCGGACACTTGTGTAAGATTAGAAAATTGATCATGAAAAAAAAAAAAATACTAAAAGGCTATCACAAAAAGACAGAAAACACAAGCTCTTAATAAAACAAAGGTGAGAATGCATAAATCACAACAAAAGGAGAAGATATCATTGCAAAATAGAAAAAGAAATGAAATAATGGGAATTAACATGGATTCAAATTTCAAATCCATTGATTCATGTTTTATTAATTTAAAAATTTTAAACTTTTTTTCGTGAGTGAAAGAGAGAGAAGTTGAGAAAAGTTACTCTTTTCGGTGGAGAAAAGTACCTTTTTGGTCCTTAAACTATTTTATTTGGAACCTTTTAGTCCTTGAACTATTTTCTAAGCCTTTTTCATCCTTGAACTATTTTAATTGGGACCTTTTAGTCCTTCCGTTAAAACTTCCGTCTATTAACCGTTAATTGGGACCTTTACGTAAAGAGTTCTATAGGCCAATGACCTTTTAGATACTTAACTCCGTTGTGGAATTATTTCTTTATTTTATTTTTTACAAATTTGAACATTCATTTAGGGACGGAGGAGTAAACAAAAATGTAAAAATATTGAACATTACGTTCATTAAATGAACTATTTTTTCATTTGTAAATTTGAACATTCACTTAGGGACGGATGAGTTGCAAAAAAAAAAATAGTAAAAATTTAGAACAATATATTCATTTGGAGCTATTTTTTTTTTCAAATTTAAACATTTGGGACGGAGGCGTAAAAACAAAGTAATTTTGAACAGTTGTTGTATGGGTTGACAAAAAATTTTAGCTTATTGGATTCAAATTATTTTGTTTTTGGCTACGCACCTCCGTTCCTAAATGTTCAAATTTGAAAAAAAAATAGTTCAAAAATGAATATACTGTTCAAAATTTTTACTTTTTTTTTCTACTCATCCGTCCCTAAGTAAATGTTTAAATTTGCAAATGAAAAAATAGTTTCAAAATGAACGTACTGTTCAATATTTTTTTTACTCCTCCGTCCCTAAATGAATGTTCAAATTTATAAAAAAAAAATAAAAATATTGAACAGTACGTTCATTTTGAAACTATTTTTTCATTTGCAAATTTGAACATTTACTAAGGGACGGATGAGTAGAAAAAAAAACAAAGTAAAAAATTTTGAACATTATATTCATTTTGGAACTATTTTTTTTTTTTCAAATTTGAACATTTAGGAACGGGGGCGCGTAGCCAAAAACAAAGTAATTTGAACCCAATAAGCTAAAATTTTTTGTCAACCCATACAACAAGCTACTCAAAATTACTTTGTTTTTTACGCCTCCCAGTCCCTAAATGTTCAAATTTGAAAAATAGTTTCAAATGAATATCTGCTCAAAATTTTTACTTTTTTTTTTTTTTGCAATTCATCCGTCCCTAAGTGAATGTTCAAATTTGCAAATGAAAAAATAATTTCAAAATGAACGTACTGTTCAACATTTTTACTTTTTTTTTTTTACTCCTCCGTCCCTAAATGAAAGTTCAAATTTGTAAAAAATAAAATAAAAAAATAGTTCCACAACGGAGTTAAGTACCTAAAAGGTCACTGGTCTATAGAACTTTTTACGAAAAGGTCTCAATTAACGATTGATGGACGGAAGTTTTAACGGAAGGACTAAAAGGTTTCAATTAAAATAGTTCAAGGATGAAAAAGGCTTAGAAAATAGTTCAAGGACTAAAATGTCCCAATTAAAAAAGTTTAAGGATCAAAAAGGTACTTTTCTCCTTTTCGGTGTAACATTTCACTTTTCCCATTTCTTGAGCGTCCCATGTAATATTTCACTTAAAATGACAATAAATATTTATTATTTCTCTCACTTATTATCTCCCCTCACTATATCAATCAACTTATTATTCCTTATTATCTCCCCTCACTATATCAATCAACTTATTATTCCTTACACCACATTTTTCTCACATACCTCACTTTTCATACTTACAACATTTACACCACTTACAAATTTTCTTATTTTTCATTCAAAACTCATTTGTATATATAATACTCCTTCCGACCCATTCGACTTAGGACAATTTGCCATTTTTGGCATGTTACTCGACTTATAACGTACCAAAATGGCAAGCTTATATTTTTTTTATATTCGATGAGAAAATTCTAAGTCGGGTGGGACAGATATATATATATATATATATATATATATATATATATATATATATATATATATATATATATATGAATATCGTCGGGTCATTTTCTCAGTAGCGACGCGCTACACTTTAAAGATTTGGGTGTAGTGATAAGTATGCAAAGGTTGCTAGGTCATCGCCCGGAAGCGACGCGTCATCTCTTCGCCCGGGGGTGGTGTCAAATATGCAAGGGTTCTCGCATTGCGGACGAGTGCGGGTAAAGAAGCTAGTCAATGGCAGGTGTAAGGGTAGTGGGAAGCGCTTGAAAACTTGGAACATTGGATCCTTGACAGGGAGATCAGCAGGTGGAAGTTATGAGGAGGAGGAAGATTCACATAATGTGTCTACAGGAAACTAAGTGGGTTGGAGAGAAAGTAAAAGAAATATCGCCTTGGGGTTTTAAGCTTTGGTACTCAGGAAAGAATAAGGGTAGAAATGGAGTGGGTATCATTATTGATAAGGAGTATATTAATGATGTGGTGGAAGTGTACATGAAGAGTGATCGAATTATGGGCATTAAACTTGTGATACATGATGAGATTATAACTATTATTTCCGCCTATGCACCACAAGTGGGGTTGGATGCATCTATTAAACAAGTGTTTTGGAAAGATTTGGAGGAGGTAGTGCAACGAGTACCTAGTGGTGAGAAATTAGTCATTGGTGGTGATCTGAACGGGCATGTGGGATCTAGTCGACATGGCTTTGAGAGCATACGTGGATGTTTTGGTTTTGGGGAGAGGAATGAAGCAGGAAATAGTATCCTGAATTTTGCGATGGCATACGACTTGAGTATAATGAACACTTGGTTCAAGAAGAGAGAATCTCACTTGGTGTCCTATAGGAGTGGAGGTAATGCGAGTCAGATTGACTTCTTATTAGTAATAAATGCTTGTAGAAAGAGTTATACAGATTGCAAGGTTATTCCGGGTGAGAGCACAGCAACTCAACATAGACTTGTGGTACTTGATTTTCGAAGTAAGAGAATTTCGAGAAAGAGAAAACCACAGGTAGACTCTAGAATCAAGTTGTGGAAACTTCAAGGGGAGAATCAACAGAAATTTGTAGCTAAGATTGTCGATACCGGTATTTGGTCTGATAATATGGAGGATATGAATATAGATTCGACTTGAACTAAGATGGAACATACCATAAAGGAGTGCATGATTTAAAGAAGTCCTTGGAGAATCTAGAGGAAATGTGCCACCAAGTAAGGACACATCATGGTGGAACGAGGAAGTAAAACAAGCAATAAAGGGAAAGCGAGAATGCTACAAATTATTGGAGAAATGTAGGAGCCACGAGAACTATGAGAAGTATAAGGAAGCTAGAAGAGATGCTAAGAAAGCAAATGTGAGAGACGCAACAACAAAGGTAAATCGGAACTTTATGATAAGTTGGATTCAAAAGAAGGGGAAAAGGACATCTACAGACTCGCTCGTATGAGGGATAAGAAGACACGAGATATTAGGACGGTTAAATATGTGAAGGATGTAGACCAAAGAGTTCTAGTCGGGGATAAAGAGATAAAAGATAGATGGAGTTCGTACTTTGATACCTTGTTCAATGGTGGTCAAGAGCAGGATATTGGAGATTTAAATATCTCTTCGAGTATGGTTAATCGAGATTTTATGCGGAAAATTCAAAAGGGTGGAGTGGAAATGGCAATGAAAAATATGGGATTGAAGAAAGCTGTAGTATCAGATGGAATACCATTTGAGGTTTGGAGATGTTTCGGGAAGAGGGGAATAGATTGGTTAACAACACTATTTAATAAGATATGAAGAATTAACACAATGTCATTGGAGTGGTGGAAGAGTACTTTGATCCCTTTGTATAAGAACAAAGGTGATATCCAAGATTGTGTCAACTATCGGGGGATCAAACTAATAGGCCATACTATGAAAATTTGGGAAAGAGTGATTGCACAAAGGCTGAGAAAAATTGTGGATATTTCGGATAACCAATTTGGGTTTATGTCGGGAAGATCGAATATAGAGGCAATATATCTTATGAGACAAATCATGGAGAAATATCGGGATCAAAAGAAAGATTTGCATATGATTTTCATTGATTTGGAGAAGGCGTATGATAAAGTGCCAAGAGAGGTACTTTGGTGGGCATTAGCAAAGAAGGGTGTTTCAAATAAATATATTGATATTATCAAGGACATGTATAATGGAGTTAGTGCTTGTGTACAGACTAGTGTTGGGAAGACTGAAGAGTTTCCTATAAAGATTGGAGTGCATCAAGGTTCCGCACCTAGCCCCTTTCTCTTTGCTTTGATAATGGACGAATTGACGAGGTCAGTCCAAGATGATATACCAAGGTGTATGTTGTTCGCAGATGATATTGTGTTGATTGATGAGACAAGAGAGAGTGTTGAAAGTAAATTGGAGTTGTGGAGACACACTTTGAAATCTCGAGGTTTTAGATTGAGCAGAAGTAAAACTGAATATTTGGAGTGTAAGTTTAGCAGAGTTGGAAGTAGGGAGGCAGGGGCGGTCACATTTGATTGAAATATTGTTCAAGCTTCTGAGTTTTTTCGCTATCTTGGATCCATTATTCAAAGGATTGAGAATTAGATGGAGATGTGGCTCATAGGATTAAAGCAGGTTGGTTAAAGTGGAAGAGTGCCACATAATTTATATGTGATCGCGGCCTGCCCCATAGATTAAAGGAAAAATTCTACCGCACGGCAATTTGGCGGCACTGCTTTACGGCACCGAATGTTGGGCCGTGAAACAGTGTCACGTGCATAAGATGAATGTGGCGGAGATGCGTATGCTTCAATGGATGTGCGGTCATACAAGAAATGATCGATTGGAGAATGAGGTAAGCAAAGGTAAAGTAGGAGTTGCGCCCATTGAGGATAAAATGAGAAAAAATCATCTAAAGTGGTTTGGAGATGTGAGAAGGAGACCGAGTGATACACCGGTTAGGAGGCCGGAACAGTGGAGAAATGATAAAATTGCGAAGGGTAGGGGAAGACCCAAACAAACTTGAATTAGAGTGATTGAAAATGATATGACTTTACTTGAAGTGGATGAAAGTATGGTGTTGAAAAGGCAGGAGTGGAGGGCAAAAATCCATGTGGGGATTGATTTTTTTATTTTTTATTTTTTTTATTTTTTATTTTTTATTTTTTTTCAACAACCTTTTTACACGATGACATATGAGGATTCATGTTTGCCGACCCTAAATTATTTCGGGACTAAGGCTTTGTTGTTGTATATATATATACTAGAATAAGCCCGTGTCCGATGACACTTTTTTTTTTTTTATATTAAGTCCGTGTCCGAGGACACTTTTTTTTTTAATTTAAAAAAAAAAATTTTAAGGGCTTAATGGGAAAGGGACAAATGTATGAGGGCAAAATGGGAATTTCGACACTTACTACTGTTCATATATATATATATATATGTATATATATATGTATATATATATGTATATATATATATATATATATATATATATATATGTATATATATATTAAAAAAAAAATTCCTTTTTTGGATTGAGACATTTTAAATGAGACGCCCAAAAAAAAAGTTGGGACATTTGGACCGGGACGGAGGGTGTATTATGAATATGATAAGTGATACCCTTCCGTCTCGATTTTATGTTATTAGTTTGATTTAAAACGGAGATTAAGAAAAAATAAATGTTGTGAGTATGAAGAGTAAGGGTGAGTTTGGGAGTGTTTTTTTATGGCTTATAATCACTTTTGAAACTCAAAATCACTTTTAATAGCGTTTGGATAACAATACTGATTATGATTTTAAGCTGTTAAAACGCAAAAAAATGTGTTTTCGTAAAAGCAGCTATGACCCAGCTTTTACTAAAAGTGATTCTTAGAAGTTGTTATTTGTGTTGTTTTTACAATAATAACCTCTATTTCTTTTATACATTTATTATATCAAGATGGATATCATAAAGGTCATTTTTGGTATTTATCTTTAATAATCAGTTTTGAACATATACTATCCAAACATACTTATAAATTTTAGTATTTATTACAAATAATCAATTTTTCTAAAATCACTTTTGAAAAATCACTTTCAGGAAATCAGAAGCAATGTCAAACTCACCCTAAATTAGAAGAGAGAAAGTGGGTATAATTTTTTGTTGTGATAATGACAAGTGGGTCTCATTATCCATTTTAGATGATAAAATAATTAAAAATCTTAAAATGAAATAGACTAAAAAAGAAAGTAAAAAATTTTAAATTGGGACGGAAAAAGTAAGTAATTCATCCTTCCCATTACAAACTATACACTTTTCTCATTCGATGTTCCACTACAAACTAAACATTTCATAAAATGAAATGTAATTTAATTATTACTAGCATATGCCCGTGTCCAAGGCCACGTTTTTAAAAAAAAAATTTAATTTTTTTTAATTTAAAAAAAATTATTTTTTAAGGACAAAATGAAAAAAGAATAAAATAGTGAGGATAAAATGAGAATTTTTGCCGTTAAAACTGTTCATTGAACAGTAATAAAAGGAACACCCTCATTTATACTATTTATACTATAGATTACTTATCCTACTTTCTCCTTTTTATCACATTTTTCATATTCAAATTATCTAATTTACTAATAGTTTCTTTAATTTTTGTGTAAATAATAAATGTGTATTTATAATAGTACGAAGGAATATAAATTTAGAATGAGAATTGACATCTTTTGAAAACCCAGTAAGACTGTGTACAATGGGGGGATGAAATGGGGGATGAAATCCCATTTCATCCAGCTCCCCACTCCAATGGCTGTATGAAACCTGGCTGAATTAATTAACGGGATGAAAAGTTTCATCCCGGTTGAAACCATTTAATTTTTTTTTTTTTTTTTTTTTTTTTAATTGGACAGTGTGCTCTGGCTGGCATCGAGGAGCCTTGGCGCGTGCGCCTCACGCTCCGGATAGGCGCGTGGGGCGCAAGGTTTTTTTTTTTTTTTTTTTTTTCCTGAGTTTGCCACGTGTCAGCGCCCCATTGGTCCGTACTTTATTATTTTTTCACCTAATTATTTAAACTCAATTATCTCATAATAAATGATTTAAAAATAAAAATAAAAATTCACCAAAATTCATTATTTTTTTTCCCTACAAATTGATATAAGTTTCATTTGATTTGGACACAAAAAAAAAATACTTAGTTTTCAATTTGGGCTGAATTATTACCTAGTAAATTACTATTTTTTTTAATTTTTTTTTTTACCAAAATTCATCATTTTTTTTCCCTACAAATTGATATAAGTTTCATTTGATTTGGACACAAAAAAAAAATACTTAGTTTTCAATTTGGGCTGAATTATTACCTAGTAAATTACTATTTTTTTTAATTTTTTTTTCACCAAAATTCATCATTTTTTTCCCTACAAATTGATATAAGTTTCATTTGATTTGGACACAAAAAAAAAATACTTAGTTTTCAATTTGGGCTGAATTATTACCTAGTAAATTACTATTTTTTTAATTTTTTTTTTCACCAAAATTCATCATTTTTTTTTCCCTACAAATTGATATAAGTTTCATTTGATTTGGACACAAAAAAAAAATACTTAGTTTTCAATTTGGGCTGAATTATTACCTAGTAAATTATTATTTTTTTTAATTTTTTTTTTCACCAAAATTCATCATTTTTTTTCCCTACAAATTGATATAAGTTTCATTTGATTTGGACACAAAAAAAAAACACTCACTTTTCAAAAACAGAGAATATAAATAAAATAAAAGTGGTGGAGTATAGAATGATGAGTTGGAAGGAGTTGAAATTTAATTTAAGTTAACCATTGGAGTGGGGGTAGATGAAATGGGTAAATAAAATATTAGGTGGATAAGAAAAAGTGTAAAAAGTGTTAAATGAAATGTGGGAGTGGGATGAAACCACTGTGGATAGTCTAACCAAGGGAGTGTAAATCTCGAGATAATAAAAAGACAACTTTTTAAATTAAAGTCGGGTGCACATGGGATATGGATATGGGCGCACATGGGATACTCTATAATATGACCGTTATGTCCCTTCTAGGGTGGACATGGTTCGGTTTGATTCGATTTGAAAGAAATTTGAAGACCAAACCGCTAGTATTTGGTTTGAAAAAATTCCAAATCAAATTGAACCATAGAAAATTTTAAATCAAACCAAACCAAACCACCTTGGTTTAGTTCGATTCGGTCTCAAATCACGGTTTCATAAACGGTTCAAACCGTGATCCGAACTGCGGTCTAGACCGCTATCCGAACTACAAACATGTCCAACTAAAAGCGTTGCTATTTACATATTTTTTTTTATCAAACTAGCAATCATATATATTAAACATAAAACACAAATACTACTATCCAAATAGGAATGAGTTTTAGTAAACTGAAAGTTCATTGTTCTAACAAATACAACAAAAGAAACCATCTTAAAACAAAGGGATTTGGGAGGACTTTGAAAGGAAGGGATCCGAGGAATTTTTTTGGTGATAGAGAGAGAAAGAAGAGAGAATAGAGAAACAAACTGAGAAAGAAGATATGAAAAATGAGGAGGCAGTTTGAGTTAAGGAGTTTCAATCTAGGATTTTTTAAATCAGTGGTTGTAATTCATCTTTAATTTTTAATGAACGGCTAGGATTTCGGTTCAAGAATTTCATGGTTCGGTTCCGTGGTTCGGTTTCACGGTTCGATTTCACGATTCTAAACCGCGGTTCGGTCTGAATCGGTTTGATTTGGTTCGGTTTGGTTCGATTTTGAGGTTCCTGAAATTACCCGGATTCGCGCGAGCGAAAGCGGTTGTCTTTCGCGGAGGGTTGGCGTCTGAGACCTCGCTTCATGGGAAGGAACAAAATGAGGAGTCGCCAAGCGGTTTTTGTATTTTGAGCCCAAACGTTGAGAAACGGCTTTTGATCGAAAAAAGGTGTCGTTTTTATTGATAGCAAAAACTTAGGAAAAGGCTTTGAAAACAGGGATCATTTTTATTGGCAGCAAAAACGAGTAAAAAGCTTTTTAGTACCAGAGATTGTTAGGTTCGGAGGTCACGTTACGTTTCGGGTAGAGTATTACGAGATCGCCCGAAACGCCTCGCATGACGAGTCTTTCTACCTTTCTCAAAAACGTGTGTGTGTGTGTGTGTGTGTGTTTTGAAATGGGGGCTTGAATGACAAGCTTAATCTTGGTTTGAATGTCAAACGTTGATTAGGTGACTTTGTTTGAAAGACAAACGTCGGTTTTGAGTTGAAATGAGCGTTTGCGTGGCAAACGTCGATTTTGAGTTTGAAATGAGCGTTTGCGTGGCAAACGTCGATTTTGAACCGTGCGAGTCATTGTTAACGATTTTTACGGGAAAAATGCGTATTAAATGATTTTGAGTGTCAAATGGCGGCTTTTAGTTTGAAGATGAGCGTTTGAAGGCCAAACGTCATGTCGCGCGTTTTGAAAGAGAGTTCGAAGGACGAACTCCGGTTTTGAACCGGACATTACATTGTTAACGATTTTTACGGAAAAAATGCGTTTTAAATGATATGTGATCAACGAATCGGGCTGCGACTCGGACTTTGAAAAGTAAATACTATCACGATCCAAACGGGTCGGACTTGTAAATGACAGTATTTAAAGCAGTGTCAACGGAATCAAACGATCCGGAATCGTAAATGACGATCAACGAGGCCAATCGGCTCGAAATTGTAAATGACGATCGACGAGTCAAACGACTCGGAATTGTAAATGACAGAAAGTAAAATGACGATCAACGGATCGATCGATCCGGAATTGGTAAATGACGATAAAAGTAAACGGAACGGGGTCGGAACGCCGTTTTAACCCGTGATTACTTCTCTCACGGAAAGAGAAGAGGATCGAGGGGCTAAAACGTATCGGACCCCGTTAGACGGAGGCGTCTATATTTTGATAACGTTGTTCGAAACGGTTGTAGCGACTGGCGCGTAAACCGAGACGAAACGAGAGATTTAGAGAGAGGGAGTTATACCTATGGCTAGGGTCGACTCCTTTGGCTCGGAAGGTGTGTACGGGACATGGAAAGTAGTTCGAAAGGTTGTTTCGAAGTGGTAAGGGGCGTATTTGATCGAAATATGAAGGTTTCACGCGAATCGAGACAAAACGGAAGCTCGGAAGGGGTGAAAATCAGTTGGGCTGTGGGGTAGAGTGACTTTGGGGTGTAAAAAGTTTCTTCTTTGGCTTTGACAGCCATTTCTATTTATAGGTGAAAAATCTTTGTAGAGTCCCAGGACGGACTTGGCACGAATCCAGGGGATTTTGTGGTATTTTGAGAATTTGAAGGACTTCTGGCAATTTCGGAAAATGTGCGAGGGAGTCCGTAGGACTTGGCTTGCAAATCAGGGGTATTTTGGTCTTTTGGCCTTGATTTGTGATTGAAGAGTGACTAGAGGGAGGTGACATGGCTGCCACGTGCCCTATGAGTCACCAGCCATGTGGGAGTTCGTTCTCCGGTCCCGATTTTGTCCGTTTTTTAAAATAACAGTCCGGAAAATGTCCAAAATGCCCCCGGAAAGTGCCGAAAAGTGCATTTTTCCAGAAAAGACGTAGTTTTACGTGTGATGACACGTGTTAAGTACGGTTTGACGTCGGGATGCACGGGGCAGTCCCGAGACGTCTCGTTGGCACGGCAACGGGGAGTTTAACGAGTTCCGGTTAACCTGGAGCGGGCCAGTTAACGGATTTCGGCTAACTTTCTGACGGATTTGGACGATCCGGATTTGGGTACTTACAGTTCCAGACTGCGAGCTGAACAGAACCACACTGTTTATTAAATTTTCAAACCAAGCTAAACCATTTATAGAAAAAAAACCAAACCAAACTGCGTGATTTGGTTCGATTCGATCTCAAACCGCGGTTTGAACCGAACCATGTCCACCCCTATCCCCTTCTTTACGGCTCTACCTATCTACTCCCTCCGTCCCAGCCTAAGCCTAGTGTGAATCAAAATATTGAGCACAACGATTAAGAAAAAATAAGAAAAAGAAAAATTGGAGAGAGAATATTGTGAGTGTAAAAGTAAAATAGGAGAGAGAATGAGTGAAAGAAATAGTTAGGAGAGAGAATGTTGTGAGTGTAAAAGTAAAATAGGAGAGAGAATGAGTAGGGTACATAATGAAGATTCCCTTCCATTTTGGACAGTTCACACTCGACTGTGACGGATCAAAAGGGAAATAAGTGTACATTCGGTTGTGACGGAGGGAGTATAATATAAATGGCACCCCTCCTTGCTACAGTAATATGAGCAGTACTAAATGTCAAATTTTCCATTTTGTCTTCACTAAATTGTCTCTTTCCCATTTTGCCCTTTAAAAAAAATTTAAATTAAAAAAAAAAATTCATATTCTTGAACACGGGCTTTTACTAGTTTTCAATAAAGTTGAACAAAATACAAAGTTTATTGTACTTATTCATCTCAAATATATTTTTCTTTGTTTATTCACTTTCCCGTAATAAATATTGTGCTTATTTAATTATTTATCCCCAACTTAATAGAAGATTGCATGAATTTTCAGTAAATTTGTTTATGTTAAAACTATGTAGAATCACAAAATCACTATTTTTAACAATTTAAACAAATCAATAAACAAACAAATTAAATATTAAATAGTACATGCTGCTCAATAAAGTTGGGTTAATATGTAATCAAACATTCCTTTCGTCCTACCTTAAATTGCAAAAAAAATGATATGTCATGATAATTAAAAGAGTGTGTAAGGTGTTGTGACTTGTGAATTTGGATGATGAGGTAAGAAAAAGAAAGTGAGATAGTGAATAATAAGTAGATATTTATTGTAAGTACGAAAATTAAGTCTTATTTTTTATTAAGTATTAAAAGTTTTACATTTTTGAATTTTGCAAGTTTTAATGGGGACCCAAATGAGATAAGTTTTACAATTCAAGATGGGACGGAGTACTACTATTGTCTCGCCCATATTTTTTAGTTCTCAATTTAAATTAATTTTGAAAAATAACTTAAGTTAAAATAAGCGTCACAAATATTTTTTTGTCATTTATATTGAATCTTGACCGTCATTTTATGAATAATTATTTGTGTTCATGAAATTTTAAAAATAGTTACTGTATATATTTATATTTAGCCAAAAAACTTGTAAAAAACGCGTTTTTTTCAAACTTTGAAAAAAAACGTGTTTTCCTCACGACGAGCTCTCTCTCTCTAAACGGTTTCCTCACGAGCTCTCTCTCTCTCTCTCTAAACGCAAATGGCGTCCTCACCACCACCACCAGCTTCCTCCTCCACCACCAGTTTCCTCTCCCCAACCCCTGATCCTCTCCGGCCACTCTCAACTCGTCTCCGTCCTCGATTTCTACTCAAAATCCAGCACCGACTCCGACATCACCAAAAATTTTAAGCAGCGATTAGCAAGGAATTGGAGAAATGGTGAACTAACCTTGATACCACCGCCATTAATAAAGAAGGGAGAAGTTTCTAGGTTACCAGATTCATGGTTTGCGACTGCTTACTCCGGTTGATTTTTGTCATTAGATCCGAGATTTCCAAAGAACTCCGGCACGGACCTTTTGAGTGTATCAAATTGATAGATCTGAAATGGAAATGGAAATGGTGAGTGTGTAATGTGAAAGAAGTTTTATGGGTTTTTCATTGCTTTGTCGAGTGCCAGTGCATTTAAAATCGAGTGCCAGTGCAATAGTTTTGGAATGCAGTACAACTCGAGTGTGTAATGTTCTTTTTGGCTACAAGTGAGGGGATTTGATGTGCCAGTTCTAGTGTAAACTAATGCCAGTGTATATTTTTTTGAGTGCCAGTTCATATATTTTGAAGTGCCAGCGCTTTTGTTTTTGGTGGAGGTTTGATGTGCCAGTTCTAGTGTAAACTAATGCCAGTGTATGTTTTTTTGAGTGCCAGTTCATGTATTTTGGAGTGCCAGTGCTTGTGTTTTTGAGAGCCAGCAAAAATGATTACCAGTGTTTTTGGGTGCCAGTGCATGTGTTTTTGAATGCCAGTGCATGTGTTTTTGAATGCCAGTGCTTGTGTTTTTGAGAGCCAGCAAAAATGTTAGTGTAACAAAGTGCCAGTGTTAGTGTAACAGAGTGCCAGTGTGAAGAGTGCCAGTTCATGTATATAAAAGTGCCCGTGTAAAAAGTGCCAGCGCCAGTTTACACTGGCACTTTGTTAAACTGGTACTGATACTTTTTTCACTGGCACTTTGTTACACATGCACTGGCACTTTGTCCACTGGCACTTTGTTAAACTGGAACTGGCACATACGGGAAAACACAAAACACGTTTTTTCTAAGTGCCAAAAAAAAACGCGTTTTTTATAAGACCAACTCTTATATTTATAAAGTTAAAAAATTAAAATAATATAAAAATAAGTATTTTTATAATTTTTTTGGTTAAAGTTCATTCAATTAATTAGTCTATTTTATATTGGGTTTTAAATAAAAACTATATAATATATATATATATATATATATATATATATATATATATATATATATATATATATATACTCCCTCCGTCCCACGTTAGTTGAGACTAACTTTTTGGGCACACCAATTAAGAAAAAGTAAGTGAGAGAAAAAGTGAAAGAAAATGTTGTGAGTATGAAGAATTAAATAGGAGAGAATGAGTGGGAGGAATAGTTAGGAGAGAGAATGTTGTGAGTGTAAAAGTGAAATAGGAGAGAGAATGAGTGGGGTAAATAGTGAAGATTCTTTTGCCATTTTGGACAGTCTCAACTAACGTGGGACGGCCCAAAAGGGAAAGAAGTCTCAACTAACGTGGGACGGAGGAAGTATATATATATATATATATATAAGTTAGAAAATACGGAGTATTGACTTCATAAGATTATATAAAAAAGACTATTTTAAAATATATGAATTAATGAAAAAAATAAATTCGATGATAATATTTATTACTTAGGAATAAAATAATTTATTTTTTCAATAATATTTATGCAAATAAAATGAGATAGTTATAGTAACTCTTTTACTTTATTTTATGTTATTTGTTAAAGTTTTTTGACCGTGCGTTTAACGCACGGGTGTTACACTAGTTAAAAATAAATAATTATTGTGAGTATGAAAAATAAAGTCGAAAAGAGAAAATAGGTAGGGTATTTTTTGTGAGAATGACAAATTGGTACTATTATTTATTTTAATTAATAAAACAAGTAAAAACCTTATTTTGTAATAGACAGAAAAGAAAAATAAGAATTTTATTCTAAAACGAAGGGAGTACTACAATATATAGGGCGATTCTCAAATCGTCCTCCATCCTAATGGAAACGACAACCAAGGATACACATTTGGAAATTTACCATCAGGTCATGTATTTGTTGATGTTCGTGCATGCCCTTGGCAAATTAGTTGAAAATACAAGTGTGTCACTCAGTTAATGACTTGGCATGCGTGGACGATTTCCTCCGATCTCTTGCGCTTTCTTTCTCTTTCTTTTTTTTTGCTCTCAAAATTTTAAAATATCTTAAAATTCGGAAGTCAAAAAAAAAAAAAAAAAAAAAAACTAAGAGTACCATTGTGTTCGTATCGTCAAAATGAAACAAACTAGTAGTATCAACATATAACCTGTAGCAAATTTGAGAAGTTCACAGCTTCTCCATAATCACAGTTGTTTTTAAAAAGTTCACAATTATTTTTCATAGTTGTTCAAAAAACAACGGGACAATGTAGAAATATGCCCCTATACTTAGGTTAAGGATGCAGATATGCACTTATACAAGTTAATTGTCATATTAGCCCCCGTACTTAAGAAAAATGTGTAGATATTTGGACACCGTCATCTTTTCGTCCAAACTTTAACGAAATTGCTGACTAGGCGTCCTAGTTGGCATGTGAAACTGACTAAGTGAAAAAAAATTGACCATGTGAAATTTGTTGAGGATTAAGGGCTCAAAACTACATCGTTTTGATGTTAATCTAGAGAAGCAATGTTTGTTAAATAGTTAACGAATCTGTTAAAACTTTGAGAGGTGAAAGTGTAAATTTAAAACTAAAGTCCCAATAAATCATTTATCAAAGTAAAAAAAAACTTAAAAAAAACAAACAAACTAATAGTACTATTTAACTAAAAGAAATCTTTTCCCTTCATCTGACCCTCCTTCCCCAGCCACACCTCTCCCTCTGCCAATTCCCCCATTTCTCACCACCCCTGCCCTGGATTTGCAAGCCCAGATGAGAAAAAGAATAAAATACGGTGTTGTTATCGCCTGCACCACACTCACAATAGCCTGATTTACACCATCTGCAACTTCCATCTCCTCTTGTAATCTCCTCATAGTCGCCTATCAAATTTGCGAGAACTACTAAATGCGCCCTTAGTCCAAGACATACAAACTTCTTCCTCGCGTTCAATCATTTCCTTTCGCCATAATATACGGGATTTTAAAATCGATCCAAGATCCGGGTTTTTATATATATATATATATATATATATATATATATATATATATATATATATATATTTTTGTTGTTTTTGTGTCTTTTTTTCTCTGATTTGTGAAGTCTTTTGTCTGATTTTAACCATAATATGTGGGTTTGTTTGGAGATGTATAGCTGATTTGTGATTTTTTTGGATGGGTAGTGGTAGTGGTAGTGGTATTGCAAGGCAGTGGTGGTGCTTGGCGATTTGCTAATAGTGGTGGTGGTGCAAGGAAACCATGGTGGGTGTAGTGGTGATGGGTATGGTTGTGTTGATGGTGTGTATTTTTTGTTTGGTCATGGAATAGCGGTGGTGGACTGAATTTGATTATGAACAGGATGTGGTGGTGAATGGTGGACCGGTAGTTATGAATTTGATTGTTCTTGCTGCTGTGCCATTTTCATTTTTTGGTTTTTAGAGATTGTTTCAATCAATATGCCCATTAGAGAGAATGTTTGAAAAAGTAAATGATTAATAGTATTTTTAATCATTAATGATGATTTAATGAGCATTGGTCTTCTATTTAACAAACATTTTGTTACTGTAAGGTACTTAACTCGTTATTTTATCAATTAACAGATTCATTAACTATTTAACAAACATTGATTCTCTAGATTAGCATCAAAACGACGTGGTTTTGAGCCCTTCATACTCAGCAAATTTCACATGGGCAATTTTTTTCATCGCAATCAATTTTACATGCCAACTAATACGGCTAGTCACCAATTCCGTTAGAATTTGGACGGAAAGATGACAATGTCTAAATACCCACACATTTTTCTTACATACGGGGGCTAATATGGCAATTAACTTATATAAGGGTATATCTGCATCCTTAACCTTATTAAAGGGGCATATTTCTATATTTTCCCCAAAAACAACTAAGAAAAGTTAACAATTGTTTGAGCTAAATTCATAATTTCTTCATTAAAATGGCTATCATTTACTTACTTTACAGTAGTTTTTAGTTAAGTTCACAGTTGTTTTTAGTCTTGTATGGCCTATAATTTTACAATTTCATGACATTATTTGACATACTCCCTCCGTCCCACGTGAATGGACACTTATTTCCTTTTTGAGACGTCCCACGTGAATGGACACTGCCCAAAATGGAAAAGAATATTCACTATTCCCTCCACTCATTCTCTCTCATACTTCACTTTTACACTCACAACATTCTCTCTCCTAACTATTCCTCCCACTCATTCTCTCTCCTATTTAATTCTTCATACTCACAAACACCTCCTCTACCTATTTCTCTCTCCTACTTTTCCTTAATTTTCACACCCAAAAAGTTGGTTCCCATTCACATGGGACGGAGGGAGTATTTGTTAATTCACAGTTGTTTATAGTTAAGTTTATTGTTGTTTTTTTAGCTTTTTATGACCTCTGTTTTTGTTTTTTTATGAAATTAATTTATTTATTTGTTAAGTTCACAGTTGGTATTATTCTTTTATACCTCTATTTTTGAGATTGTTTGACATTTTTGTTAATTCACTATTATTTTTTAGTTAAGTTCGTAGTTGTTTTTAGTTAAGTTCACGATTGTTTTCAATCTTTTATGTCCTATATTTTTGCTATTTATTACATTATTTGGCATATTTGTTATTTTCTGCATGAAAATATTTTATATTTTACTTAATTTACAGTTATTTTAGTTAATTTCACAATTGTTTTTTTTAATCTTTTATGACATTTTTTTGCTATTTTATTAGATTATTGGCATATTTGTCAAATTTTTGCATGAAAATGTCTTTCATTACTTAATTCACAGTTGTTTTAGTTAAATTCATAGTTATTTTTAGTCTTTAATAAGTGATAACACATTTTAGTTAAGTTCACATTTATTTTTAATGAGGGTTCCTTAAATCATATCCACCGGCCTTTATTCATCGATCATCCACTCTACTGCCACCGGGCCGGAACATCGTTGGAAAGTGAAAAACAGGTTCTTGGAAATTCGATTTAGCATCCGGAGAATGGAAGGGCTTTTGGTGGTGAGTTTCGGTATTACACCAAGGGTATAAATTTAGAGATCCCCGTCGTTGGTCGATCTAGATCGAGAGAAGCTGATTGGAACAGTAGGAAAAGAAGAAGAAAAATAGGAGTGTTCGAACAGAGGTAAATTCTAGATCTTCCGCGTGAGTAGCCAAAGTTCTAGCTTTATGGTCGTTAATGGCGGGTTCTGATGGTGGCGAGAGATGTGAGAAAAACGGAGGTGGTGGAGTGGGTGGCCGGAAGTGGGGGAGGGAAGATGGTGGTTGAAGGTTGAGGAGTAATCATCGAACATGGGAGAGTAGAGAGAGAACGAGAGAGAAAACGAGTGTGTGTTTATTGTGTGTCGTGTATGGGAGAAATTCGTAGTTTGGGTATATGAAAAGTCATTAAACTAGCGAGGGATATGGTGGAACATTAATTCTGATGTTGGATCAACTGATTAAATTAGAAAATCCATTAACCTAATTGATCAATTGATTTTGGGCGAAGGGCCCAACGATAATTTTCCTATTTAATAATTGGCCAAACTAATATTTTAGTCATTAATTTATTGGAAAAATTCAAATATCCTCGCTCCTTTTTATAAATACTTTGTAGTATATAATATTTTTTGCAATGTGACAACTTTGTCAAAATTTTGCTAAAAACCTAACAAAATTTGACACATGATCTTATGTGAGTAACTTCCATTAAACATTTAACAAGTTCATAATTATTGTTAAACACCAAATCTAGTGAGATATCGGA
The DNA here is from genome assembly GCA_022495995.1 of Adenophora triphylla var. japonica. Classification (NCBI taxonomy): domain Eukaryota; kingdom Viridiplantae; phylum Streptophyta; class Magnoliopsida; order Asterales; family Campanulaceae; genus Adenophora; species Adenophora triphylla. The sequence goes on along the minus strand of JAFEMH010000827.1, from coordinate 575,122 downwards.
ATACCCCATCGAATAATAGATGTCGCATTTTTTATTTTGTTACATTCCAAAATAAATATTGCATCTTTAAATAAGAAAATACAATTTGTACAATTCAACAAACAATCCAACTATATATTTTTTTTAAATGTTAACAAATCAACTATAACATCTATAACTATATAAAGGCTGAACACTCCAACATACCCCCCATTTTCCCGCTCAAACTAGAATCGAGACTAAATAGAGGTTATGTTCATTACTCATTTACTAAACAATCTTCCTTTAATTACCCGAAATAAAATTTGAAAAATCTGAGGGATATTAATCCCACATCGTCTAGGAATTGAAATGCTAGAAAATTGAGTAGCATATATTGAGAGGCCTTAGCATTTGAAAACCAATTGGGATATTAATCTCACATCGTCTAGGAATTGAAAAACTAGGAAATTGAGTAGTATAAATTTTGGGGCCTTTGGCTCCTTAGTGAACACCAGCTTTCTTGATGTATAAATTTTGGGGCTTTTGGCTACTTAGTGAACGCCAACTGTCTTGGTGTTGGGCACGCCTAGGGCGCCTAATTACCGCCAAATGACTCCTTAACTAAGACTTTTCATAGCTCCTTAATTTCTCAAGAAAGCTTTACATTTAGTATATATTGAGAGACCATAGCATTTGAAAACCAAAAGAGATATTAATCCCACATCGTATAGGAATTGAAATATTAGGAAATTGGGTAGTTTATATTGAGAGGCCTTAGAATTTGAAAATCAAATGGACTATTAATCCCACATCGTCTAGGAATTGAAATGTTAGGAAATGGAGTAATATAAATTTTGGGGCCTTTGGCTCATTAGTGAACACCAGGTTTCTTTGTGTTGGGCGCGCCTAGGTTACGCCTAGGGCGCCTAATCATCGCCAAATGACTCCTTAACTAAGACTTTTCATAGGTCCTTAATTTCTCAAGAAAGCTTTCCATTTATTGAGAGACCTTAGCATTTGAAAACCAAATGAGATATTAATCATACATCGTCTAGGAAATAAAATAGTATATATTAAGAGGTCTTAGCATTTGAAAATCAAATGAAATATTAATTCCACATTGTCTAGGAATTGAAATGCTAGGAAATTGAGTAGTATATATTGAGAGGCCTTAACATTTGAAAACCAAATGAAATATTAATTTCACATCGTATAGGAATTGAAATTCTAGGAAATGGAGTAGTATATATTAGGGGCGGAAATGGTTTGGTTCAAACCGCGGTTTGGAGTCGAACCAAGCTAAAACGTGTGATTTGGTTCGATTTTTAGACATAAGTGGTTTAGCTCGATTTGAGAAATTAACAAACCATGTGGTTCAGCTCAGCTTGGGGTTAGGCACTCCTAAACCGAACCGTTTAAGACCGAACCGCAGTTTAAAACCGTGAAATTGAACAATTAAACCTGTTGAGTTTTGGGGTTACAAACGTAACGGAAAAATATTTAAACAACAACAAAATCCTAGCCCTTAGATCCGTCTAGCATGAAAAGATTAGAAAAATATGAAATAGAATTACATACCTTTAATGCGATTTCGTTTGTCAAAATAGATCTCAAAATTCAAGCCTTGGAATTTTGATGTCGAATCGAATCTTCTTCTTCCTTGTTCAAAAACTTGGTGATGAAATCAACAATGGAGATCTTCAAGCTTTAGGAGATAAAGCAACCTCCCTCTAATGGTGATCCACATGCGAACGAACCAAGAACTCTTCTTGTTGGATTGCTAGATGATCCTTTCCAATTATTGAAACGTTTTCAATAATCAATGGCAAAAACTATTTGGTACTTTTGATTCAAAATCAATCTCTAGAGTTTCAAAAACCTAGAACAATGATGTAGGGTGAGATAGAGTTTTTGGCTGCCCAAGGACTTGTATTTATACATTGGCATAAATCCCTAACACTTAGGGTTAAATCCTTGTCAAACACAAAAACCTAACCAACCAAGGAAAACACGTACGGACTGGCTAAAGTTGTCGGGCTACGTAGGATGCCAGTGGCTAAGTATGTCGCGCCACAAGTCGAGCCAGGAAATCAATTGGGCAGATCAAAGGGCACGAGTCATGCCTAAGGGCACGAGTCGTGAGCACAACTCGTCCCGTAGGGCACGAGTCGTGAGCACAACTCGTCCCGTAGGGCACGAGTCGTCCCTTAATGATTGCTCTCTGATACAGTCGTCCCTTCACAAGGCACGACTTGGCCAGAACGTGACGAGTCGTCCCTCATGGCTAAATGTGTCGCGCGGTATAACAAGCCAGAATTCCAATTTTCCAGGCAATGTATGTCGCACTACAGACCAAGCCAGAAATCCAAGTTTGAGTCAGAATCAAATTCGTTCTTTGTGTGTGACCCAATAGGAATTATATTATGTTGGTAGTGAGTCAAAACATGACCTCACAAGACATAAGTGGTTTCTAGCAAACCATTATATCCACCAAATTAATATAACATCAAAGCTTGATTCCTCGATAGATCAAATGTCACAATGCATTTGTCCACGATGTCCAATTGAACATGAGTCATGGTCTATGTCAACTCATTCCGTTCAATGCTTTCTCGATTCCGAATATGTTGATAGTCCAAATGCATTTGATCTCTATCAAATCACTTGAGTGTGGCCACACATTTCATCAACATCATTCATCGAGGGGTCGAAGCAAACATCTCTCTTCAAAAGAGGGACAAATCTCGTCTTAACTTATCATTCTTCCCTACAAGAATTCAATCGTGCCAACATAGCCCTTATTGCTATCCGATTAAAGATAGTGTTAGAATATATCAAACACGATCTTCATCATGTGGAAGACGATGATAATCTCAAGTACAAAGGATTCAATAACACGACTATCATGAAATTTAATCATGACAATAGACCATGTCATAAATCTCAGAAGTAGGTCATGTCCAATACTTTTTCTCTAGCAAGTATCCATAAGTGTAATGTGCATCTCCATGCATATAATTATTTCCATGATTATCCATTACCAACTTATACTAGTTGTTCATAACAACTAGGGACGTAGTTCAATATAGTAAACATGCAAACATATAATGAACCAAATAAACATGTACTCTATAATAAATGATAAAGATGATACATAACGGTTCAAGTTAAACATAATTATAGCCTAGGGCATTACACCAACAATCTCCCACTTGCACTAGGCTCCATCTATGTATCTAATACCCATGGACCTCACATGACCATCATGCTTTTCTTGTGCGAGGGGCTTTGTAAGTGGATCCCCAATGTTATCATCGATTGATACTTTGCATATCTTAACGTCTCCTCGATCAATGAACTCTTGAATGAGATGAAAACGTCTAAGTATATGTTTGGATCGCTGATATTACCTTGGTTCCTTTGCTTGAGCAATGGCACCATTATTGTCACAATAAAGTTCCACCGGATTAGTGATACTTGGAACAACTTCCAAGTCACTAATGAACTTCTTGATCCAAACTGCCTCCTTAGCTGCATCAGATGCCGCTATATATTCGGCCTCAGTAGTAGAATTGGCAATAGTACTCTGCTTGGAACTCTTCCAACATATCACACCTCCGTTAAGCATAAACACAAATCCCGACTGCGATCGGAAATCATCCTTGTCGGTTTAGAAGCTAGCATATGTGTAACCTCTTACAACAAGATCTTCTTCCATTTCTCCAAATACCAAGAACGCATCCTTAGTCCTTCTTAAGTACTTAAGGATTGTCTTGACTGCCATCCAATGGTTCTCAATGGGCTCAGATTGGTATCGACTCGTCATGCTCAAAGCATACGAGACGTCGGGTCTTGTACAAATTATAGCGTACATGATAGATCCAATAGCTGAAGCGTATGTAACTTCATTCATCCTCTTTTGCTCATCAGTTGTCTTAGGGACACTGTGTCTTGCTAAGAGTAACACCATGACCCATTGGCAAGTTGCCTCTCTTAGAATTTTCCATTTTGAATCTTCTAAGAACCTTGTCAATGTAGGTACTTTGACTCAAACCAATTATCCTCTTAGATCTATCTCTATAGATCTTGATACCAAGGATGTAAGCGGCTTCGCCCATATCTTTCATTGAGAAACATTTTTCTAACCAAGACTTGACGATACCAAGCGTAGGAATGTCGTTTCCAATGAGTAAGATATCATCGACATACAATAAGAGAAATAGCACTACGCTCCCACTGAATTTCATGTATACACAAGGTTCATCTTCGTTTTTGACAAAACCAAACTCTTTGATTTTCTAGTCAAAACGAAGATTCCAACTCCTAGAAGCTTGCTTCAATCCATAAATGGATCTCTGCAACTTGCACACCTTGTTTGAATTTCTTGGATCGACAAAACCTTTGAGTTGTGTCATATACACATCCTCTAGTAGTTTTCCATTAAGGAAAGCAGTTTTGACATCTATTTGCCATATCTCATAGTCATAATACGCAGCTATGGCAATTAAAATTCTAACAGACTTAAGCATGGCAACAGGCGAGAAGGTTTCATCATAGTCAACACTATGAGTTTGCCTATTTCCCTTTGCTACAAGCCTAGACCTGTAAGTATGCACCTTCCCATCCATGTCAGTCTTCTTTTGAAGACCCACTTGCACCCTATGGTTTTTACATCTTCGGGTGGCTCAATCAAGTTCCAAACTTGATTATCCGACATGGATTGCAATTCGGATTTCATGGCTTCTAACCATTTATCCGAATCGGGATCGGACATCGCCTCTTGATAGGAAGTAGGTTCGTCATTCTCAATGACTTCCACTTCATTCCTTTCCAACACGAGAAATACATATCTCTCGGGTGCGGATTGTAACCTATCCGATCTACGATGGACTTGTGGATCTTGAACCGATTCCACAACTTCTCGTGGACTTGGTTGATCTCTACTATCGGTTCCATGTTATTTTCGGGTTCTTGAACTTCTTCAAGATCAATTTTACTCCCACTAGATGCTTTATTGAGAAACTATTTCTCAAGAAAAGTATCATATTGAGTAACAAACACTTTGTTCTCAGCGCGGTTGTAAAAGTAATACCCTTTGGTTTTCTTAGGGTAACCAACGAAAATAACCTTATTAGATTTAGGTGCTAACTTATCAGAGACAAGTCTCTTCACATAAGCTTCGCAACCCCAAATCTTCATGAAAGACAAACTAGGTTTTCTTCCATGCCACATCTCATGTGGGGTCTTAGGAGCCGTCTTAGTAGGGACTCTGTTCAGTGTGAACGCGGCAGTCTCTAATGCATGTCCCCAAAAGGATATAGGAAGGTCTACTTGACTCATCATCGAATGAACCATATCTAATAGGGTTCTATTCCTCCTCTCGAAAATACCATTACATTTTGGTGTTCGGGGTGGAGTCAACTCTGGAACAATTCCACAGTTTTTGAGATGATTATCAAACTCTTGGCTCAAATACTCACCACCACGATCGGATCGAAGTGCTTTAATTGTTTTTCCAAGTTGATTTTGTACTTCATTTTGAAATGTTCTAAACATCTCAAACGATTCACTTTTGGACTTCATCAGATAGACATAGCCATATCTAGATAAGTCATCGGTGAATGTAATGAAAAACCGAAATCCTCCCCTAGCAATGCTACTCATTGGTCAGCATACATCAGTATGTACTAAGCCCAATAAGTCACTAGCCCTTTCACTACTCTTAGTGTAGGGTGGTTTGATCATTTTGGCCATTAAACAAGATTCACATATCTCATATGATTCATAATCATGTGAGTCTAACATTCTATCCTTATGAAGTTTAGAGATGCGTTTCTCGTTTATATGACCAAGCCGGCAATGCCACATGAACGTGTTGTTCACGTCATTTGGTTTAGACTTCTTGTCCACATGATAAACATTTTCAACACTATCTTGTTTCTCATCAACATCAAGAACATAAAGGTCATTAAATGATTTTGCAATACCATAAAGCATATCATTTAAATAAATATAAAAATTCTTATTCTGAATAAGAAAATTATACCCTTCATTATCCAATCAAGAAACAGAAATAATATTCCCACTCAAATTCGGAACATAATAACAATTGTTCAAAACAAGTACTAAGCCACTAGGTAAAGTTACATCCTATATCCCTACGGCTAATGCAAAAACTCTTGCTCCATTCCCCACACGTAGGTCAACTTTACCTTGTTTGAGTAGTTTTCTATTCCTTAGTCCCTGCACATTTAAACAAATGTGAGATCCACATCCGGTATCTAATACCCATGAACTAGAAAATGAAAGGAAAATATCTATCATATAGATACCTGAATCAGAAGCAATCGCATTGCCCTTCTTCGCCTTTAGGCCTTCCTTGTAAGTCTTGCAGTTGCGCTTCCAATGACCAACCTCTTGGCAATGGTAGCAAACCACATCCTTTTGAGACACTTTGGGAGCCTCTGCGGCAAAGACAACTTTTGCCTTAGGTTTAGCAACACTTGCTTTACCTTTGCCATCTTTCTTGAACCCTTTGCCTTTGTTAACCATTAACAGAGTATCGGTTCGGGGCTTCTTGATATTCTTCTCTGCGGTCTTAAGTATCGCATGCAATTCCGAGAGATTCTTATCCATGCCAGTCATGTGATAGTGCATAATAAAATGACCATAACTTTCAGGCAATTAATTCAATATCAAATCCATGGCGAGTTCCAAACTCATCGGATTACCAAGTCTTTCGAGATGCTCAATGTGACCCTTCATCTTAAGGACATGAGCTCCCATCGATTGCCCCTCTTACATCTTGCATGCAGTTAGGACTTTAACCACATCAAACCGCTCATTTCTTGCTTGCACTTGGAACATTTCCTTTAACCGATCCACAAGATCAAATGTTGTCTCTATGTGCTCAAGGTCCTTCTGAAGAGCCTTAGACATAGTGGCAAGCATAAGGCATGCAACATCTGTAGAATCATCATTATGTTTCTTATGTGCATCCCTATCTGCCCTAGAAGCATTTGCAGCAGGTTGAAGTGGAATGGGTTCATCGAGAACATACAGTTTCTTCTCTTGCCTTAGAACAATTCTAAGGCTTCTGATCTAATCAGAATAGTTTGTACCACTCTCTTCAAGCTTGTCCTTCTCAAGGATGGATCGCAGTGACAGGGGTTGATTATTGTGATTAGCCATTCTACAATAAAATATGCAAACAATGAAACACATAAGTATCAACACATTTATCATCTAAGATCAAATAATGTATTTCATAAATACTCCCACTAAATTATACACCTTCAAATACAAACATGTATCATATAATCATAGCAGGGTAAGATCCATATTTCACTTGATTTTGGTTTAACTGAGTCAATGCCCGAAACCAAGCAATTTAGGTAGAAACATCAATCATATCGCTATATGACTCTTAGATCTTTTATGAGATTTCCTTAGACATCATATGTCAAAAACATGTTTTAAATCTCATCTATGCCTTGGGTTAAATCTTATTTGAAAGCACCAATTAAGTCAAAACCTTTTTCAAACGCATGAGACATGGAACGATGCACCTAACTGAGTCAAAACTACATCAACCATTATCTCATCTTGATCACAAATTAAGATATAAGATACACCCAACTGAGTCGAAACTATATCAAATACTCTAAAATATCACAAGTGTTCTAATCAAGGAATGTCATAAGACTTACTCCCTCCGTCCCGGCCGAAGCGTCACTTTTTACCCAAAATGGCGTCCCGTTTATAGCGTCACCCTTTCCTAAAAAGGAAACTTTTATTAATATTTTATTATCCTATCCACTATTCCCTCCACTAATTCTCTCTCCTCTACACTCACAACACTTTTAAAATTCACTATTTCCTCCACTAATTCTCTCTCCTATTTTTAAATTACACTCACAACATTTTTTCTTCCCACACTTTTTCTTAATTTGGGCGCCACCCCTAAAAGGGTGACGCTTCTACCGGGACGGAGGGAGTATATATTTAGAAGGTTCATATTGTAACAAACATCGCATGGTTGTAACATAGATCTCATGTGAACATAATCATGAACATAGGGCTTCACAAAATTTCATACAAACAATTTTATTTTAATTTTGAGAAATTACAAATCTAAACAATCAGATTAATAGATCAATAACCTATGTGATAAACTAATCAAATTAATCCATCATTAATCATGAACATAGCATATCATATATATATACTTGTTTTCATAAAACAAAACACATAAAATCTAGAACTATTTCATATAGCATGGATAGCAAGTAATCAAATTAAATCTAGCATGCCAATTTCAATTCTAATCATGGCAAGACCGGGCTCTGATACCACTGTTGGGTTTTGGGGTTGCAAACGAAGCGAAAAAGTATTTAAACAACAATAAAACCCTAGCCCTTAGATCCGTCTAGCATGAAAAGATTAGAAAAACATGAAATAGAATTACATACCTTTAATGCAATTTCGTTTGTCAAAATAGATCTCAAAATTCAAGCCTTGGAATTTTGATGTCGAATCGGATCTTCTTCTTCCTTGTTCAAAAATTTGGTGATGAAATCAAAAATGGAGATCTTCAAGCTTTAGGATATAAATCAACCTCCCTTTAACGGTGATCCACACGCGAACGAACCAAGAACTCTTCTTGTTGAATTACTAGATGATCATTTTCGATTATTGAAACGTTTTCAATAACCAATGGCAAAAACTATTTGGTACTTTTGATTCAAAATCAATCTCTAGAGTTTCAAAAATCTAGAACAATGATGTAGGGAGAGAGAGAGTTTTTGGTTGCCCAAGGACTTGTATTTATACATTGGTATAAATCCCTAACACTTAGGGATAAATCCTTGTCAAACACAAAAACCTAACCAGCCAAGGAAAACACGTACGGACTGGCTAAAGTTGTCGCGCTACGTAGGATGCCAGTGGCTAAGTATGTCGCACCACGAGTCGAGCCAGGAAATCAATTGGGCAGATCAAAGGGCAAGAGTCGTGAGCACGACTCGTCCCGTAGGGCACGAGTCGTCCCTTAATGATTGCTCTCTGATACAGTCATTCCTTCACAAGGCACGACTTGGCAAGAACGTGACGAGTCGTCCCTCATGGATAAGTGTGTCGCGCGGTATAACAAGCCAGAATTCCAATTTTCCAGGCAACGTATGTCGCACTACAGACCAAGTCAGAAATCCAAGTTTCAGCCATAATCAAATTCGTTCTTTGTGTGTGACCCAATAGGAATTATTATGTTGGTAGTGAGTCAAAACATGACCTCACAAGACATAAGTGGTTTCTAGTAAACCATTATATCCACCCAATTAATATAACATTAAAGCTTGATTCCTCGATAGATCAAATATCACAATCCCTTTGTCCACGATGTCCAATTGAACATGAGTCATGGTCTATGTCAACTCATTCCGTTCAACGCTTTCTCGATTCCGAATATGTTGATAGTCCAAATGCATTTGATCTCTATCAAATCACTTGAGTATGGCCACACATTTCATCAACATCATTCATCGAGGGGCCCAAGCAAACATCTGTGAGGACCCCAACCCGGGACCTACACGTGTCCCAAGCTGGAGCGTCCTCAAACTAACCCAAATATCAAAAACTTTTAAAAATCTTTATTTAAACTTCCAAAATAAATATAAGTATTATAACCATTTTCAAAATAAGTCTACACCTTTTCACAACGGGGAAATAATTGACTAACTTAGAAAGTAAGAAACGGTTTTAATTACAAAAGGGCCTCGGTTATAACATAAAGTAAAGATTTATAAATACAATTCCACAAATGAATTATACCAACGTACACTTTCTATACCAACCTAATCATACCCCGGCAATTCCCACAATATAACTTCCAAACTCCTCACCGCCCTTACTTGGCTGGTCCACCTGTCTCGGAATCTAAAACAGTAAAGGGAGAGGGGTGAGAATAAATCTCAATGAGCTATTATGAATGCAGCAAGATGCCAAACAAAGTGCAACACATAGCATGGTAGCACATAACACCTTATGAAAGCGGTAAACACATTACGTTACCTCATTTTACCTTTTCCCGTCTGAACAATAAGTCGTACAACGTGGGAGTAAAACTCCACTCTTTGGTGAATTGCCTCCAGCACATTCACCTCTTATAGGACTCATACCCCAGAGATCCATATAAGAAAAGATACCTATAATAGAGTATCCAAAAATAATATATTCCCCGTACACCAATCGCAGCAGTGTCAAAGGCTTCTTCATGCTCAATACAAGCCGCTAGCACAGCCCCATTCTGTGGCCACAGAGGAGGGGAGGGTCACCGGTATGATGGACCTTCAATCACTTATAGAACAAATCAATAATTGATTGACTTCCATCATACCCACCCGAACGCATTCAAGCACATAATAGTTACTTGAATTATAATCCACAAAAAGGGATAATCATATAACAACATGGTAAAATATACTCATGATTCATCCATACTATAGTGCAACAGTTCATGTAATACACTATGCATAATACCATTAACGAATTTAAATTCAAGTAAGGTATCCATATAAACACATAATCCACACCGGGATACCATATAACAATACCAAATAATCCACAAAGGGAATAAACAATATAGTCACATGGTAAAATATACTCATGTTCATCAATTTCATAGTGCCACAACCATTTAATACACTATGCATAGTATCATCACTAAATATGAATGATAACAATTAAATCCACCGATTGAATAACCAAGCAATCACATAATAAGCATATCCACACATTGGGATATCATACAACTTGTCAAATAATCCACAAAGTGATACATACCCATTACCAATTAGTTCAATAGTGAAATCTATGGTTTCTACACCATTGCAACTATTCACCGAAGATAAGGAGTAAGTGAGGCTACTATATATCATAAACCATTCTTACATAGTTATTATACCACCTCGAACAACCTTAATAAACGTTCAAGATCTATTTCTCAAGTTGGAACTATTCTCCGAACCATCATTTAACTACTTCCACAATCCCACTTTGACCAATAAAGACATCATGGCCTAGCCAAGGTATTCCATTTTAACTTAGGTTAAGAAGGATTGATTTGTACCCGGGTTGGGTTAGGTTCTATTAATTTATAATGGTTAGGGATCATCCCACGAGGAAATTAGCAAAATTCAGCAAAAAGGGAAAACGGGGAAGAATCTGGTGACATGGGCGACCGCCCATGTCACTTGGGCGACCGCCCAAGGAAGTTTCAAAAGGAATCCAACAAACTGCCTTCATGGGCGGCCGCTCAGCCCCCATGGGCGACCGCCCAAGGCCACCCTCAGCACATTCGAAATTCCAACTTAATTTACATAGTTTGTTTCCCTTTAAATCTTTCTTAATCTCATGAACACTAAAGGGATTTTCTAACCTTACTTACTTCAACTTAAATTATCTAAACCCAAGATCATGTAGATCTAGATTATTTATCACCAAGTCTTCCATCCATTTCACTACTTCATTCAAGTTTATCCCATTAATCTATCTCCATCCATTTCTTACACCCTAGATCATCTTCCAAGAACATTAACCTCTTTCCATTTCATTAACCAAGCACTCATCTCTTATAAAGTTTCCAACCATTTCATTATTTCATTTCAAGCTAAATCTCCTAATTTAACTCCACCCATTTCATAAATCAATTCTTCCACTTCCAAGAAGGTTTCTAAAGCATTAACAATCATCATAATAACAATAACAACATCCATAGATCATGAACATTCAAAGAAAGGAAGGGTCATAATAACTCACCTTAAAATAGGAGATGGATTTAAGACTTTCTTAGCTTGATGAACTCCTCTTGGTCTCCCGATTACAAAGGTGCTCCCGGATTGAAAAATGATGAAGAATTGATCTTGGTAGGCTTGAGAAGAGGTGGAGCTTTAACAATGGTGGTTCCATGGAGAATTTACAAAAGAAAAATGAAATGAAGGGGAAGGAGAAGGAGAAGTATAAAAATGGTAAAGAGAGTATGGGAGGGGGGGGGGGCGGCCAAGGAGAGGGTTTGGGGGAAAAAGTCAAAACCAAAGTATGGTCCCCCATACCATAATTAAAAGTTGTCAACATTTTATTTCTTTTCCCTACACAAACTAAAGCCTAACTACTCACATTTTCTTTATTGTCAATTATTATACTTTCCCCATAGACAGTATTTACTTTTCTCAATTATCTCATCCTAACATAGGTAATCGAAGTTATAAAATGAATACATAATATTAATGATAATTTTAAAAGCGCACAATATGATGTTGAATTAGTGCCTAGGGTTAGGGTCGCTACACTCACTCCCCCTTAAAGGAAATTCGTCCCGAATTTGACTGTCACTTACCTAACTGATCAACCCGCCTCGGTTACATGTATACCTCAGACTCCAATTCCCAAACAGTCCCTTCAATGTTGTGATTTTTCCCAAATTTTTTTATTTTTTTTTATTTCCTTAATAATATGATATTACCACTCAACGACCCAAGCATACTATACAAATATCACTAACCCGAATTTTCACGATCTCCATGAAAATATACATAAATAAAAGTATTACAACTTATGTCACCAAATACGTTACAATATTACATTTAAAACTTCAATTACTCTACAATTTGCTCAAAGTCTGTCTATAAGCCAAATCACCAACCCTTTCTAAAACTTCAAATGGATTAACAAATTTTTGGCGCCAATCTACCTTAGGCCTTGCTTCTCTAACCTCAACCCAACAAATTAGAGATCGATATTTTCTTCCCTAACAACGCCTCATACGGTTTTATCTCAAAGTTAGAATAATAACTGCTATCATACGCATCCAACCACCGGTAATCATACGACCTATCGACTACCAAAATCCATTGTACATGCCCGTAGCATATCCTCAACAATACGTAATGATTCCTCAATTCTCACAAGGTTAAACTCAATAACATTCCTACATTCCAAAAGGACCTTCCCAAATGATGTCTATCCAATCCATTTAATACTAGGGGTTTATACAACTAAACGATCCCCTAACATATATGAGGACTTTATCAATAAATATCTCATGATATAAACATTAAATAACTGCCCATGAAACAATAAATATGAACATGCTAATAAGATCATGATTTCTATAAACGGGACACTGGTCGACTATATAACACAATTCAATGTTCCACTTATTTTCAGGTCCAGAGACAAATCAATATTCAAATCAAATGGTTGGCCGCCCACAACGGAGCCGTTCCAACTCCAAAACAAAAACCGAGTCTATTGCGACCGACACAATAACAACCCCACAATTTATCAAATCATTTCTCGGATCAAAACTTTAATGTAATCAATCACTATAGGGGAACTAGGTTGCCTTCTTACTTGCTTCTGTACGAACTATATCTTTAAAATAACCAATCTTTCGAAAATTTATAACATCTTTCAAAATTCCAAGGATAGATAAAATGAGATCAAATGAGACTCGAATGGTTTATTTATTTAAAACTGTCCCATACCAGTTTTAATTAACTAAACCACTCACACATTTAAGAAATTTTCAAAAGATTGATAAGCTACCAAAAATAACTCGAGTGATTTAATTATCTACAACCGTCCCATACCAGTTGTAGATAGTTAAATTACTCACAGATTTTAATGTACACAAAAACGGTTCACCGACCTTATTAAATCAATTATCCCCGAAGGGTACAAATGCTCACACCGAAGTTCAACACACACTTTAAATTGTTAAAACACAATTAAACAATACCAACATAATATTCTTGTTTGACCTCTATTTATAGTATAGCCACCACTTATAATATTTATACTTAGTTAATTTCTCTATAAGAAAACACAATCTTGCCATACTATTACTATTTCCGATAAATAACACTAAACAATCATTAAGCTTATAAACTAGGTAAATCATCCTCAATTCAATAATTCCTCAAGTTGTATATTCAACACTTTTACTTAATTTGAGTCATCTATTCCCTACCTTTAATATTGGTATTGTACTTAGTAACAACGTATTGCAACATCTAGTTCCCAATTAAATACCATAATTTTCTAAATAAGAAAATATAATTAGAACTCACATAGATCAATCATTCCCAAATTTCGATTAAACATTACGGTATAATCTAACTTACCTCCCTATAACCCTCAACAACTCAAAATCCGTATAGCGTCAATATCTTCCGAGCATCACACAAATCCCTTATATGAGTCGCGCAACTAAGTCAATCTTTACGGTGTAATCATCCTAAAGTATCCTGTCTTCCAATAGGATTTATCCTCATTTTATTTTCTCAACTAATGATGATCATCTCTCAAAACAAACCATATGCATGTTTCACCAATTCCTGAAGTTGATCCTTTAAGTCACCAATAACTGTATCTATTATACTTCTTTGCATTTTCCCTATTTACCTCTCCATCACTAATACACAATCCACAAATCAAAACGGTCATACTATATATATAAATGTTATCTTAAGTATATCCTTTAAGCAAATTTTCACTGTAATTGTAACACTCCGAAAAATTTAACTAATAACCATTGAGTATCCTACTAGTTTCTAAAATCAGTCATACAAATCGTCAACAAGTGCTAACGAATACTTATTCTTCACAGTTACCTATTTAAGATCTCTATAACCTTATAAATAACCACCAAGTATCATCTTTTCTAATTATAGTAACAATTTACCCTTATGGAGATTCACTAAGCTCATTATTTTCTTTATCAAATACTTTCCCAAGATGAATCATCAAGTCCATCATCCCAAGTTGGAACTATTCTCCGAACCATCATTTAACGTTCAAGATCTATTTCTCAAGTTGGAACTATTCTCCGAACCATCATTTAACTACTTCCACAATCCCACTTTGACCAATAAAGACATCATGGCCTAGCCAAGGTATTCCATTTTAACTTAGGTTAAGAAGGATTGATTTGTACCCGGGTTGGGTTAGGTTCTATTAATTTATAATGGTTAGGGATCATCCCACGAGGAAATTAGCAAAATTCAGCAAAAAGGGAAAACGGGGGAGAATCTGGTGACATGGGCGACCGCCCATGTCACTTGGGCGACCGCCCAAGGAAGTTTCAAAAGGAATCCAACAAACTGCCTTCATGGGCGGCCGCTCAGCCCCCATGGGCGACCGCCCAAGGCCACCTTCAGCACATTCGAAATTCCAACTTAATTTACATAGTTTGTTTCCCTTTAAATCTTTCTTAATCTCATGAACACTAAAGGGATTTTCTAACCTTACTTACTTCAACTTAAATTATCTAAACCCAAGATCATGTAGATCTAGATTATTTATCACCAAGTCTTCCACCCATTTCACTACTTCATTCAAGTTTATCCCATTAATCTATCTCCATCCATTTCTTACACCCTAGATCATCTTCCAAGAACATTAACCTCTTTCCATTTCATTAACCAAGCACTCATCTCTTATAAAGTTCCCAACCATTTCATTATTTCATTTCAAGCTAAATCTCCTAATTTAACTCCACCCATTTCATAAATCAATTCTTCCACTTCCAAGAAGGTTTCTAAAGCATTAACAATCATCATAATAACAATAACAACATCCATAGATCATGAACATTCAAAGAAAGGAAGGGTCATAATAACTCACCTTAAAATAGGAGATGGATTTAAGACTTTCTTAGCTTGATGAACTCCTCTTGGTCTCCCGATTACAAAGGTGCTCCCGGATTGAAAAATGATGAAGAATTGATCTTGGTAGGCTTGAGAAGAGGTGGAGCTTTAACAATGGTGGTTCCATGGAGAATTTACAAAAGAAAAATGAAATGAAGGGGAAGGAGAAGGAGTATAAAAATGGTAAAGAGAGTATGGGAGGGGGGGGCCGGCCAAGGAGAGGGTTTGGGGGAAAAAGTCAAAACCAAAGTATGGTCCACCATACCATAATTAAAAGTTGTCAACATTTTATTTCTTTTCCCTACACAAACTAAAGCCTAACTACTCACATTTTCTTTATTGTCAATTATTATACTTTCCCCATAGACAGTATTTACTTTTCTCAATTATCTCATCCTAACATAGGTAATCGAAGTTATAAAATGAATACATAATATTAATGATAATTTTAAAAGCGCACAATATGATGTTGAATTAGTGCCTAGGGTTAGGGTCGCTACAACATCTCTCTTCAAAAGAGAGACAAATCCCGTCTTGACTTATCATTCTTCCGTACAAGAATCTAATCGTGCCAACATAGCCCTTATTTCTATTCGATTAAAGATAGTGTTAGACTATATCAAACACGATCTTCATCATTTGGAAGACGGTGATAATCTCAGGACAAAGGATTCAATAACACGACTATCATGAGATTTAATCATGACAACAGACCATGTCATGAATCTCATAAGTAGGTCATGTCCAATACTTGTTCTCTAGCAAGTATCTATAAGTGTAATGTGCATCTCCATGCATATAATCATCTCCATGATTATCCATTACCAACTTATACTAGTTGTTCATAACAACTAGGGACGCAGTTCAATATAATAAACATGCAAACATATAATGAACCAAATAAACATGTACTCTATAATAAATGATAAAGATGATACATAACGATTCAAGTTAAACATAACTATAGCCTAGGGCATTACACCAACAAAATCGAACCGTGAAACCGAGCTGTGAACCGAACCATGAAATCGCAATAATTATGTATTCTTTCTTGGATTACCTTATATTTCATTTAATTTTGTCCAATCTATGTATTGTGATTACATTGGTGTGATCCTTATAAGGCAAGTCATTTTTATGTATTCTTTCTGTAGTCTGTAGTCAAACTTGAATTAACTTTTGGGTATCACAAATCATAAATTCAGGTACTTAGTCATACTGTTCCATCCTTGATCAAGCTGCGAAAAATGGGTGGCTACTTGCATTGATTCTTAATCTTTAAGCTTGATTTAAATTAGTAGAGTTTTCCTTGATAGCTCTAGTTTTCCTTGCACAATTTTAGTTGAAAAATTGCTTGTGAACTTATTTATATTCTAAGTACTTATTCTTAATCAAGTTATGCTTGTATTTATTCTAAGTACTTATTTATATTCATTAGTCATAAAATGGTTAAAAAAAAGATTATGGTTTGAAATGTGGTTAGGACCGTGGTCTAGATCGCGATTTGGACAGTGGTCTGAACCGCAAATCAAACCGCAGTTTATACCGAACCAAACCGAACCATAGCGATTTGGTTTAGCTCAGTTTGATTATTTTTTTGGTTTAACTCGATTTGAAATTTTTCCAAACCGATGCTAGCGGTTTGACTTATAAATTTGTCCAAACTGAGCTAAACCCATTTCCACCCCTTGTATATATTGAGAGGCCATAGCATTTGAAAACCATATGGTATATTAATTCCACATCGTCTAGGAATTGAAGTGCTAGAAAATGGAATAGTATAAATTTTGGGGCTCCTTAGTGAACAAAAACTTTCTTGGTGTTGGGCGTGCCTAAGTCACGCATAGGGCGCCTAACCACCACCAAATGGCTCCTTAAATAAGACTTTTCATAGCTCCTTAATTTCTCAAGAAAGCTTTTCATTTAGTATATATTGAGAGGCCTTGGCATTTGAAAACCAAATGGGATATTAATCTCACATCGTTTAGGAATTGAAATGCTAGAAAATGGAGTAGTATATATTGAGAGTCCTTAGCATTTGAAAACCAAAATGGACATTAATCCCACATCGTCTAGGAATTGAAATGCTAGGAAATGGAGTAGTATATATTGAGAGGCCTTAACATTTGAAAATCAAATGAGATATTAATCCCACATTGTCTAGGAATTGAAATGCTAGAAAATGGAGTAGTATATATTGAGAGGCCTTAGCATAGTGCTAGAAAATGAAATAGTATAAATTTTGGGACCTTTGGCTCCTTTGTGAACATCAGCTTTCTTGGCGTTGGGCGCACCTAGGCGCCAAGGTCACGCCTAGGACGCCTAATCACCGCCAAATAACTCCTTAACTAAGACTTTTCATAGCTCCTTAATTTCTCAAGAAAGCTTTCCATTTTCGTTTCCCGCTCATAGTCAGTTTTGAAATTGAAAACTTGGTCAATTTTGTCATTTCACATTTGTAAGATAGTGACTTGCTATAAAGAAAAAGTGGAAAAATAAAAGGGATAGATGTGTGACGCTCTCTATGGAGAGCAACTTCTCATATTATTTCTAACTTTCTTTGAAATAGTTTTTTATTCGTGCATTTAACCCACGGATGTAGCACTAATCTATAACTATATAATGGCTGAAGTGAATAAGCTTTCTTTCCTAAAACAGAAATTTGAGCGGGAAAACTGGCCACTAAATATAGAAACAAAAATGCTTCCTCTTCCTAATCTGTGTAATTATTACTAACCTGATTCACCATTAAGTTAACATGCATGCTTTCTCGAATTTCTAATGAGCATTTAATTTAGTTTCTACTTAATAACAGCAACCAATAATTAAAAACTTATTACAACTCCAAATCAAAAATGAAAGAAGGCAACAATTTACTTACAGTCCCTTAATTACTTTTACAGTCCAAGGCAATAAAAAATTAAAATATGTAAAAAAGAAATGAAGTCCAATCGTTTTACATCACATATAAATAGATTTACATTTCCATTTCAAATTTGTTCTTTTCTCTTCTTCTTTTACTTCTCTCTGTGCTTCTCCATTCATTTTCATTCAGCTTCTTAATTCTTTGTCAACCGTGAAGCTGCATTCAACAATGTCAGTTCCTGCATCACTATTAAAAGACCTTCGTAGGGGAAGATCTGACTGGGTTATTAACGTTCGTGTGGCTAGGAAGTACAAAGTTCAGGTTAGAGAAGGTGTGAAGATACCTGAAAGTTTCGAGTTAGTTCTTGTGGATTCAGAGGTAAGCTACACAAATTTTATATGAAAAGATTTAGTCTCAGTGGGAAGAACTCTTTCTTTGTACATCATCTTATGAAACTTTTATTTCTATATTTCAGGGTGCAAGGATTCAAGCAACAATTTCCAAAATGTTTATGCATAAATATGGTCCTAAAATGAATGAATCTGCAGTATATTACATTTCTAATTTCAGTGTAGTTGAAAACAGGGGAAAGTATCGAATCACTGAACATCCATTGAAAATTATCTTCTTTAACAGTACTGATATTTATTCAGTTACGGGCTTAAGTTTTCCAAAAAAGGTTTTTTCCCTAATGTCTTTTCCAGATTTACTAGCTTTAACTGATGTTGATGATTGTGGCTTGATAGGTATTTATATTTCTTATTTTAACTATTTTTCATCCAGTTTCCTTTTTTTTTTTACATTAATTTTTTAAATGAATCCTTTTTTTTAGATGTTGTTGGGAGATTGATCAGAAAAAGCAAAGTGAAACATATTCACAACCAACGTACAAGTCCAGGTGAAAAGTTAATAGAAGTGGTATTGGAGGACATTGGGTAATTACTTATTTCATTTGAAGTATATATGTTTCACAGATTTGATGTACTATTTGTATTTTTTTTTGCTTTATTGACAATTTTTTTTCCCAGGAACAACTCTTTAAGTTGTACTCTTTGGGGTGATTATGCTGATGAGATGTTTAGACTCATTGAAACATATGGTGATTCTCCTTTGATTGTTTTGATTCAGTTGTGTAAACCAAAAAATTATGATGGTAATGTATTTTATACCATATTGTTCTATATTCATTATCTCATCATTCATTCTGATTTGAATATAACTAACTACCATTTTATGATTTTAGGTAAAATTACAATCTCAAATGCATTTTTTGCTACTAAACTACATGTTGATCCTATTGTTCCAGAGATTGCTGAATTGAAAATGTAGTAAATTTGTTCATTGATTATTTTTTTATTTTCCTTTTCATATTTTATATTAATATGCTAATATATTTTCTCTTCCAAATTTCATAGTTTGTTTGCGCTTGAATCTGGAACTTCTCATAAGATCAGTCAAATTGAGTCATCTAATGCTTATTCCAGTTATGATGAACTTGAAAGTGATTTGGCTAACGTGTTGACTGTAGCTGATCTTTTGAAATGCAAGGAGGTTTTTTTAAAAACATTTTGCTCTTTTATTTCTATTTCCTTTTCATGTTTAAAGGAATTAATATCTTCATTCATTTGTTTTTATATTTTGAAGGAGGGATACTATTGGGTGATAGGTCAAATTTCTGAAGTATTTATTGATGGATGCTGGTCTTTTATTAGTTGTAAGGTTTGTATGCATAAGTTGAATTCTGTAGAAAGTGGTTATTTTTGCAAGGGTTGTAACAACACTATAACCAAGGCAATTCCAAGATATAAAGTGAATGTGAATGTTCACTCTGATGATGAGACCGTGAAATTCATGCTATGGGACAGATGCTGTGAAGCATTGGTTGGTCAATCTGCCTTGGAGCTAAAAGACCACTATATTAAGGTATTTAAAATGAATTTTATTTCATTTTATTAAATTGAAGTCATTTATTTAATCTTTTATCTACTAAGAGTTTCACTTATTTTCATTTTTTTCAGATTACAGAAAGTGAAAAAAAAAAAGAATATTGTTTACCACATTGTCCAGATGAAATCATTGCCATAGTAGACAAAACTGCTATTTTCAAGGTTCATTTGAGGGAAGTAAATTTAAGTGGTAAAGATCAACATTTTTCTTCTGATTCCTGCTATCATGGGAAATTCTTGGTGGATAAATATATTCAGGAAAAAATTAAAGTCAAAAAGGTTTGTATTAGGTTTTTAAATACCCTTTCAAATGTACTTTTAATTATTTTATTTATTAATGTTGTGCACTTCTTTGTAGAGGATTGATGTTTTAGCCGCTATTAAGGAGGCTGGTGAAGAAGTTATTGAGGTATGAAACTTGACTAAGTTATTTATTTATTTTTTTCATTTACAATTTTTTTTCTTACTTTTATCAATTTTGTAATGTAGATAAATGATTCTTGTGGTGATAATGAAGAAAAGACCCCAGAAAATGTTGGTTTGAAGAGAAGATTTTTGTCATTTGAAGACATGGCTACAAGCACATTAACAGGTGATGGTGGATCAAGTAACAAGGATGGGATTCATTTACAAAAGGATATCAAGATTGAGAAAGACTGAAAATTTTACTGTCTAAGTGTTTTTTTTGGAATCTTCTTGAAACATTTTAATTTGAACAATTGTCTTATTTTGTCAAATTTGTGATTTTGTAGTTCATTTTGGGGTATATTTCTTTTTAATTTAAACTTTTTAACAGTTTTATGTCTTGGTTGAACTTATATCCTTTCTTTGAATGTTAAAGTGTTTTTACACTT
Organism: Adenophora triphylla var. japonica; assembly: GCA_022495995.1. Taxonomy (NCBI): domain Eukaryota; kingdom Viridiplantae; phylum Streptophyta; class Magnoliopsida; order Asterales; family Campanulaceae; genus Adenophora; species Adenophora triphylla. The sequence goes on along the minus strand of JAFEMH010000827.1, from coordinate 553,791 downwards.
TCTTTTGATTTGTTTTTTGAGAAATTAATTTTATACTACCTGAATTGTTTATTTTAATACCCCATTGAACCATATTGTATGAATAATTGTTTTATCAATAACTATAAATGTTGGCTGTATAATTTTTTTAGGGTTATTATTTTTGTTCTTTTTTTGATCCAACAAGTTATTAGGTCTTCTATTAAACTTATTTCTACCAACTTAATCATTTCACTTAAAAATCCCTTAAAATCAAATCCCTAATCATGCTTTTCCTCTAAACAGATTCAAGGCAATCTTAAAAATCAAATCCCAAAAATAAGTTTTCTCAACCTAAAATGTGAGTAACTGAAATCAATCATTTTTAAATCTCAATAAATGTGGCTAATTTATTCATTTCAAATTAAAATACATGAACATCATATCCTTGATCATGCTTTTAAGCCAAACAGATTCAATTCATTCTCAAAAATAACATTCTAAAGCATGTAATTTAAATGAAGACAATGGAAGATAGATTAGAGAAACTTACTTGTCCTCTAACATAAGACCCCTCTGGAAGATCTCCATACCAAAATTATCTGCATTACTTGGAAAATAAAATGCATAATTAAACTTATTGTTAGAATAAAGCCAATTAGGACTCAAAAACATTATCTATACTCTTTATGTCATATAATTTAAGTTACAAATGATTTACATTAGAATGATGCTATTAAAATACCTTCTTTTCATGTACGCCGTCTTCAAATAAAAAATCAAATCCCTAATCATGCTTTTCCTCTAAACAGATTCAAGGCAATCTTAAAAATCAAATCCCAAAAATAAGTTTTCTCAACCTAAAATGTAAGCAACTGAAATCAATCATTTTTAAATCTCAATAAATGTGGCCAATTTATTCATTTCAAATTAAAATACATGAACATCATATCCTTGATCATGCTTTTAAGCCAAACTGATTCAATTCATTCTCAAAAATAACATTCTAAAGCATGTAATTTAAATGAAGCAATGGAAGATAGATTAGAGAAACTTACTTGTCCTCTAACATAAGACCCCTCTGAAAGATCTCCATACCAAAATTATCTGCATTACTTGGAAAACAAAATGCATAATTAAACTTATTGTTAGAATAAAGCCAATTAGGACTCAAAAACATTATCTATACTCTTTATGTCATATAATTTAAGTTACAAATGATTTAAATTAGAATGATGCTATTAAAATACCTTCTTTTCATGTACGCCGTCTTCAAATAAATAATCTGCGACATAAACATCAAGTTTTCAGGTTCAAGGTTTTGGCAATGTCATTTTGTCATGTTCCAAAACTATAGTCATGAATCCAATCATCTTACGAAGAAATTAATGTTTATTAAAACAGTACATGTTAAAACAAATATTGTATCCAATATAATATAAGTATAAAATAGATTATAATTTACGGATATTCTAAGTCATAATGATTCATTAAAAATACCTTCTTTTAATTTACGCCATTCTTTAATAAAAACCACTTCTGTTAATCGAAATTACATCAAAGTTAACTTTTTTTAATTCTTATATTGACTAGGAGTTTGTAATATAGTTTTTTTTATTTAATTATTTATGGTCTTCAACTTTTTTTGATAATTATTTTCCAACTCAAATGTGTTTTGATCTATATTGTAAGATACTTTAGACCTGAATGATTATAAATTTTGTTTCATCAGTAATAGTTCAATTACACTTAATTATCTATACCTAATATTGTAGCTTAAAAAATACTTTAAGTACAATTTTTATGTCTAGGTTCACTTGACTCTTTGAATTCCCCTCACATAATCACTTGACTCCTTTATATAAGTGTCTATCACAGTCCAGGAATAGTTTTTTACTAAACTCCAATCAGTTATCAAATTCTATTATCTTACAAAAAAGAAACTGCATAAGTCATTACAAGAGCAATGAAGATCACAAAGTCAATGATAATATGCAAGAAGAGGAAGTCTGAAAATGATGATTCTGGTATGTCCTCTATTTTTACCATTATTTATTTTGATTCACAAATATTTTTTTTGTAAAATACATTCTACACTTTCCCTATTGTTTTTCTATCATTGTACCTATCATTTGTTTAGTTCTCTGCTCAAGTTTAAGAGAATGAAGATTATATAGAAATTTCAAGTTAAAATTTTATTTTTCTATCTCCGTTTTTCATTATAATCAATTATTTCTAAAAATTAATTACGTTTTAATAATGGATTGCTATTTAATGTTTTAGTTAGTCCTTTTCTCTACAATTGTAATTACAATATACATTTATATTTAGTTCAGTAATTTAAAAGAGTGTATGATAGTTAAACAAATTTTAAATTTTAATAATGGATTGCTATTTAAAAGAGTGTATGATAGTTAAACAAATTTTAAATTTTAAACAGTGTTTAACATTCACTGAATATGAATGTTTCAAATGGGAAATTATCAATTAAATAGAAGCATCAGAAAAATTACTTAATGCCTCATAGGTTAGGATCTCTAGAGAAGTCCACTATGTCTACAAGTGTAATGATTACTCAAGTTTCCAAGATGTAATCCATGTATTTATGACAGATATCTTCACTTTATTACCCTACAGCTGCTATTAGTGTATTTAATATGTATTTGGCTTTAATTTTTACCATTTCCCTATAACAGGTTGTTGGTAATTAATCTATTCTCATCAATGTGGTTTTGGTCATTTTTTGGGTATATATATGTATCTACCCTACCAATACCATTCCTTCTATAATTCCATCCTTAGTTTTCTCAAGAACCACAAAATGTCTGATGAAAATGGTTCCTCTTCTGAAGAAATTGATTCTGACACGCAGGTGCAGAATCATGCATTCTCCGAAACCACTAAGAAGCTTCACTTTGGCCACATTCGTATACCAAACTATAACTGTCACTGCTCTAAAATGTCCTACAGTTGCCCATTCAAGCCTTGCACTGGACGTAAGTTGCGACGTATGGGTCACAACTCACTCTTACAGCACGCTATCGATGCTAGCCGGTCATCTAATTTTTCTAATGCATCTAGGGGAGAGCATAGAGCCTTAGCTGAATACTTTAGGAACATCCTAGAGCTATTTGGTTCTCTTGATCCCCCTCTTTGTAAAAAGAATAATTTCAAGAAGAAACCCTTTGATAAGGGTGATGGTGGCTGTGATGGTGGTGCATCTGTAGGCTCATATGGTAAAGATGGTGGTTCTTTTGTTGTCTAAATCAAGTTTAAATTTCTGTTGTTCTGTATTTTTTTATGTCAGTTTGTATTTTTTTTCTTCTTTGTAATGTTTTTATATATATTAGTCTACTGTCCTTTTCTCTTATCTATTTTTATTTTATAAGTCTGATTACATACCGTAAGCTGTTAGGTTATATTCAAATAATTCGATATATAAATGAGAAATAAACAACGAAATAAATATAATTATTATGTGATTAAATTATTATATGATTAAATTAGAACAATATATTTATGCAAGAAATTACTTTATAAATAATTGTATCAATTTCATTACTCTGTTAGTTATCCTAATTAAGGGTTTCATTTATTTGTCACAAATTCCTATTTTAAATCAAATGAACTCAAAATAAATTCGTATCAATATTTTGTGCTTCATTTTCTCAATAATTCTTATAGATTATACCTATATACCACTGATATTCAAAAATTTTGACCTAGATCTGATCAAATTTATTAAATTACACTAATACATCAAGATTAAAACGAGATCTACGAAATTATACCTTCGAATTCGAAAGACTGAATATATTTTTGCAACCAGTTGGGAGAGCCATCAATTAAACCACGATCTCGGTCCCAACTCATGAATAACTTTACGGCGAAGCTCATCTTGAACGCCTTTCATCGATCTAATCGTCGTAATGTTGGATTTCGTTGATTTCCACTCAGTTACGACGATTTGTTTGGTAAATCGCTTTGGGAAGGAAAGAGTGTTACGTATGCGTTTGAATTTAGGGTTTGATTTTCTGGATAATTCTTTCCAGACCTAGATTAGGATAATAGGATAATGTAGTAATTGGGTTTGGGCTTTTGTATAATTGGATTGATTTTTATTTTGTTATTGGGCTTTTGAAAAATAAATGGTCCGTATATGGTTTTCATAATATTTTCTTTTGGCTTTTTTTTGTCTTATACTATATTGTTATGTGTTATCTCTTTATTTTATCAAATTGTGTAGACAATTTTTGTTTCATAGTGTCATTGATATATTTATTTAAGCCAAAAAAAATGTAGCTATTTTGGACGTTTATTTGTTTCTCATTTCATTTTTTGCAGCAAATAATGTTCAACATAACATAATGACTGTGCCTGCATCGACAACAAGTTCCCGTCAATCTTCTCAAATCATGCCATTTTCTGATATAACTAATGGTAATGATACATTTTCCATTTTGTCAATATTTTTAACACTTCATGACAAATTCATTTATCTTTAAATTGACAGGGAATGTGGTCAGAAGCACTATATCAAAAAATAGTAATGGAAGTACTGCAGTAAAAAACCCTTTTTGATTCACAAGTATTTAATTTGAAGTCACAAAAATTGAAGACTGCCCATGATACTCAATTTATTAAAAAAACAAAATATCAGAAAAGGGTAACTTTTCCTTTCCATTTCTAAATTTGTATCTTTCCCAAAATCTTTAAAAAAGATTCACTTTTTTACTTATTTTATAGGGACACCGTCGTCAGAAATAATTGACTTGACCAATGATGAAGAATTTTCATGTGTTACACCTACTACTGCTAAGTCAAAAAGCAAAATTGGTAAATATTTTCATTATTATTATATTTCTAATTTCATTTTTAATATTTTTTGTGTTTTTAAATTTTTTTAAATTCACTTATAGTTTAAAGTTATGTCTTTATACAGATATCGCCCCAGATCAGTCCATTGTTTTTAATTCTACTCATCGAGAGAAGTCTTCAAAGTCCAGATTGAACTGTGATGCAAATAAGAGTAGAAAACGAAAGAGTAATTCTGTTTTCCTAATCTTTATATAAGAAATTTTATTACATTATTTTTCATTATTTTAATAATATTAATTTTATCCAATAATTTAGGCTCATTTGTTTCCCCGATTTCATTTAATCTCAATAATTTGGATGATGATAATTATTTTACTGGAGGTACGTTTTACATTATTTTTACTTTTAATATTATGTTGAAAATTATGTTTAATATTATATTTTTTATATTAGTTTTAATAAATATTCTTTTTCCATATCGTGTACATGGATTTTGGTGACCCTTTGCACGTATGTCCCCATTGCAATGCAATGTTTTGGTATGCAGAGAGGTTGAATAAACGTTTCAAATCAACGTTGGCACCAAAGTATTCTGGTTGTTGTATGCATGGAAAAGTTCAATTACCTCCAATGCCTGAACCTCCGAAGTTATTTAAAGATTTATTATATGGCGAGTCTGAGAAAAGTCGACTTTTTAAGTCCAACATTCGATCCTATAATATGATGTTCTCATTTACTTCGATGGGAGGTAAGATTGATCATGGTGTTAATAGCGGAAATAGTCCACCTATTTTCAAATTATATGGTCAAAACTACCATTATATTGGTGGTTTGATACCAACTGAAGGGAACCCTCCTAAATTTGCTCAGTTGTATATTTATGACACGGAGCATGAAGTTGACAATAGAATTTGCTCCATTGGGTATGTCTATAATTTCTAAACTAATTTTGTCTTATTTAATGCATCATTATTTTGTTTTTTTAATAATTACATTTTCTTATTTAATGAAACAAAATAGGGATGATCAAATTAAGAAGCGTTTGCATGAGGAGATTGTTAATGATTTGAAGAAGATTCTTGACGAGAATAATGTTCTTGTGAAGTCATTTCGAATGGTCCGTGACTCCTTGCATGAAAAAAAATGAAACCAATTTGAGACTGAAACTAATTGCTAGGCGTAAAACTGATGGTCGATGCTATGATCTACCAACTAAAGATGATGTTGCATTGTTATTGGTCGGAGATTTCGAGAATTCAATTGGTGAGAGGGATATTGTTATCGAGACTCAAACAGGGTTGCTTCAAAGGATAACCGAGCTTCATCCTTCTTACTTAGGCCTTCAATATCCCTTGCTATTTTTATTTGGACAAGATGGTTATCGAGAATCTATTTTTGGAATGTAATGATCTAGAATTACTGTTATCTACTTTTTTTATCTATTATGAATGCAATGTTGCATGAGCCCTGGTTTTTTGGCAAGGGTGTGAAGGTTTTGAGCTGTGAACTGTTTGGACAGGCTTTGCACAGGTTTCGAGCGAAATATTTCTCCGTGGTGCAGCAGTTTGAACTGCTGCAGATTTTTTTTAATGGTAACATTTTCATCCGCGCGGATGAGACAGGCATCTGACATTGTCATTTAATTTTGCTTCAGATCTGGTTTTCCCCTCTTTCAAATTCAAACACCTTCTTCAACTGCCCATTCAAACAGCCATTTTCGGGGAGAAGGAGAGAAAATCCATGGAGAAAATTGTGAGCATGAGAAATCCAACCAAATTATCCCAAGATTCTCAAATTTCTTTCTTCAACAAGTTCAAGGAATGGTCCCGGGAGATTATGCACGAGAGGAGGTCATTCTTTGAAGAAAGGTACAAGATACGATGCTTGTGGTCTCTCAAAGAATTGGTTCCAGATTATGATCTTTTGAGGGATTCTTCTTCATTTTGGGATACAAGGAGGCATGTTTTTTTGCTTTTCTTACAATGAAATGGTCCCGACTATTGAAGAATTCTGAGCTTTGCTTGGCGGTCCCGAGGTGGAGGAGATTGCGATTCCTTTGCCCGGAGGAGCTTCTTTTGTTGACAAGTTGTTCAACCTTCTTCATCTTTCTCCGGAGGAAGCACAAGGTATGATCCGTGGTCCTGATCATTTTGACATTTCTGGTCTTCCTGATAGATTTAGGGGCTTAGGCTTGATTGATGATGCCTATTGGGATGCTTTTGCACTCTGCGTGTTTGGTACTTGTTTATGGTTTACTCTTTTGGGATTTGTCATCGGGTTTTGCTGGATGTGGTTGTACACTGCCGTTTGGGCCGGGATGTTGTTCCCTTGATCCTGGAAGAGACCCTTCATGCTCTTGACAGGTTGGCTACCGGGAGGCGGTATATGCACGGGGGCAGCCCGTTTCTCTTGACTATGTGGCTGATGGAGCGCCTGGGGGTCCTTCGCGAAACTTCTGATGCGGTGAAACCTTGGACTTTTGCCAGGAGAGGGGTTACTGTGGACCTCGATGATCAGGGCTCATGGGAGTATTGGATGGCTTGTCGCCAAACTACGGATATCAGATGGTTGGTACCTCATTGGCGGGTAGAGACTCGGAGAGTGCTTCAGGATGGTTCTCATGTGATTATGCTTCCGGGGCTTTCCCAGTCCAGTTTTTATATTCCAGCTCTGGTTCGGCGGCAGTTTGGCTTGGAGCAGACTCCTTTGGAGGATTTTGAGGATATAGCTACCAGGGTGGTGGCTTCTGCTTCGATGGATGATCCTTCAGTATTCCCATTTCTTTCCCGAGCATGGAGGTATGACGTCTTTCCTCCTAGGGTTATCCTCAGGCGTCCGGGGCATGTATTTCTGACCACTTGGTACTTGGATTGGTACGAGAGGCACTTGGGGGAGACTCAGGTGGCTATTTTGAGACGGCGTGAGGCCATTGTTGGTGTGGAAGACATGACAGTTTCTGAGAGGAGGAGGGCTGAGGCGAGGGCCAACCCTCATGATAGGAGCGGAGATGCCGTGACTGACTACGAGTCTTATGTCAAGAGACAGGAGGGGCGGATTCCTATGTTACCGGCTCGACTGCAGGAGATGAGAGACGAGGCTAGGGCTACTAAGGCCCTGACAGATGCTGGTTTGATAGATCCTGTCCCTACACCAGAGCTTGGTAGGAGGAAGACTGACATTTTTCCCGTGCAGAGGAAGAAGACCCGAAGAGGAGGGAAGAAGAGGGGAGAAGCCAGTACGAGTGGCTTGGAGTGACTTTGAGGTTTCCGAGTATCCCTTTCTTGTCGTAAAGTGGTGCACATTAGTTATTATGTATTTTAGTTTCTTTTAGCAGGTTGTAATTCGTAGGAGTGAACCGAGCTTAGACTCATCAAAAAGTTTTTAACTGTAATGAATATGTGAATTGCTTCAGAGTTTTTCGAAACGCCTTCATGGATTGATCAATGTATTGATAACAAAGTATGATTTTTATTTGTGTTTTAGACCGAACCGTTTCCGGCTGCCTACGTTCCCTTGGACTAAAGGGCTCAGGTCTCCGTAGTTCGACCCGGTTAATTTTTTTTGTTTTGTTTTGGGTGCAACGCTGTGTTTTACCTAGGCCGCCCTTTTCGGGTTTTCAACCTAGTTGGGTATTACTCTTTTAGCACTCTTTTCTTTTTGTTTTTTTTTTTTTTTTTTTGTTATTTTTTTGTGCAACCTCGTTTTTTACCTAGGTCGCCCTTTCGGGTTTTCAACCTAGTTGGGTATTACTCTTTTAGCACTCTTTTTTTTGTGTTTTTTTTGTTGGTTTTTTTGTTTTTTTTTTTTGTTGGTTTTTTTTTGACTTAGTGTTTTATGCGTAGTATCTCGCGCAGCCTTATCGCCATTCACCGGTGTGTACAAAAGGATTTCCGTCGAGATCCGCAAGTTGCATGGCCCCTCCGGAGAAGATCTTCGAACAATATATGGCCCGACCTGCATGTGCTCCCATTTGCCAAGTGGGTTGATGCGGACTGGGGGCTTCTCTTTCAAAACGAGGTCACCTTCCCCGATCTCCCGATGTTTTACTTTCTTATCGAAGGCTCAGCCATCCTTCCTTGGTAAGCTCGGATATGTTCCATGGCTCTCAATCGGCGTTCATCTAGCAGTCCAATTCATCATGGCGACTCGGAGCCATTCGACCTCGTTGATCCGACTTTCCAACAAGCACTGAGTGAGGGGATTTCTAGCTCGACTGGGAGTACGGCTTCCATTCCGTAGGTAAGAGCAAAAGGTGTTTCCCCGGTCGCCGTTCTGACGGATGTTCTGTATCCCAGAGAGCAAGGTGAAGCTTGTCAGGCCAATCTCTGCCTCGGACAGCCATTTTCCGAATGATGTTTTCCAAAGTCTTGTTTGCTGCTTCAACGGCTCCAATAGTTTGGGGCCTGTAGGGAGATGACTTGTGACGGGTTATTCTGAATTCTGCCAGCAGCCTGTCGCATTCCCCTTCAAAGTGGGATCCATTATCTGAAATGATTTTGGCCTGTAACCCGTATCTGCATATGATGTTCTCTTTGATGAAGAGGGCTACTTTCTTTGAATTGAGAACTTTGTAGGACTTGGCTTCGACCCATTTTGTGAAATAATCTACTGCTACCAGGACAAATTTGTGGCCGTTGCCGCCTGACAGTGTGATTTTGCCTATGACATCAATTCCCCAAGTGACGAAAGGCCAAGGGGTCGTCATGCAGTATAACTCGTGAGGAGGCAAGTGATTGAGATTCGAGTACCGCTGTCATTTGTTGCAGCTTCTGACGAATTGGATGCAGTCAGTTTCCATGGAGATCCAAAAGTACCCCATTCTCAGTATGACTTGCATTAGAGCCCGAGCATTCATGTGGGGGCCGCAGGTACCACCATGTATTTCTTTCATGAGTTCCGTAGCCTCTTGTTTGCTGATACATCGCAGGAGGGGGCCTTGATAACGCCTCTTGTACAACATGTTTCCCAAAAGAACATAGTGGGAGGCGAGTCGTTTCAGGGCCGAGAGGCTTTTTGCCTTGATTCCTTCTTTATATTCCCCATCTTCATTATTGAAAGAGGCTTCACCGTTCTTCAAGTACTGATAGATCTGGGTATACCAGGGATCATTGGCCAGCTCGGTCTCCGTCTCGATTTCAAAGCAATAAGCGGGGTTTTCTCTTCTCCCGACTCGGAATGGCTTGACAGACTTTCCCTCGGGTATTTTGATGAGAGAGGCTAGTGTTGCCAAAGCGTCTGCGAATCTGTTGCGATCCCTGGGCAAGTAATGAAAGCTGATCTCCTTGAACTGGGTCACTAGCTCTTCCATGTAAGTGTGATACTTCTGCAGACCTGGATCCACGGTCTTCCATTTGTTAGAAACCTGGTTGATGATGAGGGCAGAGTCACCGTACACTTCCAATTCTTGGATATTTCTTTCAAGAGCGGCCTCCAACCCGACTATGCAAGCTTCATATTCAGCGGCATTGTTGGTAACCTCAAAATTCAACTTTACTGCTATGGGAGTGTGCTCGTCAGTAGGATCGACCAGAAGCATTCCTATCCCATTTTCTCTTTTGTTCGAAGCCCCGTCAAAGAAGAGCTGCCAACGATTTTCTCCTTCTAGGGCAAAGATTCCGTCATCGGGGAATTGGGGCTCAGGTCCTCGGGACTCATCACTTGGGAAGTCGTCCAACTGCTCCGCCATTACCCGCCCTTTCATGGATTTTATTGTCACATAAGTGATGTCGTATTCGGCCACAAAGAACGACCATTTTGCCAACCTCATGGAGATGGAAGGTTTGTCGAACAAATATTTGATGGGATCCAACTTTGAGACCAGATGTATCGGGTGAGACTGCATGTAGTGTTTCAACTTTCCCACTACCCAAACCAGGTCTGCGCAAGTCTTTTCACAAGCAGAGTAATTGAGTTCGCTCCCTTGAAGCTTTCTGCTCACGAAATAGATGGCATTTTCGACCTTGGAGTCTTTCTTCTCTTGAGCTAGCATAGCCCCAATTGCTGTATCCGTGACAGTCAGATATAGCAATAGCGGCTTTTGCTGATGTGGCGGGCAAAGGATCGGGGGATTCACAAGGTATGCCTTGATCTTTTCAAAGGCGAGCTGGCATTCATGAGTCCATTCTGTGCAAACATTTTTCTTCATCAACTTAAAGATCGGCTCGCAGATTGAGGTCAGCTGATTTACAAAGCGGCTTATGTATTACAGTCTTCCCATGAAGGATTTTACTTCTGTCAGCGTCCGAGGTGGCTTCATTTCGACTATGGCCTTGATCTTCTGGGGATCTACTTCAATTCCCCGTTCCGTCACCATATATCCTAGCACCTTGCCTCGTCTTACACCGAAGGTGCATTTGGCCGGATTAAGCCTCATACTGTGGTCTCGGAGGCGGCCGAAGAATTTTCTCATATCAACGAAGTGTTGGCCATTGGATCCTCTGGAATGTATTATCATATCGTCCACATAGACCTCAATTTCTTTGTGGATCATGTCATGGAATAAGGCTGTAGCCGCCCTCTGGTAAGTAGCCCCGACATTCTTCGCCCGAATGGCATAACAAAGTGTAGCAATACGTGCCCCAAGGGGTAGTGAAGGCTGTTTTGGCTTGGTCTTCCTCTCGCCATCTTGATTTGGTTGTAGCCGCAAAGCCGTCAACGAAGGACTTGACCTCATAGTTGGCCGTGGTATCCACTAGCATGTCAATGTTTGGCAAGGGGAAATCATCTTTCGGACTAGCCTTGTTCGCATCTCCGAAGTCCACGCAAAGATCGGATCTTCCCATTGGCCTTGGTCACTGTTACTATGTTGGAAAGCCATGTCGGATATTCAATCACCCTGATGAACCCCGCTCTGAGCATTTTTTCGATCTCCTCTTTCACCTATAGAGACCATTCGGGCTTAATTCTTCTCAGCTTTTGCTTTACTGGCTTGACTTCTGAGTCGAGCGGTATCCGGTGTTCAACTATGGAAGGGTCGAGGCCAGGCATATCCTTGTAGGACCATGCAAACACATCCACAAATTCTCTTAGCAACTCAATCGAGTATCCCTTTCGGTCCCTTCAAAGAAACTACCAATTTGCGTCTCTTTAGGCTCTTCTCAGCTCCCAAGTTCACACTCGTCAAAACCTCTTCGGCCTTGGGCTCGATTTTCCTCTTTCCGAACAACTCCGCTTAAAGATTTCTTTAATATATTGTTCATTTAATGTGTCTCGCTTCTAATGAATCATTATTAATCTGTTTCGTGTTATTAGTTAATTTATCATTAGTTAGAGTGGCAATCGTGGGATACTCGTAAAGGTCCGTCATTTCATTAAGAACAAAGGGGAATACAGCATTGGCTACAACTTCGTAGTCTTCAGGCGTAAGGCCATCGGACGAATCGAGAGACTCGAACTCAATGATGAGAGACTCGGAGGACTTTACATAGGTTGACACAAGGGGACGGGGGACCAATCCAAGCTTGGTGATCATTTCCTCCTTGGTTGCGGCCGAACCCGAGAGGATTTCCCAATTTTTTAGTGGCATCGCTGTCAAGGGCCTCACGACTCGGGATTCGCGCTGTTCTCCTTTCTCAATCATGGCTGTCATCTCTTTGACCGAACCGAAATAATTCAGGTCTGGCACCTGAACCTCTTCTCCGAATAACTGCCAATCATCTGAAAAGACTTCTGTGGCTTTGACTTTCGGCATTGTCAGCTCAAACTCAGGCTTTGGGCCTTCTTGGACAGTCGGGACCACAGTGGCAAGCTTGATAACTTCCTCATCGGGACTGGTGCCATTCTCAAAATTGAGCATATGAATGTAAGGATCTGCTTGCGGATACGCTGCATCCTCGACCCCGGAGAGTCCTAATTCGTTGTCGTTTGATTGCTCAATCCAGACATAAGGGCATCTTGAACCTTGTTGTCCTGCTGGAGCTGCTAAGAAAACCTCATGCCCCATACTCGAGAGGAAGGGTTTGGTGGGTAATCCCTCTTGTAAGACATCCCACAGAACCGTCATGCATTCAATACGAGTATGACGGTGCTCGTTGACTTTTATCTCAAAGATTTCCTTGCATGGCTGGGCCAGAGAGTCGACTTGAAGAATGCTGATAAATCTTCGATTGGGGACTGGGATTTATGTGCCTGCATCATGGCGATGCTCAGTGTTTATTTCCAGTCTGCCCCCAAGTGTTGGAAATGGCAATTGAACTTGATGTATCGGACTGCTTCAGGGTCTGCCTGTTCAAGTACGCTGACATAGTTAGCATCACTGGACTCTGAGGGATTCTGATGAGACTTGCCCCGATGGTCCCTTGGTTGATTTGAAGGAGGTAGCCCCAGTCTTTGGGTAGGTCCGCAAACATCCTACGGACTGGGTTGGCTTTGTTTCCCCTGGACTTTCTGAGGTCATCTTGTAGCTTCATCCATCTCTCTGCCGGAGTAGGTTCTTTGACTGTGGCATTACCATGCTGTGTAGGGCCTTTCACGAAGTAGTCACCCAAATTAGGACTGAAAGGGAGAGATTTAGGGTCGTTGAGCGGGACCCTTCCTGTGGCAGCTCCTCCCCATTTCCGGGCAATCTCCTTTTCTTTTGCAATGTCTACCGAGGTGGCCTCATATCCCAGGCCGTGGCGAGTTTTCTGTCCTCTCTTTTTTTAAAAAAAAAAAAAAAAAAAAGGGGGATCAACACATTTCACCGCTCCCCCCTTGATGCACTTCACAGAGGCGCCTAGCTATGCTAGGGAGGGCAATGTCATTCCCTCTAACCATTGATGGGGGAATCGAACCCATGACCTCCAGGTTGGAAGCCATGAACTCTAACCATCAGGCTAAGACCCCGCGTGCTTTCTGTCCTCTCACCTCAATAACTTTGTGAGTTCCTTGCTGATGCTTCCCCAGACCGAGACCGGGCAGGTAGCTCATTCTTCTCATCATCTTCAAGACTGGAGGGATTTTATCCCGAGTGATTGTCATATCTATGTTACAAACTTGGGCTTTGGGAGGCTCGACCGTGAAGCCTGTTAGCATGAGACCTTCCTCGTCATGTTTGATCTCCAGAATAGGTATCCCACCCGTATCGGTGCCCTCCAAAGTGACTAGATCTCCGTAAATGGTTGTCAAATCCCCATCCGAAACAAACTTCACACACTGATGGAGGCTCGAGGCAACCTCTTTAACTTGATGCAGCCAAGGTCTTCCCAGCAGGGCATTAAAAGTAATCGGGATGTCGATAACCTGGAATTCCACAGGTATCATCTTTTTGCCAAACCAGAGGGCCAAAGTAGCAACCCCAAGTACTGTGCGGGATGTAGAGTCGTAAGCTTTGACTGTGAGGGAGGAAGGCTTTAAATCTGTGGATTTGATGTCGAGCAGACTCATGATCTTAGCCGGGAGGATATTCATCCCGGACCCATTGGCAACCAAAACTCGGGGAAGACGTCGTTCATCCAGCTGGACTGTGATGAAGAGGGGCTCGTTGTGATCGGCTTCGAATTGAGGGAGATCGAGATCTGTGAAAGTGATTATATTCCCATAATGAATGTTCCCAATCAACTGCACCACATCATCAGGAGTAGCGTCAATAGGGACCAGCGTGCGGGCTAGGCTTTCTTCCAGCTTTAGCTTGTGGGGGTACGATGAGGTAAGCAGGGACCACAAAGAGATGTTGGCCTGAGTTTGTTTCAGCTGGGTGAGCACTAGATCCTCCTTCTCGAGGTCAGGAGTTTCGGCTATCTTGGCATAGGGGAGACGGTCTTCCCTTGGTGCTTGATCTGCTACCTTCTTATCTGTCTTGGGGTTCCCCTGGTAGATCTGCCCGGATCGGGTCAACAGGTTGACTTCCTCATCAGTCGCTTCTTGACTAGATTTTTTTCAATGCTGCCAAGGTCAATGGGGGAGCCCTTTTGGCTACCGGACTCTGGTTCTGATGGAGTCTAGCAACGGTGAGGGGCTGAGCTTGAGCTGTACTGGCTCCTTCCTGGGCAGCTTTTAGAACTGCTTTCCATGTCACAGGCTTTTGAACCCGGGGTTGTGTTGTCGTCCCCTGGATGGCCCACAGAGCTAGGGCGTCCTCCGATTCGCCTTCATAGCCTGCCTTGTCCATAGTTATCATACAACGGGAATTGCTATTCTCAGGGCTCGGCGGCTTTTCGATTTCATCTTCGGTATAGTGCAGCCACTCTGGTTCCTTTCTGTAATACTCAGAGCTGGAGACGATTATAGCATTCTGCGTGGGAGGAGCATCGGGTATCATGCCGGTTTCCAGGACTTCTCTAAGAGCTGAAATACACTCGGGGAAGGTGACCTCTTCTTGGGTAACCCTGACAAGGATTGTTACTTTGTTTCGGGGCGGATTTGATCTGATCATGGTCACTTTCTCATTGGGGAGGATGGGAGTCAGTTTCCCTCTCTCTAACAGATCTTCAACTATCAGCCTGGATCGGGTGTCCGAAAACCCTTTCCCCAAAGCATGGTAGGCAGTGTTGAACTCTATGACATCCACGTGCTCAGCCCTAGGAAATTTCATAGCTTTCATGTCTTCGGTTTCATAATCGTCCTCCGAAGTTTCCTCAATCTTACGGCTGTCAGCCTCCATCTCATCATACATCTTCTTTCTTTCGCCCTTGCAAGCAGGGCAACCACAAGTAAAGTATAGACAACGCTCCCCTTCATAGTTTGATGCAACAGCTCGGTAGATCTGGGTCCAAATGAGGAGTACCCGGGGTCCACTGTCTCTGCACAGTGGAGCAATTATGAAAGCGTCATGTGGGTCCATGGGTATAAAGGCGACTGGGAGACATTTAGATCAATAACCCTTTTCAGTGATTCCATGCACTCGGTGTGTTCAAGCGGCTCGGCAATGACCCTTACTGTTGTGATGCCGTCTGTTTTAGGGAAAGAAGAAAAGGAACCGATGACGCTTACGAATTCATCGTCTTCTGGTTGCTGAAAACCTCCCTCTTCAACCAGTGCTTCAATGAACCTTCTCCATTCTCCCACTAGGTCCTTGTAGGGAACATTGTGCTCTAGGATTTTGGATACGTATGGATCTGTAAGTGGGCTTTATTGTCCTTCATCTTCTGAGGTATCCGGGCACTGACCACAAGTGCATCTTACGAGGAGTACTTCGTGGGGGTCCATCCTCATCGGTATCTGATCCGCATTTTCTGGCGGTCCTTCATCATCGCTTGCTGACAGCCAACCATTGTGTTCGGCTCCCATGATATCATTTCCGGCATGATTGTTCCAGATTGATTCCGGATCTTGGGCCTCAGTTGACTCCTCACTTTCGTCGTCATCATCATCACTGTCATTGCTGTCATCAGAATCATCTTCCCATACTACTGGGATTTCGGCTGAGAGAGAGCGCCGGTCAAATCTGTTAGGGGAGGACGGGTGCGTGCAGCTGCAGAAATTGTCATATGCCCCCATTGCCGGAAGCGGCAATTGCTACTCCGCTTCTCCTCCCAGAAACTGTGGGGGAAGAGTGAGAGGGGGCGGCACGTACTTGACTCCAGGAAGGATATAGAAGCAATCCTCCTCTTCCGATTCTTCACTTTCACTGTCTTCGGGATCATATTTGGTTTCCCCCAAGGCCAACTTGCAGAAGTGTACTAACTCCAAGTGCTCTTCGGCCTCTTTGCTGATAAGCCCCAATACAGGCGCCCGTCTGAAGCTTTCTTGCTCAATCTTCCTTGACTGCTCTAACCATCTCGTGTAAATGATTTTCTCATGATTTGACTGGAACAGCCCCAGTTCTTCAGTATCGGTTTTCGCTTCCTCCGAGAAGTAGCGAGCTTCGTATTCTTGGAAGAAATTTCTAACATGAGACCAAGGAGGGTTGGTTTGTTCACCATCCTCAAGGCTGAGGGGGAATCCGAATTCAGGATCCTCGACAAGGTTGGCCATGGATATTTGGAGGTCTTCATCGGTTTCCGCATTCTCCTGAACATACGAAGGTTCTTCGGCTTCAATCATGTTCACCTGATTTTGATTTCTCGGGAAGGGATTTTTGACTGTATTAGGCCCCTCGGGGCCTTCCAACTTCCCTTGCTCTATCAATCCCTGTATTGCCTTTTTCAGAGTAAAGCAGTTATCTGTTAGATGACCGTGGGCCTGATGAAAAGCGCAGAACTTAGAAGTATCCACGGGAGCCTTCGGATTTCTGGGTTGGAAATTTTCCAAAGGCCGCAGCAGGCCTTCTTTCACCAATCCTCTAAAGATGTCGTTCAGAGGCATTCCAAAGCTTTCAAGGTTTATGACCCGAGGCTTGGGCTCAGCTGGTTTCCTAGGAGCAAAAGGAGTTGCATTATTACATTCCTGCCCTGCGTAGTTGATCATCTCTTTACCTTTAGTAGGAGCCGGAACCGTGTTGGAGGGAGGAGCTCTGTATCTGTAGGCAGGTGCAGCAGCCGGCTGTTGATTGTAAGCCTTTTCAAACTTAGCTGTGGAGTTAACCATGGCCCGTAAGTCTGAGTATGGGAAATGACTGAGGGAGGTTCTCAGATGTGACTTCAGACATGACTGGAAGATGTCCAACTGTTCCTCTTCAGAAGGAGGGATGGCCATCTCACTGAGTTTCAGATTCCACCGCTTGTAGAAATCCCCGACATTCTCATCGAGACGCTGCACGGTTGTCTGCAAGTCAACCCTATTTGTTTCCCATTCCAAATTAGCTTTGTAATTCTCTGTAAAGGCACTGGTGATCTGATCCCATGTCGCCCTGGCCTCGGGTTTTAAGCGGAAGAACCATTTTAGAGCACTAGATTTTAAAATGAATTTAAGAGCTTTAAAGCTTCAAAATCTGGGGAAAGTCCGAGAATAAAAGTTGTTCAAAACATCTTAAATAAGGTGACTGCAAAAGACTTTTCCATTTGGAGATGATTTGATAGACCAAAACCTTCTAGGAATCACAGATATGAAATCTGGATTTCCAGAGACTGTTGAACTGACCTTTGAAAAATAATTTGAAAAAGGGAGTTAGACTCACGCAAAAAATAAAGTAAAAATATGTCTGGAATGCTACGGATGTTGGGTACAAAAAGTATTTTGTAGTCAACACCCAATTCCAAGTTCTTCTATGTCCAAAAAATTAGACAATGGACTAAGGTCTTAGAACAATGCTACTGGACAGCAAGATGTTCTTGAAGGAAAATGTGATTTTAAAGGGGTTTTGCATCCATGATTGTCCCCATTTCCTTAGGATTTGATTAGTGATCACTAGACATTTTAGTGGTGATCTACTATATCAAACCATCCTTAGGGTACATTAGGACTTAAAGCACTTCATTTGCTTGGGAAGGGGGAGATTTAACTTTGAAATCAAGATTTTATGTATGAAAAATGATTTTTAGGTTTAGAAAAGTGTTTGTAAGTAAGTAAAAACAATTTGAAAGAAATGTTGATCCTTGTAGAGGATCATCCATGGAGGTGAACTTCCATGGTGATCCTCTTGGATCTAGGGCAAGAGAAGAACAAGTTACATCTTCAAAGTATGAGATGCATGCATGGATGAGTGAGTTTTAGGGTAAGGAGAAGGAGGGTTTACCAATGGTGGTATCCTATCTTCTTTGTGTTTGTGTTTGAGGCTTGAATTTGAGAGTGTTTAGTGAGTGTGATTTGGGAAAATAATCAAAAGAAAAAGGTGGCAATTCAAGGGAATTCCCACTGTTTTCTCTAGTATTCTCGCCAAGGTGCTGTGAGTGAGTTGTTGTTGCTTCTTATTTCTGAGACTGAGGGGCTCTATTTATAGCCCTCTGAAATTGACAAAACCATCCGCGTGAATTGGACCTACAGCGTGCACTGTTCATTAAATGCAGCTGCAGGCTTTGGACCAAAGGAATATTTTCAAAATATTCAAACAGTTTGTGTTCCAGCAGCTTCCCATTTCGGGTTTTTGGCTTTTTTGAGATTCTTTTCTTGGTTTAACTCTAAATAGCAATCCCTAATTTACCCTTGCTTTGTTAGAAAAGTTAGGAATTGTTAGAAATGTTAGGAATGTTAGGGCTTTCGTTAATTTTCTAATGAAAATACTAACAACTCAAATTGGAGCACTTACAGTTTCGAACTTATTATTTTAAATTATTTTCGTAGCGGCTGAGGCGAGATTGAGAAAAGATCAGACCTACGTATATAAGGGTACTGTTTCAAGCTCCTCAATGAAAAATTCATATGGGGATAAAAGTGGATTTGAAGAAAATTACAATGGTGATTCGAAACGTGGAAACGATATTGTGGTTCAACCTATCGCATTGTCATTACCTTCACATAGTATGATTTCAACTTCTTTCATTTTAATTATCAAACAAAATTCTCCCCGATTTATGTTCATTACCTTCCCATAGTATGATTTCAATTTTTTTTAATTAGCTAACTAATTTATCTCCGATTTATGTTCATTTTCTCTTCAAGTGAACTTAGTCAACATTTATTAAATGTGTTTCGTATATGAAATGAATATTATATAATAATTCTTTCTGGCATTTTGGCTATACTATATAAAACAAAAATTCGACACTATATTATAAGCGTTGGTAATAATTAATTTATGCGTTCTTTCTATTCGATTTGATAATGCATAATTACATGTTTTCTTTTTAGGTTATTGGGATATTGGTGATCCAAGTTTTAATTGTTCGTACTGTGGGGCGGGTTTCTGGTACGAAGAAAGACTGTTACGTCATTACAAGGCGCGAACTACCCGTTATGGGTCATGTTGTAATCATGGAAAGATAAGGCTTCCAACTTTGAATCGTCCACCTAATGAGTTAGAGAGATTGTTAATTGGGGATTCAGAAAAGAGTAAGCATTATCGGCAGAACATCCGCTCCTATAACAATATGTTCTCTTTTACTTCTATGGGTGGTAAGATTGACAGAAGTATTAATATTGGTGGATCTCCTCCGGTGTTTAAGATCCATGGCCAAAATTATCATCTGATTGGTAGTTTGTTGCCACCTGATGGTGAGCCTCCCAAGTTTGCACAGTTATATATATACGACACGGATAACGAAATTGCTAATCGAAAAGCTTCAGTAAGGTAAAATATATTTTCAATTTAATTGTTGTATGTCAATTATTATTTTTATCTGTAATCGTCATTACCATGTGCGCTATTTTATTAAATTAAAATCACATATATTTTAATACTTCACCATTGGAAAATAAATTAAATATTTAAAAGTTTTGACTGATAGAATGTATTCAAAAAAAATTTATTACCATTACAGGTCTGATTCAAGTGGAAGTGATTTACGGGATGATGTTGTTTGTGAGTTGAAGAGAATGTTAGATGCAAATAACGTGCTGGTGCAGTCTTTTCGTATGGCAAAGGACAAAGTGATTGATGGGTGTGTGAGAGATGTTAGATTGAAATTGATTGGGAGAAGATCAGGTGATGGTAGGGTTTATAACTTGCCATCTTCTTCTGAGGTTGCCGCTTTGATTGTCGGTGAATTTGATACTTTGATTGGTGATAGAGATATTGTCATTCAAACCAAATCTGGAGAGTTGAGGCGTATTAATCAGTTGAATCCATCATACTTGGCACTACAGTATCCGTTGTTGTTTCCATATGGTGAAGATGGATATAGAGAAGACATACCTTTACACGCTGTTACCAATCGATCGAACGGGCGCAAGATGGTTAGTATTAGAGAGTATTTCGCTTATCGGTCGCATGGAAGAGTACATGAGGCGAAAACTTTGTTATTCTCCGGGCGATTATTCCAACAATATGTTGTGGATGCATATACGATGATGGAGGCCGCACGTTTAACGTATGTAAGGATGAATCAAAAGAAATTGCGTGCAGATATGTATAATGGGTTACAAGAGGCGCTATTAAATGGGGATTGTGATGCGGCGAAATTGGGGAAGAGGATCATTTTGCCTTCTTCGTTTACGGGAGGTGCAAGATTTATGATTCAAAATTATCAAGACGCAATGGCAATTTGTAGATGGGTTGGTTATCCTGATTTGTTTTTGACATTGACATGTAATCCAAAATGGCCTGAGATTGTTAGATTTCTTGAAGATGGTAGCTTGAAGGCGGAAGATCGACCTGATATTTTATGTTGTATTTTTAAGGTGAAGATTGATGGTTTAATTAAAGATTTGCGAAAGAGGAAAATTTTTGGGGAGATTAAATCAAGTCTAATGAGTTCTTTCAATTTTATGTTCTCTAATTTTGTATACAATTGTTCATCAACCTCTCACTGAAATGGTTATTAATTGATATATTTTTCCTTCCAGTGATATATACAATCGAATTTCAGAAAAGAGGATTGCCACACGCTCATATACTACTTTTCCTTGCCAGTGACTTCAAAAATAGGACTTCTGACGACATTGATCGTATTATCTCTGCTGAAATTTCGGATGAGCATATTGACCCTGTTTACTTCAACGTTGTTCGAGATTTGATGGTGCATGGTCCATGTGGTAAGGAGCGACCAAACTCCCCGTGTATGGTCGGAGGTCGTTGCTCGAAGCATTTTCCAAAAAGTTTGTTGAAATGACAACAATTGATGATGATGGGTACGCAGTTTATAGACGGAGGGATGATGGTAGAACCGTTAGTAAGAATGGTATTCTACTGGATAACCGACATGTCGTGCCACACAATAGATATTTATTGCTTACCTATGGAGCACATTTGAATGTTGAATGGTGCAATCAATCTCGATCGATAAAGTATTTATTTAAGTATGTTAACAAAGGGAATGATAGAGTGACTACAACATTTTGTGAAACATCAAGGGAAGAAAGATCGGAGGGTGTTGAAATTACCCGGATCCGAGAGGCAGCGCGATCGCGCCACGGCATCTGGCATTTCCCGCCTTGCGGCATTGTTGGTGGAGGTGTCTCGCTGTGTTTTTGCTTGTAGAGTCGCCACGCCATTTTTATTAAGCCCAAAACATTGAAAAAGGGCATCAGTTTAAAAATAAACTGTTTTTGTGTGATGAGATTTTTGAGTTCGGAGGTTAGATGACTCCTCGGGAAGAGAATATTAGAATATTAGAGCTCACCCGAGTCGCCTCGTAAAAACGAGTCTTTCGGTACCCCTTATATTCTTTAACTGTTGTGTGTGTGTGTGTGTATGTGCTTTTGAAAATGCATGTTGTATCGAATGTCTACATTGTACACTGCTTTATTGAAATGTATTGAAATAGTGTAGGAAGGAAGCCTTACCAATGTTGGTTCGTGTCTGTCTTCTGCGGGGGAATAGTGTTTGAGGATGGAATAGTGTTCCTGTACGGATCGAGATTGCTTCAAGATGAGCCGGTTGTCTGCGGACAGAGTTTCGGCGTGCGTTGGGATCGCAGGGATCACTCGGGCAGAGGTTCGGCGTGTGTTGGGATCGCAGGGATCACTCGAGCAGAGGTTCGGCGTGCGTTGGGATCGCAGGGATCACTCGGACAGAGGTTCGGCGTGCGTTGGGATCGCAGGTTTGACTCGGAAAGAGCCGGGACTCCTCGAGAAAGACCAGGCAAGGCCTCGGAGTACCATGAGGAGCCTCAGAGTACCTCGAGAGTGCCTCGGGGCAGCACAGGAGCGTCGCGGGAGCGCTCGAAGAGGCTTCGGAGCACCACAAGGGAGCTCGGAAGGATTCTAAAGGGGCCGGAAGTGCCTCGAGAGAACTTAGAGGGGTGCCAGAAGGATGGGGGAGAGGAGGGAAGAGGGAGATGTATGAAATGAGGGAGGGAGAGCCCTCTATTTATAGCCATGGATTTTGTGCAAGAAGGTCCGTACGGACCTTCCAGGTAATCCAAGATTTTGGTTTTCCTCGATTTGAGAGAATAAGTGGACTTTAAGAAGATTCAGCCATGATGATGTCTGGTAATAAGAAGGTCCGTACGGACCAACCTTGCATGCATAAACGTCCGTACGGACCAACCATATAGGTGAGTAATTATTACTTCCGGGATTTGAGGGAATATCTTGGACTTTAAGGGGATTCAGTAATCATGGCAACAAAGAGGTCCGTACAGACTAACTTTGCTTTTCCAATTTCTGAAAAATTCCTCTGAGGTACTTTTGTGCTCTTTTGTCCCAGAAAGGCCCCTTCCTTGGTTTGGTTGGGGGTTTTGAGGTTTTTGAGTGTCACAGGTCTTCGATACTGCGTTTGTGTGAGTCTGCGGTGTTTCCCGTGTGTTCGAAAGAGGGTGATCCAGATTGGGGTACTTACAGAAGCCCCTCGACGAAGTCACTTAAGGAGGAAGTGGGGTCGTCGATAAGATAAGGGTCCTGATCTGGATCGCGTGCTGGGAGAGGAAGTGACCGTGTAGGTCGATGCGTGAGGACATGGCGGTGTCCAGTTTTGTGACCGTCTAGGTCAGTTGGCTGGACCCTGTGATAGGATTTCTACGTATCCCTAGCGGGAATCAAGCCTGATCGTAGTTCGTGTGTGGGGTGAGTGTTGTTGTGCACGAGGACGTGAGATGTCCTTTGACTGAAACTCTGTGTGTGGATGTGGTGGTATCCTGTGGGCGATCGTGGGAGTCGGTGGTAAGGACGTGGAGGCATCCTGGGTGACCGTATAGGTCGATAGTAAGGACGTGGAGGCGTCCTGGGTGACCGTATAGGTCAATGTTAAGGATGTGGAGGCGTCCTGAGTGACTGTATAGGTCGATGGTAAGGACGTGGAGGCATCCTGGGTGACCGTATAGGTCGATGGTAAGGACGTGGAGGCATCCTGGGTGACCGTATAGGTCGGTGGTAAGGACGTGGAGGCGTCCTGGGTGACCGTATAGGTCGGTGGTAAGGACGTGGAGGCGTCCTGGGTGACCGTATAGGTCGATGGTAAGGACGTGGAGGCGTCCTGGGTGACCGTATAGGTCGATGGCAAGGAAGTGCAGGCGTCCTGGGTGACCGTATAGGTCGATGGCAAGGACGTGAAGGCGTCCTGGGTGACCGTATAGGGTGATGGTAAGGACGTGAAGGCGTCCTGGGTGACCGTATAGGTCGATGGTAAGGATGTGGAGGCATCCTGGGTGACCGTATAGGGCGATGGTAAGGACGTGGAGGCGTCCTGGGTGACCGTATAGGGCGGTGGTAAGAACGTGGAGGCATCCTGGGTGACCGTATAGGGCTGTGGTAAGGACGTGGAGGCGTCCTGGGTGACCGTATAGGTCGATGGCAAGGACGTGGAGGCGTCCTGGGTGACTGTATGGGTCGATGGTAAGGACGTGGAGGCATCCTGGGTGACCGTATAGGTCGATGGTAAGGATGTGGAGGCGCCCTGGGTGACCGTATGGGTCGATGGTAAGGATGTGGAGGCATCCTGGGTGACCATATAGGTCGATGGTAAGGACGTGGAGGCGTCCTGGGTGACCGTATAGGTCGGTGGTAAGGACGTGGAGGCATCCTGGGTGACCGTATAGGTCGATGGTAAGGACGTGGAGGCATCCTGGGTGACCGTATAGGTCGATGGTAAGGACGTGGAGGCGTCCTGGGTGACCGTATAGGTCGATGGTAAGGACGTGGAGGCATCCTGGGTGACCGTATAGGTCGGTGGTAAGGACGTGGAGGCGTCCTGGATGACCGTATAGGTCAATGGCTGGACCCTGTGATAGTATTCCTACGTATCCCTAGCGGGAATCAAGCCTGGTCGTAGTTCAGAGGTCGTGAAATGTGAGTGCATGCGGGTGTGATGGTGCCCTTAAGTGTCGTGTGACCGCCGAGGTCGACTGTGAGGACGTGGTGGCGCCCTGAGATGGAAATTTTACGATTTTCCAAATCGGGTGGTTTAAAGCCTTTCGGGCTGGAGGTATGTCATGTATGAGGACTTGATTCGTCTTCTGACTGCGGGTGGCGGAGGCGTGACTGCCTTGTGCTTCGATTGTGAGAGGTGTGAATGCCTTGCGTTTTGTCCGCTGGGGAAAAGTTGGACTTACGCTAACTGCCGGTGTTCATCTGCTGGGGATATGTGGCCTTGTAGGGGCTTTGTCCGTTGAGAAGGTGACTTCGGGATTACTTTGATGGCTGGTGGTTGATTCACCGTTTGGCATTTTGGAGGCGTTTTGTGCCTTGAGATTTGTGCTTGGAGGTGCTGGCTCCTTTTGCGCTTGTTTTACCGTTTAGTGGGCGAGGTCCGGGCTTACGATGACGGCTGGTGCTTGTGTTGCCGTTTAGTGGGCGAAATCCGGACTTACGATGACGGCCGGTGTTGGTGTTGCCGTTTAGTGGGCGAAATCCAGACTTACGATGACGGCCGGTGTTGGTGTTGCCGTTTAGTGGGCGAAATCCGAACTTACGATGACGGCTGGTGTTGGTGTTGCCGTTTAGTGGGCGAAATCCGGACTTACGATGACGGCCGGTGTTGGTGTTGCCGTTTAGTGGGCGAAATCCGGACTTACGATGACGGTCGGGGTTGGTGTTGCCGTTTAGTGGGCGAAATCCGGACTTACGATGACAGCTGGTGTTCATCTGCTGGGGATATGTGGCCTCGTAGTGGCCTGGGCATGCTGTACGGAGACGTAGAGATGCAGATTTCGGCCAACATTGGGGCCTATCGCCGTGGTACCGGCTTGGTGACGGCAGAGCAGCTGGCACGCTCCTTCTTGTGGTTTGCCCTCTCCGAGACTTTGTTCTCGAATCACGGTACCGCGGCTCCTTTTCCTCTGCTGGAGAGTTTGGTGGATTTGGAGAGGGTTGGTGAGATAGCTTGAGGTGAGGCGGGCCTGGCCGAGCTTTATTTTTCTTTGGACCGGTTTAGCCGAGGCGTGGCCAGTTCTTTGGGCTGCTTTGATTTTTCTTTGGATGTATGAGTTTATTGCTGTTTTTGATTTAGCAATTTGTCATTTCTCTGTTTTCTTTTGCACTGAGCCTTTTCTGCTTTTGTCGCAGGTATGGTTTTATGAGATCTTCCGGTGTTTTCCGTGGGATCGAGATGCTGAGGCCATATCGGCCTATCCTGCTATGTTGGGCTGGGCCCATCCATTGAGGAGGAGGAGGACTAGTAGGGGGAAGCTCACCATTGCCTACGGGGATGTGCAGGAGCACCTGGGGAGAGATAGCCCGGCGGAGTTTGATCTGTACCCCTGGGCTCGGTATGGGGATGACGAGTTTGAGGGTGCTCCCATGGTGACGGCGCAGAGGAAGATCTTTGCGGGCCCGACTCGCGATGTCATGTATTTGGGGGAGAGGGTCTTCTGGCAGCATGGCCCGGGTATGCTCCCCTTGGGTCCGAGGGACCCGCCTTTTGGGATGATGGATTCCCGTGACATGGACGTGCTGGAGTTTGAGAGATATCTGGGCGGCGTGAGTGCCGATGAGTTTGTTTTGGGAGGCGAGTGAGTTCTCAATAGCACATTCCGTTAGAACTTTGTTCGCGACTCTATTGATTTTCGGTTCAATGAGTCGTCCAGAGTATGTTTGGGAGAAGTGTTGGTCGTGTTTATCCGATGATATACTCTACAAACAAAGAATTTATTTGAATCATCCAGGTTACTACTTTATTTACTTTTCAGAATATCCTTTCTTTCTTCCACATTCTAACTTTTTTATTTTCTTTCTATTGTTTTATCCTCTATTAGGTTTGCAGTTGTGTGATTCTAAGGTGAAGAACTTTACACTTGTGGAAATTGAAAAAATTCTTAGACATCAAGGTCGAAGTTTGAAGGAGTTTACCACAATGCCATACCCGGGTTCAAAGTATTTTGAACACACTTCCAATAAGTTGATTTATGATGAAATGTGTTATGATCGGAAAGAGATGGAAGATGAGTTTCGTAATTTAGTGGCGAACCTGAATGAGGATAAGGAAGGAGTATTTCGTACTATTTACGAGTTCAGTTTGCTTGAGTATGGAAAAATGTACTTCATGTACGGTTATGGTGGTAGTGGGAAGACGTATGTTTGGAAAACTCTGTACACTCTACTACGCTCCAACGGCCATATTGTTCTGAATGTTGCTTCCAGTGGAATAGCTTCCTTACTGTTGCCAGGTGGTCGGACTGCACATTCGAGGTTCGCTATTCCGATCAATTTGAATGAAGATTCCGTGTGTAACATTAGACAAGGTAGTCCATTAGCAGAGTTGATTATGAAAGCGAAGGTTATTATATGGGATGAGGCACCAATGATGCATAAGTATTTTTTTGAGGCATTGGATAGGACATTGCGGGATATTATTGTAAGTACCCAAATCTGGCTCATGCCTTTCGGTTAAGTTTTCCGGCAATTTTCCGGACTTTTCTAAAGTCCGGGAGTAATTCCGGAACTGTTCTGAACCTTCCAAGGAATGAAGGGACTGATTTAAATTAAAAGGGCACGTTTTCCTTAATGGGGAAAACCTTCTAGAAGTGCCACCTTGCATGATTCTAGAAACATGCTGAGTCATACAGGATAATGCCGCACGGCTGCATTAGGAGGGGACTCCTAGCCGCACGGCATCATTAGCCTTATCCAGACTGCCTATAAATAGAGCCCTCCTCTACCCATTTTGACACAACAACATACCACATTCAGCATCAAAAGCTCTGTTCAAGCCCTGCTGCGAAAATCCCAGAAGTTGAAGAGTGCCAAGAAGCCACCTCCCTCCTCCTTGAAGCCTTCCAAGTTGGTCCATCCACTAGGCAAGATCTAAAGAAGAAGAGGTCACCACCATTGGTAACCTCTCACCCCTTTACCTTGCATTATGCTTGTTTATGTGATATAATTGCTCCTTGCATTCATATATTACTATTATCTTGCTTGGGACTTGGTATTTGTTGTTAAAGATCCTATCTTTATTCATATAAATCATACCCCCTCCCCCTTTGCATCCTTTGCATGAAATAAGCATCCTTTGCCCATAAAAATGTAATCTTTGCGTTGAAGGTGCATCCTTTGCCCCTAAAAGTCCCTTTTTTACATAAAAATGATATCTTTATGCATCCTTTGCATATAAAGATGTAATCTTTATATTCAAATTGCATCCTTTGCACCCTAAAACTCAATTTTATACATAAAAATGCATCCTTTGCATTAAAGATCATTTCTTTACATGAAAATGCATCCTTTGCATTAAAGATCATTTCTTTACATGAAAATGCATCCTTTGCATTAAAGATCCTTTCTTTACATGAAAAAAAAAAAAAGCATCCTTTGCAAATCAAAGAGCATCCTTTGCATAAAAATCATTTCTTTACATCAAAAAGCATCATTTGCAAATCAAAGAGCATCCTTTGTATCCAAAAATGTCATCTTTTCACTAAAAATGTCATTTTTACATGCATTCCCCCATGTCCCCATTAGCAACCTTCGGAATGGGCCGGTGTAAAGATCCTATCTTTACATCGTTTCTTCCGTTAAAGGTGCCACAATCTCTTTAGAAAGTGATAAACCTTGAACCTATATCTCCGATTATCGCTTGAGACGAGCATGATAGCTCCCATATAAGCTCAATCGTCTCCAGGTGTAGGATTGATGGGCTAAGGACACTCCTTTCCTAAAGAACCCCATTTTGGACTATAAAAGAGAATCCTTCTCTCAATCATGCAAGACCCAAGGTCAAATAGAGATGATCACAAGTCCAAGATGAGGACGGGATCAAAGTCTCGAACACATAAAAATCCAAGGAATCCCGAGCGACAACCAACTAAATGGTTTGTACGTCCGGAAGACAACTTGGGACATTCCCCCCCCCCCTCTTTTCAACACATGCACACAAGAAAGCACGCAAGCAAGCGTGAAAAATGGAATCTAGGGAGACTTGCTACGGCAAGGCACCTTGGGTGAACAACGATCCGTTCTTCCCAAGGGGTAACTTAACCTCCGAACCCTAAAATCCTTTTTTTCAAAGTTTTGAGGAAATCAAAATGGCGTGGCGACTCCGTTTTTCAAATTAAACCGGATGTTTTCAAACTCGCGTGAATCCAATCTA
This sequence comes from Adenophora triphylla var. japonica, assembly GCA_022495995.1. Taxonomy (NCBI): domain Eukaryota; kingdom Viridiplantae; phylum Streptophyta; class Magnoliopsida; order Asterales; family Campanulaceae; genus Adenophora; species Adenophora triphylla. The sequence goes on along the minus strand of JAFEMH010000827.1, from coordinate 525,164 downwards.
AAAAACAAAAAATTAGAATTTGGGCACACATTCACAATTATGAGAGTAATTGATTCGAGTAGGGAGGAACTTCCATTTGGTGGGAAGACAATTGTTTTTTATGGGGATTTTAGGCAAATTTTGCCTGTTATTCCGAAGGGTAGTAGATCTGATATTGTGCATGCGACTATTAATTCATCGTATTCGTGGAAGGATTGTATCGTTTTAAGATTAACAAAGAACATGAGGTTGCAGTCTCTAGATTCGAGTGGGGATTCGATGAAGGTTAAGGAATTTGCTAATTGGATTGCAAATATTGGGGATGGGAAGATTAATGAACCTAATGATGGTGTTGCAAATATCGATATACCAAATGAATTGTTAGTGAAGGAATTTAGTGACCCTATAAGAGGTATGGTTGAAAACATATATGGTGATTGCTTAAAGGTGCGTACTGATTTGTCCTATTTCGAGGAGAGAGCCATTTTAGCTCCCACTTTGGACGTTGTTAATGCCGTTAATGAATATATGTTGTCCATGAATGATTTTTCCGGGAAAACTTATTTGAGCTCAGATGTTCAATGTCAGTCCGATAGAAATTTAGACTTCTTGACTGATTTGCACACTCCTGAGTTTCTTAATAGTATTTCTGCTTTTGGACTACCAAATCATTCACTGCGTTTGAAAGTAGGGACTCCAGTAATGTTGCTTCGCAATGTGGATCCGTCATTGGGTTTGTGTAACGGGACACGGTTGATGATTACTAGACTTGGAAATCATGTTCTAGAAGGAGTGGTACTATCTACTAGAAATATAGGCACAAAAGTTCTTATTCCAAGGATGTCTTTAACACCATCAGATACATGTATCCCTTTTCGGTTTGAGAGAAGACAATTCCCTTTAATGGTCTCCTACGCTATGACCATTAATAAAAGTTAGGGACAGTCGTTATCCATTGTTGGTCTTCTTTTAAAGAAACCAGTTTTTTGTCATGGTCAATTATATGTTGCGTTATCGAGAGTTACAAATCCTAGGGGTCTTAAGATATTAATATGTAACGATGAACTTTCTTCTTCTTCTTCGAATTGCACTCAAAATGTCGTCTTCAAGGAAGTATGTCAAAATTTGTAATTAAGATTCTTGATTTGTTGACCTTATTTAACTTATGTCATATATTAATCTATTTTGTATGTAAGCCATTTGTTGTCTTATTTTGTTGTTGTTATCTCTGAGACAGTTTTGCGTCAGTCACCACCTACTACAACTAAACAATACACCTCCGCCTACACCTCACTGCTATCTTAACCATCAGCTGCTACCGCCTAAAACCATCATCCGCTACCATCTTAACAACCGAAATCCACCGCCTGTCAGCCCTCATGATATAGGTTGCGGCCATAACTAAAAGAGGAAAAGTGATTAAGGTTGATTTTTGCGCACAAAAGCCACCACCGTCACATACGGTCGCAAACCACCACTTACCGCCACGAACACCAACCCTCTACCCCAACCAACATACAGTTAACAGGCATCTTATATATTTATGAATTCCAAAAAAAAAGTAGGAAACTATGAACAAAATCAAGCAAACGAAATGAAGAATCCCGAATCAAGACCAAGCACAAACTGAAGAAAACATTAAGTAAATAAAAATTGAAAGAAAATGCTGATCTACACAGAAGGCAAGATCTGATTTATGCACACTCTAAAAGAGAGATAGAGAGAGAGTATAAGAGGTACAGTTATTTATAAATTGGTGAGGAAGACGTCATCCCGTCGTTGTGGCGATGGATGAGTCTCCGGAGAGGAAGGGTCGGTAAGAGGTGACAGATATAAAGAACAAAAGGATGGGAAGGGGGTGGGGGTGGGGGAGGCGGTTGAATTGGGAGGGGTTTTGTTTTTTTTTCCAGAGGGAGAGAGAGATAGAAAAGAATCTATAGTATAAATGACACCCCTCCTTGCTACAGTACAATGAACAGTTTTAAGTGTCAAGTTTTTCATTTTGCCCTTTAAATTTTTTTTTTAAATTAAAAAAAAATACGTGTCCTTGAACACGAATTTTTACTAGTAGTAATATAGGGGAGGGTAATTTGGGTGATTTGATAGGAATAATTAAATAGGATGGGACAATTAATTATAATAGAAGAGTTAATTATACTATTCACACGGCCTTTCCCTACCATCCTCATTTCAGTTATTTAATCATTACTTACATCAACTACATCAAGGTAATTATACATTCAATTGGAAAAAAAATATTAATTACTCTCTCCGTCCCATTTCAAGTGAGCCACTTTTCTATTTAGTTCGTCCCACTTCAAGTGAGTTATTCCATAAATGGAAATATGCGAACAGTGTTTCGGACATTTATACCCTCATAATGTTTATATATTTACAAAAAAACCATTTATTATACCCTTATAATTTGAACATATTTACAAAAAAATTATTCTAACTTACTATTCCTCTCACTCATTCTCTCTCCTATTAAATATTTTCAACTTTTACATTCTCTCTCCTCTATTCTTCTACCCACTTTCAATTCTTTAATCATTTTTTAAAACAATTCTTAAGAAGCATGAAAAATCCCATAGCTCATTTGCAGTGGGACGGAGGGAGTATAAATTTTCTTCAAAGAAAGTTTGAGGTTAAAAAATAATAAAATTTGATTTTTTTTATGCAAGTAATATATTTTATTTAAAATTAATTAACATTCAATCGACTTTTAGTTACTGATTAAAAACCATTATATGCATGATGTAAAGATGGCATCAATCTCAATATATTTCGCATTATTAACAAGAGTTCACAATACCGACGATCTGAACATATTGATATGTAATAATGATTTTTCTTCCTCTTTCGACAGTTGTACCGACAATGTTGTCTTCTCAATATGTGTTTCATAATGTATACAAAACTTCCTCCCATTTAGTCATTTTATTTAATTTTCATCTTTTTAAGCATCAATAACTTCCCGTGTTATGCACTGATGTAACACTATATTTATTTTATTTACCTTCAATCTCATATTTGTACTAACAATATATAGTTTTCAATGAATTGTTTTAAAATGTATACAAACATCTCTATTTTTTTATTTTATTCTATTCTCGAGTTCGATCATTTATGTGTTAGTATTTATCGGTGCATCGCACACGGGAGTTACACTAATTTGAATAATCCCGTAGTAGCTAATAGGATGTAAACCTGGTCATTAGTAATAAAACCTAAAGACCTTATACACTGATCCGCCTACAATTTATAGGTCGTTCCTAAAATTTAAGAGGGCTTCAAAATTGAATGTTAGACCCTACAATAATTATCAAAAATAAAATAAATTATTTATTGTTTTATGAGTAACTATTGTAAAAAATTAGTTTTTTTTAAAATATTATAAAAAATTAGTTTTCAGAACTATTCATCACTCTTATTAGTTAGACTTAGGCTCCGTTTGTTTAGCGTAAAACATTTTTCGGAAAATGATTTCCGGCAAAATGTTTTTCGAAAAATGAAAATGTTTTTCGAAAAATAAGATAAAAATGAAGTTTTCCCCATTTTCTGGTGCGAAACAAACACCGAAAAATGAGAAAAATGTTTTCCGGAAAACATTTTCTCCCAAACAAACGGAGCCTTAGTGCTTTAAAACTAGTTTTTTTCTTATGTTACGAAAAAACTAGTTTTTTGCAAGATTTTGGCTGGTTTTATACTTCCTCCGTCCCACTTCAAGGTTCCTACTTTTCTTTTTGGTCCGTCCCACTTCAAGATTCCCTTCCATAAATGGCAAGTTTTAAATATATTTATACCCTTATGATTTAATATTTTTACAAAAAAATCATTCATTATACCCTTATAAAGTTAACATATTTAAAAAAAAACAATCATTAACTTACTATTCCTTCCACTCATTCTCTCTCCTATTAAATATTTTTAATTTTTACATTCTCTCTCCTCTAATCTTCTGCCCACTTTAAAAAAAACTAATCATTAACTACTATTCTCTATTCCACATTTAACTTTTTCGTTCTCTCTTCTCTAATTTTCTATCCACTTTCAAATTTTTTTTAAAAAAACGTAAAATCCACACCAAGGAACCTTGGTGTGGGACGAAGGGAGTAATAAATTATACGCTATCAAATTAAGTACAATAATTATCAAAAACAAAATAAATTAACAAAATATTTATTGTTTTATAATAAATTATATTCTATCAAATTTTATTTGTATCCGTGGAACCTTCTTTGACGACATCGATCAAGTTTTCGTAATCAATTTATCAAGAACATTAAAGCTCAATTGCCAAGAAAACTAATCCATTAAAAGTTGATGGGCTGAAGTTTGCATAAGTGGCCTGATTTTTTTTTATTTTTGGATCATAATTTGGTCCTAATTAGACTAAGTTGTTTCTTAAAAAAATAATGGATAAATACATAAATACATAAAGGCTAGTGATTAACATGAAAAAAAAATCAATAAATGAGGGACCTATTTTTAAATAAGTCCAACCCTTAATTCACAGTTTGCCCTTCAACGTCGTTTTGATTCAGTTAGCTCACAAAATCATTAAATTTTGAACGAAATTTTAATGAAGGGCAAATATACTCTCATTTTACATGAGTTTAGGGGCACGGATGTCAATTATCGACATTGGAGGCATATATGCATCAAAAGCCCAAGTTCAACGACATAATTATGTATTTACCAAAAAAAAAAAGTGCACAAGTTAACTAAGATTTTCATTTTTTGATCATGATGATTGGGTTGAGATCAAGGGTATACTATTTTGGGAGTTTTACCAATTCCTTCTTTTGAGACAAATTAATTTTCCTCAAATTTCTTATTAATTTAAATGTATCATAATTTTTTATGGAGTATTATACTTCATTCTATATGCATTATTTAAAAATTATAATACAACATCCTCAATAATGTCTCTTGCCACCACCACCGTCGTCTGTCGAAACCCGCTCACCAATCGTCGGTCACCGGTCACCTTTGCCACCTGTCATCATAAATGTAGTATTATATGAGCAAGATGTATTATGCATTATCTTGTATTCGTTATTAATACAATATGAAAAAGAATTTATGGGGCATTATGATTTTTTTTTTATCTTATTGGGCATTATCTCTGCTATTTTCTCCGTCTCAAATAAATGTAAAAAAATAAATTTATTTTTGACTAATAACATATTTAAAAATAAATAAATTAGACATTTATTTTGAAATACTACTGAAATTTTGAAAATAGGCCCTCTGATTTTTTTTATTTTTTTTTTATTACCCAGGTTCCCCAGCTTCGCCGGATCAATCCTGGACCATTAGGTATCGGCCCCTCAGTATGCTGACGGAGGTAAATCGCGGGATGTGCCCTATGCAGCCAGGGTGGCAGCACCCCTTATACTCCTGGCCCCAAGGGAGCCCTCCTACAAGGCATTTACACTCTTACAACACCAAATGGCTGCTTCAGCTGCTCCTGCCGAGGCAATTACATCACTTTTACAACACCAAATGGCTGCTCTAGTGCTCCTGCCAAGATTTGAACTCCCCACACACTGAGGTTGCAAGCCCAGCAGTGCTGCTTTCTTAACTGCACGGATGTGCCCCGGGAGACTCCTAAGGACCCTGAAACCCAAGGTAGGAATTAAACCACAAAGATTCCCCTTGGGGGGAATCGAACCGATGACCTCCCCTTCGAAAGGCCACCATTATACCACTGGGCCAAGGCCCATTATGATGTAAATGCAGCGGAATGATATAGGAATTAATCAATAATGATTAAAACCTCTGCAGAAATTAAAGGAATTCCCAAGAACTCAAGAACGAATTCTTTCAATAAAAGGGATATGATTAAAATCTCGCAAAAGAATTTAACCTAATAATCAATCGAAGAAGATTATTCTGCAAGCCAATGAATTGACTTAATAAGAAACTCCTAAGAGAATCTTCTGCAAGCTAAAAAGCTTAAGGGAAAAACCCACAATTGCAAAGCAATCAATTTTATTAATTAAAATAGTCTCCATTCGAATTACAACCTTAGGCCTATTTTATAGTGCCCATAAAACTTGAAAAACAATCCTAAAATTTCTAGAATTTCTCCTAACCTATATGGTAACTAAATAGGACTCAAAAACTAGTAAATCTCCTCAAAATCTACTCTAAAATCACCTCTAATCATTCTTGATGCTGCAGGAATTGTGCTTATCAGTAATCCTCCACGTGGCAGGACCAATCACCTGGCTTCTTGACCTGAAATCAGAACCCACGACTAGCCGGATGTGTCTCCGGCGAAGACGCTCGGGCGTGAGAGTAAGATAACGGTGTATATAGCTCAAAATGTATTGAATAATGAATTCAAATAACAAAATGGCAGCTACCTTTCACCGTTGGTAGTGATGAAGTATTTATAGGCATTGGTGGTTGTATTTTTGGGGAGGCGACATGTGCTCCGAGATTGTAGCGGCGGTTACTGGTCAGGGGAACGTGTCTATAACGGCCCCTAATTTGTAGGGATGTGGTTATGAGAATTGTTCAACCAAATACGCCGGCAAGTGTCAAGTCGTCACTTGTTGTTTAGGCCGAGGTCGTCATTTGAGGAATGGTCGACCTGACTGACGGGTAGAGCATGGATCGTACCCATATTAGAGCTTGGATAGTGAGGTCGGACTAAGTTAGGTCGGGACCCGTTAGGTCGGACCATGGACCTAGTCGACTGATACTTGAGATGGGCTTTGGGCCTCGCTCTGATTGGGCCAGGCTCATTGAGAATGTGGGAGTCAAGGCTGTCTGTAATTGGGCTTTACCCGCTTGGCCCAACTCGACACTTTTGGTATGTTCAGTGGCCCCCAACTTTCGAGTTGACTTTGTCGACTTGGAAGTTAAGGAGATCTTTGACAAGAATTGCTTTACTCGCAGGTCGAAACTCGCAATGAAGTTTAGTCGACTATGATGACGTGGCACAATCCTGAACATTGACAATAAACGGTCGGAGATGAAGGAGCGCCGTTTTCCGCCATCATTACTGTTTTGACGCTTGGTAGTCTTTCTCGAAAACTGCTTCGGATTTTAATTTCAGAAAACCAATTTTGAATTTCTTTTTCCTTTCCAAATTTAGGAAAATATAAATACTCAGAATTCCCTTCAGATTCGAATTCTTATCGTCTCTAAACTCTGAGAATCTCCGGCGAAAATAGCGAAGAAGCAGTTGAGTTAAATTGGGCCACCGTCCTCTGCAACAGCTTCCTACTCCGACATTTACGAAGGTATTTTTCTCCTATTCTTCCTTTAGGGCTTTAATTTATGTTCTGTCTTTACCTCCGCCATGGCTAGGACCTTTAGTAGCGAACCAGGGGCATGGTATGGCTACTGCACTGTTAACCGTAGGGTGTATAAGAACGTGAACGGTGAGTGGAGAGAGATGTCTTTGAATGAATGTACTTCCGTCTTGACCAGGTGGGAATTGAATTTCAGTGAAATAGGTTTGCCCATTGTAGGGGACGTTGAAAACCTAGTAGTCGATGATTCAAATGTCGTCCCTTTCCATCTATTCCATGAACTGCTCGACCATATCACCTTGTTTTATGTTAGGGATGTCCACAAACCCTCTTTCCTTAGGAATAGAATAGGCTTTCCAGGGGAGTCTAGGTCGCCCTTAAGTAGGTCGACTGAAATTGTTCATAGGCCTGACTCCCCTGTTTCTCCTTCTTCTTGTACAGATATGGCGACTCAGGAAGGAAACGCTGCCTCAACTTCTTCCAGCCCTCGGATAGTGGATGCTTTTGGGTCATCTGTGGTGCCTGGGAAGAATGAGAGAGGCTACATCCCTCAAGGGCCATTGCGGGGAAAGAAAAACTTACCCTCTAGGTATGGCTTGATCTGGGATTTCTGTGAGGTAAGTAAGGAAGATTATAGGGTGACCATTTACACTCAGAAGGAGTTTATGAAATTGTTTAGGTCGTCATTCACCAAGGATGCCACTAGGGTAGCCTTCTTCTATGGTCAATTCGTAGCCGGCCTCAGGTTGCCTCTTGATCCCTTTATAAACGAATTTTTAGAGTGTGCTAATGCCCTACCCCTTCAGCTCGGAGCCAATACTTGTAGGGTTCTGGTATGCTTTGCTATGGTCTGTAGATTCTTAGGATACGAACCCTGTATGAGAGTATTTAAGGAATTCTTTAGTATAAAGTATAGTGGGGAGGATCTGAGCATCAGTACCCCTTCTAAACCCAAATCTCCCAAACTCTTCACAAACCTCCCTAGTAAGCACAGTGGCTGGAACTCGCATGTAGTGGTTGTAGAGAGTAGGTTGGGATGGGAGTTCCCTTTACCCAATGATGAGACAGAGACCATAGATGAGAGGGACTATTGGGAGCCATCCTGGCACCTTAACTTGTACAAGACTTTGTGTCGACTAGTTGCCAAGAGGCCCATCAGCTGGGAGAGTCTGCTCACCACCAAGTATAATTTCATCCAAGCTGGAATGATGTCTGGAGACGGAGTAGTGGAGCCCCTTATTCCAGTGTTGAGAGGCCAAATATATCCTGACTGGATTACTCATTCTCTGGGGAGATTTGGAGATACGTGTCAACGTTGTAAGAAGACAGAAAACTACTGCAGGGACAACGGGGAGCACGCTGGTGGTAAGATATCCCTGTTCAGTTTTTCCTTACTTGCCCTTCATTAAGTAACTTGTATGTATGAACAATGTGCCTTGGATGAGTTAGTCATAGGCTGGACCTGCAGTTCGTACATAGCTTGCTCGTACGTAGAGGTGCACTTTGTAGAATAATTAGCTCGTCCATGATTAGCTCGTAGCTTATTAACTCGCGTATAATATGGTCAAATCGCTCATAACGAGCTCGTACATAGAACTTTTGCTCGTATATAGAACTTTTGCTCGTATGTCGATCTAACACTTTTCTATTTTGATTTTGTTGCAGTTCTAACACCCGACCAAGAAGAAAATATGGGTCGCATCGTTGGCGTCTCTGATAAGAAGAAAGCTAAAAAAGCTCATGGAGCTGCTAATGCTCGAGCTCATAGACAGAGGGAGGCTGCAGTAAGGACCAGCTCGCTGTCAAAGGATAACATTGGGATGGTGCCAATGGAGGGGATTGAAGAAGATGACCCTTTGCAGAGCGGTACCCAGTCTGTGGACGCTACTGATGGGGGTGACGAGTCCACCAGGTCGGCTAGAGCAAGTCTAAGCTCCGACCCAATCCAGGAGGTTGATGCTGCGACCTCAGGGGCTGAGATGGCCGGGGTAAGTCCTTCAAACGTTGTGCTTGTTGAGGATGACATCATGGAGGTAGACGCTGATGACGAACCTCTGAATACGAGGAAGAGGCTGCGCTCTGGGAAAGGGAAATCAGTGTCTTCAAGCCAGATGCCTCCACCAGCTTCTCCTCCTCCCACCAAAGAGTCTCTTGAGGACCAGATGAGGAGGTTGAGTGATGTTCCTCCACTCGTAGGGGTCAACAGTTTAAGTCGCCGTTACCCTGACATGAGCCTGGGCCAAGTGGTTGTGAGAAGAGCCATTGATGTGGATCTGTTGGCTCACTTTGCTGATAAAGGAATAACACCTGAAGAGTTTTCTGCTCGTTCTGGGATGATTCAATGCGAGGTAATTTTTTACTTTCTTTTTCATTCTAGTCGTTTGTTATTTTACTCGATCATCTTGACCTACGAGCTAACACTTCTTTGATTTCTTTGAAATGCAGAACCTCACCATGGTCGAGCAAGTTAAAAGCTCTTGGAGAGCCTCCATCGAGAGAGAAAGGCAAGCCCTTCATGATTATTCCAAAAAGGCTCAGGAGCTTGCGGATATGAAGGAGAAGTATAACGATCTGGACAACTCGTTTGAGGCCCAGGAGATGGTGAAGAAGAAGGCCTTGGAGGATGCGGCTAAAGCTTTGGAGGATCTGAAGGCCTCTGATGCCAAGGTGGTCGAGGTGACCAAAGAGAGAGATTCGGATCGATCGGAGCTTGAGAAGACTAGAACAGAGCTGGCGACAGTTACCAAGCTTTTGAAAGAGAAAGATACCTTCCTGGTCGAGCTAAATGAGGAGCACAGGCTTACAAGGTTGAAATGGCAAGAGGATCTCAAGGTCGCTTCCCAGAAGGCTGTAGACGAGTTCAAGGGTGGAGATGATTATTACAATGCTGTCGTTGCTAAGGCCAGGGACTTTTTGGATTTGGGTAAACGCCATATGGCACGTCGAGCTTTGGTCGACCCTGATTCCGAAGTCTCACTTGAACAGCTAGCTCGCTGGGCTCGAGAGCCTCAATATGATATGGCAGCTCGAGGTGGCCACTCGCTTGTGCCTTATACCGAGAATGATTTAGCTTTTATTGCCCAGGAGGACCAAGAGGAAGCTTTGTGAGCCTTGGCGCCCACAATTAGCTCCTCGGACCTTTGATACTGTGCTCCAAGAAATGGAGGATGCAGAAGAACAAGAGGAGATGGAGGTGGAGGGTGAGTTCGACCAACAGGTTTTCTCTGAATCGGGTAAACCCTTGAGCCCTCAACAGAATGAACCCATGAATGAAGATCGAGCTGTTACCGACGACCCCAATACCTCCGATCAAGCTGTTTGATTTTTTGATGAAAACTGTGTAATGGAACAAGCCCCAAAACACTTTTTGCTCCTTTGATTTTTTGGATACTTGGATGCCTTGGCCCGATTTTTTGGGAGGCATGATACTTTTGTAAGTTTATTTTGCCCAAGTCTTAGCCCGCTTTTGGGAGACTTGTTTATTATCTAATCGTAGTCGACTCTATACCCTTGTATGCTTTACATTTTTAGCTTTAGCAGGTATATGTCGAGCTAGATATAGTTGGGCAAGTGGGCCACCCTAAGTCTAAGGTCGACCTCAGACTCGTGTGGCCTTTGGAACAAGACTGACCAAGAGTCGATCCTGTTCATTTCATCAAGGCTGACCAAGGGTCGAGCTTATTTGAACGAAGTCGATCCTAGGTCGGACTTGTTTTTCAGGAGTGAAGCTGATTGAGAATCGAGTCACTTAGAACAGACTGACTAAGAGTCGAGTTTGTTAGAACGAAGTCGACTAAGAGTCGGACTTGTTAGATAAACAAAGCTGATTAAGAATCGAGCTAATTAGAACAGACTGACTAAGAGTCGAGTTTGTTAGAACGAAGTCGACTAAGAGTCGGACTTGTTAGATAAACAAAGCTGATTAAGAATCGAGCTTGTTAAAACGAAGCTAACTAAGAGTCGAGCTTGTTGAAACGAAGCTAACTAAGAGTCGAGCTTGTTGAAGTTATTGTTTTCACAGTGTCGTGTTGAGCAAAGGTGCAATTTTTATTGAAGTAGGGAAACGCTTACATCAGTCTGAAAACTAGAGCTAAGACATGCTTAAACTTGGAAACTGAAAACTAGAAGTAATATTTGATGAGGTGAGTGGCGTGCCAAGGATGCTTCAACTCTTCTCCCCCAGGATGAGCTATCATGTAAGTTCCTTCCTTGACGACTCGAGTAACCACATAGGGACCTTCCCAGTTAGGAGTTAGCTTATTCTGTTGGGTTCTCCTTCCTGTTGCCTCGATCTTCCTTAGTACATAGTCACCCACTTGGAACGACCTTGCCTTGACCCTCTTGTCGTGGTAACTTTTAGTTCGCTGCTTGTAGTTGACCATTCGAAGGTAGGCTGTATCTCGCTTCTTGTCGATCAGATCCAGGTCGATCAATCTGTTGATATCATTCGTTCTTGATTGAAGAAAGTCACTCTAGCGGTAGGAAATCGAGCTCGCCGGTGCCATGGCTTCGATCCATATGTGAGAGCAAAAGGGGTTTCCCCCGTAGGCCCTCGAGTGGTTGTACGAACTGCCCAAAGAGCAAGGGGGAGTTCGTCCAACCAATTATTGCGTCGACCTACGAGTCCTGTCTTGAGCGAAGATAGTACAAGTTTATTCGCTGCTTCAGCTTGCCCGTTGCCTTGGGGATAGGCGACAGAAGATTTCCAATGTTTGATTCCTACTTGATTCATCTCTGCTTCAAAGGTTTGGGAGAACTGTAAACCATTTTTGGACACTATAGCTTGAGGAAAACCAAACTGACGCCAAATGAAGTCATGAATGAAGTTGATGGCATTCTCCTCTGTGATACGAGCTAATGGCTTGGCTTCAACCTACTTTGTGAAATAATCGATAGCGACGATCACATACTTACAAACCTTTGGCATTGATCACATTGTTGAACAAAGTTATGAGTATCAGCTCTCATGTGCGGCCAGTAGTACCCCAAAGTGATTAACTTGTCAGCAAGAGTCCTGGCCCCCGGGTGTCCACCACAAATCCCACTGTGTACCTCATGTATCAATAGGGCGACCTCTTGAGGATGGATGCACTTTAGCAATGGTCGAGTGTAGGATCTTCTAAACAGATTGCCTCCTTGAATGACGTATCTCGGAGCTTTCTTTTTGATTGCTCGAGCTTTCTTCTCGTCATCAGGCAGCTCGCCACTTTCTATGTACGCCTTCATTTCTTCGATCCAACACTTCTCATAAATCCAATTTCTCGAGGGATCGTCTACACATTGAATTTTTACCCTCTCATAAGCTGGATTTTCGAGGAAAGAGATGGGCTCACCATGTGGTTCATCTGAAGTGGCTAATTTCGAGAGGAGGTCGGCTAGCTCGTTGTCTTCCCTTCCAATCCTCTGAATCTCCCAAAATTCCAAATCTTTTATTAGCTCCTTCACCAGGTCGCAGTATTTAATCAACGTGGAACTAAGCACCTCGTACTCGCCTCTGACCTGGTTGACTATCAGTTGGGAATCACAATAAGCCATGATTTTAGTTGCTCCAAAACACTTGGCGTATTCTATAGCTGCTATCAAGGCCTCATATTCAGCCTGGTTGTTGGAAGCATCAAACTTGAACCTTAGTGATTCCTCGTACACGGTTCCAGACTCTGGCTCGATCAAGACAATCCCAGCTCCACTAACACTTTTGGTTGCTGATCCATCCGAGTAAACCTTCCAGCAATCGTCGGGTAGAGTAATGGTGGGCTGGAACTCGTGTTCTTTTCCTTTGGCCTTCTCCTTTGAGACTCGCTGCTCATCATCTTCCTTGGTGAACGTAAGCTCGACCAAGAAATCTGCTAGAGCTTGAGCTTTCAGTGCCTTTCGAGGTCGATATTCAATGTCAAATTCAGTAAGGGCAATTGACCAATTGAGCAATCGACCTGAACTCTCCGGCTTGTGCAATATCTTTCTCAAGGGCGCATTGGTCAGTACCACAATAGGGTGAGCCAAGAAATAAGCTCGTAGCTTCCTTGAAGCTACGACTAGAGCATAGGAGACCTTTTCTGCATTGTAGTACCTGCTCTCCACATCTGATAAGGCTTTACTGATGTAGTATACTGGCTTTTGAAGCCCTTCCTCTTCTCTGATCAAGACTGCTGCAACCGACTTGTCTCCTACGGACAGATACACAAATAAGGTTTCACCAGTGGTCGGGCTACTCAGGAGAGGTGGAGTAGCGAGGTAATCCTTCAGCTGTTGGAACGACGAATGACATTCGGTCGTCCATTCAAAATTTTTCGTCCCCCTCAACGCCTTGAAGAAGGGGAGAGACCTCTCTGCTGACTTAGATATGAAGCGACCAAGAGCTGCTACTCTCCCGTTAAGTCGTTGCATTTCTTTGATACTGGTGGGAGCCTTCATGTCGACTAAGGCCTTTATTTTCTCCGGATTAGCCTCTATGCCTCGTTGAGATACCATAAATCCCAGGAACTTGCCAGCTGCAACTCCAAAGACACACTTGCTGGGATTGAGCTTCATGTCGTTTGCTCGCAAATTGGCGAATGTTTCTTTTAGGTCGACTACGTGACGTCCGGCCTTAGTTTTAATGACCATATCATCAACGTAAGCCTCCATATTTCGGCCAATTTGAGAAGCAAAGACTTTGTTCACCATTCTCTGATAGGTTGCACCCGCATTCTTCAAACCAAATGGCATCATGTTATAGCAGTAGATGCCTCCAGCCGCTTGAAATGCCGTCTTGACTATGTCGTCCTCATGCATCTTAATCTGGTGGTATCCTGAGTAAGCGTCAAGGAAGCTGAGGGTTGAGTGACCAGCAATGGAATCGACTAGCTTGTCGATTCTAGGAAGAGGATAGCTGTCCTTAGGGCAAGCAAGGTTGAGAGTGGTGAAGTCGACACACATCCGCCATTTGCCATTTGATTTCTTCACCATGACCACGTTGGCCAACCACGTTGTATGAGTGGCCTCCTTGATTATCCCTGCACTTAAAAGTTTTTGTACCTCAGTTTTTATAGCCTCTTCCTTGTCGCGAGCAAAACTTCTCAACTTTTGGGGTCTAGGCTTTATGGTCGGGTTGACTTCAAGTCGGTGAACGGCGACCTCTTCCTTGATTCCCCTCATGTCTTCTACTCTCCATGCGAATACGTCTTTACTTTCCTTGAGTAGCTCAATGATTTCTGCTCGCTCCTCAACAGATAGCTGCTTTCCAATTTGAATTTTTTGGTCGGGGTAAGAAGGGTTGGTGATTATTGACTCTAGCTCGTCCACAGCCTCTAGCTCTGGTCCATCCCTGAATTGTAGAGTCTCAATGATTATCTCCCTGACTCTTTGTCTCTCTTCGGCCCCCAAATGTGGAGCTTCCTCAGCTATCATGTCATCCAATTTGTCTGCAACCTCGCTGGTGGTGGTAGTGGCCCCCGAGTTATTGTCGATCTGGAGGCATAGGTTGCCTATGATGACTTGATCGACCATAACTACATCTGGATCGACCTCTGTGGTTTCAGAGTGACGTGTCGACTCAATCATGACCTCGTCATTTGAGCGATAGGTCGAATCCTCCACATTGGTGATTGTTGACAGTCGAGTAGTTTTGGTGACCGACTGGGACAGCTTCAAGTATCCATCTGCAGTCTCAATTTCTAACTCCCTCTTCTTTCTTTCCCGAAGAACATGGTCCAGGTAGGCTCGAGCTGTGCCTTGTACGCAGCCTACTCAGCAGGTGTGGGGAACTTGACTCGCTGATGAGGGATCGATGCCACCATTCCAAGAGCGACCTGTCCAGGAATACCAAGTATGGCGGCATAGTCACTGTTTACATCAATCACAATAAATTGTACCTTCGACACGATCCTTTGAGGGTGCTGGCCTAGGTCGACGTCGAGCTCTATCTGGCCTTTAGCATCAACTCGATGGTTGGTGAAGCCCTCCAACCTGCCATCATATCTTTCCAACTGCTCGTCATTAAGACCCATCTCCTTGAAAGTCTTGTAGAACAAAATATCTTTGCAGGCCCCCGTGTCGACTAAGAGTCTGCTCGTCGTACATCCGTCTATGAGACCTGGGATGACGAGAACTTGCTCCCTAGCCGCCATATTAGTTGCCAACTCATGGGGGTAGAAGCTGATCGTTTCATCTCTGACATTTCTCCTTGGAGGCACGTGTGGGGCTTTACTGAGTTGAAAGATCTTGTGCTTGATAGCAGTGTTACTTGCTTGCTCTGTAATGACCCCTAAGTTCAGTCTGGGTTGCCTCGGTCCTTGTTGTCCACCGGCTGGCTGCTCGCCTCCACCAGCTTGAGGTCTTTTCACATATGCGTCGAGTCTCCCCTGCTCGACCATTCTTTGGATAATACGCTTCAAGCCTAAACAATCCTCCGTGAGATGACCCGTGTCCTTGTGGTAATCACAGTATTTGCTGTTGTCCCTTCTGAACTTGTTGCCTGGGTTCATTGGGGCAGGTGGAGCCAACTCGATGGCATTCATGATTTCTGTTCGACTCACCGTAAGGGGAGTGAAAACCTCAGGTACCTTCTCTGTGGCCCTAGTCCTGTTTTTTCCATTCTTATTATTTCCTCCATTCTTGTTGGAGTATTTCTTGTCATCGGTGACCTCCACCTTGGGGCTTTTCCCATTTTTCTTTTCTTTCCTTTCCTCAGCAACTGCCACGTTATACACTTTTTCGAACAATTCTTGTCGAGTTTCGACTGTACGAACTGTGAGTTCATAATCCATGTTTGCCGAGGAAATACCGTTTCGGAAGCAATTGATGACTTCCCTATCAGTG
Organism: Adenophora triphylla var. japonica; assembly: GCA_022495995.1. Lineage (NCBI taxonomy): Eukaryota > Viridiplantae > Streptophyta > Magnoliopsida > Asterales > Campanulaceae > Adenophora > Adenophora triphylla. Next base: position 509,115 of record JAFEMH010000827.1, on the reverse strand, counting down.
AGGTCCTCCTCTATCTTATCAATGTAAGTACGCCAATCCAATTCGCAACCTTTTCGATGCATTTTAATATAATAAAACTGCATTAAGGGGCGTTTTGGTAAATTCCCGGCCTATCCCGAGACTTCCGGAAACGTTCCATGAGTTTCCCGCGAAGGAAGTACCTTTTGGTACATCATTCATGCCAAAGGACCCCTTGGGAATAAAACCTGTTGGACCTTTTGGGTATTTTCCCGGAACGTTCAGCGGTTTTGGCGCCAAAAGCGGTTGAGCCACCTTGTGTCACGCGACAGCTTGAGGCATGGAAAGTGGACGCGTAAGGTCGTGCGACATACTAAGGCAGCCAACTGCAGCCTATAAATAAGACCCTCCCCCTCATTGAAAGAGGATCCGAATTCTAGCCTACTGTTACTCAGCCAAAATAGCAGTGTAACGAGCGTCCCAAGCACAAAACCTCTCTCTCTCCTACCTTCCAACCCACTAATCCCTCTCATCCAAACCCAATTCTCTACCTACACCAATTGGAACCCTTGGATCGTAGTGTGAGATCTACAACGAAGAATTGAAGGATTCTATATCTCGACTAGATATAGAATTCGTGGAATCAACAAGGGTAACAATTCCCTAACCCTCTCTCTCTCTCTCTCATTTAATTCCTTGCAATTTTATAGTTCTATTTTGTTTGGATTCGGTAATCGGATCCTAGCCATCCGAATTGCGAATCCCAATCGCAATCTCTCTGTTTAACTTGCATAGATTGTGTAATTGAGCTCATATTGATTGATTTGGTTGAATTTGGTGTTTGAGCCCCCGAGGGGTGTGGATCTACCCATGTCCACACTCCTGGGTCGATTTGATGTTGTTTATGTTTTTCGTTCATAATTCGGCTTGTTAATTAGATCCGTATAGCTTCGTTAATTTCGAGTTCATATTGTGAGGTTTCGCAGAAGGCTCATATGTGTCACGCGACACCTTCGTCCCCAAGTGATCCCGTGTCACGCGACACATGTGGTCATCGGTACGATGTGTCATGCGACACACATGACCCATCTGCAGTGACTCTTTTCCTTTGTAATCTGTTCTAGTTTGTTTGTATCAGAGATGTGGCCTCCCTAAATAATGGGCTCACAATATGTAATTTCTCGTTTCATAATTAATAAGATGCATTTTATCACATTTCGTTTATTATCGATATTTGCACACACTTTGGATTTACTTGGATGTGTTTGATTGAAAGACTCGTCTATGGACGAGGCGTGTTGGGTGAACTCTCGGTTCTTCCCAACACGTAACCTGACCCCCGAACTCATGTTTTCTCTCTAAAACAAAGGTTTTCAATGTTTCCTCTTAAAACGGCGTGGCGACTCCTATTTTTCCTAATTTCGGGCGAGCGCGCACATTTTCAGTGGCGACTCCGCTGGGGATTTCACTTGAAAAACTGTTTTTCAAGTGTTAAGTGGTTTGAAAACCTGTTTTTCAAGTGTTAAGTGGGTCAAGCTTTCGTTTAGTCAAAAAAAAAACATCCAATGCATCCATGTTGTGTACATTATTCGATAATCATTTGTGATGCCTACATTTTGTTGATTATGGAACTTGTGAGCCCTTTGTGCTTGTGGTCATTTGTTGTGCATTGGTATCTCTGTGTTGCTCTTGATATGGTAAAGCAGGGGCTGATTTGATGATTTGAGGAGCTGCTGGTTCAGTGACCACCCAAGTCGTGCGACACCTTTGTCTCTGGTTGTCCTGTGTCACGCGACAAAAGGTGGCCTTGAACGGATCATCGAGAAGACTGGTTTGAGGGCGGTCCCTTGGACCAAAGCGTGACTCATTTGGTTATTGTTCCCTGTTTACCTTGTGTGAGGGTGTGTGTTTTCTTCTTAAAAAAAAAAATAAAAAATAAAAAAATCTTGGTTTTTGCAAATAAACGAATTAGTCATCCGCACACTACATCACTTAGATTTAGAACCCTCGGGTGCGATTGACGGCATCGCGGACGGCCATGAAATTCGCCTACGCTTGAGCGCCTGAAATCAAACCTAAACCCCTAGTGCGTTATAGGTGGCACCACACTAAACCTTACCCACGGTTGGTTTTTGATACGATGTTTTCATTACAACAAAAATGAATTGTTTTTGAAAAATATCATAGATTCTTATACCTTCTCCCAAAACCTCATACCTTGTGGGCATGTTGCCAAATGCAACATGATTTCACATGGGAACATGTCACTCTCGTGGCGTGTTCTAAACGAGAGATCATGCCGCATTGCCAACATGTACCGACGAGAGGTCATGCCGGATTTTTCTTCGAAATTCTTCGAAAAGACCCGTTATGCTGCCCAAATTTCCTTAGAAATTTGGATGAACCTCTTCGTTCCATAAAGATGTTAGGGTTTGGTTAGGTATCATTACCTATTATATGTTTCAAAACAAGACATTTGATGTAATTCGAACGTCGCGTCACTAGGTTCCCCCGAGGCATAGTTAGCATGAATAAGGGCTTATCCTTTCCCAACTGTATTTAGGATTTAAAATACTAATTTATACTTGAACATAAATAAATTTGTGTTTGCGTGAGTCTGTCCCGTTTCTTTCCCTCTCCCGTAAAAAAAGAAAAAGAAAAAAAGTTTTCCCTTCAAGCACCTTATAAACCCCTCTCTACACCTGCAGCTACGGCGAGTTGGGTCCGCTCATCTGTTTCGGGAGGTCGTTTAATCCGTGTACAAGGCGGTGTCGGTTGGTTTAGAATCGAAATGGTGGCAATGGAGATGTTTTTACGCTCGATCTGGAGGCTCGGTGACAGTGGGTCGAGACAAGTTTGAATGAGATGACTATGGAGGAATTGAGGGTGATCTTTGGAAGCCGCTCTAGCTCGGGAGCGTGAGGCTTGTCTCTTAGTTCAAAATGCCAAGTCTCGTGAAGAAGAAGCTCACAACCGATTCGTAGAAGCTATGAGAGCCAAAGGGATTGCGGTACTTCGTCGGGAGGATGGTTCCTACGAAGAGATTACGGAAGATAGCCACAATGAAATCGGATCCGCTTCACACCTCGGCCAAACCGGCCTAGCTACAATACGATGCCTCCCCGGTGAATTACGTTCGGCATTACGATCAAGTAGCTTCTACGGGAATGGTGGCAAGTGACCAAGGAAGACTCATTCCCCGTCTTCTCAAGGGTATGGCCGGGTTATCCGGCAAGGTGTCGGCGAAATGACGGTCGGCCCACAAATTTCTTTGATCTCACTTTGCTTCTCCAACTCCTAATGCTCCCGGCACCACGGTTTCGGCATGGACCTCGGTTTCGAACCGGCTTTTCCCGGCCTCGGTACGGTGTGTATCCGGATGGTTATCGGGGTGTTCGGTATGGTGTTGTGAGAATGGTCGATCTGGCTCTCGAGAAAATCGAGATAGTTCGGGACGGTGTCTCAAGGTACCGCGGTTCCGGACTCAAGACGGTTTTCTCAACCGGCGGTATGTTCCACCCTTACTCGGCATATTTATGGTTCCACCCCTTACTCGGCTCCGTGTGTCGGCTCGGGATTATCTTCTTTTGGTCGGTACAAAAGTCGGTCGGCGCAATACAACTCCCGAGAATCTCGGTAGGCAATTCAACGGTTATGATATGTATGGGAACAAGATTCCGAGCTCGATTAGCTTGTTGGACGGCAATATTGGAATTCCTAGTACTTTTGGTCTTCCACCAACCGCTTTGCCGTGGGACCTAATTACGATTTCCCAATACCGTCGTCAACGGTGGCTCCTGCAATTCCTCGAGACTTCAAGTTTGGCACCGAAGTAGGCGCTTTCTTTGAAACAGATGCAACAACAGATTGACGGATTAGTGGGTTCTAGTGGTCTTAAAGTCGTGGATCCCGCCCAGTGACACCTTTGCCGCACAAGTTTAAGATGCCCAAGCTGGATTTTGATGGTACCGCTTTGTCCAAAGACGCATGTAGACACTTATGTGATGACAATGGGGGCAATGGGCTGCACTCCCGAATTCATGGCTTCCCACTTCCACCTAACTTTGAAAGGATCGGCACTTACATGGTTTTTAGCTTTGAAGCAAGAATGTCGTACTACTTGGAGCCGAGATAACGAAGCCTTCTGGAGAAGTACAAGGGTAATTTGGAGTGGCGTACCACACGGGATGATCTAGTGGGGACAATTCGGAAGTCGGATGAGTCAATCACGAGAATTCTACAAGCGTTGGAATGCTAAGCTCAACGAGTTATCGGAACCAATCCCCTCCAAGACCGGAAGGACATCTTTCTATCATGTGTTAAGCCGGCACTTAGAGAAGCCATTGGGAAAGGATGGTACCCGGATCTGCGAGAGATGGTGGGGATGGGAGCAAGGAGTGAGAATAAGTTGTTTAACCAAACTCCAAGTGCAAACACCACTAACAACAACGGTGGTGGAAGTTACCGATATCGGGCATCCAATCTGTCTCGGCAATGGCGCCGAGAGGAAGAGAACCGGCCAAAGATAATAGTATCAATAATCTTCAAAAGGGAGGTAACAACATGCGAGAATGTGATGAGGCTTCCCTTTAAGCCACAACCGAGGTTTGATGATTTGGGTATGTCAACGGAGGAAGTTTTTAACGGTTTGCTACGAGCGGCATGATAAAGCCATTGGAGAACTACGGTCTGCTCGCCCTAATCCTCACATGGATGCTAGCAAGTATTGCCGTTTTCACCAATTTCCGGGGCACACTACGAACTCTGTTTGACTCTCAAGAAGTTAATCCGGGGTTTAGTGGACGACAAGAAGATAGAAAAATCTCCTCGCCCGAATATTGTCAACAATCCTCTGCCGAACAACAATGTGAACCTTATTGACTTTGAGAATGATTATTTTGTTAATGTATTAGAATTTGGGGAACCCGTAGTTGGGGATGATAGCAATGGATGTAATGGGGTCGAGCGATGTAATTTCTGTTACGATGAAATGAAAGATAACTTACATTATGTTACGTATCTCGATGATTTACATGATGTGAATAATATTGTTGAACTTGATGATTACGAAGAACGCTTGATTGTTAATGCTATATCTTCAATGACTCCTAGAGAATCCCCAATCTCCTTGGAGGAACTCGAGAATAGCGGCTAGTTGGGAAACACCTTTGACCATTAATGAGATACGACAAGCGGCTTGGCCATACCGCAATCACTCTGTCCCGCTAACATTATCGAGAACTCAAGGAAGCTAGCAAAGAGCTCGTGGTTGACGACCGGCAAGAAGTTAATGTTGACGCGCTCGGGAAGAATGTTGGGAGTAAGTAATCCGAGATCCATGCGGAAAAGGGAAACGATTGCGAGGCTCTAACCCTCGGTCCTCTCGAGAATCCTCGCGGGCTAGACGAAGAAGTTCGGGAAGACCCGATACCGACGCGGTTGAAAAGAACGCAAGCCGATATTTCTTTGTGGTCCCTACTTACATCCTCCTACCCTCACAAATTAAAGTTTGGAAGAAGCCTTATCCAAGACGAAGGTATCCGTCAACGCTACCCCAGATGAAGCATGTCGGTTGATTGGAACGGCTCGGTATGGGAATATCATTACCTTCACGAGATCTTGACTTGCACCTTACGGTGCGAAACATAACGAATCCTTACACATTACGGTGCCTCACGGAGGGACGGTTGATTCCCCATGTGTTGATAGATAATGGATCGGCCATGAATGTGCTCCCGCCAAAATAATGAGTATGTTGGACATCGCGCGAGAACCTCAAACCCTCTAACCGAGACCATAAAGGCTTATGATTCAACATCCGGGCGGTGTTAGGGATAGTCTCCCTTAATCGATGTTTGGAGGCAAGGAAATGATGGTGGAGTTTCGGGTTATAGACATTCTGTTACGTTCTCGGCATTATTGGGTAGACCACTGGATCCACGAGATTGGAGCCGTAGCTTCCACGCTTCACCAATGCTTAAAGTTTGTACAAGAGGGTGCGACAACCATCTATGGTGATAGTGTTACAATCGGAGAAACCGGCGCAAATACCTTACCGGTAATGGAGATCAAGCTTGACCAAGAAAATCCGATGCTCGGCGGATTCACAATCGAGAAACCTAAGGGGCAAGTACGTACTATAGACTGACGACATCTTCGAGACAAGATTCCTCTTTGTGTTGAAAATGCTAAGAGGTATGAGCTATATCCACAGTGCAGAGTGGGAAAATGCCAACGAGGGACCGTGTAGGCTTGTGTTGCCGGCGGCCAAGAGAAATAGGCAAGGTGCAGGGTATGCCGTGACTAAGGAAGATAAGGTGTATGACAAAACCGAGGCTTTCAAAGAAGATGACCTCTGCGGCCGATAGAAAGTACAAGAGGCTGAAATGCGCCCATACGGTTGGTCTACGAATAAGCACTTTGTCGAGAGGATGGAGATATGTTTGTTTGTCTGAGCCAAAGCTTACTCCGGCGGGAAGAAAGAATGAAGATGATCCGAGAGGTTCGCCATAGCAAGAATCCGATGAAAGAAATGTTTGATAATTTGCCCAAAAGACAAGGTGTGACCGCCACCTACGAGAGCGGCTACCACTTACGGGGACCCGAATGTGAGAATCGGTTTGAAAAGCTTGCCTTGGATGAACCCATAATATGTAAAATTCGCGGTGCGACCTACTGCGAGATATTGATGGAGAGTTAGCGAGATTTGTTTGAAGAACGAGGGGCATCGAGAACACGTGAGCGGTACGTCTTTGGCGAAATGAGAGATGGTGCTAAGGAGCCGATTGATCGATTGACTTTTCCTCGACGGTGAAGTGATAGCTATGCTAGAATTCGAGAAGGAATCTAATGTGGAGATAGTCAAGTTTGGAGGCTGCCGAGAAGGACCGTTGCGAAGCTGGACTTCGTTCGGGGACCGGTCGCCGACAAAGAGACTATGATTGAAAAGCTAGGGCTCAAACCCCGTCCTTGTCCTTCCAAGTCTAAATTCACCCCACAGTATCTTGAGTCGGTCTCCCGAGTCTCTTGTCATAGAGTTTGAGTCTTCGACCGGTCGATGTCCTCACGGCGAAGACCGTCTTCGAGTTGTAAACACCGTATTTCCCTTTGCTTTAAATAAAGTGGTTGATCTTTACGAGTACCCCGTGATTGCCAATTTAACAATTGAATGCTTAACGAAAAATAATCATCAATATTTAAAAATAATTAAGCCTAATTCAATTGAAGATAATGCGAGACTTAATCGGTGAACAATTTTTAGAAAAAGATTCAAAAGCAGACTTGTGAGCAAAAGGAAAGCCGGGCCCAGTGCCGACGAGGTATTAACAACGGTGAACTTGGGAGCAGTAGAAGAACCCAAAGAAACGCAGATTGGTAGCTTCTTCTCAGGAGGTGAGCGGGTTGCTTTGATTGAATTGCTCAAGGAATTTATGGATGTGTTCGCTTGGTCCTACAAAGATATGCGGATTTGGATGCTTCTATTGTGGAACACCGAATACCTTTGGATCCGAGAAATCAAGCCGGTCAAGCGAAATTGAGGTGGATAAAACCTGAATGGTCCTTACAAGTGAAAGAAGAAATTGAAAAACTCCTACGGGTAGGCTTCATCAAAGTAATTGAATATCCGGCACTGGTTGGCGAACATCGTAACAGTCACCCAAAGCAAATGGAAAGGTTCGAGTCTGCGTAGATTTTCGAGACCTCAATAAGGCTAGTCCTAAAGATGACTTCCCTTTGCCCAACATTGACATGCTAGTGGATGCAACCGCGAACTTCGAGGTCAAATCTTTCGTTGATGGTGTTGCGGGTTACAACCAGATTAAGATGGTGAAGAGGATCAAGACAAGACGGCATTTACAACCCCATGGGGTACTTATTGTTACACGGTAATGCCATTTGGATTGAAGAACGCCAGGGGCTACCTATCGGAAGCGATCACTACCCTTTTCCACGACATGATCCACCGGGAGATTGAAGTGTATGTGGATGACATGATTATTCATTCAAAAGGATCGGACGGACTGACATTTCATTGATTTGAGGAAATTCTTTAACGAGACTCGAGAAACACTCCATGAGACGAACCCGGCCAAGTGTACATTTGGGGTTATTCGAGGTAAAGTTAAGGATACATGGTCACCGAGCGCGGCATTGAAATAGATCCCAGGAAAGTTAAGGCAATTATTGAAATGAAGCCGCCCAGAACCGTCTCTGAAGTAAAAGGATTCATGGGTCGCCTGCAATACATCAGCAGGTTCGTCAACCAATTGACCACCATATTGTGAATGTGGTGCCCAAATTTTGTGTTGGATTCACGCGAGTTTGAAGACATCCGAGTTATTTGAAAAACGGAGTCGCCACGCCATTTTGATTACCTCAAAACTTTGAAAAAAAGGTTTTATGGGTTCGGAGGTTAAGTTACCCCTTGGGAAGAACGTTTGGCGTTCACCCAAGGTGCCTTGCCGGAGCAAGTCTCCCAAGATTTCAGTAATCGTGCTTGCTTGCGTGCTTTCTTGTGTGCATGTGTTTGAGAAAAAAAAAAGGGGGATGTCCCAAGTTGTCTTCCGGACGTACAAACCATTTGTTGGTTGTCGCTCGGGATTTCTTGGAATTTTATGTATTTGGGATTATGATCCCGTCCTCATCTTATGACTTGTGATCATCGTATTTTAACCTCGGGACCCTCGGGACTTGCGTGATCGAGAGAATGACTCTCTTTTGGTCAAAGATGAGGTTCTTTAGAAAAGGAGGGTCCTTAGCCCATCAATCCTACGCTTTAAGACGGTCGAGCTCGTAGAGAGGCTTCATACTCTTTCTTAAGCGATAATCGGAGATATAGGGTTCAAGGTGTCCCTTTCTAAAGAAATATGGAACCTTTAATGGAAGGAACGATGTAAAGATAGGATCTTTTACACCGGCCCATTCCTAGGTTGGGGGATAGGGGAAATGCATGATGAAAAATGCCTCTTTAATGAAAAGATGACATTTTTGGGTTGCAAATGATGCACTTAGTTTAAAGAAATAATCTTTATTGCAAATGATGCATAAAGATTTGATTTTTATGCAAATGATGCATTGGAAAAGGTTTTTGAATGCAAAGGATGCATTTTTATTGAAAAGATTGGATTTTTACGTGTAAATGATGCATAAAAATGACATTTTTTTATTTGAGAATGGGGGTTTTAGGTGCAAAGGATGCACCTTTATGAAAAAGACTACATTTTTATGACAAATGAGGTCTTAATGCATGCAAAAGGGAAAGGGGGTGATAAAGATGTGATCTTTATGAATAAATACCAAGTCCCAAGCAAGATATATGAATGCAATGAACAAGTATATCAATTTAAAGCAAGGTTAGGGCGTGCGAGGTTACCAATTGCTTCCTTTGCTTCTTTGGTCGGAGCTAGGAGGAGAGGTTGGTCTTGGGTCTTCAAGGAGGAGGGAGGGAGCTTCTTGGCCTTCTTCTTCACCTTCTTGAGCCTTCACCAATATTCTTCACGTCTTGGGGGTGACTGATTGTGAGTGTATTGCTATGGATTGTGTGTTAATTGTTCTTTTGAAATGGGTAGAGGAGGCCTCTATTTATAGGTAATCTGGATAAGGCTAATGAAGCCGTGCGGCTAGGGGCAGCGAGCTAATGCAGCCGTGCGGGCTTATCCATTGTGACTCAGCATTCTAGAACCATGCAAGGTGGCAAATTCTAGAACCTTCCCTCCTAATTAAGAAAAACGTGTTTCTTAATTAGGAAGGATTCCCTTCAGCCCTTATTTAATAAAAACAGTTCCGGAATGTTTGAACACTAGGAAGGAATCAGGGAATTACCGGAAAATTTACCGAAATTGCCGAGAAATTTGCTTAGGAAGGCATGAGCCAGATTTGGGTACTTACGAAGCCCCTCGGCAACGTCACTTGCAAGGCGAGTGGGGTTGTCGATAGAAAAGGATCCGATGCGGCGAATGCAGAGACGGATTGGGTGACCAAGGTGGTCGAGTGGTGAACCTCTGGAAGGCTACCTACGTATTCGGAGGAATCAAGCCAAGCCGTAGTTCGGAATTAGGATCATTGGGGGAGGAAGAAGAGAAGCGGGTCTCTTCTTTGGGGAAATAGAAGAAAATGACCTAGGAGGTCAAGCAATTGATCCCCTCTTTGGGGATATGCTTAGGAGTGACCAAGGTGGTCGGATATACGAACCTCATGAGGCTGCTTTATCACCGAGGAGTGGCAAAGAAACGGGGTGACCAAAGTGGTCGAATGGTGGACCTTTTATAAAAGGCTACCTACGTATCCCGGAGGAATCAAGCGGCCGTAGTTCAAGCATCACTAGATAGTTAGGAACGATGTCTAGGATTCTTGAGATTTTGACAATTAATGGAGTCACACGATTGACAATTGGAGGATGTCACACGATTGACAATTACTTGGAGGATGTCACACGATTGACACTTCTTGGAGGATGTCACACGATTGACAATTCTTGGAGGATGTCACTGATTGACAATTCTTGGAGGATGTCACACGATTGACAATTACTTGGAGGATGTCACACGATTGACAATTGCGGAGGATGTCACACGATTGACAATTACTTGGAGGATGTCACACGATTGACAATTCTTGGAGGATGTCACACGATTGACAATGCGGAGGATGTCACACGATTGACAATGTTGGAGGATGTCAGATTGACAATTGCCGGAGGATGTCACACGATTGACAATTACGGAGGATGTCACACGATTGACAATTCTTGGAGGATGTCACACGATTGACAATTCTTGGAGGATGTCACCTGACATTATTTCATTCTAACGGAAGCTAAAGCTTAGGGTACTATCTCTTTTATGACGGAGATAGAGGAAGCTAAAGCTTGGAAAAACTTGCTTGGAAAAACTTGAGTGTACTTCTCAATCTCTTTCGAATTAGAGATATGGGTATCTTAAGTTTGAAAAACTTGAGTATACTTCTCAATCTCTTTCGAATCAGAGATATGGGTACCTTAAGTTTGGAAAACTTGAGTATACGTCTCAATCTCTTTCGAAACAGAGATATGGGTAGCTAAAGTTTGAAAAACTTGAGCATACGTCTCAATCTCTTTCGAATCAGAGATATGGGTAGCTAAAGCTAGATGACATTATTTCTTTATGACGGAAATAACAGAGACTAAAGAAGTAAGAAGGACTCGATGATTTTTGTAAAGAAAGTAGGACGTATCCTGATAATTTTTTTTTTTTTGTAAAAGAAGTGAATTAAAAATGCCAAAGGCAAATAAAATGAGCCACAGGGGGTAAATTTGTAAAATAAGCCTCGGGGGCACTAGAGGGAAAATTTGATCGAAAAATGATTGGAAATGCCAGGGGCACAAGGGGTAAAACAGACCTATGAGGGATAAAATCGTAAAATTGAGCCTTTAGGGGCAAAATTGTAAAAACAAGCCACAGAGGCTTATTATGTCGCACGACATAAGAGGCCAGGTGAACAGATTTCTTTAAAATTCGCACAGTCGCCATTTGAAATTTAATTAGACTTGAAATTGAGAGGGAGGCGACAGTGAGAAGAGAGAGAGGGCGAACATCAGAGAGGGAAATTCGAAGGAAATCGAGAGAAATCCAACACTTCTCAGTCCGATTCAATTGAAGAATGCCTCCTAGGCTCTATCCGACCAAGAGGGCTTCTCAACATGCCAACTTAGCTACTCGAAGAAAGGGGGTGCAAAGGAATCAACGGCCGTTTCTTCCGGAAGCACCAAGAGGAGATTTCTACCCACAGCTCGATGAGCATACTTCGGATGTTCGGATGAAGGAAGAGGTAAGACACCTAGGGTTTCTTGAAAATTTCTTTCAATTTGGGCAAAATTGATTTGAGTGAATGCCTTGGTGGGCTTATGAATTAAATCATGAAGCGGCATGAAATCATAGATTGATGCAGGAAGTGTAATGCATGCCATTCATTGATCTGTTTTGACCCATTTTTGCTTGAGATGATTTTCGAAATAGCACGAAATATTAATACTTGTGCCATGTTTTCTTGCGAAATTACGCACCCGTGGCTCTCGAGAGGCGATTGGCGAGGCTATGGCGAGCTTGCTTAGGGTAGCGAGGACGGATAGACTTCGCCTAAGGGCATGATTTATCTTTGTTGGACTAGGACGATTTTCGAGATGGCGAAGGCCATTGGAGACACTACGAGGAGTGTAGATGCAGTGAGAGCTTTCGAGAGTATTGGTGGGAGACTACACATTCGTTTCACTTCTCTTGGGGTGAAACGACGGTCCTCCATTGGATTTTGCGATCATTACGGGGCTGCCCTTTACGAGATGAGCCGCTCTACCTAGAGGAGCTGCACGGGGAGTTGAGCCCCGGCCCGATTGCGATCTTGATTTTATGGGCTTACTTGGCCGTTCCCGAACAAGAAGGGGAATGGATATGAGTTGGGCGAAATTTGCATGGCTTGATTGAGGGCGAAGCGGGGACTACATTGTGGTAGATGATCCGTTGAAAGCGGTGAGGCCGAGAGATTAGCGAGGGCTTTCTTATGGGTGGGCTTTTCCGACATCTTTGTTCATTAACAGCGCCTCTTGCCTTTGTTTCACTATTGGAGCTTTTGAGAGCACGGGATCTTGTCGGGAATACGTCTGGGGGAGCGAGGCTTAGGCGAGATGTATCGGCCCTAGATGACGTCAGCTGAGGGAAGACGAAGTACTTCACCTGCTTTCATCTGGCTTTCGAGGTATTCTCTCACCTTGATCTCTTTTCTTTTGCGCATTTCGTTATATCCCTTGTTTTTCTGCTTTGACTTCTTCTTCTCCTTTTCAGGCTTGGGCCTTCGAGTACTTTAGGCATTATGAGTGGCAGATACGGGATGAGTTTCCTGCCACCACTTTTCTGCTCTTCGTCGGTGGACAAAGAATGCCGGGAAATGAGACCGGACTCGGAGGGTTCGAGTGCGGGATCACGGCCTCGTACCATGATCTGGCCCGACATGCTGAGAGGGATTCCACGAGAGTGAGCTTGTTCCCTGGGTAGCCGTTACGATGACTGGATTTGGATCATGTTGCGCACTTGACGAGTGTCGCAAGGCTGCTAGTGGGCTTGTCTGGAGATGCCTTGTATCTAGGAGAGAGAGTGTGTCGACAGCATGGGCCGAATAGGCACGCTCGGATCCCTGATGATCCTCAAGCTAGGATGTGGCTGCCTCGCCAGTTGGCGAACGTAGATGCTCGATTGTAGGCATGGCGGCACATCTCTACACACGGGAGGGGACTATACTTTGTACGTGGCCGGGCATCTTCGGTCCCCACGGACCCGGGGTTGGTTATGGTGCTCGAGTGCGGGGACCCTCGGCCGGCTACGTAGCTAGACCTCCTTTGCCCCAGACTTTCATTGATTATCGGGGTGGCGGTCGCATGAGACGAGCCCATATTGATATGTCACGAGACTCATCCTCATCGAATTGCTCCGCGAGGTTCTAGATCTGTAAGTATTGCTCCTTACATCTCTTGGATTGATCGCATCTCTTCGTTATCAAGAAGCGTATTCGACACTTATTATATGCGCTTGTAGCAGTGTCGGCTCGAGCTTACGAGGCACTTGACCGGGGCATATACCGGCGCGCATTTGTGGGCATGATTGGCAAGCTCCCGAGAAAGGCATGAGTTTACGGAAGAATCGGTGCCGGTCACGGGGTTCGATTGATATCTCTCCACACGGCCAGAGAAGGAAGAAGAGCCGCTCGATGACGTGGGCACCGGCGGGAGCACTAGAGGACCGACGCCTCGGACAAAGACTGCAAATGTGCCTCTTTACAGACCCATTGAGATTGACGATGATGATGATGAGGATGTGGGAGCTGAGACGGCTACAGACTACGAGCTTGACTCTGTCGTCATCACGGAGCTTGACGACTACTATCGCACGGGGACCATAGCCTACGAGGCACCTTCGGACGACCCTGATGATGAGCCAGAGGAGGCTGAGGATGACGACGAGGATGGAGATGAGGGAGAGGATGATGAAGAGGGTGATGGAGAGGATTGAGTAGCCCTTTCCCCTTAGACATTTATGACTTTTTGGCTATTGTACCCTTTTAGGGAAAACATGTCATTTATTTTTGCTATGCACATCTTTTGGACTTGGCCTATTTCATTTTGTACGTACATTGTTAGCCTTTTGTTGCACGCACTTATGAAATGACAATGGTATGGTATTTGGCTTGAATATGAATGATTTGAATGGATTTTGGCTTGAATATGAATGCAATGGGTGTACGGGGTAAAGGACCCTTCCTATGCATTTGAGAAGTGTATGAATAGTATTTGCGGCTTTTGACATGTCGGGGATTGCCCGGGAAAAACGAGGATCTTTGCGATGTACGATGTACGATGTGGCTTGTTATGTCGCACGACATGGCTTCTTATGTCGCGCGACTTAATAAGCACAGCTGTGCTTTTCATTGCCTTTAGGCCCCGGAATGGAGGCTATGATCGCGAGGTTGGAATTGAGGGATCAAAGAGATCACCTACCTGGCCTCCTTGGGACAATGGCAAAGAGATATTCGGTCCCTTCCTATAAGGATGGAAACGGGGTGACCTAGGAGGTCAAACAACCAATCCTTCATAGGAATGTTCCAAATCAAAAGGGGTGACCAATATGGTCATAAAATTGGACTTTTATGAAAAGCTTACGCACCATTGGAGAATGGAGAAGGGAAAAGGTGACCAATGTGGTCGGATGGTGAACCTTTATGAAAGGCTACCTACGTATCCGGAGGAATCAAGCCTTGATCGTAGTTCAAGCTTTACCTAGACGATTAGGAACGATGTCTAGGATTTTCGGCGTTTTGACAATTAGGAAGCGTCGCTGGCGTTATCTCGTTATAACGGAAGTAACGAAGGCGCTTTTGGGAGAAAACGTTATCATTAGCAATTGGCACGTTACTTGAGCCTAGGGATGATTTTTCTCATGGTAGGGGCCCAGATGCGGATGTACATATGGAATGTATTTGGGAATTTTTTAAGACGGGTTTCAAACGGGTGGGGTTGTATCCCTTGGCGCGGGCTGGCATTGTTGTTCTTTGAGATGTTGTCAACGTGGTGGAATTCCCTCTTGGTTTGAGGCCCAGGTTTAAACCTCGAGTCTCGATGAATGTTCCTTTCTCACACTCTGGCATTTGAAGGCGATGCTAACGAGGCTTTTACAACCAAAACGAGATGTTGAAGTGACCAAACTTCTCTTCTAGGGATGGATGTGACTTATCGGAGCCCGGTGCGAGGAAAAACTTCTGCAAATCCCCATGTCTTACTAAAGCAAGGAAAGATCTTTTCATTTGGCAAAGCCCCGGTTGAATGAACTGAGTAGGCGAAGTGACTTGGCGAAGCCCCAGTCTGGTGACCTAGCAAAAATCCCAATATAATTGATACATGCGAAAGTGATCCTGAGGTTGATCTGACCAAAATCGAATTTATCTAGGGACCTAGTGAAGAACATGATGCGAACCCCAAAAATGGCTAAAGAAGCCCCAGTTTAAAGGAACGCTTTGACAAAGTCCCAACCTTGGAGAGTTTCGAGGCAGCCCTAATGCGAATTGTAGCAGAAGAGGGAAAACCTATCCTTTTTTCTCTTTTTTTTTTATTATTTTTTTTTTATTTAATCAATCAGTCAACCTTAAGAAGATGTGAAAGAAAAGATTTTAGAAATGTAAACATGCAGGGGCATATTTTTTCGAAAGGCGGGAATAAATCCCGATTTTGTGTTATTTTGATGGCCTTATTCGATGTAAGCACAAAAGCTCGCTTTGGGTGCGACTCTTTTGAGAGAGTATAAGCGTAGAAAGGTTGGTAAAAGTGTATGGAAGCCCTGGCGACAAAAAATCGATGTTTAGCACTATTTTTCCTAAGATGTAGAAAAGGAAGACTTGTCAAGACATCTGAAAACTTGTTTTATTTACAATGATCACAAGATTGCTTAAAACCCTTTATTGATGTTCGGGTTATTCAACCACTAATCTCGATATGAAAAAAAAAACATTCTTATTAGTCATGAGGAGAAAGTCAACCAATGCCGCGGATCAAGATTGGCTGGTGTGAAAGAAAGGTTTGTGTATAGGGAGGTCATTGATGAGACCAGGGTTTTACGGGTTTTGGCTTGTGTCTATGGGAGAGAGGTCATTGATGAGACCGAATTTTCTGGAATTTGAATATGCTTATGGGAAAGGCCATTCGATGGGACCGGATTTTCTGAGATTTGGATATGTTTATGACCGGACCATTTCTGGTTGCCTACGTTCCCCTTATTGTGAGGAGCTCAGGTCGCCGTAGTTCGGCCTTGGCCGGACTGTTTTGGGAAATGGGATTTGTGGTTCCTTTAGTGAAAAGGCTAGGATGAGATGATGAGGCGTGGGCCTCGGGATGATTCCTTGACCAAGTCATTCTTGGACGGCTGCTTCTGATTGCTTCCTCTTTCATTGGGGGAGAAAGGATTTGCACGTGCCTAAATGCTTCTGTCTTTGCTTCGACCGTCCCATTGTTATCGACAACTTTTATTTTCGAGCTTTGGTCTTGCCTGTCCGTCAAGCTTTTGATTGGTGACGCTGGGTCCTTGGCCTCATTTTCTTTTATTTTTATGTGCAACCCTGCCTTTTGGGATTTTCAGTCTAGCTGGGTATTACTCTTTTGCACTAAGATTTTTTCTTTTCTTTTTTTTTTTTTATATATATGTGCAACCACTGTTTTTGCCTAGGCTTGCCTTTTTTGGGATATTCGGCCTAGGCGAGTATTACTCTTTTTGCACTACATTTTTTTCTTTTTTTTTTTTTTTTTCTGAAGCACATGAGGACCAAGGCGAGCCCCTGCTTGAACATTCTTGGTAAGCCCTTAGGTTGTTGTTGACATGGGGTCAATCATTCGAAGCTGAGTGGCCTTTTGCTGTCCCTTGATGATGCCGCCGTTGTTGACTTGGTCAAGGTGATGGGGAGGACATGGTTTGGGAAAGTGTATGGCTTTGATGAAGGCCTTTTGCGGGGTGAGGAAAGTGTATGGCTTGATGGCATTAGTTGACTTTCTCACACCGATTAATCAGAATGTTAATTATTTCGAGAGATTATTTGTTGAGCAATGCAAGTGATCATATAAAATAAAACCATTTCATTAAATATAATGTAGGTGTGCAAATAATGTCTTAAGTCTAGCAAGAAAAGAAGAAGACTTTTTTATAGAAAATTGAAGATTCAATACAATGTCCGTAGAGGACTTGATTGAAAGGGAAAAAGTACTAGAACCTACGAAGGTTGACTGAGAGACTATTTTTTTTTTCTCTTTTTTTTTTTATACTTAAGAATAGGTAGACCCTAGTCTAGCTACTCTTCGCGGGTTGGACTGCCAGGTAACTTGAGCTTTCCTTCGTAGATCAGCCACTGAATTTCTTTCTTCAGATCCACACACTTGTCTGTCACATGCCCAAAATGCTTGTGGTACTCGCGAGAACTTGGTCTGTCAACTCTACTTGGGGTTTCTTGGCTTATAATTCTCGAGAGGTGTGAGAAGGCCTCGTTTCACCAAATCATTGAAAACTTTGCTCATGGGCATCCCGAAATCATCAGGCGACGTTTCGACCTTGTACATCTGAATCGACCTCTTACCATAGCTTTGTTTTTGGCCCATGGAAGTTCTCGAGCTTCCCATTTTCTATCAACTTACGGATCTCATGCCTCAAATAGGTGCAATCATCGGTGTTGTGCCCGGGGTATTGATGGAAAAGACGGTGCTTGGACTCATCCAACCGAATACGGGGTTCCTGGGCTTCCAATTCTCCGGTGGCTTTATCGGCTTTTCTTTTATCGGTTCTTCCAGAATCTTGCTTAAAGGCATATCCGTATTGCGGAGTTTTCGGGAGACATTGTTGTTCTCAAGACTCGGAGTTCCATTGTCAGTTGGTTCCATTGTTGGATTTGGGTGAAGGAGGCTACGACACTCTTTCCTTTGTGAGGAACTGGTGCGACATGGGTACGGTTCTTTGTTTGGTGCTGGTGGCATTGGGTCATGTTTGGTGGAGTCATTTCCTTGCTTAGTTCGACGTCTGGGGTCAAGGGAGTATTGATACTCATCATGAAGTCAAACTTCTCTTGCATTTGTTTCACTTGTTCCATCAATATTGCCACATGGGGGTCAACGGGGACTCTCGGGTTACGGAGCAGCAACAGGACTTGTAGTAGCAAGCGACGGTTGAATTCATTAAGTCCGGTAGGTGACAAGCGAAAACTCGGATCATCCTTTGGCAACTCATGATCGCATTCGGGCGAGTATAGGGGCTTGAACATAGCCACATATCTCAAGCGATTATGTGAGGTTGGAGCATAAGCGCGGTATTGCTTGAAAATGAGAGACAGGTGGGGTGAAGCCCAATCCGTTACGAGGAGCTGAGGGCAATGGGGCCACGATGGTGGGATGTTGGAAAGGGCGAGGAGAAGTGGTCCTTGGCAAGGGATCATATGTGGATGGAGGAAGGTATTGGTTATAGGGTGGGGAGCTGAGATGGCTACTTACGGAGTCTCATCTTCGACCACTACCAGGGGAACCGTTGGACTCATTTGTTACTTGGACTCCATTGCGGCGAAGAGCACCGATAAGCAATGACGGCTACTCTTCATGAACCTTACAGGGCATTTTCCAAAGCCGGGACTAACTCTTCCTTCCTAATCATCGATTTCCTGCACCCTCACTTGTTTTCTGTCAAATATGCCATTCGACTCTACGAGGCGATGAACAGTCTGAACCTAAGGTTTTCTGAAAAGCCGCTGACCCAGTATTCTAGTCCACTTCTTTCTCGCTGCGGGAAAGGGACATGCAAGGTTTAGGCTCGGGGATAGGTAAGGTAGGTAAGATTTAGACTTGGAGGTAAGTGTTTAGGCTAAAGGCTCAAGTAACATGCACTTATCGCTTAAGTTTTTTACTCAAAACACATTTTCTCCTAATCCTAATTGATCGGAAAAGATGAGACCTTGGAAGGTCAAGATTGGAAGTGGAGATCGGACCGAGGAGGTCGCGATTAAGGATTTGACCATGAAAGGTCGAGATGAGAAATCGAAAATCGTACCGAGGGGGTCTCAATTAGGAATATATCCATGAAAGGCCGGAATAGAAAATCGGAAATCGGACCGAGGAGGTCTCGATTAGGGTTTGACCATGAAAGGTCGGAATAGAAAAATCAGAAATCGGACCGAGGAGATCTCGATTAGGGATTTCAGAGATAGGAAAATGCAATTATGATTACATTAATTGTTCAAATTTACTTAAAACAATGTCTTTTATTTATTTCTATTTGGTTGGAAAAGGGGGTTTGCCCTTCTTTTTCGCAACTACTCTAGATCCTGGATCAGTGGATTCCGTCACTACGTCTATAAGCCCCTCGTATTCCAACTGTATTTCGACCTCCCAGGGTGGACAGCCCCGGGCGAGGGTCCTATAGGGCACGCAGATCCCACCGACCGAGAGTAAAGAACGCTCCTATCGGGTCTAGCGGGTCATAGGACCTTTCAACGCACGAGCGATGCGAGATTATAGTCAAGGCAATGCCGGGAAAGTCTCGTCTCTACGCCTTGACGGATCTTTAGCGAGTTTCGCTTGAGCGAATGACGGTTTCGACTTTCGGTAATGTCGAGAGAATAATAGGCATGGGTCGGGCAGTAAAAAGCCGGATGACACGGTGTCACATTGAACTTCGTTGCATACGCGGTGCGTGAGTCGGAATCGAAGTCAATGCCGGTCAAGATCTTGCCAATTTTTCCTTGTCGGAATTTTGGCGGAGCTTCGCTGAGCGAAAGATCTTTTGATTTTTGGCAAAGACTCGGTCTTAACTCTTACGCATTCCGTGCGGGTCAAAGTCAATAGTCAATGTCGGAGTCAAGATCCCACCGATTTTTCCTTGTCGGAATTGGCGAGAATTTCGCTTGAGCGAAAATTTTGGCTTCCGTTATGAGCTAAGGCTTGACCTTTACGTGGGTATGCAAGCTGGGCTATATGACACGGACTAGACCAAAAACCAACCAAAAGTCACGGTTTTTGAAACGTGTGACACGGATTTGTGCATTGGTCGACACTGCCATGGGGAGGTTGGGATGATTCCGTGCGCGCCCGGGAGCATCGTAAGGCTGTCCGTGACTGCAGTTGGAACCACCCTCGGGTTTGAAGGACGTGCGTGCAAAAGTGTACAGGATATATCAGGTGCGCGTAGTGTGCGGTCTCCTAAAAATGTTCCTTTTTGAGTTAAAACAGAGATTTTCAGAAATGTGTTTTAAAGGAATGATTTTCGGGACGGGGAGAATGCAACACATAAGCACGTAAATTTTAAGGAGCCCAGTCCGGTCATGGAGGTGAGTAGCCCCAAGCGCTAGGGCTGCGATTAACCATGATTTTTCCTGGTGGAATTGCCACCGAGGTCGCCCGATCGAGAATCCAATGAGGATTGAGCCGTACGGCTTGCATGGATCAATTTTCCAGGTTCCACTCCTTTTGCTATTTTTCGGGTTGTTTCCCGTTCAAAGTATGCACAAATTCCAAGATGCAAATGATGCAATGCATGGTAAAGAAAGCAAGCATGATTAATGAAATCGGCGATGGGAGTCTAACCCGCTCAAAGGGAAAAGCTTTCTTTGATTTTTCTTTTTTTCAAAATTTTTTTTTCCGAAAAAAGGATACTGGTACGTGGATTGTTAAACCACCGGTTATCCCAACTCCCACGTCAGGGAGTGTACAGGAAGGGTAAGTGGTTTCCACCTATATACCGAGTATCGATTTTTGTTTTGAAAATAAAAGCTTTTCTCCTTTGGGAATGTCCCAGAGTCGCCAAGCGTGAATGTGGTGCCCAAATTTTGTGTTGGATTCACGCGAGTTTGAAGACATCCGAGTTATTTGAAAAACGGAGTCGCCACGCCATTTTGATTACCTCAAAACTTTGAAAAAAAGGTTTTATGGGTTCGGAGGTTAAGTTACCCCTTGGGAAGAACGTTTGGCGTTCACCCAAGGTGCCTTGCCGGAGCAAGTCTCCCAAGATTTCAGTAATCGTGCTTGCTTGCGTGCTTTCTTGTGTGCATGTGTTTGAGAAAAAAAAAAAGGGGGATGTCCCAAGTTGTCTTCCGGACGTACAAACCATTTGTTGGTTGTCGCTCGGGATTTCTTGGAATTTTATGTATTTGGGATTATGATCCCGTCCTCATCTTATGACTTGTGATCATCGCATTTTAACCTCGGGACCCTCGGGACTTGCGTGATCGAGAGAATGACTCTCTTTTGGTCAAAGATGAGGTTCTTTAGAAAAGGAGGGTCCTTAGCCCATCAATCCTACGCTTTAAGACGGTCGAGCTCGTAGAGAGGCTTCATACTCTTTCTTAAGCGATAATCGGAGATATAGGGTTCAAGGTGTCCCTTTCTAAAGAAATATGGAACCTTTAATGGAAGGAACGATGTAAAGATAGGATCTTTTACACCGGCCCATTCCTAGGTTGGGGGATAGGGGAAATGCATGATGAAAAATGCCTCTTTAATGAAAAGATGACATTTTTGGGTTGCAAATGATGCACTTAGTTTAAAGAAATAATCTTTATTGCAAATGATGCATAAAGATTTGATTTTTATGCAAATGATGCATTGGAAAAGGTTTTTGAATGCAAAGGATGCATTTTTATTGAAAAGATTGGATTTTTATGTGTAAATGATGCATAAAAATGACATTTTTTTATTTGAGAATGGGGGTTTTAGGTGCAAAGGATGCACCTTTATGAAAAAGACTACATTTTTATGACAAATGAGGTCTTAATGCATGCAAAAGGGAAAGGGGGTGATAAAGATGTGATCTTTATGAATAAATGCCAAGTCCCAAGCAAGATATATGAATGCAATGAGCAAGTATATCAATTTAAAGCAAGGTTAGGGCGTGCGAGGTTACCAATTGCTTCCTTTGCTTCTTTGGTCGGAGCTAGGAGGAGAGGTTGGTCTTGGGTCTTCAAGGAGGAGGGAGGGAGCTTCTTGGCCTTCTTCTTCACCTTCTTGAGCCTTCACCAATATTCTTCACGTCTTGGGGGTGACTGATTGTGAGTGTATTGCTATGGATTGTGTGTTAATTGTTCTTTTGAAATGGGTAGAGGAGGCCTCTATTTATAGGTAATCTGGATAAGGCTAATGAAGCCGTGCGGCTAGGGGCAGCGAGCTAATGCAGCCGTGCGGGCTTATCCATTGTGACTCAGCATTCTAGAACCATGCAAGGTGGCAAGTTCTAGAACCTTCCCTCCTAATTAAGAAAAACGTGTTTCTTAATTAGGAAGGATTCCCTTCAGCCCTTATTTAATTAAAAACAGTTCCGGAATGTTTCCGGAACACTAGGAAGGTCTGGGGAATTACCGGAAAACTTACCGAAATTGCCGGGAAATTTAACCGGAAGGCATGAGCCAGATTTGGGTACTTACACATATGTGAGCCGATCTTCAAGCTGCTAAAGAAGAATCAGGAAGTGGTCTGGAACGAGGAATGCCAGCTAGCTTTTGAAAGGATCAAAGCCTACCTCGTCAATCCTCCCATTCTCTGCCCACCTCATGGAGACAAGCCTTTACTTCTATATCTGACAGTCACGGACACAGCTACTGGGGCCATGCTAGCACAAGAAAAGAAGGATTCAAAGATTGAGAATGCCATCTATTTCGTCAGCCGTAAATTCCAAGGGAGTGAAGTGAATTACTCTGCCCTCGAGAAGACTTGCGCAGCTTTGGTATGGGTAGTTGGAAAGCTAAAACACTATATGCTGTCCCACACCGTACACTTAGTCTCCAAGATGGATCCGATCAGATATCTATTCCAAGGTGACAGAGGAAACATCTCCACCAGGTTGGCAAAATGGACTTTCTTCCTGGCAGAATTCGACATCAAATATGTGATTCGCAAATCGATCAAAGGGCGAGGCATTTGCGGACCGGTTGGCTGAATTCCCGGTCTGAAGATCAAGGGCCGGACCTCCGGTTTCCGAGATGAAGGGATCCTCGCTATAGAAAGCGGAAACAAGTGGCGATTATTCTTTGATGGAGCGGCTAACAAGAAAGGAAATGGCATTGGAATGGTTTTGATAGACCCGAGCAGCGAGGCATACTCCCATAGCAATCAAGTTGAATTTCTCGGTCACCAACAATGCGGTGAGTACGAAGCTTGCATAGCCGGTCTAGAAGGCCCTTGAGCGACATGTGGAAGAATTGGAAGTGTTCGGTGATTCCCGATTGATAATCCACCAGGCCGCCAACAAATGGAAAATTATAGACCCATGTCTCCCGAAGTACCATGCTTACATCGCAGAACTCGTCGGCCAATTCAAGGAAGTATGATTCCAGTTCTTACCGCGGGACAAGAACAGATTCGCAGATGCTCACGGCTACCTTAGCCTCTTTGATGGAAATCCCGGAAGGAAAATCAATCGAGCCTTTCAGGGTCGGCAGAAGAGAAAATCCTGCATATTGTTGTGAGATTGAGATCGAGGCTGTCGGTGAACCGTGGTACAATCAGATCTTTCAATACCTCAAGTGTGGGGAAGCATCCTTTCCTGTGGATCAAGAAGGAGATTCAAAAAGAGTACATGCCAAAAACTTGCGAGGCCCTAAAAAGGCATCGGCGCAATATGTCATACTCGGCAATGAATTATGGAAGAAAAGAGAAGGTTGTCCGCTCCTACTCTGCATCGGTAAAGAAAAGGCTCAAAGAGTAATGGAAGACGTTCACAACGGTGCACTGCGGACCTCATATGAACGCTCGATCCCTCATGCATAGCATCATCAGTGGGTTACTACGGATCACTATGGAGACAGATTGCATCCATTTCGTGCGGACTGTGACAAGTGCCAAAGATTTTCCAATCCGAACCACATCCCGCCTCACGACTTATCTTGTATGACAACTTCGTGGCCTTTCGCAACATGGGGTATTGATGTCATTGGGAAGATTTCTCCGCCTGGGAGCAATGGGCATGCATTTGTATTAGTGGCCGTGGATTACTTCACGAAATGGGTAGAAGCTGCATCTTATAAAGTGCTCACCGCCAAGAAGGTTGCCCGATTCATAAAAGAACAGATCTTACGCCGCTATGGGGTCCCGAACGAGATTATTTCTCGACAATGGCACTCATTTCGAGGGAGAAAGCGATCGGTTGCTCACCGAATACGAGTCAAGCACCACAAATCTTCACCGTACAGCCACGAGACAAACGGCGGCATTGAAGCCGCCAATAAGAACTTGGAAAGGATCATAAAGAAGATGGCCAAGCGAGGACGAGATTGGCCAGAAAAGTTGCACTTAGCATTGTGGGGCTATCGCACTTCGATCCGAACCGCCACCGGTGCAACCCCATATGCTCGACTTACGGAATGGAGGCCGTCATGCCCATTGAGTTAGAAATTCCTTCCTCGGGGTCTTACTCGAAAATGAGGTGAACGAGATCGAATGGCTCCAAAGTCGATATAATGAGTTGGCTCTGCTAGATGAACGCAGACTAAAAGCCATGGAGCATAGCAGGGCATACCAGAGAAGAATGGCCCGTGCCTTCGATAAGAAAGTGAAACCCAAGGATATCAAAGTCGGTGATCTGGTTCTTAAAATGAAGCCCTCAAATCAAAGCAGTGCGTTGGGCAAGTGGGCACCCATTTGGGTCGGACCGTTCCTGGTAACGAAAGCATTCTTCGGAGGAGCTATGCACTGTCGGACTTGGATGGCAACCCATTTACGCACCCCGTCAACGGCGACAAGTTGCGGAGGTATTTTGTATGATCGAGTCTTTCCCCTCTAAAAAAAATATATATATATATATAAAAAAAAATGAATGAATAAATAAAGGCGCAACAAAATTGTCCTAGATGAGACTGAAAACCTCTCAAAAGGCAGTCCATGCAAAAATAAGGGACGCGCCCGGTGCTAAAGAATATACCCAACTAGACCGAAAACCCAAAAGAGGGCGGTCTAGGTAAAAAATAGGGTTGCACCATTTCCCCCTTCTATCTTCCCCTTTCTTAAACACTAAAGTCATTTGAGTCGAACTACGGAGACCTGAGCCCCTTAGTTCTCTTACAAAAGGGGAACGTAGGCAACCATTTGTGGTTCGGTCTAAAATTGCTGCAAAAATCCCTCTTTTTTACCAAAATGCGTTTTGATTACAGTCCCAAGGCTTTTCAAAGGATCATTTTGAGTTAATATTCTTTTTGATGAGTTCAAGCACGGCCTACTTTTTGACTCAAAAGCATTGCGAATAAAAGAAAACATTGATAACATCTATTCATGCGCATTAAGTAATCAAAGGGTACTCAGTTTTCATACAGATAATTCCTACTCTCAAGACATAAAGCAAAAGAGTCTCAAAACTCTCGAAGTAAAAGAAAATGTGTGTCTAGATACTCGTCCCCGCTCCCGAATTTGCTCCTCTATCCTTCCTCTTTCTCGGTCCCCGGGAGGTCTTTGGCTTAGGAATGTCAAACAAGTCGGTTTGAGCCCGTCCCAATTCAGGAATAACTCGCGCTGGCGGTTCAATCGTACCCGCTCTCTCAAGGCAGCCCTAGCAATCCTCGCTTGCCGCAACGCCTCTCTGCGATCTCTCATCTCTACGGATCATTCCTTAAAGCAGCTCTCCGGATCTCTTGCCTCTCATAATCGTCGCCAGCATTGCCGGTGACATTGTCCGGGTTTCCTCGTGCCTTTATATCTCTCGAGATTTCGGCTGGACAGAGTCTGCTCCCAAGTATTCCGGCGGCGAGTCTCTATAGCTAATCGCACGTAACCCCGATGCTCCTCATACCAATCCGTATACTACGTGGTCGAAATGTAAATCCTCTAGGCTGCCGAAGGAGCACACGAGTGGGAAGAAAGCCCTCCGTAAAAGATCTCTTTGAAAACCGTATAGCTGGGGCTCGGTCATGGACATCGGAACAGTATCGGTCCACCGCCTCTCCCTCAAGGCTCGTATGATTCGCCGAGGATACTTATACTGTCTGCTCACCAATGATGGGACACGAAAGAGGATACATGCAAACCAGGCAACCGGACTACTACTGATCCATCCTGAATATCTCTCATGGTCTGTATATTCCAAGCAGGAATCCAAAAGCTCAGATCAGTGGTCGTGTACCGTGACAACCTCATATGCCAACTATCAATAAGCTCATCCCTCATCAGCCTGCGTGGCCGAGTCACCCATGGCATTGCCGTCCGACCCTCCGGTAATGGCCCGATCAGTGTAACCTCTCGAGAGAACCACAGAGATAATAAGCCGGGCCGCTCGCTCCCATAAAGTCTCGATCCCCGCTAGCTTTGTCAATACCGTGATAAGTCTCAGCCAGCAGCAGTGGTACAACATCCATCTCTCCTTGGCCAGAACGAATTTGACGAGAATCTATACCCCGGTCACCTCTCATTTGCCTAACGATCTCCAACAAAGTGCTTGAGCAGACCCCGACATACCCGCAGAAATAGTAAGCCGACAGTGTGAACAGCATGAACATATCCAGAGTGGTAGAAAGGTCAAACAGATCAGGACGGGACAGGCGCAACCTAACCATCCGAGTCAAATCTATGGACCCATCACCCAGAACCATAGGCAATACCTGATCCGGGCAGAGATAAAAAGTCAGGCAGTTTGCTCCTCAACCAACCGATCCGTCCCGTGGGAATGCTACAGTGGCCGCCTTACCCAAGCACTCGTCAACGCCCGAAGTCTTCCATAGTTGGGGTCGTGTAATTGTATGACAAAGAGAATGCATGACACTCGGAATCCCGTAAGATGATGCGGCCAAGCAAATCCCAGTCAACCCTCCAATCTTTCAAGGACCAAATGCAAGGCATACTGTACCGCTTGTCGATGATACTTCTATGTTGCCTCAGATGAAATCCCCAAATTTCGACGAAGTCCCGATGAAATTGGCACTCCCGGGAAGCAATCTCTTGGTTATAATGTTCCATTGCAGCAAAAAGCGTTAGTCTTGACCAAAGAAATCGATTATCCGCCAAATAAGGGCCGCTGGGTTTTCTCGCTAAGAAGACAGTGATCGCAGAATGGAGCCTGGACCGACTTTGAAAAGAACTGTCACGAGCCTCCCTAAGTCGTGCGACAGAAGAAGCCAAACAGACACGACATGTCGGGCGACATACTTTGGTTGATAGCAGACAGGGTGGAAAAACCTGCAGTGATTACCCCAGAGCATTTTCCGACTCGTCGTCGTCGATATACCCCTTACCCTCATACACATACCCCTGAAAATATACGGGAGAGGACCCCTACTATACACACTTACCTAAAACAATCCCAAAACACCATACATAAACCCGACAAAGTCGACCTTTAACCCAATAATTGTGTTCGCTTTCCGGAATGCATGCATTCACGCAAACCAAGCTAACATATAGTAATCTTTGCTAACAAGATAGGCTTATTCAAGTGTAGCGCGTTGGAGTTGTTGTTTTACCCCCGCAGGTACAATAATCAATTGAGTCTCAACGACTGGACCTCCGACCAAACTGGAGAAGAAAGAACAAAACAAAAAAGCATGCGTATCTGTGACAGCCCCAAGAAGAGCTCGACAATACCAGAAACCAAGAAAATCCTCTCAAGCAGAGCCAAACCAAGAAAAGCCTCTCAAGCAGAGCCAAACCCAAGAAAAGCCTCTCAAGCAGAGCCAAACCAAGAAAAGCCTCTTAAGCAGAGCCAAACCCAAGAAAAGCCTCTCAAGCGAGCCAAACCAAGAAAAGCCTCTCAAGCGAGCCAAACCAAGAGAAAAGCCTCTAGCGGAGCACACAAAGAAGAAAAGCCTCTCAAGCAGAGCCAAACCAAAGGAAAAAGCCTCTCTAGCGGAGCCCACCAAGAAGAAAAGCCTCTCAAGCAGAGCCAAACCCAAGAAAAGCCTCTCAAGCAGAGCACAACGGAAGTCACAGGTAAGCACAAAGAAAGGTATGAAGACACATCTCTACCCCTTTCTTGCTTGTAGTCGCATTGGTAATTCCGAACTACGATTTGGCTTGATTCCCTTCTTAAAGGGATACGTAGGAATCCTTTCTCGAAAGGTCCAGCCATAATTTTCCCCTTCTCACCCTTCTAGCCCTTCACCTTAACCCCACCCGCTCATTGAGATTGGGTCTTATTTTATCGACAACCCCACTTTTTCCAAAAGTGACGTTGCCGAGGCTCTGTAAGTACGCCAATCCAATTCGCAACCTTTTCGATGCATTTTAATATAATAAAACCGCATTAAGGGGCGTTTTGGTAAATTCCGGCCTATCCCGAGACTTCCGGAAACGTTCCATGAGTTTCCCGCGAAGGAAGTACCTTTTGGTACATCATTCATGCCAAAGGACCCTTGGGAATAAAACCCGTTGGACCTTTTGGGTATTTTCCCGGAATGTTCCGTAAACCGGTTTTGGCGCCAAAAGCGGTTGAGCCACCTTGTGTCACGCGGCGCTTGAGGCATGGAAAGTGGACGCGTAAGGTCGTGCGACATACTAAGGCGCCCAACCTGCAGCCTATAAATAAGACCCTCCCCTCATTGAAAGAGGATCCGAATTCTAGCCTCGTTACTCGCCAAAATAGCAGTGTAACGAGCGTCCCAAGCACAAAACCTCTCTCTCCTACCTTCCAACCCACT
The DNA here is from genome assembly GCA_022495995.1 of Adenophora triphylla var. japonica. Taxonomy (NCBI): domain Eukaryota; kingdom Viridiplantae; phylum Streptophyta; class Magnoliopsida; order Asterales; family Campanulaceae; genus Adenophora; species Adenophora triphylla. Next base: position 480,519 of record JAFEMH010000827.1, on the reverse strand, counting down.
AATCCCTCTAATCCAAACCCAATTCTCTACCTACACCAATTGGAACCCTTGGATCAGAGCTATGAGATCTACAACGAAGAATTGAAGGATTCTATATCTGACTAGATATAGAATTCGTGGAATCAACAAGGGTAACAATTCCCTAACCCTCTCTCTCTCTCTCTCTCTCTCTCTCTCTCTCTCTCTCTCTCTCTCATTTAATTCCTTGCAATTTTATAGTTCTATTTTGTTTGGATTCAGTAATCAGATCCTAGCCATCTGAATCATCAATCCCAATCGCAATCTCTCTGTTTAACTTGCATAGATTGTGTAATTGAGCTCATATTGATTGATTTGGTTGAATTTGGTGTTTGAGCCCCCAAGGGGGTGTGGATCTACCCATGTCCACACTCCCTGGGTCGATTTGATGTTGTTTATGTTTTTCGTTCATAATTCAGCTTGTTAATTAGATCTGTATAGCTTGTTAATTTCGAGTTCATATTGTGAGGTTTCTGCAGAAGGCTCATATGTGTCACGCGACACCTTCGTCCCCAAGTGATCCTGTGTCACGCGACACATGTGGTCACTGGTACGATGTGTCATGCGACACACATGACCCATCTGCAGTGACTCTTTTCCTTTGTAATCTGTTCTAGTTTGTTTGTATCAGAGATGTGGCCTCCCTAAATAATGGGCTCACAATATGTAATTTCTCGTTTCATAATTAATAAGATGCATTTTATCACATTTCGTTTATTATCGATATTTGCACACACTTTGGATTTACTTGGATGTGTTTGATTGAAAGACTCGTCTATGGACGAGGCGTGTTGGGTGAACTCTCGGTTCTTCCCAACACGTAACCTGACCCCCGAACTCATGTTTTCTCTCTAAAACAAAGGTTTTCAATGTTTCCTCTTAAAACGGCGTGGCGACTCCTATTTTTCCTAATTTCGGGCGAGCGCGCACATTTTCAATCAACCATTTCCTTGAACTTGGTGAAGTAGCTCATCGAGCTTTCATTTTTGGCCTGTATCAAGTTGTTCAGATCAGTGACAGTCACTTTCCGAGCTTCAGCAGTCGAGAAGCGATCTAGGAACTTTGTCCTGAAGCATGTCCAAGTGGTGATGCTACCAGCGGCTAAACCATTGAACCAAGTTAAGGCTGCCCCAGTGAGTGTGCTTAGGAGAGCTTTGCACATATTGTCATCCTCATTGGCGACAAAACACATTGTGGCTTCCAGATGTGCTATATGACTCTTTGCATTGGTCGACCCCGAATACTTCTCCAGAAGAGGCAACCTGAAGGTAGGAGGAGGTCGACTATCTCTGATTTCCTTGGATAGAGGTCGAAGATCAAAGTCAATTCGTTCGACCTTTCCAATCTCCTTTTTCTTCTCCTCCTCCCATTGTTCGAACTTCTTTTTCATCAACAACCATTCTCTAGCGTCGGGTCTTTCATCTCCTGCAGGGGGAACAACATTCGACCTCTGACCTTCGCTTCTGGGGGGAGTTACCTGCCTACTCCTCCTGTCTCTGTGAGAATGAGCCCGCTCTGATCGAACTGGAGATCTTTGCCTGTCATTCCTTTGTGGCGACCTGCGCCTATCATCTCTGGTAGGCGACCTGCGCCTATTACCCCCGAGTGGCGACCTGCGCCTCTCGTCTCTGATAGGCGACCTGCGCCCATTCCTGTCCCTATGGGATCCTGATCTTTGTGTCCGTGCAGGGGAACCGCGTCGGCTTCTATTAGCCTCTAAATGCGTCCTCAAATCCGATTGAGCTTCCTGCTCCCTATTCCTGGTGAGGCTAGCCCTTAAGTCATTGCTCGGAACATGGACAGGCGATTGAGGTCGGGCTACCATTCTTTGATCAGCATTTTGACCCACACCCTCATTGGGCCTAACACTCCTGGCCTGTTGCCTGTTTGAGGTTTGAGAGGGAGCCACCCTCTCTGATCTTACATCTGCCTTCTCAGCCTCCTCTATTGCCAATAGCTCGGCCAAAATCTGGGCTCGCTCCAATAACATTTCCTTCCTGCTCAATGGGTTGGATGAGGGATCTGCCCTATTTCCAACATTCCCCTGAGCAGTTGGACGCTTAGGAGGAGGTGGAGCTCCTTGTCCCTCCATGTGTCTTTTCCCCCTTCTCGTATCTGGCAATCCCCTGCCATCAACAACACTGGTAGAGCGTGTTGCTCTACCATGAGGGCGATTTGGTGGGGGGGGAGGCAGGTTTGCATTTTCAGCATTAGTGTTGAGATTTCCAGCGTTCGTAGTGTTGTTATTGTTCACTTCTTCGAACTCTTCAGAAGCGTCTGCGACATGCCCGTCTGGAGTCACCATTGTTGTAGGTTGATGAGATCTTCGAGGTCAAGCTAAAGCACAGTTTCCCGGCAATGGAACCAAACTGATGCTGCAGGAATTGTGCTTATCAGTAATCCTCCACGTGGCAGGACCAATCACCTGGCTTCTTGACCTAAAATCAGAACCCACGACTAGCCGGATGTGTCTCCGGCGAAGACGCTCGGGCGTGAGAGTAAGATAACGGTGTATATAGCTCAAAATGTATTGAATAATGAATTCAAATAACAAAATGGCAGTTACCTTTCACCGTTGGTAGTGATGAAGTATTTATAGGCGTTGGTGGTTGTATTTTTGGGGAGGCGACATGTGCTCCGAGATTGTAGCGGCGGTTACTGGTCAGGGGAACGTGTCTATAACGGCCCCTAATTTGTAGGGATGTGGTTATGAGAATTGTTCAACCAAATACGCCGGCAAGTGTCAAGTCGTCACTTGTTGTTTAGGTCGAGGTCGCCATTTGAGGAATGGTCGACCTGACTGACGGGTAGAGCATGGATCGTACCCATATTAGAGCTTGGATAGTGAGGTCAGACTAAGTTAGGTCGGGACCCGTTAGGTCGGACCATGGACCTAGTCGACTGATACTTGAGATGGGCTTTGGGCCTCGCTCTGATTGGGCCAGGCTCATTGAGAATGTGGGAGTCAAGGTTGTCTGTAATTGGGCTTTACCCGCTTGGCCCAACTCGACACTTTTGGTATGTTCAGTCCTATTAAAATAAATGACGAAAATAATAAATAAAATATAAACTAAAACAAATTAAATCCTAAAATACTAATTAAAATACAAAAATAATTAATATATTTGACTTGGTCAAATATTTCTTGAACCGGATTACATCATTCACCCCCACTTGAAAAAGGATTCGCCCCGAATCCTCGTCCGATCTTTGAAACGAGCCATTCCATCGAAATAAATATTTTGAATAAATCTTCATCTTTAACGTAGAAGGAATTGAAAGAACTTGAATTAATCCGTTCCACCAAAATAAATACTTCGAATAAATCAAAACTTTCCTCATCCTCGAAAGAAAGAAGAATACCTTTCCGTCCCATTGAAACAAGTATTTCGAATAAATATGACAACGAAGCATTATAGGCATGAAAATTTCCTCCGAAAATAAGATTATACCATCTTCCGCATCAATCTCTTGTCGATCGTCCGGATAAATATATATATTATCAATCCCACTAACCTTTTGTCGATCTACCTCCACGACCTTCCCATGATCCACAAAATTTTTGCCCCATATAAAATTTGATTTTGCAACAAACAAATCCATATTAACAGTATCCTCCACCTTGGGCTCAACTAGGGCATGAATAGGGACAATAAGATCTGCAGTAACAATATTACTACATACCTTAATTACTTCGCTCGTTGCAATTTCACATAGATCATCATCTTTAGATTCTTCTATCACTTGAACAATGCAAACATCTTCTGCGACTTCACAAATAACCTCTTCATCAAAAGCTTCTTCTTGAGTAGGAAATTCTTCAATAACAAGGCGACGTTCTTCCTCCTCAAGACGCTTCAATTCAATAGCTTTTTGTGCTTTCAAACGTCGAACTTGTTTCAAATAAGAACAAGCTATGTGCCAAAGAGGTTCAGATTTTTTTAAAGCTTCATCCCTATACTCTCTATGCAAATTCACTATAAATTGTTTTTCTGGCGGAAGTCGACCGCTTACAAGAAGGGATTCATAATGAAGAAAGAAATCATGGTGGAAGTTGGCCTCCTTTGAAAGTTTCTCCTCCTTTGAAAAATAATATTTCGCCTGTTGATTAGCATGAATCAAACTATTATTGATCCCATTAACAACAGATTTGATTAAGGTGACATTCGAGGCGATCAATTTTTGGAGGAGTGCCTTCATGTCGTTGTTTCCTTGATCTCCAGCCATGATAATCCTTGGATCGTCCTTTGCTCTGATATCAACTGATGTAAATGCAGCGGAATGATATAGAAATTAATCAATAATGATTAAAACCTCTGCAGGAATTAAAGGAATTCCCAAGAACTCAAGAACGAATTCTTTCAATAAAAGGGATATGATTAAAATCTCGCAAAAGAATTTAACCTAATAATCAACCGAAGAAGATTATTCTGCAAGCCAATGAATTGACTTAATAAGAAACTCCTAAGAGAATCTTCTGCAAGCTAAAAAGCTTAAGGGAAAAACCCACAATTGCAAAGCAATCAATTTTATTAATTAAAATAGTCTCCATTCGGATTACAACCTTAGGCCTATTTTATAGTGCCCATAAAACTTGAAAAACAATCCTAAACCTTCTAGAATTACTCCTAACCTATATGGTAACTAAATATGACTCAAAAACTAGTAAATCTCCTCAAAATCTACTCTAAAATCACCTCTAATCATCCTATTAAAATAAATGACGAAAATAATAAATAAAATAATAAACTAAAACAAATTAAATCCTAAAATACTAATTAAAATACAAAAATAATTAATATATTTGACTTGATCAAATATTTCTTGAACCGGATTACATCACATTAGGTATGAGCCCTCCGAATTTGTCAATTTGGAGGACCTAAACAATGGCACATTTTGCACTTGCTAAGAGCCGAGGCTAACAAAATTATGTCAACAATGGCACAATTACTATAACATGTTGTAAAAATTTAATAAAATATACTCTCTTCGCCCCGCTACAAATCACACAGTTACTGTTTACACGCGAAATAAGGAGAAAGTTAGTGGAGTAAGTGTTGTGAGTATGAAAAATGAGGTAGAAGAGAGAAAGTGGGGTAGAAAATAGTGGGTTGATTGGTGTTGTGAGGAGAGAAAATTAGTGGGTGAAATAGTAAAGATTCTTTGTCATTTTAGGAAGTGTGTGATTTGTAGCGGGACGCCTAATGAGAAAAGTGTGTGATTTGTAGCAGGATGGACAGAGTATTTTTTAAATTCATTTGATGTCGTGACACCAACCGATGAACAAACACAGTTTCAGTTCTGGTTTGAAACAGTTGGTTGCGGTTCCGGTTTCGAAAAAGGCCGAATTGGAATTGAACCATGTACTGCTGGTTCATGGTTCTGATTTCGAACCGGCGGTTCACGTTTCCGAACTGGCGGTTAAACGGATGATTTTTCATTAAAAAAATGGTTTTAGAATTTTTTATTACTGAAAATATTTACAAAAAGTTATATAAAAAAATAGAAAAAAAAACTATACAAATGAAAGTATATAAAAGAAAAGAGGGACGGAGTATCCTTTAATTATTTATTAGGAAAAAATATTTTAGACTTTTTTTATTACTGATTTTTTTTAACAAAAAGTTAAATTTAAAAAGAGAAGAAAACTAAACAAATGAGAGTATATAAAAGAAAAGAGGGACGAACTACCCCTTAACCTTTTTTTTATTACTGAATTTTTTTTCAAAAAGTTTTATAAAAAATGTTATATAAAATTAAAGGAATGATAGTATATAAAAGAAAAGAGAAACGGACGGTACCCTTCATTTTTTTTTTATTGAATAAAAAAAATGTTTTAAACTTTAATTTTTTTTCCAAAAAATTATATAGAAAATGTTAAATTAAACAAAAAAAAAGTATATGATAAAAAAACTAAATCATAAATCTAATACACTAAACCTAAATCATAAATCATATACTCCATACCCCAAATCCTAATTCATCTACCTAAATTTAATATATATCATATGCCCTATACCCTAAATCTAAATTATATACTCCACACCCTAAGCCCTAATTCATCTACTTTAACCATAAACTATATACCATACTCCCTCCGCCCCAGTCGAGTGGATACCAAAAATTTGGGCACACAGTTTAAGGAAAAGTAAGAGAGATAAAAAATGGAAGAAAATGTTGTGAGTATGAAAAATTAAATAGGAGAGAGAAAGAGTGTGAGGAATAGTGATTTGATTGATGTTGTGAGTGTAAGAGCATGTGCAGCCATGACGTTAAGTCATGGCATAATCATCCGTGGCACCTCAATACTTCCCAACCATGACAAAATGAAAAGTCATGAATGACTTTTAATATTTTGGAGTTGCCAGAAGCCGTACTTCACGGCACCCTGGGAAAAAAATTCAAACATTTGACTAATTAGAGGGTGACACGTGTAATATTTTTGAAATTATTTTTTTTTATTTTTTTACAAAAATTGCAATTAACATATAAAAAATAATAAAAATACAAGAATATTGAAAAAACTACAATTATTAATAAAAAGTAGGAGAGAGAAACTGATGACTTTTGTCATGAATGGAGATAAAATTATTTGGAGTTGTATTTTTGATGACTGATGACGTGGAGCTGAGGTGGAGGAGAGAGGGATGGTATTGATAAAGATGCTCTAAAAGTAAAATAGGAGAGAAAATGAGTGAGGAAAATAGTAAAGATTTCCTTCCATTTTTGACAGTCTCCATTAGGCTGGGACGGACCAAAAAGGAAATAAGTATCCACTCGGCAGGGACGGAGGGAGTATACCCTAAACCTTAAATCTAAATGATATAATACATACCCTAAATCAAATTCATCTACCTTAATCTCATATATAGCACATGCCTCAAACCTTAAATATAATCATATACTCGTTACCTTAAAGCCTAATTCATCTACTTTAATCTCATATATACTATATACCCTTAACTTTAAATCTAAATCATATATCACATACCCTAAACCCAATTCATCTACCTTAATCTCATATACCTTATATCTTAAACCTTAAATCTAAATCATATATTTCATACCCTAAACCCTAATTCATCTACATAATCTCATATATACCGTATATCCTAAACTTAAAATCTAAATCATGTACTCCATACCCTAACTCACCTACATTAATCTCATATATACCATATACCCCAAATCTTAAATTTAAATCATATACTCCATACCATAAATCCTAATTCATCTACATTAATCTCATATATACCCTATACCCTAAACCTTAAATCTATATCATATACTTCATAACCTAAATCCAATTCATCTACCTTAATCTCATATATACCCTATGCCCCAAACCTTAAATCTAAATAATATACATTATACCCTAAATCCTAATTCATCAACCTTAATCTCATATATACTCTATACCCTATACCCTAAATTTTAAATCTAAATCATATACTCCATATCCTAAACCCTAATTCATCTATGTAAGTGCAACTTGATGGTGTTACCACAAGTGCTGTCCAACACTCTCAAGTGTTACCGGACGTAGGTGCTATCAGAAGTAGTGATAACACTTTTTAGGTGTTACCCCACGTCTGACTGTTTTAGTTGTGACATTTCTTTCATAGGTTATATTATATTTTTGTATAATCTATAGTTGCAAAATGTATATTTGTTGTTAGTATAATGTACAGATAACAGCCAAGAGAAGATTAAGCTACAAATGTGGAAGATCGTGATTTATGGAGAGTTATGCATAAATTGATATTTATGTGTAACTTGTAAATAACCAAGGAAGCACGTGGGAGACTTGTTCAACAACTGAGATTGAAGACAAACAAGAGAGTACAACTCAGGAGAGCTCATGGGTACAAAGAGCTAATGCTAGAACTTGGGCACTAAGCAAATGCGGTTGCTACAAACAAGGAAATTGACCAAGTCTTTAGCTCAACAAGCTCAACCACTTCTCCCCTCCATCCGATCCAAATCCAAGGTTGTTAACAAGATTAGCCTCCAAGTATTTGAAGGCTATAAATAGTAAGGGTGTAGACAAGAGCAATATGTCGAGCATTACACACACACTTGCACAAGAAAGAGATCAATTACTCCTCGGCTCTTTGTGTTCTTCCGTTCACAAATTATTCCACCTTCAAAGTCTTGGTACTTGATTGTGTCGTGGAGGATAGAACTTCGTGAATGATCTTAGTTCCTAGTTCTTACATTGATATATAGATAGGGAACAACTTCGGCTTTGTAATCATCTTATATTTTGAATATAAAGTCTTCGCCTAAGGGCATCCTCAAGTTATATATTTATATAACTTGAGACAAATTATTTCTTGTGTTTATACTTTACTTCCGCTGCAAAATATTTTGTTTTACAAACTATTGCTTTGTTTTACAAACTGTTTTTATACTCTGTTGTGTGTGTTACCGGAAGTGTTATCAGTTGTGCTATCAACCTTTTTTATAACACTTGCAAACTGGCCATAGGCAATTTTAATTGGTATCAGAGCAGATCACTTGACGTACTAAGTGCTTGATCCAGTTGTCATGGCTTATGATCCGGTTAATCCTAACCAAAAGAGACTTCCTGTGCTCGATGGTTTAAATTATGCATATTGGAAGATTCGTCTTCTCTCTCATATCAAATCCATTGATCTTAGGGCATAGCAATCTGTTGTTAATGGTTATTTTCTTCCTATGTTGCCTCCGAATGAGGATGGTGACGTTCAAATCAAACCAGAATCCGAATGGACCAACGAGGAAAATAGCTTGGCTAGTTTAAATGAAAAGGCACTCAATGCCATTTTTGAATGGGTAGACATTCACATTTTTAAACTTGTTCAAAACTCTCTCACGGCTAAAGAAGCATGGGATATTTTACAAAGGTTTTGTGAAGGTGATGTTAGTGTACGTGAAACTAAGCTTAGAAGGCTTACTAGCAAGTTTGAAAGATTAAGGATGGGTGAAGATGAGAATATTTCATCTTATTTTGAAAAGTTGTTTGATCTTGCAAATGAATGTCAAGTGTTAGGTGAACCTTTCACAAATAAACAACTTGTTTCAAAAGCTATTAGAACTCTTCCTGAGCGTTTCAATATGAAAATTTCATATATTGAAGAGGCTCACAATCTTTCTACTATGGATTTCAATACTTTAATGAGTATTTTAAAAACTTTTGAGCTAAATCTTGCTGAACAAAGTGAAGCCACTAAGGGCAAGAATGTAGCTTTGAAAATTCATTCCTCAGATTTTCAAAAAAATGAGGATGAAGAGGTTTTTGAAGAATTGGATGAAAATGCTAGTGTTGCTTTACTTGCTAAGAAATATAACTTTATGGTTAGAAAGTTTAACAAAGAGAATATGCAGGTAAAAGCAAAGGAGTAACAAACCAAAGTGTACGATTCAATGCCAAAAAGGTCATTTCCATCTTCTCAAAAGTCCAATCCAATAAGAAGGGCATCTTCTGACCAGTCAAGGTCTGATCCCAAGTACATTAATTCAATTCAATGTCATGCATGTTCTGGATGGGGACACTATTGAAATTACCCGGGATCCGGAGCTTCCGCGCATCTTGCATTCGTCGCCGTTGTAAGTACCCAAATCTGGCTCATGCCTTCCGGTTAAATTTCCCGGCAATTTCGATAAGTTTTTCGGTAATTCCCCGGACCTTCCTAGTGTTCCGGAAACATTCCGGAACTGTTTTTAATTAATTTAGGGCTGAAGGGGATCCTTCCTAATTAAGAAACACGTTTTTCTTAATTAGGAGGAAAGGTTCTAGAATAATGCCACCTTGCATGGTTCTAGAATGCTGAGTCATTGTGGATAATGCCGCACGGCTGCATTAGCTCGCTGTCCTTAGCCGCACGGCTTCATTAGCCTTATCCAGACTGCCTATAAATAGAGCCCTCCTCTACCCATTTCAACACACACAATGGACACAACAAATCATCCACAAACACTCCTAATACGTGAAGAATACTGCTGGGAGTTCAAGAAGGTGAAGAAGAAGGCCAAGAAGCTCCCTCCCTCCTCCTTGAAGATCCAAGATCAACCTCTCCTCCTATCTCCATCCAAAGAAGAAGGAAGCCATTGGTAACCTCGCACGCCCTAACCTCGCATCCTAATTGCTTTATAAATTGTTCATTGCATTACCTTTATATTGCTTGGGACTTGGTAGATTAAAGATCATATCTTCATATTCCCCCTTCCCCTTTTGCATGCATTAGACATCATTTGTCATAAAAATGTAATCTTTCCCCATAAAGGTGCATCCTTTGCACCTAAAACCCCCATTTTCAAATAAAAATGTTATCTTTATGCATCCTTTGCATATAAAAATCAAATCTTTTCAATCAAAATGCATCATTTGCATTCAAAATCCCTTTTCCAAGCATCATTTGCTTTAAAGACCATGTCTTTACCATAAATTAGCATCATATGCTTTTTCAAAATGCAATCTTTATGCATCATTTGCATAATGAATGCCAATTTCTTCAACAAAATGCATCATTTACATAAAAATCATATCTTTATGCATCATTTGCAATAAAGATCATTTCTTTGAATCAAGTGCATCATTTGCAACCCAAAAATGTCATCTTTTCATTAAAGTGTCATTTTTACATACATTTCCCCCATTCCCCCATTAGCAACCTAGGAACGGACCGGTGTAAAAGATCCTATCTTTACATCGTTCCTTCCATAAAGGTTTCATAATCTCTTTAGAAAAGGGACACCTTCGAACCCTATATCTCCTATTATCATTTAAGATGAGTATGAAGCATCTATACAAGCTCGACCATCTTAAAGTGTAGGATTGATGGGCTAAGGACCCTCCTTTTCTAAAGAACCTCATCTTTGACTACAAAGAGAGTCATTCTCTCGATCACGCAAGTCCCAAGGTCTAAAAAATGCGATGATCACAAGTCCAAGATGAGGGCGGGATCATAATCCCGAATACATAAAATCCAAGAAATTCCGAGCGACAACCAACAAATGGTTTGTACGTCCGAAAGACGACTTGGGACATTCCCTCCTTATTTTCAAACACATGCACACAAGAAAGCACGCAAGCAAGCACGATTAATGAAATCATGGGAGACTTGCTCCGGCAAGGCACCTTGGGTGAACGACGATCCGTTCTTCCCAAGGGGTAACTTAACCTCCGAACCCATAAAACCTTTTTTTCAAAGCTTTGAGGTAATCAAAATGGCGTGGCGACTCCATTTTTCAAATTAAACCGGATGTCTTCAAACTCGCGTGAATCCAACAAACAAAAATTTGGGGCACACATTCACAGCCGTTTCGGGAATGTTCGCCCGGATCCGAGAGGCAGCGCGTTCGCGCCCCGGCATCTGGCTCTATTCCGTTTCGGCGTTTTGCGTGTGTTAGAGGTGTCTCGCCGTGTTTTGCTTTGTAGAGTCGCCACGCCGTTTTTATTATTAAGCCCAAAACATTGAAAAAGGGCATCAATTTAAAAATAATAATAAACTGTTTTTGTGTGATGAGATTTTGAGTTCGGAGGTCAGATGACTCCTCGGGAAGAGAATATTAGAATCATAGAGCTCACCCGAGTCGCCTCGTAAAAACGAGTCTTTCGGATACCCCTAATATTCTTTAACTGTTGTGTGTGTGTGTGTGTGCTTTTTAAAAATGCATGTTGTGTCGGATGTCTACATTGTACACTGCGTATTGAAATGTATTGAAATAGTAATGGAAGGAAGCCTTACCAATGTTGGTTCGTGTCTGTCTTCCGCTGGGGAATAGTGTTTGATGATGGAATGGTGTTCCGGCACGGACCGGGATTGCTTCGGGAGGGGCCGGTTGTCTGCGGACAGAGTTTCGGCGTGCGTTGAGATTGTAGGCTGCGTTCGGGCAGAGCTTCGGCGTGCGTGGGAATCGCAGGGATCACTCGGGCAGAGGTTCGGCGTGCGTTGAGGTGGCAGGAGTCACTCGGGCAGAGTTTCGGCGTGGTTTGGGATCGCCGGTTTGACTCGGAAAGAGCCGGGACGCCTCGGGAAAGACCAGGCAAGGCCTCGGAGTACCACGAGGGGCCTCAGAGTACCTCGAGAGTGCCTCGGGGCAGCGCGGGAGCGTCGCGGGAGCGCTCGGGGAGGCTTCGGAGCACCACGAGGGGGCTCGGAAGGCCTCGGAAGGATCCGAAAGGGGCCGGGAGTGCCTCGAGAGGACTTAGAGGGGAGCCAGAAGGCAAAGGGAGGAAGAGAGAAGAGGGAGGTGTGTCAAAATGAGGAGGGGGAGCCCTCTATTTATAGTGCCAGATTTGGTGCAAGAAGGTCCGTACGGACCTCCCTGGTTATCCAGAATTTTGGTTTTCCTCGATTTGAGGGAATATGTGATGATGGTGAATATTCTGGAATTATGATGTCCCCTATGCAATAAGGTCCGTACGGACCATCTTGACATGCAAAGAGGTCCGTACGGACCAACTATGCATGAGGGTAATCATTTTCCCCGGGATTTGAGGGAATATTGTGGACTTTAAGAGGATTCAGTAATTATTAAAGCAAAGAGGTCCGTACGGACCACTTTTGCTTTTCCAATTTCCTGAAAATTCCCAAAAGGTCCTTCTGTCCCTTTTTATCAGAAAGGCCTCTCCCTTGGTTTGGTTGAGGGTTTTGAGAGGGTTTTGAGTGCCATAGGTCTTCGAGACTGTGTTTGTGAGTCTGCGGTGTTTCCTGTGTGTTCGGCAGAGGATGATCCAGATTGGGGTACTTACAACTATGCAAATGAGTGTGCAAACACGTTAAGAGAGATGGGTAAGAGCTTGTGGGTGTCCCTGAGTGATAATAAAGACGAGGGAACAACCCAAGATGAAGAACCAGATGTGACAGCAATGTTGGTTACTGGAAGTGCTACCACAAGTGTTACCGAATCTCTGGTAACACTTGAGATCACACTCGGCAAGTATAACCACTTCAGTTTTTCTAATGCTATTTGCTTCATGGGTTCAATTGACCTTGATACTGGAAACTCTCAAGAGGATGAGCTAAACAAGGATGAGCTCATAGATGGGTTGAAGAATCTCTACGAAGAACTTCTTGTCAAATGGAGAATGGAGAACATGAAGGTGACATTCTTAACCAAGGAAAATCATGAGCTGAAGGAAAGCTTGACTAAACTGGAGGTCCAACTCACCAAGAAGGATGCTATGTTGGATAAATTCAAGGCCAAATTGTCTCTTGTCGATACCACATTCAAGAAACTCAACACATGATCTTCCAAACTGGATGAGATCCTCAATTTGAGTAACCCTCTCAAGGCATGTATTGGTTTTCAAGAATCTTTAAATATTATTGCTTCTACTTTGAATATTGATGAATGTGAAACGTGTTTTGTTAAAGAACGTGGTTCCGATAAAAATGTTTGCATTTCTGACTCTTCTGACACTGCTAAAGTGTGCATTACAAAATGTAAAACACATCACACAGGTTCCTTGTACATTGGTATAGCATCCCAATACAAAACATGAATACAAAAAAAAAATGAAGGCCACTTGAAAGTGTTGATGGACGAAGGTGAAGTTGTCTATGCACACAAAGTTGGGCCCTGCAAAAAAATATTGTTTTAGTGTTAGAACTAATACTTAAAAATTTAAAGATGGTAACCATGACATAACTCCAAAATTAAGGGGATCAAATGACTAACAAAATATAGACAGATTGATGTACATACTATGTGAACACAAAGTATATTTTTTCTTTGCTTATTAGAATATATTAGGCATCATCTCCAAAGGTGAAGTTGTCTATGTACACAAAGTTGGGCCACACACAGTCTAGAATTAATTCATCTTCTTCGCATATCCTAATGGGTCTAATAAGGAAAGCGAGCTCGTTTTGGATCAATTTGTATGGAATGTAGTTTATTGTGCTCAATCATCATGCACTACTCACATACTACATTTGACTCCACATTGAGAGTTGTGAAACACCAAACAACAACTTAGAGGTGTAAGATGCTTATAAAGCCCATGGATGTTTATTTCAAACTTGGCAGACAATTCACCTTTTTAAGTTCGTCAAGTATTAGAAGAAAAACTTTAGACGTTATACATGCAACAAAATCTACCACTAAATTGAAATCTTAGCATGCATGATAATGAATTACTCTATAGAAAGAACTAGAGTGTAAAGTGACTAATTTCTATTATTTCTTGTAGATAGTTTTAATGTTACATTAACTTGACCACTACTATGAAGTTTAAGTAGCAGATATAAGCTTTGGCTAATGATAAATTGATAGCTCTGGAAATCAAACAGTACCACGAATCTTGATTTTAGAATTTTTGATGTCACAAAAATTAAATTTACTCGTCCAGCGGAATAATTAGACGAGGAACTATCACACATTGCCAAAGCTTTAATAATTAAAAAGTCTAAAATGATTCAAAAGGGTTATAATGACGCTCTTATAAACGTTTAAGGATATACATATACTTTTACACGCATGCTAATATTATAATGATGTTTTATTTTATATTCATACAATAGTATTTAAGGTAAACATTATGATAGGAAATGCTCAAAGTTTAATCCAGGCCAAATTTCGAATCTCAACATTATATATTCCACGTAGAAAATGCGATAAATATCCAGACTTGAACTCCACAACTTTTTTTTCCACGTTATAAAATTATTTCATGATATAAAGTAACATCAACGTGTATGGACTTCCCATTCCTCCAATACATTGAATTTCCAATATATAGTCACATACATACAAATCACCTGAGATTAAGTTCATGTAACTGTCAAACTAATCTTGAACAAATCTCCACGTTCTACCGTGCATCGAGCTCAACTTAATAAGATCCTGAACAAACTTTTCTATTGGAAAAAAATAATATATTCAAGCTTGACTCGATTTAAAGCTTATTTAAGATAGACACAAAGTAATCCAGCCAACCTTGAAACTTTTTCAAGCTCGAAAATATATTATCAAACAATCTTGAACATTCAAGTATTCAACTCCACTCATTTTTAGCCCTATCTACCTATAGAAAACAACAATTTAACTTATGAATCAAAAAGTTCACGTCTTACCCCTAATTTGAAGGTTTAGAAATTCCGCTTGTACATCCCTAAATCCCTAAAGTTTTAATTGTGTTTGTTTGCTGGATGTGATGCCAATCACATTTATTTCATATTCTTCTAATTTTTTTTACATTCTCATCTACTAATATTCTCCCTCGTTCAAAGCAAATTTTTATGGTTTATGTAAAAAAATGGTTTACTGATTTCTGGGTCGGTACGGTGTGGATATGGGTTTGCCATCATTCGGGTCAAGCGAGTTTGATATAGGTGATTGTTGTTCGGGGCGGGTTCGGTATTGGTCTAACCCGTAGCGAACCCGACCCGTTGTCATTCCTAATTCCATGGATAGCTGGAAGCATATTTAGAGATTATATGTGTGAGAGTGTGATCATAGAAAGGTGTTAGTCAATTATATCTTTTGATTTAGAAATGCTTAGTCTCAATCACAAAACATTATTGAGCACCTTAATTTAATTAAAATGACTTAAAACTTCACATGCACCCATATAATCTTCTTAATGTTAGAGCATGTGTATTTTATCAGGTATTTCTCTCAACCATTTTTTTATGAGCTAAATATTGTTGTCGATATCTAGGGATGGCAAAAACCCGAACCCGTCCCTAACCCGAAAAGACCCGCCCTTAATAGGCCAAGTTTGGGATGCAAATTAGAAACCCGCCGGGTTTTTGGAGGGTTCGGGTTTACCCCGCCCCGAATATATAGGAAATTACTTAAATGCCCTTATATGATTTATAGGAAATTACTTAAATGCCCCGAATATATAGTAAATTACTAGAGGGGTCCTTGGATTATGGGTGTTTTTATAGGAAATTACTTAAATAACTATCGGGGCGGGTTAAACGGGGCGGGCTCGGGTAACGCATAATACGGGACAGGGTGGGTTCGACCAATGGTAGATCACTATAGGGGCGGGTTTGGGAAATGAAGAACGCGTCCCGAACCCGCCCCGTTGCCATCCCTATCGATATCCTTACTTTGACCGATTTGGTGTGCTACCCGGTGATGTCATCAAATCGGCTAAGCTAATCTCAATCGACCAAAGTGGCTACCCTATCTGCATCAGTCAAGTCTGACATCTTTAAATGGGTATCAGCTAAGGTTCTATCATTCCTATCTTTGGTTTGACTTTGCATTTATTGCATGCAATCACTTTGCTAAAATCAGGTGACCAACTTCTGTTATGTTCCTGTTGTCATTTGACCAAGAGCTTCTTTTAGCTTTATATTGTCTTATATTATTTTGGTTAGCTTACCAGTACTCACATAAAGGTCTTTAATCAACGGATAATTCAAATATGCTTGTTCATCAAATCCCTTGCATTTAATGCAAAAGATTTTGCATTGAATGCTCGCCAGTCCAATCCATCAACTCAATCACATTCAATAGATAACAACTCCATGAAGACCAATAAATAACTTTCTTAGAGCATTGAACATGGTTGGTGCATTGAAGAATTTGAGAGATATTTGTCAAGAACTGCAAGTATTCATTGCATAGCATTTAAGTTCAAGACACTCGGTCCTTGAAATTACTAGACATTTATTAGAACTCATACATTGTGGACACATCAATCATTTATTATAAGTGTTACCTTAGCAAGACTATGTTTGGAACACAATGATTGATCACACAACACACACGAGTGAAATCATTTTTACTTGTGAGCACATCACTCGAAAACACTTGCTCATCTTTTGTAACATGATCCTTTAGTGATCACTTTTCATTTGGATGTCTATCGCTTTTCTTATGAGCCAAGACTTGTAGCTCTTGTAATAGACTGTTGAATCATTAATAGTGCACTATTTCACAAATTCAAGTTTTGATTAGACCTGGTAGAAGATGTAATCAGTGTTTCATCATTATTGCGAAAAAAATTATTGTTTGAACTTTTGTTTTTAACTTGAGTAAAACTTGATTTGAAAGTTCTATTTATCGATTTATGGGTGTTCTTAAACCGACAATGTTACATCCGCTACGCGATCGATATGTATTGGGTTGCCTCTGATAAATTATTTGATAATTTTTGTAAAGATTTTTTTTAGTATATTCACCCCATCTAGAATGTCTTCCTTCAAATTGAGCCTAACAAGAGGCAATGTTTTTCGTGTCAAAACACGTGCGATATTGTGACATAACAGATAACTGATATTAGTGACTATTTCGACTTGGTAGTGTCCAGACTAAGTCCAAGCTTGTGACGATTTTGGGTGAACAAATTGTGTGTTTCTTTCTTGTTTATTGCTTTCGTATGTATGGGTGTTGCAAGTATGTTGTTTCTCACCATCTATGACCAATATGAGATAGGGATTGTTCAGATATACATAATTTCACAACAATTTAGTCATGTGACCTCACATGACTAACTTTCGTTAAATTTCAATAGCTCATGGGAAGAAAAAAAGAAAGAAAAACTAAAACCTACTTTTTAATTGAGAGTAAAATGGTCAATCAATGTTTAAATTTGGATTTTAATAGCATTAACAGATTCGTTAAAAATCTAATTTAAGAAAGTCACGTGACTAAGTTTTTTTTTTAGTTTTTAACGAAAATATGGACAAAGAGGTGACATTGAAAAAGGTGGGATAGTTCAGCAAGAACAATAAAAATAAAAGGTGAAAATTGATGTATAGTTTATTTTCGACGATGTTACACGTCAGGAGACGAGTATAGAAATCGAACCAGGCATTCACTAAAGGTAAAGCCTGACTTTGATGAATCCTGACTTTATTATTGGACCACTTCTTTGGAGACGAAATGACCAAAATATTAATTTTGCAAAAAATGAATCAATAGACACGAACTAGTGGAACCCATTTTTGCATGAGAAAATTACCTCCTAATCCATGGGTAATACTGAATTTACCTTCTTTAACAAGGACATTTTTAATCTACCTCCTAGTCTCATAAAATATTTTATCTCACCATATAGTCCCTCTAACCTTAATAAACACCCACCTATTCTCACACACACACAAAAAAAAAACCTTGTCCCCTCTCTCTACCCTCCCTCTGGTCATCCATTAATCTGGCTACCCCCTCTCCTCTCCAACTCCGGCAAACCCCTTCCCTCCCTCTCCGGTGGCCGTCTCTCCTCCCCAACTCCGACTAGCCCCTTCCCTCCCTCTCCGGCGACCGTCTCCCTCCCAAAATCTGGCAAACCCCTCCCTCTCCGATGACCATCTCCCTCCCAAACTCATGCGAATATCTCCTTCCTCAAATCTGGCATTTATCTACCCTACCTCTGTTCATATTATCCCTTCGCACATCCGGCCACAGAGAACACGCCTTATTTCGACCACCTCGCTGCACGATCTGACCATCTTCTTTACACCGGCGACACTTCTTCGATCTTTATCCTTTCGAGCTCACACCTGCCATAGATCCAGCAGATCTGGTTTGTTTTTCTCTGATTTACTCCAAAATCTAGCATGTGAACATCTCCCTCTTATCCGGTCAACATCTCCCCATCTCCGGCCAAGCTCCATCGCCGACCATGTTTTATATCACCGGAATCTCGCCGACAACAGATAGAAGATAAAAGTGTGTGTGTGTGTGTATGTGTATGCAATGGGGGCATTTTAGTTGCCATTTATAGCTCAAATAGTGGTGGCCTTGTTGGTAGTGGGCTTTGGCCATGACATTTATCATTCATAGGGCGGCAAAAAACCCGAACCGCCCCGAACTCGAAAAGACCCGCCCCTAATAGGTCGGGTTTGGGATGCAAATTTGAAAACCCACCGGATTTTTGGAGGGTTCGGGTTTACCCTGCCCCGCCCCGGACCAGCCCCGAATATATAGAAAATTACTTAAATGTCCTTATAGGTCTTATAGGAAATTACTTAAATGCCCCAAATATATAGGAAATTACGAGAGGGGTCCTTGGATTATGGGTGTTTTTATAGAAAATTACTTAAATAACTATCGGGGCGGGTTAAACGGGGTGAGCTCGGGTAACGCGTAACACGAGGCGCGGCGGGTTCGAGTAATAGTAGATCACTATAGTGGCGGGTTTGGGAAATGAAGAACCCGTCTCGAACCTACCCCGCTGCCATCTGTAAGTACCCAAATCTGGCTCATGCCTTCCGGTTAATTTTCCCGACATTTCGGTAAATTTCCCGGTAATTCCCCGGACCTTCCTAGTGTTCCGGAAATGTCCTGGAACAGTCCAAATTTAAATTAGGGCTGTAAGGAGCCTTCCTAATTAAGAAAATACGTTTTTCTTAATTAGGGAGAAGCTTCTAGAATGATGCCACCTTGCATGGTTCTAGAATGCTGAGTCACAATGGATAAGCCCGCACGGCTGCATTAGCTCGCTGCCTCATGCCGCACGGCTTCATTAGCCTTATCCAGACTGCCTATAAATAGAGCCCTTCTCTACCCATTTCAACAACAACAACAACAACACCAACAATCACACACACACTCCATAGCAGTCCAGACGTGAAGAAAAACCCTTGAAGGCTCAAGAAGGCGAAGAAGAAGCTCAAGAAGCCATCTCCCTCCTCCTTGAAGACCCAAGAAGAAACTCTCCTCCTAGCTCCGTCCGAAGAAGCGAAGGAAACGATTGGTAACCTCGCACGCCCTAACCTTGCATTTTAATTGATATACTTGCTCATTGCATTCATATATCTTGCTTGGGACTTGGCATTTATTCATAAAGATCATATCTTTATCACCCCCTTTCCCCTTTGCATGCATTAAGACCTCATTTGTCATAAAAATGTATTCTTTTTCATAAAGGTGCATCCTTTGCACCTAAAATCCCTATTTTCCAATAAAAATGTCATCTTTATGCATATAAAGATCAAATCTTTTTCAATGAAAACGCATCATTTGCATCAAAACCCCTTTTTCAATGCATCATTTGCATAAAAATCAAATCTTTATGCAT
Source organism: Adenophora triphylla var. japonica (assembly GCA_022495995.1). Classification (NCBI taxonomy): domain Eukaryota; kingdom Viridiplantae; phylum Streptophyta; class Magnoliopsida; order Asterales; family Campanulaceae; genus Adenophora; species Adenophora triphylla. Next base: position 460,526 of record JAFEMH010000827.1, on the reverse strand, counting down.
CATTTGCATAAAGATCATTTCTTTAAATCAAAAAGCATCATTTGCAACCTAAAAATGTCATCTTTTCATTAAAGAGTCATTTTTTTATCATGCATTTCCCCTTTCCCCCAACCTTGGAACGGACCGGTGTAAAAGTTCTCATCTTTGCATCGTTCCTTCCATTAAAGGTTCATGATTTCTTTAGGAAAAGGATAACCTTGAACCCTATATCTCCGATTATCGCTTAAGAATGAGTATGAAGCCTTTATACGAGCTCAACCGTCTTAAAGCGTAGGATTGATGGGCTAAGGACATTCCTTCCTAAAGAACCTCATCTTTGACCCAAAAGAGAGTCATTCTCTCGATCTCGCAAGTCCCAAGGGTCCCGAGGCTTAAAAATGCGATGATCATAAGTCATAAGATGAGGACGGGGTCATAATCCCAAATACATAAATTCCAAGGAATCCCGAGCGACAACCAACAAATGGTTTGTACGTCCGGAAGATAACTTGGGACATTCCCCCCTTATTTTCAAACACATGCACACAAAGAAAGCACGCAAGCAAACACGATTAATGAAATCTAGGGAGACTTGCTCCGGCAAGGCACTTTGGGTGAACGCCAAACGTTCTTCCCAAGGGGTAACTTAACCTCCGAACCCATAAAACCTTTTTCAAAGTTTTGAGGTAATCAAAATGGCGTGGCGACTCCGTTTTTCAAATAACTCGGATGTCTTCAAACTCGCGTGAATTCCAATAAACAAAAATTTTGGGCACACATTCACAGTTTGGCGACTCTGCTGGGGATCATCCCAAAGGAGAAAAGCTTTATTTTCAAAACAAAAGTCGATACTTGGTATATAGGTGGACCCCACTTACCCTTCCTGTATCGCTCCCTAACCCGGGGCTTGGGATAACAAGGTGGTTTAACAATCCCACGTACCAGTATCCTTTTTGAAAAAAAATTTTGAAAAAAATACAAAAAGCTTTTCCCTTTGAGCGGGTTAGACTCCCATCGCCGATTTCATTAATCGTGCTTGCTTTCTTTTACCATGCATTGCATCATTTGCATCTTGGAATCTGTGCATACTTTGAAACGGGAAACAACCCGAAAAATAGCAAAAGGAGTGGAACCTGGAAAATTGATCCATGCAGTCGTACGGCTAATCCTCATAGGATTCTGACCATACGACCTCAGTGGCAATTCCACCAGGAAAAATCATGGTTAATCTGAGCCCTAGCAGCTTGGGGCTATTCAGCTCCATGACTGACTGGGGCTCCCAGAAAATTTACGTGCTTATGTGTTGCATTTTCCCCCGTCCCGAAAATCATTCCTTTAAAACACATTTATGAAAATCTCTGTTTTAACTCAAAAAGGAACAATTTTAGGAGACCGCACACTACGCGCACCTGATATATCCTGTACACTTTTGCACGCACGTCCCTCAAACCCGAGGGTGGTTCCAGTGCGATCCACGGCCTTACGATGCTCCTGGCGCGCACGGAATCATCCCAACCTCCCATGGCGCCGGTGTCGACCAATGCACACCCGTGTCACACGTTTCAAAAAACCGTGACTTTTGGTTGGTTTTTGGTCTAGTCCGTGTCATATAGCCCAGTTGCATACCCACGTAAAGGTCAAGCCTTAGCTCATAACGGAAACCAAGATTTTCGCTCAAGCGGAACTCCGCCAAAATTCCGATAAGGAAAAATCGGTGGGATCTTGACTCCGACATTGACTATTGACCTTGACCCGCACGGAATGCGTAAAAGTCAAGACCAAGTCTTTGCCAAAATAAAAGATCTTTCGCTCAAGCGAAGCTCTGCCAAAATTCCGACAAAGAAAAATTGGCAAGATCTTGACCAGCATTGACTTCGATTCCGACTCACTGGGCCGCGTATGCAACGAAGTTCAATGTGACACTGTGTCATCCGGCTTTTGCCGCCCGACCCATGCCTATTATATTCTCGGACATTACCGAAAGTCAAAAACCGTCATTCGCTCAAGCGAAACTCTGTCAAAGATCCGTCGAGGCAGAGAGACGAGATTTTCACGGTATTGCCTTGACTATAATCCGCATCGCTCGTGCGTTGAAAGGTCCTATGACCCGCTAGACCCGATAGGAGCGTTCTTTACTCTCGGTCGGTGGGATCCGCGTGCCCTATAGGACCCTCGCCGGGCCGTCCACCCCGGGAGGTCGAAATACAGGTTGAATACGAGGGGCTTATAGACGTAGTGACGGAACCCACTGATCCAGGATCTAGAGTAGTTGTGAAAAAGAAGCGCAAACACCCTTTTCCAACCAAATAGAAATTAATAAAAGACACTGTTTTAAGTAAACTTGAAGATTCTAATTTGCATATTGCCCGAGCCTCCACTAAACACCTACCCCGAGTCTAAACCTTTCCTATCCCTTTCCCGCAGCGAGAAAGAAGTGGGTGAGAACACCGGGTCGGCCGACTTGTTAGCGCAGAATCCTCGACAGGTTCGCGAATCCTCGGTTTCATCGGTTCAGAGAGTCGAATGACCGATTTGGACAAAACAAGGCTTGGTTTGGGTAACCAGATGACTAGGGAAGAAGAGCTAACCTTAGCCCTGGAAAACAGTCGTAAGGCCCATGAGGAACAGCAAGCCACGCTCATCGAAGCGCTTCGTCGTCATGGAGTTCAAATAGTGGTCGAGCCCAACGGTTCCTTGGTGATGATAGAAGATGAGCCTCCAGAAGCAGCCATCTCAGCTCCATCCACCTATAACCAATGCCCTCCTCCATCCTCATACGATCCCTTATCCAGGATTACCCCTCTTCAGTCCTTTCCAACATCTCAAGCCATCAGGATCCCAACACCCTCACCTCCTCAAGTGAGACCTAGCTTTGTCCCCTACCAACAGAAAGCAAACGCCTCAGCTATCCCGGTTACGCAGCCTCTGCATTACCCCATGGGATTCACTCCCTCTCCTCAGTATGGGCCATCCCAGGCATTTCCTAGGCCTCAAAATCAGCTCAATGACCCTCTCAATTCATGTCCTGCCACGCCAGGAGAGCTTCCGCCTCCAACTTTGCCCACAGGACCCGGGAGGTTCCGTATCCTTTTTCTTACTTCGGAAATTATGAGCCTAATTCCTATGCCTCCGGCCAGTCTCACGGGAACACGGGACCTGGTCAAGTTTACACTTACTTCCCCTCCAAAGATCCCCAAGCCTTGGTACCAGCCTACCACCGTGCCACCCACCGTCCTTCCACCCAAGTCGATAAGCCTTCTCGGAATCGAGCAATCCTAAACCATCCCCGACTACGACATGGCTTGGCTAAGGGAACAAGTTAGGTCCATGCAAGAGAAGTTTGGGGAAATAGACACCAAGAGGACAGCATACCAGATCACTGATCCCAACAAAGTTGTCCCTCTCCCTCCAAAATTCCGAATGCCGAAATTGAAAAGTTCAACGGCACTGATTGTCCCCGGACTCACATTGAAAGCTACATTCTTGCCATGAGAGCCAAAGATTGTACACAGCAACAAATGGCCGATCATTTTCAGCTATCATTAAAAGGTTCAGCTCTTAGGTGGTTCCTGCATGTGAAACCAGAGGCCCGAGCTACTTGGGACCAGATCAAAGAAGCGTTCCTAGAAAAGTATAAAGCCAATTTGAATTGGGAAACCAGCCGGAATGACCTACAGGGTACCCTACAACGTTCAGATGAGCCAGTAAGTGAATTCTACAAGAGATGGAATTGGAAGCTCAGTGAAATGATGACCCCACTCAATGAAGAGGAACAGATGGAGATCTTCCAATCTTGCCTGAAACCTCAACTAAGAGTCCAAATTGGCAATTACTACTATCCTGACCTTCGGGCAATGGTAAATGCCGGCACCAAGTTTGAGAATGCCTTCAATATGGCCCCGCCACGTGAGAACCGGTTCTTATCGCTACAAAGCACCGGTGTCAAATGCCCCAGCTGTCACCGTAAAAGGAAAAGAAGTGATTGGCGCTTAATTACATTCGAGAATGAGAAAGCGGGACGCACGCAGGCCAAGCCGCTGCAAAGCCAAAGCTCCCTTTCTATACTGCTGAAGATTTCGGAATGCCACTAGAAAAGGTCTTCGACGGTTTGGTAGCCCAAGCACTCATCAGACCTTTGGAAACTGGAAACCCGAAATCCCCGGTATCAGAATGGACGAGACCAAACACCGTCGCTTTCACAATTATCATGGCCATAACACTAATGATTGCACCTACTTGAAGCTCCCGATCTCTCGCCTAGTTGAAGAAGGCAAGTTAGAACCACCTCGGGGTCCCAATGTGGTCAAGAATCCTCTTCCCGCCAACAATCGAGTCAACATGATCGAGTTCGAAGGAACAAATGGAAACGGTTTTGGAAATCGGTCATAGATATCCCGAAATTCAATGTTCCTTATCTTTGAATTACAAGGGAAATGGAAAGATCTGATTAATGCCGCTGCCATGGAGGGACAGTTTGGACCCATAGTCGGAACTGATTTCGTTAATGTTGTCAGAGCTCGGCCTCTTTTCTACGACATCGAACCAGTAACCATGGTCAAGATTACAGAAGAAAGGCTCACTTATGAAGACTGCGAGTTTGAAGTAAAACAAGCCATGTTAATGAAAGTCTCTCCAGAACCCTTCATTACCCATGACGAGCATAATGTGTTTGTAATGGCTCTTACTACTCCAGAGGATCATTCCCAACCCCCTGTTTGGGAAAAGGTAGAGAGAAGAGTGAACAAGCCAGAAGACTTTTGGGATGAAGAGAGCTGTATCTCAGATGCCGAAAGCACAACCGGTCCTACTGCCCCGGAGGTACAAATGGATGAAGTTAAGTTCAGAAAGGAGATTCTGTCAAATCAGCCGAGTACTTCCTATGGAATTGGCATCGACAAAGGCAATAATGATCCGCAGAGTGCACAATCAAATGACAACGCCGACAAGACTGCTACTCCCCAGGGCAACAGCAAGAAGGAGTGAGATCCCGGTCCAACCCTTGTCAAGTCCCCCTCGAGTCAATAAGTAGTGTAGGGTCCAGAGTCTATGTTGTCTATTCAGTTGAGTCAGGAATCTTCGAATTCCAGTCCTCAGAGTCATCCGAAGGCCTCACGCCTGAGGATTATGAAAATGTAATCGATGTCATCTTTCCCCTTATCTTGAATGAAATGACAAATCTTTCTGATTATCCTCTTATTGCCAACTTAACAAATGATAAATTAACTCAAAACTTAACAACAGTTAATAATGAATCATTTGAACAAGATGCAAACACACTAAACGAACAATACATTAAAGAAATCTTTAAGCAGGTTTCAGAAAAAGAGGAAAACCGGGCCCAAGCTGCCGAGGAGGTTTTGATAAGTGTGAACTTGGGTACTATTGAGGAACCTAAAGAGACACAGATTGGAAGCTTCTTCCAGGGGGTTGAAAGGGACAGATTGATTGAGCTGCTCAGAGAATACGTCGACGTGTTTGCATGGTCATACAAAGATATGCCGGGGCTAGACAGTTCGATAGTAGAGCACAGAATCCCTCTAGCACCAGATGCCAAGCCAGTAAAGCAGAAACTGAGAAAGATCAAGCCGGAATGGTCCCTACAGGTCAAAGAAGAAATAGAGAAGCTACTGCGGGTAGGATTCATCAGAGTTATTGAATACCCGACATGGTTGTCCAACATCGTGACCGTAACCAAGGCCAATGGGAAGGTGCGCTGCTGTGTGGATTTCCGAGATCTGAACAAGGCCAGCCCCAAAGACGACTACCCTCGCCAAACATAGACATCTGGTGGACTCCACCGCCAACTACGAAGTCAAATCCTTCGTTGATGGTTTTGCGGTGCTACAACCAGATCAAGATGGCCGAGGAAGACCAAGAAAAGACGGCCTTTACCACACCAGTGGGAACCTACTGTTATACAGTAATGCCATTCGGGCTCAAGAATGCCGGGGCTACTTACCAAAGGGCAGCGACCGCACTTTTTCATGACATGATCCACAAGGAGATTGAGGTCTACGTAGATGACATGATAATCCACTCCAAAGGAGAAGGTGGGCAGCACTTTGTTGACCTACGAAAATTCTTTGAGAGGTTAAGACAGATTCCATGAGACTAAACCCTGCCAAATGCACCTTCGGAGTGACAAGGGAAAAGTGCTCGGGTACATGGTCACGGAGCGAGGTATAGAAGTTGACCCCGAAAGATCAAAGCTATCATGGATATGAGGCCACCTCAAACCCAGAGAAGTCAAAAGCTTCATGGGAAAATTGCAAGACATCACCGTTTTGTCAATCGGTTGACCACTATGTGCGAGCCCATCTTCAAGCTCATGAAGAAGAATGTGGACACAGAATGGACCGAAGAATGCCAAGACGCCTTTGACCGAGATCAAGGCATACTTAGTGCATCCCCGTCTATGCCCCCACATAGACAGAAGCCTCTTACCGCTCTATCTAAGCGTCATGAGACACGGCGGTTGGGGCTATGCTTGCTCAAGAGAAGAAAGACTCTCGGGTAGAGAATGCCATTTACTTTGTCGGTAGGAAGCTACAAGGGAGTGAGCTCAATTATTCAGGCGTGTGAAAAGACCTGTGCGCAGTGCAGGTAGTCGGCAAGTTGAAGCATTATATGCAAGCCCACCCTGTGAACTTGGTCTCGAAAATGGACCCCATCAAGTACATCTTTGACAAGCCTTCCCTATCGATGCGTCTAGCGAAGTGGTCCTTCTTCTTGGCAGAATACGACATCAACTATGTGACCAGAAAGGCCATCAAGGGTCAAGCATTGTCAGATCACCTAGCGAATTTCCCCAGTAATGAAGACAGAGGGCCTGAACCCCAATTTCCAGATGAAGGGATCTTTGCAGTTGAGCCTGAAAATAGATGGCAGTTGTTCTTTGACGGAGCCGCTAACAAAAGAGGAAATGGTGTAGGAATGCTATTGGTCGATCCGAAAGATGAGCATACCCCCATAGCCCTCAAGTTGAACTTTCCTGCCACGAACAATGCCGCCGAGTATGAAGCCTGCATTGCTGGTTTGGAGGCCGCCTTAGAAAGAAATGTCAAGGAGCTCGAAGTTTACGGAGACTCAGCCCTGATCATCAACCAAGTCTCCAACAAGTGGAAGACTGTAGACCCTAATCTGCAACGGTATCATGCCCATATGGAGGAGTTGACTGGACAGTTCCGAGAAGTAACTTTCCACTACTTGCCGAGGGAAAAGAACAGATTCGCAGATGCTCTAGCTACTCTAGCCTCATTGGTAGAGATCCCCGAGGGAAAAGCCATAAAGCCCTTCAGAGTGGGTAGAAGAGAAGCCCCAGCTTTCTGTTGTGAAGTGGACCTGGGACCCGAGCCTATAAAGGAACCTTGGTACAATCAGATTTACCAATTCCTCAAAGACGGAGAGTCAGCTTTCAGAGACGAAGAAGGTAGACCAAAAGAAGGAGTCAGAGCCAAAAGCTTGCAAGCCCTGAAAAGGTTGGCTTCTCAGTACGTCATTCTAGGAGGCAACCTATACAAGAAGCGGTATCAAGGACCACTCCTCTTATGTGTCACTCAAGAAAGAGCCAGAGAGTTGATGACCGAAATCCACAATGGTCCCTGCGGTCCTCACATGAATGCCAGAGCCCTGATGCAAGTGATCCTCAGAATGGGTTACTACTGGATCTCCATGGAAACAGACTGCGTTCAGCACGTCCGAACCTGCGACAAATGCCAGCGGTTTGCCAACCTCAACCATCTCCCACCTCATGACCTGTACTGCATGACGACTCCTTGGCCGTTTGCAACTTGGGGCATTGACGTGATAGGGAAAATATCCCCGGCAGGAAGCAATGGGCACGAGTTCGTGTTGGTGGCCATTGACTACTTCACCAAGTGGGTAGAGGCCAAGTCCTACAAGGTCCTCACTTCTAGAAAAGTAGCCCAGTTCATCAAAGAAAACATAATGTGCAGATATGGGGTGCCCAACGAGATCATTTCTGATAATGGGTCACACTTCGAAGGAGACTGCGATAGACTGCTGTCGGGTTCAGAGTTACTCGCCACAAGTCGTCCCCGTACAGACCTCAAACCAATGGAGCCGGGGAAGCTGCTAATAAGACACTCGAGCGGATCATCCGGAAGATGGCCACCCGTGGTCGTGATTGGCCCGAAAAGCTGCACCTAGCACTGCGGGGCTAGAGAACGTCTGTCAGAACAGCCACAGGAGAAACTCCTTTTGCCCTAACTGATGGGATGGAAGCAGTGTTACCAGTGGAGTTGGAAATCCCGTCATTAAGGGTCCTCCTGGAAAACAGTGTCAATGAAGTGGAATGGTTGCGCAGCCGGCATGATGAATTAGCCCTGCTTGACGAGAGAAGGCTAAAAGCCATGGAACACACCCGAGCCTACCAGAGGCGAATGGCCAGAGCGTTTGATAAAAAGGTCAAGGCCAGAGACATCAAAGAGGGCGACTTGGTGCTGAAAGTAAAGCCCCCTACCAGAGACAACCCCCTGGGAAAATGGGAACCCGTCTGGATCGGCCCTTATGTGGTGCAGAAAATACTGTCAGGAGGAGCAATGAAGCTTGCAGACTTGGATGGCAATCCCTTTGTCCACCCGGTCAACGGTGATAAACTCCGAAGATACTATGTCTGATAAAAAAAAATAATAAAAAAAATATAAAAAAAAAAGAAGAAAAAAAGTGCAAAAAGAGTAATGCCCGGCTAGGCTGAAGACCCCAAAAAGGGCGGTCTAGGCAAAAGACAGGGCTGCACATATAAAAAAAAAAGAAAAAAATCTTAGTGCAAAAAGAGTAATGCCCAGCTAGGCTGAAAACCCCAAAAAGGGCGGTCTAGGCAAAAGACAGGGCTGCACATAAAAAATTTTTAGTTCACCAGAATGAACTACGAAGACCTGAGCCCCTTAGCCTTTCTTGTAAAAGGGGAACGTAGGCAGCCATATATGGTTCGGTCTAAACAATAAAAAGGACGATTAAGTTTCCATGAAATGTGTCCTAAACAATAAAAAGGACGATTAAGTTTCCATGAAATGTGTCCTAAACAATAAAAAGGGACAATCAAGCTTCCATGAAGTGCGTCCTAAAAAATAGTAAAGGGTATTTCAGTTTTCATAAAACGGGTCCCAATCAATAAAGGCATTTGAATTTCCATGAAATGTGTCTTGATTAATTTTTAAAATAATATTTCTTGTTCATTACAAGTTAAAAACTTCTTGATGAGTTCAAGCACGGTCTACCTCTTAACTCTGCTAACCTGCTAAAAAGATCTAAAATACAACAAAATGCCTAAATAAACTAATGTGTTTGCAAATGGCAATAAGAGGATCTTGAGAAAAGACTTGTCAGTCGTCATTCGCTGAGTCTTCTTCAGTCTTCTTCCCTTTTCCTCGGCCTCGTCGAGTCTTCTTCCTTTTCTTCTCAATAATGTCGGTATCCCTCATCCCGACCTCTGGTATCCTCACTGGAGCCTCTACCAACCCCGTGTCAATGAGCGCTCTCTATACGAGCACGAGTCCGCACCTCCTCCCTCTGAGCCTCAGTCAAAGGAGCGACCTCGGACAATCTCTTGTACCGAGCCTCCATATCCCTGACCAAGTCACCTGATTGGTTATGGCAACTCGCCTTAGCCTCGAGCCTCCCTCGAGAGTCCTACTCGAGTCACGCCAGCCTCCCAATAAAGCTCGACGTCTATCCTCCAAGATAACTGAGTCGTTCCCATCTCCCTCTCGTACCAGTCCCAAGTAGACAGCTGGTCAAGATGGTGCTCTTCCTGCTCCCGAAGATAGCCCTGGGTGGGAAAGCAGTATGTGTCCAAGCCCTCGAGAAGAAAGAGAAGCCGGCATTTGGATCTCTCATATCCAATGACACCACCTCCATGGTCCGGATGTCCTCCCAATCACTCAATGGCTCTGTAAAGCCCCAAACTGCCCGGATACCAAGCAGGGTATGTAGAAGGACGACCGCAGAATCCCTGGAACCCTCACAGCATAAGACTCTGAAATATCCTCCTGGCTCGCAACCTCCAATGTGGTATCCACCAACGGATGTCCGAAGTGGATAGCCTAGCCATCATCAGCTCCAGCCTACCGTTCTCCCGCTGCCTAGGTGCACCTCTCCGAGAAATCACCCAAGGGCACTGAGTCGGCAAAGCCCAGCAAAGCCCCGAGCCTCTCCTGCAGCCACAAAGTCAACATAGCCGGACTCCTGACCTCATGAAACGGTCTCCCGAGCCATCCCTATCAATCCCATGAAATGTCTCTCCCAAAACCCGGTGGGACAATGTCCTTCCCAGCCCTGAGTCTCGACCATGTCCAAGAGACCACTATGACATCCCCACGGACTCGGAGGTGAACAAAATAGAGAATACGCAGAGAATGAAAGCATCCATAGCCACTGTGGTCGCGGCCATATCGGAGACCCAAACCTGCCGATATCAGAAAGGTCAATCCTATCCGGGGCTACCATCATCCTCTCGGCCTCTCCCAAAGGAATGCAGAAAAGATGCAAGCTTTACCGAGTCACCGGCACGTCTCCGATCGCCGGAATAGATATAGCCTCAATCTCGGGACCCCCAATCAAGGCTCTGAAGTCTTCGTGCGTTGGGACGATTTCGTTGTAAGAGAAACAGTAAACATGTCTCTGGACATCCCGAACTTTCTTTGCGGCTCTCAACAGATCCCAATCGGGCGGGAGATCCCTCAAATGCCATAAAGACTTGATCTTGAAGGAAGAATCAAGCAGCCCCTTGTGATTTTGGAAGTTATATCTCGCCCAAGATTGAAGACCGGATAGAAAATGGTCTCGCTTCCCCCTTTGCAATCTAACGGGATTCTCCATCGCAAAATAATCAAAGATGGTGCTTTTAGGTCCAAAATATGCTCTGGGAACAATTGGGGCAAGTCTAGAGTGAAAATGAAATGAAATGGCCAAGCCTTGCTTTTATTCAGAAAATAACCAGGTTCGAGACACTGTAAGCCGCACGGCTTCATTTGCCCTCAAGGCCATGCCGCACGGCTACATTAGCCCTCTGCAGAAAAAATTCTGCAGCAACCAAAGTTGCTGCCCAAGGGAGTTTTCACCCCACTTTTTCAACCAAAACCTGTACAGAAACATATCCAGAAGCCATTCAAGCATTTATACACCATTATAAATCATTCTGGCCCATTTTCAGCCCCAATTCCAAGCAAAAAAAGTTGCCCCAAGGCTCAGATAATATGCAAATTGAAAAAGCATGAATTAGAAAAGCAATTAAAACATAAATACAATGTTTTCGCCCCATCGGCGCCCAAATAAAGCAAAAAATAAACAAAGTGTGCATAAAAATTGTAAATTGTTTGTTTTTGTTCCAAATCTACTCTAGAGACCTCCTAGGCCTCCGATTCTTCTTCATCTTCATCGCTGCTCAGCTCGTAAATGCTAGCCTCCCTCATCAGGTCCTCCTGGTCGCTCACATCAGATAGATGGACATTATCGTGCCCATACTCAGCCAGCTGCTCCAGAATGTCAGCGTTGGGTCCCCGCCCCCGAGGCATAGCACTGGAAGAGTACTCCGAGGCCGATGAGGTAGACGCTGTGCCCCCGACGTGCCGTCTCTTGCGCCCAGGCTCCTGTGCATCCGCCGCCGCCTTGAAGCGCAGGCGGCTTCCTCGAGAAGAGACCGGCACATGTCCTTCCAGCCCCTATTCTGCCTGACCAGCCTATCGTAAGTGCGAGCTGGAACCTGAAAAAAAAAAAAAGAGAAAAATCTCAGAAAATCTCAGAAAATAGCAAAAAAGCAGAAAATCTGAAAGCTAAAAAGGGAATAAGACCCTAAGAGTACACTTACAGTGCTATCAGGCGGCAAGGTGTACTGGGGCTCCCTAGCATCGGGGACAGGTATCCTCATCCTCCTCGGCACTCCATGGACCACGTAGACGGATGTGCAGGAGGGATCGGCGGTCAAGAGGCTCATCCTCCCCATATCCCTGAGTGACCGCCAGCCTCATTAGCTTCTGCGTGGCGCCTCAGGCGCCTGCTCCACAAACACAGGCGTAGGGGGTGTCCATGTCGAAGTACTCCTCCGCAGCCACGCCCGCCCGGTACCTAGCAATCTCATCCGCGGCCGAGCCCCCGGGCCGCAGCATCTCCGTCTTTGGAGGGTCGGAAGGAGTAATGGCATCTAGTGGGGGAACATGACCACGCCGCCTCGAGAAGCGGTCCCCATAAATGACATCACATGTCGGCCCTGTGAGCCACCTCCTGCGCCTCGTCACCTCTATAGCATCTCCCAAGAAGATCTCTGGATACCTGCCCGTGGGTAGAAGTCCACTCCGTCGTGCCCATCCCTATTGATGACCGGCCTCACCATTTTGTAGTCGAAGGTAATCCGGGTCTTCCCCGTGAATTTATCTCTCGTATCTCCCTCCCGGCGAACCATAGCAGGAAGATGGTGACATCACTCTTTGGTTCCAAGGGAAGAACCCGATCACCTCGCAAAACCAGGCCCGCATGTTCAAAACATCAAAAGGTCATTTTCTCTCATAAAAGTCTCAAGACAGAAAAGAGAAAAGAAAAAAAGGAGACTACCTCAAGGGCAAAAGAAAAGCAGCCCATCGAAGCAGCCTTTGTTCCGACCGTACATGTCCAACGAGAAGTAGAGCTCCGCCAATCCGGCCTCTCCCCAAGAGACCGTCCCCTATCCCATCAACATCCTCCGGAGAGTCGAGGAGGCAAGTCATAGCTATCGTCCTGCACTGGCAAAGATGGTGATTGATAGCATCAACCATATGAATGCTCTAGCCACCGGGCCACATCATTAGCAGAAAATTCTCGCATGGAAGTCTCGGATCGCCACCTCGACATTCCGTGTCTCCATCCCCGCCCTTCGGAATCGGCTCAAACCCGACCAAAGCCCGAAACTCCTCGGCCGTAATATGGTCCCTCCAAGTCACGGGCCTCCCGGTGAACCGTAAGCCCGTAATAGCGGTGAAATCGGCAGGAGTCACCGTCGCCTCTCCCCAGCCAGGTGAAAGCTATGTGTACTGTCCCACCAGAACTCAGATAGGGCCTGGACCAAGCCCTTGCTCTTAGAGGTGATGTGGACACCCCTACCAATGGCCTCTACAAATGCATCCAAGCCGGTAGCCCTCACCGAAATGCTGGGATTTTGCCCCATCCTTCTCAAAATCTGGCATCCTCTGCCAAAGCTTGACCGCTATCTCCGACGGTCCTCTAGACTTGTTCTCCTGTAGACAAGCACATCAAAAGAAGCGTCAGTCCTTCATATCATTTCAAAAAGCATGCATATATTCAAAAGTGCACATATTTTCAAAAGAAAAGCATTCATAAAAGTTTTTCTAGCATAACTTTTGCATCAAAAACGTGTCTTTCATCACTTGAAACGCGTCATTGCTTTCCTAAAGCACAAAATCACAATTTTTTGCACATAAGCATTATTTTTCAAAAAAATGGCATGCATGAATCATTTTCATCTTCCAAAATCGTGTTTTCTCATTGAAAATCAGAATTTTGACCTAGTTCTAGCACAAGGCAAGAACTCCGTCTCATATTTTGAAAAAAAAAATTTTTACTTCATTTTGCGAGAAAAAAGTGAGTCATTCTCATAATTTCATCAAACAAGTTGCACATGCATATTCTTAGCCTCATAGGTTGTTCATGCATCTCAAAATCATTCAAAAAAAAAAAAAAATCATTCAAAATCCTATAATTCGGGTCAAGCCCTAAATCATTCAAAAATCAAGCAAAATCATCGATTTGAGCAAAATGAGAATGCTTACCCTAACCGATCGCGGGTTCGTTGATTTGTGCTCCCTTCTCCCTGATAAAGCTCCGATGGAGGCGTAAGGAAGTCATACTTCCTCTCCGTCCTCACGAGCTCCTTCCTCCTCCTTCTCCGCCGCCGAGATGTTTCTCCTCGCTTGCCTTGGTATGGGATTGCCCTCCTGGATCCATTTCAAATCAAAGGGAAGCAAAAGGGTTGAAGAATTTGAAAATTCTCTCTCTCTCTTCTCTCTCTCATTTGAAGTGGGCGGCAATGGTGCCCGAGTCCCCGTTCAAAACCCGATTTTAAATAATCTGAAAAACAGCTTCTAGCCGTACGGCTTCTTTCTCCATCTCATGCCGGGCGGCTTCATTCGCTCCGAGCATAAATTACAATCCTGCCCGGACCTTCCACTTGGGCATGCAATTTCCGTTATCTTTTAACCAAGATAACATCTTTTCAAAATATCCCTTATCTCTTTAGCAATCAAGCTTTATTTCCGCTTAATTCCGTTATAACGGGATAACACTAGTGACAACCTCCGAATTGTCAGAACTCTAAACTTGTGCTACCTCTATCCGCGAATAGTGACGTATGCCCAAGTCATTCCAACTTGTGCTACCTCTATCCGCGAATAGTGACGTATGCCCAAGTCATTCCAACTTGTGCTACCTCTATTCGCGAATAGTGACGTATGCCCAAGTCATTCCAACTTGTGCTACCTCTATCCGCGAATAGTGACGTATGCCCAAGTCATTCCAACTTGTGCTACCTCTATCCGCGAATAGTGACGTATGCCCAAGTCATTTCAACTTGTGATACCTCTATCCGCGAATAGTGACGTACGCTCAAGTTTCCCAACTTAAGTTACCTCTATCCCCGTCATAAAGAGATAGTGCCGTAAGCTCTAGCTTCCTCAGGTGACAGCCTCCGAATTGTCAAAATCTCAAGGATCCTAGACATCGTTCCTAACTATCTAGTGATGCTTGAACTACGATCAAGGCTTGATTCCTCCGGGATACGTAGGTAGCCTTTTATAAAAGGTCCAGCCATTCGACCACTTTGGTCACCCTGTTTCTTTGTCACTCCTCAGTGATAAAGCGCCCCCTCATAAAAGTTCAAATATTCGACCACCTGGGTCACTCCTAGCATGTCCCCAGTAGGATCAATTGCTTGACCTCCTAGGTCATTTTCTCTTCTATGTCCCCCAGCAAGAGACCAGTTTCTCTTCTTCCTCCCCCAGCGGATCCTAATTCCGAACTACGGCCTGGCTTGATTCCTCCGGGATACGTAGGTAGCCTTCCAAAAGGTTCAGCCACTCGACCACCTTGGTCTCCCAATCCGTCTCGGCATTCGCCAGATCGGATCCTTTTCTATCGACAACCCCACTCGCCTTGCAAGTGACGTTGCCGAGGGGCTTCTGTAAGTACCCAAATCTGGCTCATGCCTTCCGGTTAATTTTCCCGACATTTCGGTAAATTTCCCGGTAATTCCCCGGACCTTCCTAGTGTTCCGGAAATGTCCTGGAACAGTCCAAATTTAAATTAGGGCTGTAAGGAGCCTTCCTAATTAAGAAAACACGTTTTTCTTAATTAGGGAGAAGCTTCTAGAATGATGCCACCTTGCATGGTTCTAGAATGCTGAGTCATTGTGGATAAGACCGCACGGCCTCATTAGCTCGCTGCCTCATGCCGCACGGCTTCATTAGCCTTATCCAGACTGCCTATAAATAGAGCCCTCCTCTACCCATTTCAACAACAACAACAACAACACCAACAATCACACACACACTCCATAGCAGTCCAGACGTGAAGAAAAACCCTTGAAGGCTCAAGAAGGCGAAGAAGAAGCTCAAGAAGCCATCTCCCTCCTCCTTGAAGACCCAAGAAGAACCTCTCCTCCTAGCTCCGTCCGAAGAAGCGAAGGAAACGATTGGTAACCTCGCACGCCCTAACCTTGCATTTTAATTGATATACTTGCTCATTGCATTCATATATCTTGCTTGGGACTTGGCATTTATTCATAAAGATCATATCTTTATCACCCCCTTTCCCCTTTGCATGCATTAAGACCTCATTTGTCATAAAAATGTAGTCTTTTTCATAAAGGTGCATCCTTTGCACCTAAAATCCCTATTTTCCAATAAAAATGTCATCTTTATGCATATAAAGATCAAATCTTTTTCAATGAAAACGCATCCTTTGCATCAAAACCCCTTTTTCAATGCATCATTTGCATAAAAATCAAATCTTTATGCATCATTTGCATAAAGATCATTTCTTTAAATCAAAAAGCATCATTTGCAACCTAAAAATGTCATCTTTTCATTAAAGAGTCATTTTTTTATCATGCATTTCCCCTTTCCCCCAACCTTGGAACGGACCGGTGTAAAAGTTCTCATCTTTGCATCGTTCCTTCCATTAAAGGTTCATGATTTCTTTAGGAAAAGGATAACCTTGAACCCTATATCTCCGATTATCGCTTAAGAATGAGTATGAAGCCTTTATACGAGCTCAACCGTCTTAAAGCGTAGGATTGATGGGCTAAGGACATTCCTTCCTAAAGAACCTCATCTTTGACCCAAAAGAGAGTCATTCTCTCGATCTCGCAAGTCCCAAGGGTCCCGAGGCTTAAAAATGCGATGATCATAAGTCATAAGATGAGGACGGGGTCATAATCCCAAATACATAAATTCCAAGGAATCCCGAGCGACAACCAACAAATGGTTTGTACGTCCGGAAGATAACTTGGGACATTCCCCCCCCTTATTTTCAAACACATGCACACAAAGAAAGCACGCAAGCAAACACGATTAATGAAATCTAGGGAGACTTGCTCCGGCAAGGCACTTTGGGTGAACGCCAAACGTTCTTCCCAAGGGGTAACTTAACCTCCGAACCCATAAAACCTTTTTTTCAAAGTTTTGAGGTAATCAAAATGGCGTGGCGACTCCGTTTTTCAAATAACTCGGATGTCTTCAAACTCGCGTGAATTTCAATAAACAAAAATTTTGGGCACACATTCACACCATCCCTAATCTTTCGTGCTGCCATGACAACCCTTTGTGGGTTGTTATTGTTTGTTTCCAAGCCCTAGTTTTTCAAGGCTGTCTTCTTTACTCGTTTGTGAGCTGTTCTCTGTAACATCTCCTTTGTAATGGAATCAATATTTGCATTTGTGTTGTATGCTTTTACCAATTTGAATAAATCTCGAGCTGTTTGTGTTATCTCTTTTGCTCTCTTGTAGTTGTGAATGTAGTTTTTTAAATTTGCTAACCCCCCAACTCATTATAAATATCACATTTGATTTCTCAACGATTTGTAATTGAAATTGGATAATTTGGCCCTAGTTCTGTTGCGCCCTAATCTGCAAAGTGCAGAAATATTTTGAGCCTTTTGTCTTGAAAGTGTTGTTGCGTGTTGTGTGCTTTATTGAATGGGGGGGGGATTTACCATACAACTGATAATTTAAGTTTTCAGTTGTATGGTCGATGGGGAGGTCGCCGGAGTTGATCGCGTTCTTAGTATTTTAGTTGACAACTAAGAATTTACTGATAAGTTAAATTCTCAGTTGTTTGGTCGTCAGAGAGGTTGCCGGAGTTGATCGTGTTCTTAATAGTTTAGTTGACAACTGAGAACTTAATGATAAGTTAAGTTCTCAGTTGTTTGGTCCTCGGAGTTGATCATGTTCTTAGTAGTTTAGCTGACAACTGTGAACTTACTGATAAGTTCTCAGTTGTTTGATCGCCGAAGTTGATCGTGTTCTTAGTGAAGACAACTGAGAACTTAAATGATAAGTTAAGTTCTCAGTTGTTTGGTCGCCGAAGTTGATCGTCGCCGGAGTTAATCATGTTCTTAGTAGTTTAGTTGACAACTGAGAACTTAACTTTAAGTTCTCAGTTGTTTGGTCGCTGAAGTTGGTGGTCGCCAGAGTTAATCGTGTTCTTAGTAGTTTAGTTGACAACTGAGAACTTACTGATAAGTTAAGTTCTCAGTTTCTTGGTCGCCAGAGAGGTCGCCAGAGTTGGTGGTCGCTGGTGTTGATCGTGTTATTAGTAGTTTAGTTGACAACTGACAAACTTACTGATAAGTTAAGTTCTCAGTTGTTTGGTCGCCGGAGAGATCGCCGGTGTTGATCGTGTTATTAGTAGTTTAGTTGATAACTGAGAACTTAACTTCAACTGAGAACTTACTGACAAGTTAAGTTCTCAGTTGTTTGATCGCCGTGGTAAAAAAAAAAATTGCCAGAGTTGCTCGCCGGAGTTGATGGTTGCCGGAGTTGTTGACTGAAGAAAATGAGGAGGGGTGACCTAATGTGATGGTGATTGGAGAAAAAGTAAATTGATAAACAAGGTGGATTTAGTAAAATGATGGGAGAGTGAACTTAGTAAAATGAGAAATCGAGTGTACTTATTAAGTTATGAATTATATGGTTAGATGAAATATTACTTGTCTTATTAGAAAAAATTGATAAATTTGAGAAATTATATGGTAAATCCCTCTTTTTGCATATATTAATTTGGTCATGGTTTCAAATTTTTAAGAAACCTAATAATATTAATTTTAACAAAATTTAATTAAATCGGACGGGGCGGGTCCAAAGCAAGTATGGGCCAAAACCGAGATATAGAGCCCCACGTCGGACCGAGTTATACATTTCTCACCCAAACGAGTTCCCCCAGAACTAGGGTTTATTAGAGGTTTCTTCTACCTTCTCCGATTCAAGAAAAAGAAGAAGAAATCTGTTCGCACAATCCGAAGCAGCAGCAGCCATGGCAAGCACTAAAGTCCAGCGTATCATGACCCAACCCATCGTATTAACCTACAATTTTCCCTTTCATTTTCATCATTTCTACTTCCAGTTTTTTTTTTTTTTGTTCAAGATTATTGCTATAATTACTGACTTGTTTGTAATGTTTTCTGTTTGTTGTTTGTGGGTACGGTAATTCTTTCAGAACCTGATCTTCAGGTTCCTCCAAAGTGTAAGTTGCATTTTTTGATTTTACCCAAATCATTTTATTTTTTTTGCAATTTCTTGCCCTAATTTATGTTGAATTGTTGATCTTGGCTTATGTGTTTTTTGTGTGGGTGGATTTAAACAGAAAGCTCGCATCCAGATTTGGCTATTTGAGCAGAAGGACTTGAGGATCGAAGGACGTATTATTGTATGCTTACTTTCTTACACTTAATATTGGCTATGACTGTATATCTAATGATTATTTGCTTGATTAATTATCCATATATACACACAGAGGTCTACTTGCATTGGTGTACTTTTTATGCCTTGGTCTATGATATTGATTGTTATAATGTTTGTTTTGATAGTTACTTGGTTTTAATTCATTTTTATTTTCAGTTTCTGTAGCTATATCATGAAGTTCTCTTTTTTTGAACCAAAATCCCCCGTAGAGAACTTGAAGTGTATAAGTTGCTGGTCAGTGTGGGTGGGGCTGTGGGTGAGGGGCCGAGCTTTGAAACCCAATCCTCCTCCAAATCACCTAATTTTTTAAAGGCATGCCACCGAACTAGTGTATCTGTAGGGGATTAGGGCTCTTTTTTAATCATACAATCTATGCATGCTAGGCTTAAAGGGAAATTATCTCACAAGTTCTTGACGTCCAAAGTTGGAGAGGCCTCTGATTTATATAAAAATAAAATTATTTTCTCAGTATAGGGTCATAAGTGACATGTATAGGTAAGTAAATATAGTTACGGAGAGAGTGGCCAACTCTTCATTCTCATTTGTCCGACTTGCAGAATAGAACGTGTCAACAACTCAAATGAGCCTCCACCCCAACTAATCTAGTGCAGTTGACATGTGTCCCTTTCTACTATCTAGTTTGCGGGGTCTTAACTCCTTAGTAACAGAAATAGCTTAGAAGGACAGGTGTAAGCATCTCTATGTTGGGACAAGCTTTGACCAATTGGGTATTTTCTAAGCTGTTGAAAGAGACGACAGAAGGATGAAGATTCATATTGGGATGGGAAGGAAAAAAGAACAATAACAAGTAATCTGTACCATATTGTGGTAGAAGTTTAGAAGGAAAATTATATCATTTTCTTCCTTAATCTACACCCATTATTATCCTATCAAATGATTGTAAGGAAAAAAGAACATAATCTCACTGTTGGATTTTCTTTCTGTGTGTGTGCGAGGTAATGGCATTGGTTTACTGTTTGACATGTTTCTAATGCTGGGGGAATTGTGTTGTATCATTCTCACATGTGAAGCTAATTATGATTTTGTAAATTCCTTTTCTTTTGGGGGCGAGTCAAGGAAAGATGGTATGGTAGTTTATGCCTAACCGACTGACAAAGATGAGTTGACTGCCACTAGAGCTTTGGACAATAGGAAAAAATAATTTCTATATAGCATATGCCATGTAATTGAGACAAAGGTTTCGGTTGATTTGAGGTAAATGTCTAAGCCCCCTAAAGTAGGGGGAGGGGTGAATATTTCTCAGGTTGTTAAAAAATGAGATCGAGTCAAGGAAAGATGGTATGGTAGTTTATGCCGAACTGACTGACAAAGATGAGTTGACTGCCAAAAGTGCTTTGGACAATAGGAAAAAATAATTTCTATATAGCATATGCCATGTAGTTGAGACAAAGGTTTCAGTTGATTTGAGGTAAATGCCTAAGCCCCCTAAAGTAGGGGGAGGGATGAATATTTCTCAGGTTGTTAAAAAATGAGATCGAGTCAAGGAAAGATGGTATGGTAGTTTATGCCTAACCGACTGACAAAGATGAGTTGACTGCCACTAGAGCTTTGGACAATAGGAAAAAATAATTTCTATATAGCATATGCCATGTAATTGAGACAAAGGTTTCGGTTGATTTGAGGTAAATGTCTAAGCCCCCTAAAGTAGGGGGAGGGGTGAATATTTCTCAGGTTGTTAAAAAATGAGATCGAGCAACAACTATGTTCCATGTTGCACTAGACTATTGGAAATTTCAGAGGAATTATATTCTATATGATGACTGCAGTAAGAAGTATGGAATGTCTAAGATTTGGAAATATTCGATAGCTTAGGATAATTAGGAAATGTGTTATGCCTCACTGATGATAAATGCCAGCTGATTTATTTATCAATTTTTGCAGTTGTATATCATAGACTCCTATATAAAAAAGAAGGTATATTATAGCAAGAGGATTAACTAGGAAAATTAATTACAACTCAGGATATATTGAGCCCGCTGTGACTTGTGAGAGCCTTAGATTTGGAACTAAAGAGATGGATCCTCAGATTTGATTCTAGAACTGATATACTTGCATCATAGGTGATATGTACACACGAAACTGGTTAGAGCTTTTTAAGTTTTCTTTGTTTGACGAAAGTCAACGAGAAAACAAGCATGATGGTGTATTATTTGAGGAGTCTTTAACTAAGAAGCGTTTTGTCTTTGATGATCCATTTGGCTGCCAAAACATTTCAAAGACATGCTTGTAATGTGAGCCAGTAGAAGTTGTGATTGTTGAATATTTTAGGTTGAAAAGGTTGTTTCGTTGATTTTCTAGCCAAAACTATTGGGTTTTGTAGACATTGTTTTGATTAGAGAATAATCCTCAGAAAGTGAAGCAAAACGGATGAAAAATGCAGGTGGTTATTGGTCTACGTTGCTCACTCAGTTTATGGCTTACTCGAATTATGGGAAAGTCACACACAAACATGCACAACACACACACATACACATATAGAGATTTCGTTGGCATCAATATATTTGTTCAAACTACACACCCATGCTCTTCAAACCTTGTTTCACTATTGAAGCTTTGTTAGTTTAGGGTTCTGGTTAAACTAGAAAGAAAAATACAATGTGTTGGGGAGGAAGATGAAAGGGAGAGGGAGGCTTCATACAACAACAAAGCCTTGATATCAAGGGGAGAAAAGGCTTTATATATTTTAGAATTTGTGGGAGAAAATTGTTCCTGCTAGATAAGGAGGCATAAGAATCTTCTAATCAACTTTTGTTCCGATTTCTTGGGATAGGCTGATATCATGTGAATCCTTTTCTGTTGTCCAGTTTGGTGTTCCAATATAAGGTCAACGGACAAGTTTTGCTCTCCATGTTAGTTTGGTCCTCCTTTACATCTAGTCCTGATTGTTGGAATTGGTGTATATTGTGGGCGATGTTGCCAACTATTTGAGCGATTTTCTCTGATTTTATATCCTATTACTCCCTCCTCTAAATGAATGTCCAAATTTCATTTAAGGGACATTCTGGAAATGTTTACATTTTGTGCTATTAAATGGCAAATATGCAATAATATTCTTGTTTTCCACTTTCATACATTTAGTTTTGCAAGTATAAAGTGACTAGCGAAAAAAATTGGTAAAAACATTTAGGGGCAAAGTTTTTCCAAAAAAGACATTAATTTTGGGATTTTTTCTTGAAAATGGACATTCATTTAGGGACGAAGGGAGTAATATAGTTGTTAAAGGCTCTTGCCCGGCTCACCTCTTTCGCGCCTTTGGGGCCGAGAGATTCTTGGGTTTCAGGCAGGCGATTGCGTGGCCCAAACCCCCTTTTCCGTATATGACGAGGCGCTAGAGGCATACCCCTTTTGTTAAGCGCTTAAATTTGTATTTTATTTGCTAAAACTACGTAGTTTTGGGGCTGTTTAGGGCCTTTTTTAGTTCAAAACGATGTACTTTTGGGGGAAAAACAGAGATGTAAGTACGACGACATTCCCTAATTACGGGAAACTGAACATGAGTATGAGACTGAAAAGGGATGTGACCTGACCTGGGAGTGGATGATGGCATTGGGAGTTACAATGGAGGATGAATCTTTTATTTTGGAAAGTTTCTCCTCTTCTTTCTGTTTTTTTTCCAATTTATTGAAGTTGTTTTTTTCTATTTTAATTCCTTTCTTCCTTCATACTTGTCTTAAAATTATCACGTTTGGGAGACAGAATTTCCACTTTTGGGCAGTTAAAATGTGTTATTTTGTGGCTATTTTAAAGGTGCAAATCTGACCTTTGTTTAATGCACTAATTTTGTTCATAACATGTTTTAAGCTTTGTTTAACGCACACATATAGACTAGTTTTCTTGATCATCAATTTTTGTTCCATTTTCCCTCCTTACCCGCCTTTCGGCCCCCTTTCAGTCGCCTCGTCTTTCACATTTTTAGTTAGGTCTCGCCCGTCGCTCAATGTTTCACCTTTAATAATTGTGTTGACATTCATTGTTGTGTGGATTTGCTTATGTTTGAATTTTATGCTTCCTAGTTCCACCACAATCATTTTCTCATTTCAGCTATGCCCATGGCCTATGTTTCCTGGACTCGGGTATGGGTATCGATTCGGGTGTTGGATTTAGTTTTCCTTAAAAAATTGGACACGGGGACACTGTCCTAAATTTGGACAAGGGTACGAGTATATGCCAATAACAAAATATATCGAGTCTATTTATGTACTTTGCTTACCATAAAAATAGTCTTATTAATATTTTTGTACAAAAGTATCATTTTATAATTTTATTTCTAAATAAAATTATAATTTTAATGAAATTTGGCTAAGATATAATGTATAATTAAGTAAAACACTAACATTAAAATTTGTAAAATCTTTATAAATGAAGTCAACTCACTCCTTTTTTTCTTTCAATTTTTCTTGCCGTATCCAACTGAAAACCGGGTGTTGAGTATGGATTTCATACCCATGTCGGTGTCGTGTTGTGTCAGACACACGGGTACTTCAGCATATTTGAATAGCCCGAGTAACATAGCCCATGGCCCAAACATTTGCTTTCTTAGCTGCCCAACATCTTGTTCTCCAACTTCCTGCTATATGCATATCATGTAACATTCGGGAGGCACTTCTCCCCTTCACCCTACTTGATTTATCTATGACTAACACCATCTCCTACCTTCCTATCTTGATGAATAATCTATTGTATAAATGAGGGAGGGGTTTGCTACAGTGGTATGAACAGTTCCAAGCAGCGAAATTCCCATTTTGCCCTCATACATTTGTCCCTTTCCCATTTTGCCCTTATTTTTTTTTTAAATTTAAAAAAAAAAATTGAAAAAAAAATCACGTGGCCTTGGACACGGGCATGTACTAGTTGGTCCTAAATAGCAAAACGATCCCTTTGAGGTAAGTAATTGGTTTTGCTTGTAGCTGAGCAATGATTGTATTACCAAGCTTTTCTGTAAGCAATAATTTGATGATATTGTTTTTCTACCTCACTCTTTGTTTTGGCTAGTTTATGTTAGTTTGCTTTCCGATTCTATAACCACGTGCTTTAATTTTAAGATTCTGTATATATCATACTTGATGTTTTTCGTATGTGTTTTTGTTCTTTCTTTGTAAGGGGTTTGATGAGTACATGAACTTGGTTCTTGATGAAGCTGAGGAAGTTAGCATAAAGAAGAAGACCAGGAAGCATCTAGGTTCCTAAGAACGTTCTTTCTTACTCCATCCATCCCAAAATGAATGACCAAAAAAATTTCAAATTCGCTCTTGATCAAGAGCAATTTTTTTTTTAATTGGTCATTCATTTGGGGACGAAGATAGTAATATTTTCTGTTCCTTTCCTGTTAAAATGCATTTTTCTTTTCGGTTAGGTTGTCGCCTCCCTCCGCCCCAAATAAATGTCCATTTTTGAGTTTAAGGAAAAATTAAGGAAGTTGACATTTAAGCAATTTCATGTAGCATATATACATATATGTCCTCAATGATCTCACCATATATTTAAACAATTTTTTTAGCATCTATACATAAATGTCCCCAGTGATCTCATCATATTACATTCTCAGCACGAGAGTAAAACTAAAACATTATGATTGCCAATGAGCTTTATGTAACTTCACCCAAAAATGGTCATTCATTTCGGGCAAATATTGTTAAAATGGACATTAATTTGGGGATGGGGAGGGAGTAGCAATCATTTTATGCTCACTTCCTTCTTCGATGTCTTCAATCTTAGTGACGTTAACTTGTTGATTTTGTAGGTAGGATCCTTTTGAAAGGGGATAACATTACGCTGATGATGAACACGTATGTATATTTTTGTTAACTACATTTTGAAATTCAAGTGGCAGCAAGTATTTAGCATTGTATAATGCAGGCAATCGAAAATAGTTTATTATATAAACTGTTTTTCTGTTTTTTGTTTTCAGGGGAAAGTAACTGCAAGCAGCTGTGGTTGATACATTACCTCTCTGCACTTAAAAGCATATATTTTGCATTGTATGCAAGCAATCTAATGTGGATGATTGAGTGACAATCGGTACTAAGTAGGATCTGAACAATTGAAGGTTTGAACAAATATTTAATGTATTTCCTTTTCATTCGTATCTTTAATTTTGATTATTTCTCAAAAGAGTGGAAAGTGTATTTGACTTCATTTTAGGGGTTGGTATTGAATTTTAATAAAGTGCTTTCAACTTAAAACCAATTGGTGCCCAACTTGTACTGGTTGGCGGGCATGGGTAGCAAGGAGGGTTCATCGTGGGCTGTTGTTGGGTCTACACGTGTATAGAGACAACTTTGATAGCATGATAAATTACAAGGTTCCACCTTAAAATATGCCAAGGAGTGCAGTACAAGATTATTATATGTTATACGAGTCTTTGTTTATTTTTGATAAGGGATAATGTTTCTAACAAATTTAACCCCCATATTGGCCCTCACCCAAGACTTCATTCTAAGCCAGGTTTCAACAGTGGATTTGAAAACCCCATGCAAGCTATATTGCCACATTTTCCTTTGAGTGAGTCATCATGCGCATTGCCCCACATGCATGTTATGATATTATTAGTATCATTAAATATGCATTTTTACATCTAACTGACATGATATTACTATTATCATTAAATATACATTTGTACATATAACTGACATGATATTTTGCAATAAATTATTTGAATAATGTTATGTTGATTCAAATTCCTAACTACTTTATATGATTAATTGTGTCAACCCAAATTGGACCACACACAAAAATGAAATATTGGAAGAAACTACTCCAATATCGGGTAGTCCGATATGCGCAAGTTTTTATTTTGTTTTCTTACGTATTATTCCACATTTCTGACAAAGAATAGTCCCCTCTTCAACGATGGAATGAGTTGGGATTAAATCACGTTCATATCTACCCCACCAATGGAGGATTTTTTTTTTAAAATAATGGAAAACATCTAATTTTTTGTTATTCCAAAATAATAGTATTAGAAAGCATATAATTTTTTGTTATTCCAAAATAAAAGTATTAGAAAAATGATACATAGCTTTGCTGGCTGTCACACGATCCAAACGAAAATCAATTCAAACTAGTGACTTATTCGGGTCACAATTATAAATATTCTTTTTCCCGTCTTATCTTCTCAATAAAATAACAAAAAACTATTTATGATTTCAATCATATTTGATACAATACTCGGCATCAATATAATCATTGTCGTGTGTCATGCATGTAACATTTTTTTTTAAAGTTACATGCATGACACACGAAGACGATCAATCTTACCCGTTGATTCTGATGTAGGGGTGGGACTCGGCTCCTTAATGCTAATGAGGAATCTTTGTAAGGCCAAGACGGAAAGGGCAACTTTGTTGGCAAATATTGAGCCTTGGGTAAAAAAAAAACTAGGTATAAGAGTAAAAATACAGGTTTGCACAGATTTTGAAGCTTTGTGAAAAAAAAAAAATTACTCTTATACCTGGGTATAATAGTAATAATAGTGTTATAACTTCGATAAAGGAGTGTACTTTGTAATATAATATGTAATGTTTTTATTAATTTTTAAGAAAATATAAAAAATTATGAAAAAAAAAACTCTTATACCTAGATATAATACCTAGATATAAGACTAATTCTAGTCTTATACTTTAAGATACATAAGCGGATTGTTTGATATAATATGAGATTTTTTTTATTTATAAGAAAAGGTGAAAAATTGGGGGAAAAAACTCTTATAACTAGGTATAAGAGTAATTCTAGTTTTATACACTTGGTTATATAAGCGGACGAACAAGGATAGTGCTGAAAATGAATTTATGTGAAATTTTAAATCTGACGTAGGTATTAATTATGCGTAAAATCTAAGGAGAAACGCGTTTCTCCTAAGCGCTTAGGAGAAACGTGTTTCTCCTTAGCGGTTTATTAACGGGTTTAATTGAACGTTTAACGAACCGGTTTCTTAACCGGTTTAATTAAAACATGTTTGCCCTAAGTTCAATACCAAAACGAAATCAGTAGCAAGGGAACCCCAGTTGAATATCCAAACTATATCCAGAAATCAGTAGCAAGCGAAATCAGTAGCAATCGAAGGAATTATGGAAAATCCAGCTGATGAAATCAGGAGCAAGCGAAAATCCGACTGTAAGTTCACATGTTATTATTGTTTTGGTTCGCATTTTCATAAATTTCTGGATATATTAAGCATACTCATCTGTATATGAATTTAACAATGTGTTTTAGTTTGAAATTTACAATTTCTGTGTATCTATTTTGTGTTTTATGTTTAACGATTTATCATTCTACTTAGTATTGTCTCTTGGCTTTTAATTCATAATTTTTGTCATGATTAACAATGTGTTTTAGTATTGTCTCTTGGCTTTTAATTCATAATTAAAAAGGTTACGGATATAAATTAAAAAGCTTACGGATATGAATTAAAAAGGTTCTTGATATCAATTAAAAAGGTTACGGTTATAAATTAAAAAGCTCGGTTATCCTTTCAAAAGGTTACGGTTATCCTTTCAAAAGGTTCTAGCTATATATTTTCAAAAGGTTACGGATAACATTTCAAAAGGTTACGGATATCCTTTCAAAAGCTTCGGATATCCTTTCAAAAGGGTTACGTATATTTATGTTTTACTCATTAATTAATTACTTTTTCTTAAATAATAGAAGAACCTTTTTAATTATTTGTGTATATTTTCTGGATATCATTTTGAAAGTTTTTGGATATTCAATTGTTTGTTTCTGGATATTCAATTGTTTCTAGTTATTCATTTGTTGATATTTTCTGGATATTCATTTGCTTGTTTCTGGGCTATTCAATTGTTTGTTTCTGGATATTCATTTGCTTGTTTCTGGATATTCATTTGTATGTTTCTAGATATTCATTTGTGGATATTTTCTGGATATCATTTTGAAAGTTTCTTGATATTCATTTGTGTAGTTTCTGGATATGCATTTTGATAGTTTCTGGATATTCATTTGTATGTTTCTGGATATTCACTTCATTTATTTACGGATATCCTTTTTATTTTTTATTTTTTTTATGTTTTGTAGCTGCAAATTTAAATAAAGGTGAAGGTAGTAAGAAGCATAAGAAGAATCAATTAAGTGAAGGTCAAGTTAAGAACTCTAATAAGAAATCAACAGTGGATGTGGTTGAAAGTGGTAAGTAACGGGCATTTGAACATTGTTGTGTCCCAAAAAGGCTTATTGATCTTTGTTTAACCGATGCTCAGAAAGAAGATGTTAAATCTATAGGTTTTGGTGGACTATTAGAACTTAAGTTGAATAGATTGCCAACAGGGGGAATTGTGGAATATCTTGTTGAAAGATTTGATCCAGGAAGCTTTATTCAGAGAATCAAGAATAACAAGTATTATATAACCACAAATGATGTTTTTGATATTCTTTGTCTTCCAAGGAACTTAAAAAAAGAGAGGATAAATTGTTCAATAGGAATTGACAAAGAGTTGAGCGCACGATATAAAAATACTTTTGGGAAAGTTAAAGATGGTATTCCGGCCGTCGCTTGGTCAACGCATCAAAGAACTACTGATGGAGGTGATGAGTTTAAACGCCTCTATGTATTGTTTCTTTGTCGGTTTCTTTCTTGCACCGGTAGTAACAAAGGCCGTTGATTGTTCTTTGTTGGCATTGGTTGAAGATGTTACTCAAATCAAAAAGTTTGATTGGTGCCAATTTGTATTGAATAAGTTATCGATGGTGTTAGGAAGTTTAAGGCTTCTTACGGCAGTAAAGTGAGGTGTTGCGGTGGTTGTGTGGCAATTCTTTTAATAGCTTACTTTCATAGATTTCCATATTTGCGTAAACATGAACCAACCGCACGTCCTTTGATTCAACATTGGACTCAAGAGAAAATTTCTGTCAGTGGCCGGGAATGAAGCTAAGATTGGTTGGGGTGGAGTTCTTTATTTGGATAATGTTTATCCTATTACAAGCTATGAGGATGATTTGGATGAAGGACGGATTAGATTGCCGATTGATCTTGCTCCTTTTGTTGAGGATGTAAGTCATCCTACAAAAATACCTGCAAGTGAAAATGTTCCGAGAAGTTTTGGATTACGTTAAGAGTCACCGGAAATATTTCGAATGATATTAAAGTTGCTATCAATGCTCACATTGCAAGGATTTCAAAAATTGATAAGGGGAAAGAAAAAGTTAATAATGATGATGTTGAGAAAGGATCTGCTGAAGAGGAGGATTTGGTTGGTGATAGTGAACCTTGGGAAAGTCAGGTTTTTGATTACATTGATGATATTATTGATAAATTGAAAACTTCAAAAGATGAGCTGAAGGAGAAAGGGAAGGTTGGACCATTGCCAACATTTAGGATTCTTTCACAGAGTCAAGGATCTGAGCATACAGAGTCTGATGATAATGTTGAAAAATTTCAGAATTTTGATGACAGATATGTGCATGAGCATTATGAGGATCAAGATGTTACCAATGTTGATCAACCAACTGAAGATCAATCTGCAGAGCATCAAATTGCTGGCTTAATACAGAGGATCAAGTTACTGATACCCATCTGTTAAAACAACCAATGATTGAGCCTATGTCTGTTATTAAAGAAGTTGACGTGGAAGAAGAATATTCTTCACAAATTTTTGGTGCTATTGATAATTTGGTTGAATTTTTTTTTCAACATGGTGTTAATGGTGAGAAGTTTGACAAGATGTTAGATGAAGTGCATTTGGAACCTGTGAATGGTGAGATTATTCTTTCATCTGAATTCATGGTGAAGAATAAGGAAGTAATGATTGGTATGCCAAAGATAAAGATGGAAGTGGTTGATTATTGCTTCTCAAAATTGATTCTTCCAGAGTCAAAAAAGTAATATCCCCTTTTTATTTCAATATTATTACAGTTGAAATTAAATATGTTATTCAAATTTTAATATTATTTTTTTTTTCAGTGCTTTTTTTCAGTTTAATGATTTCTTTGGACTGGAAGCAGACGATATTTTGAGTATGAGAGAAGACACAGATATCACAGGTGCAATTGTGAATGCTTGGGCAATGTTGTTGAACAAGCTGGAACATAAAAAAGGTGTAATGAAGAGATTTATGTTTGGTGTTGACCATTCTGTAAGTTTACTTTTTTTCAACAACTTACAAGTATATATCGATTGCAGGGTATATATCCATGAAATTTCTTTAAGATATTGTTTATCATTTATATTAACAGGCTACTTGGGCGAAACGTTCTTTGAGTGCTCGTGTTGGTGTTGCAGATATGCTTCAAACTTTTTTGTATTGGAAAAATGATGTTAATGTAGATGGGAATGTAATGGATCTGAAAGAAGTAGATCATGTATGTATTTTCATTTGTCAATACATTTCTGGATATCATATTGAAAATTTCTGGATATACTTTATGGTATTTCTGGATATATGCATGACCAAGGCCTAGGCCAAGGCCAAGGCCTATGCCATGGCCAAAGTAATTTCTGGATATACTTTATGATATTTCTGGATATACTTTATGGTATTTCTGGATATATCCATGACCAAGGCCTAGGCCAATGCCTATGGCATGTCATAGTAATTTCTGGATATACTTTATGGTATTTCTGGATATACTTTATGGTATTTCTGGATATACTTTATGTTATTTCTGGATATATCCATTACCAAGGCCTAGGCCAAGGCCAAGGCCTATGCCATGGCCAAAGTAATTTCTGGATATACTTTATGGTATTTCTGGATATACTTTATGGTATTTCTGGATATCCTTTCAAAAGGGTTCTGTATATTTATGTTTTACTCATTAATTAATTACTTTTTCTTAAATAATAGAAGAACCTTTTTAATTATTTGTGTATATTTTCTGGATATCATTTTGAAAGTTTTTGGATATTCAATTGTTTGTTTCTGGATATTCAATTGTTTCTAGTTATTCATTTGTTGATATTTTCTGGATATTCATTTGCTTGTTTCTGGCTATTCAATTGTTTGTTTCTGGATATTCATTTGCTTGTTTCTGGATATTCATTTGTATGTTTCTAGATATTCATTTGTGGATATTTTCTGGATATCATTTTGAAAGTTTCTTGATATTCATTTGTGTAGTTTCTGGATATGCATTTTGATAGTTTCTGGATATTCATTTGTATGTTTCTGGATATTCACTTCATTTATTTCTGGATATACTTTATGGTATTTCTGGATATACTTTATGGTATTTCTGGATATACTTTATGTTATTTCTGGATATATCCATTACCAAGGCCTAGGCCAAGGCCAAGGCCTATGCCATGGCCAAAGTAATTTCTGGATATACTTTATGGTATTTACGGATATACTTTATGGTATTTCTGGATAGTCACCTAATATATTTCTGGATATACTTATTTTTTTGCAGTTTTTTTTCCCATACTTTAAGGGAAGCAATAAAGGTGGGCACTTTACACTATATGTGTACAACATGGCTTCAAAATCCATTCACTATTTTGACAACCTTTCAATGAATCAAGCAAAAAAAATTGAAGTTGTGAAACTTACGAAAGCATTGGTATATGTTTTGAAACTTACGAAAGCAGTTTTATATTTTTCATTTTTGTTTTCATTGGTTATCTAATATTTTATACTTTAAATGTTTTCAGTATGTGCCTATGAAAGGTTTTTTGAAGAAGATTGATCATCCATGTTATAATGATTTTGAAGACAAAAAAACATATAAATTTGAATACATGGAATGTGATTGGGTTCTTAAAGAAAATCATGTTAACCATGATTGTGGAGTTTATGTGATGTCTGAGATGAATGATTTTCAAGGATCAAAGTACTCATGCCCTGAGTTATGTCAGGTACTATTAAAGTTTTTTTTATTCATATTTATATTATATGAGTTTGTATATATATGTTTTAACAATTTTTTTTTTTTTTACTTTGTAGGATAAACAAAGGATCCGTCTACGAGCTGAAATTCTTTCAACACTTTTGCTTAGTCAATTGAACAGAGATAAGCATAATTTAATGATTGAAACAAACACTTTTGAAAAAGAGAAGAAAACAAAAAGAACAGAAGAACAAAGTAATGTACAAGATTCATAGGTGTATGTAATTATGTAATTAGGAATTTGGTTTGGTGATGTAATTAATGTACTTTAGTGAATTGATATTTTACGGATATTCATATTGAAAGTTTACGGATATGCATATAGATAGTTTACGGATATACATTTTTGATATGCTTTATGGTATTTGTGGATATATCCATGACAAAGGCCATTTAAAATTTCTTGATATCAATTAAAAATGTGTTTTAGTATTGTCTCTTGGCTTTTAATTCATAATTAAAAAGGTTACGGATATAAATTAAAAAGTTTACGGATATATATTTTCAAAAGGTTACGGATAACATTTCAAAAGGTTACGGTTATAAATTAAAAAGCTTACGGATATCCTTTCAAAAGGTTGGATATCCTTTCAAAAGGTTACGGCTATATATTTTCAAAAGGTTCGGATAACATTTCAAAAGGTTACGGATATCCTTTCAAAAGCTTACGGATATCCTTTCAAAAGGGTTACGGATATTTATGTTTTACTCATTAATTAATTACTTTTTCTTAAATAATAGAAGAACCTTTTTAATTATTTGTGGATATTTTACGGATATCATTTTGAAAGTTTTTGGATATTCAATTGTTTGTTTACGGATATTCAATTGTTTCTAGTTATTCATTTGTGGATATTTTACGGATATTCATTTGCTTGTTTCGGCTATTCAATTGTTTGTTTCTAGATATTCATTTGCTTGTTTACGGATATTCATTTGTATGTTTCTAAATATTCATTTGTGGATATTTTACGGATATCATTTTGAAAGTTTCTGGATATTCATTTGTGTAGTTTCTGGATATTCATTTGTGTAGTTTCTGGATATGCATTTTGATAGTTTCTGAATATTCATTTGTATGTTTCTGGATATAAAATTGAAAGAAAACAAACTAAGTAAATTATTTTAAATATAATTACAAAAAAAAAAAACAACAATAACAACAAAAAACAACAAAAAAAAACCAACAATAACATCAACATCCCCTAATTCGCATCATTGATTTCTGTCATATGCTGCTCTAGTGCCATGTGTTGTTCCTTGGATATTTCTCCATACGAAGAAA
This sequence comes from Adenophora triphylla var. japonica, assembly GCA_022495995.1. Taxonomy (NCBI): domain Eukaryota; kingdom Viridiplantae; phylum Streptophyta; class Magnoliopsida; order Asterales; family Campanulaceae; genus Adenophora; species Adenophora triphylla. The sequence continues at coordinate 427,443 of JAFEMH010000827.1, read as the reverse complement.
TAGATTCACGATGAATAGCATGTGCAAAGAGTTGGTCCCAAGTCAATGTTCTTGTTGGAAAGCTAATGCAGGGCAGAATGGGCATTGCAATTGATTTTCCACATTATAGAGGGGAAAACGCCCATTTTGGATTGATCGCCTGTGACTTGCAATTTTTTGCTCCAGGGTCCATTCTCTTCTAACCCTAGGCGGAACATCCACAATATCATCTACATATTCAACCTCCTCGGTGAAACCCTATATCGAGAATCGAACTTTCGTCTGTTGAGCTTGGTTGTTGTTGTTGTTATTCATTTTGAGAAATTTGTTTTTTTTTGTTGTGATGGTAGGAGTGGTGTTGTATGGTATTTATATAGGATGAGTACTTGAAACCAGTCAAAAAAGTTGCTCAATGAATTCAATGCACATACATTTATTACTCTTTGAATTCAATGAATTCAATGCACTTACCATCTGTACACATTTATTACTCTTTGAATTCAATAGTAAGTCATGTCTTTTCAAAGTTAAAAGATACATTGGTTGGCTAAAGTCATGGATTCAATAGTTAACTACATATCAAACAAAAACAGTCATGGATTCAATAGTGCCAAATTTCAAACAAAAACATATTCATTAAACAGAATTTAGTAACCATTAAACAAAAATACATCAAACACAAAAATATTAAAAACAGAATTTAGTAACCATTAAACACTACCACTACCACCTGCTCCATCATCATCTACATTGTCATTCAATTTGTTTTTTGGATCATATTCATTCAAAATATATTCCAAATACATTTCCAAAGCCTTGTGGTGAATCCTAGCAGCTTCATCAATGTTGTGAGCGTTGCCAAACTCATGAGCATGTTTGACTATCCCCACATAATCCTTATCCTTACAATTGTGTCCATTACATGGCTGCAATGGACAACGAAATGAGGAGTTCCATTTGCGGAAGAGAAAGGCAAAACAACAAGATGACCATTGAGCAATTTTTGGTAGCACATCATGTATATTTTCCAACTTTTGTCATTATTTGAATCACCCAAAGTTGGCTCCCGTAATTTCCCTTGCCTTTGTTCATCACTAGAAAAATTATTAAAGGTAGAATTTTTCTTGAACTTGATGTATATGTTTACCTTTAGATGATTTATATAGGCCGAGTACTTGAAACCGAGTCAAAAAAGTTGGTCAATGAATTCAATGCACTTACCAACTGTACACATTTATTACTCTTTGAATTCAATAGTAAGTTTGAATGCTTTTTTGACCATTAAAGTATATCCGAAACTATCAATTCTATATCCGAAACTCTTAATTTGAATATCCGAAACTACAAAATGTATAACCGAAACATTCAATATGAATATCCGTAAACATTCAATATGAATATCCGAAACTACAAAATTTATATCCGTAAACAACCATATTGAATACCCGAAACTTTAATTGGCCTTGAACTTTGATTTTGGAAAAGTGTTCCAAGTTAGGTGTTCCAAGTTGAGTAATAAAAAAACAAAAACGATACGGATTCAATAGTTATCCCAACTAGTCTTGCTTCATTTTGTCCATAAGTAATAGTGCCAAAATTCAAACAAAATCGATCCACGGATTCAATAGTTAACTACATTTCAAAAAAATCATGGATTCAATAGTGCCAAATTTCAAACAAAAACGATCACGGATTCGGTATAAATAAGTTAGATCTTCACTTCTTTTTTATTTCTAAATTTCATCTAAAAAGCAATCAATTTCTCGGTATGAGTACGAGTAGTCGATCAAGTACGAGAAAAATGTTGAAGATTATGAAGAAGAAAGAGTTTGCTAAAAGAATTTCAGGTTTCTTAGAAGATATTAAGGAGGGATATTATAGTTTGTGGAACAGTTCAGATAAACTTCACTGCCCATTCTGTGACAATAAGAACAGCAAGAAATCAACATGGATTTGGGATTCTCTTCTGTTACATGCCAAGGATCGTGGGGCAACTAAAGCTTATGGAGAGCATGATATGTTCAAGCACTCTGCACTCTATAAGTTTATGGAGAGCAAGAACAAATAATTTGTTATGTGTTGTGTGGTTTGTTTGTTTGTAGTTTTTTTTTAATGAATAATATCTACTGTATAATATTATGGAGAGCAGCCTTGGCCTTGACCATGGCCTTGGCCTTGACCATGGCCTTGGCCTTGGACTTCTGGATATGCACCTACCACATTTCTGGATATACATTCAAATACTTATGGATATAATTGGCCTTGGCCTTGGCCTTGGACTTGGCCAAGGCCAAATCCATGACAAGTTCAAGTCCAAGGCCAACTTGTCCATGGCAACTGTACACATTTATTACTCTTTGAATTCAATAGTAAGTATATCCAGAAACTATCAATTCTATATCCAGAAACTATCAATTTGAATATCCAGAAACTTACAATTCTATATCCAGAATCAATTATCAATTTCTGGATATGCACCTACCACATTTCTGGATATACATTCACATACTTCTGGATATAATTAGCCAAAGCCAAATCCATGACAAGTTCAAGGTCAAGGTCAAGGCCAAGGCCAAGGCCAAGGCCAAGGCCAAGGCCAAGGCCAAGGCTTGGCCATGGCATTGGCCATGACCATGGCCTTGGCCTTGGACTTCTGGATATCATTGCACTTACCAACTGTACACATTTATTACTTTTTGAATTCAATAGTAAGTATATCCAGAAGCTATCAATTCTATATCCAGAAACTATCAATTCTATATCCAGAAATTATCAATTCTATATCCGAAACTTAGAAATGTATATCAAGAAACTATCATCAATTTACGGATATACACCTACCACATTTTGTAATATACATTCACATACTTACGGATATAATTGATAAAAACATTTAACTAGTCATTTACGAACATAAAAACATCAAATATCTGTGTATAAAATATTTAACTAGTCAACTTAATAAATTGTACTTCAATCTAAAAACTATTAAATCAAATGTTCATTTGGTGTTTTTGAACCAAACTCATCAGTGATTGGCTTTCTTCTATCAAACTTTGTCTTTAGCTTTCGTTTTACGCCCTTTGTATTTGCACGAATTGGATCCATCACAAATTTGGAGCACTTGTTATACTTTACGAACCAACACTATCATTAACACTTGTCGTAGATCTACATTCCTGTTGATTTTCGACAACAATTGTTGTATAAGAAGTGAGTCTCTATTGAACCCATCTTCCGGTATCTTTTTTGCGGCTCTGTTTTCATGACAAGCCATCATCAGATTGTGGTATTTCATTGCCATCTTTTGTTTCCAGGGAATGAATTCATTTTTCTCTGTTGATGTATTATCTTTTCCTTGATAGACTTTGTCCCATACATCTGTTTTGCCATCTTTGTCCACCTTTTTTCAATGTAGATATCTGGTATCCTTGTGACATTTGACAAATTCAGCACCTTTATGCAATGAAAGCACAACCAATCGACTGTAGTAAACTGATTGCAGCTGCATACAACCTGTTACACTTTCATCATTCCTAACAAAGAGTACACTCTCATATTTATCTGGGTACTTCTCATGAGCAACATGTATGAATCTGCAATCTTCATCACTTTCATCTCCAAATTTGTATACACAGAAAAGCTCGTTTTACCTCAATCTCAAAGAACTTGAATATACGTGGTGTGTATACCTCATTTGCTTGTTTTATGATACCACCATACATGTACGGTTGAGGGACCGAGATTGATGCTTGAAATTCCTTCTCTTGTTCGGTATTCCTCCAACGTTTAACCTGTTTCATTGAATATGTCAAAGAACCGAGTGAGGGATGTGTTTCTGTTTGCTTTGAAACAAAGGGCATGATTTGTGCTCTCGCTTCTTTGGGATGACAATATTCCCGCGGAGAAGAAATTTGTGCTTAAAGCTGTGCACCATTTCTCCCGTAGTCCATATAGACGCTTGAACCAGGAATTTTCAACGAGATTGTATTTCACCAGCATTGACTCCCAACAACTTTCAAATTCATCCTCACTGGTACATCCCATTAAACAATGATCAAATTCTTTTTTAAAATCTTCATTTGTCTTCAATTGTCCAAAGTGGGATACAAACATTTTGTTGGATGTGCCATAAACATAGCCTATGCCTCGTACGCCCTTCAAATACCTCGTATTATAATAAAGTTTTACGGATATTAACATTATATGCTTCTGGATATTAACATACAATAAATTTACATTGACCAATTTTTTGTCATGGCTTAGGCCTTGGCCATGTCCAGAAACTAACAATTGAATATCCAGAAACTACAAAACTGAATATCCAAGAAACTTTATATTGAATAACCAGATACTTTAGAATGACTAGCTACTGGATATTCAATCTGGTAGTTTCTGGATATAAACACCAATGACATATGGGCAAAGTTAAGGCACATCTGAATTATTTTTAGAACTATATAGCACAAATAAAATACTAGATAAGAAATATTATAAAAGAACTGGTTATGGAATTTTATAATCATACCTCTTCAATTGCATTTGACATTGCTTGGTCTTGGTCTGTAAATATTGTTTTTGGTTCTTTTCCTCCCATTGATTTTCTAAACTGCTTAAGCAACCAGACAAATGTTTCTTTTTTTTTCATTTGCTATGAAAGCACAACCAAACATGACAGTGTTCCAATGATTATTAATGCCAACTATTGGGGCACGGATAAGATTGTATCTGTTTGTAGTATAAGTTGTGTCAAATATAACCAGATCTCCATAGAGCTTGTAATCTTCCTTCATCATACTATCTCTCCAAAATATAGCCCCAAGTCTTCCTTCATCATCAAATTTGATTTTAAAATAGAACCCTCGATCTTCCAGTGAAATTTCAAAAAGCCTATCAACAACATTCTGAGCATCACCATTTTCAATTTTTTCCATTCTAAGTTTCTGAACAAAATTGACATGATCTTTCTTTGTGTGACCAACATGTTCCTCTCCACCACCGCTTTTACCAAAAGACTATATCCATCGGTTGGTTTTATACCAGCTTCTTCCATTATTTCAATTATTTCACCCCGATCTTCTGAGATACACCTTTCACTACGCTTCAAATGGTTCAAATCTGTCCTTGTCATTGGATGATTGTGCTCTGTAACATGGCGGTCAACAACATACATATCTTCCTTTTTTAGCAATTTTGCCCTCAAAAAAGCCTTACATTGAGTCCTTTTTATGTAATTTCTCCTTCTCTTTTGTTGTTTTTTGGTAACATCGAGTTGTTCAATTGGTGAAGGAATTTGAACTTCATTAACATCAACTGGTGATGGAACACTGATTTTATCCTCTTGGGTTGATCTGGTAACTCCTTCACATGAGCAACGGAATAGCTTGTCTAATATCCTTGAAGTCTTTTTTGAAACATGATTTGTTGACAACTTAATACTAAATCCTAGTGCATTTGCATGAAGTTTATACAGTTTGTACAATTCCTCCCATGTCTTTGCTTTTGTTCCCAAAGAAATTTTTGCTTATATCAATATTAGGGTCCTCGATTACGATTCTGCACACACAAAATATATTAAAAAGAATAATGTTATATGAAATCGGTAATTCTAAAGCAATATGTCAATAAAGTTAAGAGAGAAAACCTATTTGAAGCCCGGTTTCGGGATCTCGTAGGTTGTTGAATTTGAGATTCTAAATCAATAGGAGAATATGATTCTCGCAAGAAAAGGCAAGGTAGTTAGTTAGTTTACGGATATTCATTTTGAAAGTTTACGGATATTCATTTTTGTAGTTTCGGATATATCATTGGCCTTGCCCGAGGACATGGCCATATCACTTGGCATAGTACATTGCCGGTTTAAAAGTTTACTGGTTATTCAACTTGGTACTTTACGGATATACATTTTATTGTTTACGGATATTCAATAGATAGTTTACGGATATACATTTTTGTAGTTTCTGGATATAGCATTGGCCTTGACCAAGGACATGACCATATCCTTTGACCTAGTACATTGCCAGCTTTAAAGTTTACGGATAGTCAAATTGGTACTTTACGGATATACATTTTAATGTTTGGACATGGTTAATTGTGTTTCTGGATATTCAAATTGGTACTTTACGGATATACATTTAATTGTTTCGGATATTCATTTGATAGTTTACGGATATACATTTGAAGGTTTACGGATACTCATTTTATAGTTTCGGATATCAATGCACTTACCAAGCTGTACACATTTACGGATATCAAATGAATATCCGTAAAACTATCAATTCTATATCCGTAAACTATCAAATGTATATCAAGAAATTATCAAATGTATATCAAGAAACTATCATCAATTTCTGGATATGCACCTACCACATTTCTGGATATACAATCACATACTTCTGGATATAATTGGCCTTGGCCAAGGCCAAGGTCAAATCCATGACAAGTTCAAGACCAAGGCCAACTTGTCCATGGCAATGGCCAAGGCCAAGGCCAAGTCCAAGGCTTGGCCATGGCCTTGGGTATATCAATGTACTTACCAACTGTAAACATTTATTTCTGAATATGCACCAACCACATTTCTGGATATAAATTCACATACTTCTGGATATATAATTGGCCTTGGCCTTTGGACTTGGCCATGGTCAAGGCCAAGGCTAAGTACAAAATCAAGGTCAAGGACAAGGTCAATGCCAAAGCCAATAAGCAATTTATGGATATGTACCTAACACATTTCTGGATATACATTTTTGGTACTTACGGATATCATTAATATAAATTTACGGATATGTACCTTACACATTTACGGATATACATTTTTGGTACTTACGGATATCATTTATATAAATATCTGGATATAATTTATATAAATATCTCGGGTATGGATATAGAGATTAAACCCGTAGGCCGGAGAATATCGATTTGTGTAGCCTGGAGAATATCGATTTGTGATATTTACGAATATACGTCATGTAATTGAGCTTCCATTTATGCTATTGATGGATAGATCCAAAATTACGTAGATCAATCTCTCGAAAATGTACAATAACAATCGACCTTATTACAATAAACGTTGATTAAAATTAAAAATGTAGTTGTTGATTTGGTTCATATTACCTGATTTAATCAATATCGATTTCTGTATTGTTTCTTGATATTCATTTTGATTGAACTGTCATGCTCGTCTCCATTTGCTGTGATCGTTGTAGTGTGTCTTTGTGTGTATATACGCAAATATTGAATTTATCTAGATTTTTGTAGGTTTTTGGATAATAGAACCGATTTAATTGAAATGGTTACCGATTTTTGAATATATTAAAAAACCCGTTTCTCCATACAGATATTATGAAGAAACGCGTTTTTCAACAGACCAACTCTTAATTATGGGTTAGTTATGTCGCCTACTACCAGGATTCATAGCCCATGGATTCGCCGCCACCATTCCAACAAATTCTCCAAAAACTTACCACCATTGCTAATGTCGTTTCTTTCAATCACATCACAAATACCACTTTCATTCATATTTCAGATTTACCAATTTTAAAATCATCCTAAAATCAACAAACTTGAAAAACTCAAAATTTGACAATCGAAATAATAATAAATAATAATAAAAAAAAAAACTGAAAAACCCACAGTAATGGTCATTAGGGATCATGTGTCTCCGACAATGGAGAGAGAGAGTTTTTCAATTTCCTGATTTTACTCACTTTTTTTTTTTACCCAACCATGGTGTAGATTGGCTTAGGGTTTCAAATTTGGGGAAAAACTGAAATTGCAATTGAAATTCCATGAATTTACTCCATCTTTTTTTCCCCTTTATTTTGGAAGGGTGGGGCGGAGGACGTGGGGAGGAGCAGCCATTGTAGAGTGGAGAAGAAAAAGGAGGAAGAAGATGACGGGTAAAAAGAAATTGAGAGGAGTTAGAAATCAAAACTGGGAGAGAGTAGAATCTTCTCTCTGTTTATTTTAATACCGTTAATAACTTTATACTCCCTCTCCGTCCTTGTCGAAGTGTCTCAATTTTCTATTTTGGGCGTCCCATTTAAAATGTTTCATACCCAAAAAAGAAAAGTTTTTTCACCATTCCACCCACTCATTCTCTCTCCTACTTTACTTTTACACTCACAATATTCTCTCTCCTGACTATTCCTCCCACTCATTTTCTCTCCTATTTAATTTTTCATACTCACAATATTTAAACTTTTCTCTTTCTTACATCACTTTCCTTAATTCCTGCATCGAACTCATTTTGGGACACTTCGGCCGGATCGGAGTGAGTATAAAACCTAAAGATTTTGATAAATTTTTGATACATATCAATTCCTATAATTATGCTATAATAACTTTATATAAAACCTAAAGATTTTGATAAATTTTTGATACATATCAATTCCTATAATTATGCTATCAATTCATAAAATTTCGCCAACTACTTAATATAAACTACCAACCTCTAATTTTACGCTAACTACTTAATATATATAAATAAGTACAATATATGTATGAAGAGAGAGTGAGATCATGCAGATATTTGAAGCGGAGCTTGTCCCTAACGCCCCTGGCTCCCCCAGTGCCCTAGCACCCCTTTTTGGCCTTCTAGCGCCTTCACGGTTGTCTTGGGTGCCCTCCAACGATTCTACTCTGAGCTCTCTCCAGCGCCCTTGAAGCTCTCTACAGCCGGCATCTCTCAGTAGCTCTTCCTGGCGCCCTAACAGATCCCCCTAGTGCCCTCCATCTCTAGCTCCCTTCCTAGTCCCAGCGCCCCTAGGGCACCACTCCTACTCTTCAACGACGCTCCTCCAACACCCCCCCCCTCAAGTTGGATCGTGGAGGTCACAGACGCCCAACTTGCCAAGTAAGATAGTGAATTGTCGAGTCCCAAGCGCTTTCATAAGTACGTCTGCTAACTAAGCAGAAGTGTGAACATATTACTTAGAGATGAGGCTGGACTGAACGGCGTCACGAACAAGGTGACAATCAACCTCGATATATTTAGTGCGGTCGTGAAAAACAAGATTATGTGCGATATGAATCACTGACTGACTATCACATAAGAGAGTCATAGGAGCTGGGAGATTGATCCCAAAGGATAACAAGAGACTAAGCATCCATGTAAGTTCACACGTCGCGCTTGCCATAGAGCGATACTCGCGCTTGCTATAGAGCGATGCTCAGCTTCGTCCGAAGAGCGAGAAATAGTGGTTTGCCTTTTAGTCTTCCATGACATAGGAGAACCTCCCAAGAACACAAAGTACGCCGTCAAGGAGCGACGAGTAATGGGGCAGCTGGCCCAATCAGAGTCACAATAGGCATATAGTTGAAGATCCGAGTCGGCACGCAATAGAATCCCCTGGCTAGGATGACCCTTAAGATAACGAACCACTCGTAAAGACGCATGCCAATGATCAAGCTTGGGTGTTTTCATAAACTGTGCAATAATATGAACACAGTATGAGAGCTCTGGTCTTGTGATAGTGAGATAGATTAAGCGTCCAACAAGACGTCGATAGCTTTCGGGGTCAGACAAGAGATCGTCATCTGTTAAGCTAACCGATGATTCTGCTCAATAGGAGTATTCGACGGACGTGCACCAAGAAGACCATTTTAAGAGAAAATATCAAGAGCGCATTTCCTCTAACACAATAAGATTCCATCCGGGTGGCGTGCAACCTCTATACCCAATAATTACTTCAAGCACCCAAGATCTTTCATTTTGAAACAACGATATAAATAATCTTTAAAATCAGTAATAGCAGCGAAATCATTACCCCCAATGACCAAATCGTCAACATAAACCAAGATATATATGTCGATGCCATCCTTTTAATAAGAAAAGAGCGAATAGTCTGAGTACGATTAAACAAAATCGTACTTCTTCAATGCATCAGATAGCTTTGCAAACCAGTAAGAGGCGCCTAACGAAGCCAATACAATGACTTACGAAACTAACATACTTTGCCAGACATATGGGGTTGATACCCTAAGGGAAGCTTCATATATACCTCCTCACTCAGATCTTCATGTAAGAAATTGTTGTGAACATCCATTTGCTGAAGTTCCCAACCACGGGTCGCGGCAATAGAGAGGAACACTCGTACTATAACCATTATGATAGTTAGAGCAAAGGTTTCTGTGTAGTCTATGCCTTCTACTTGACGGTTACCCAGAATTACCAGTCGCGCCTTGTAACGTTCCACTGTTCCATCTGCCTTGTATTTGATTTTGTACACCCCCAATAACCTTTTTACCAATAAGAGCATCCACCAGATCCCAGGTCTCATTTTGATCTAGAGCATCAAGCTCATTGTTCATGGCTGCCCTCCACTCCTCCGACCTTACAACCCTTACAAAGTTTCTAGGCTCAACACCTATATTAATTGCGGCCAGAAAACAACGATGTGCAGAAGAGAATTTAGTGCAACTGACTAAATGTGATAAAAGATATCGAGTACCTAAAGACTTGTTTGGGGAGAGTGAACTGGACGAGGGGCTAGCTCGTATAGTGTGTGTCTGAGATGTGCTTAAATCATACTCAGTGCTTGTGTAGCGTGAAGAGGGAACCTTTGCCCGTTTACCTCTGCCTAAATTATTAGACGCTTCCTCCATGGTGGGTGCAAGCGCTTCAATTGGAACAAACTCAGTATTAGGCGACTCGGTGGGAGCTAGAGGCGGCCTATCATGCTCAAGAGGCGCCTCATCATGCCCTAGGGGCGCTCCATTATGATCCAGGGGCGCTCCATCAGTGTGTTCATCATTCACTAGGGGTGCTCCAGGATTTTCAACTTCTGCGCCCCGCTCAGAAGCGCCAGTACTCCCAATAACCGTCTCATCAGGATTATAAAAAATGGAATCATGAACAATAACCTATTCATTTGGACTATCACTTTGACCAATGGAGGGTAATTTGAATTCTACAAAAATAACATCACGGGAGACAAGTGTTTTATTTTCCTTAAGGTCATACAATAACCATCCTTTCTTGCCAAAAGGGCAACCCAAGAAAACACACTTTCGACTAGCAAATTTATCATTATCACGATGTAAATAATGGGGTAACAGAGAGAACTGAAAACCCTAATGTGTTTACAGGTGGGTGCTCTGCCAAAAATGATTTCATACGGAGTTTTCCCATGCAACAATTTTGAAGAGGTGCGATTAATCAAGTAACCGGCCGTCAAAACATACTCACCCCAAAATTTAATAGGCAATCCAGCTTGAAACCGTAAGGCCCATGCTACGTTCAAATGTGACGGTGCTTTCTTTCTACTCTCCCAGTTTGTTGTGAAGTGCGAATACACGTGGTGTGAAACACAATTCCGTTTTCAGCAAAGTGTTTTTCAAGACACGTGAATTCTTTCCCATTATCTCTTCGCACCAATTTGACACGTTTATTAAACTGACACTCAACCATGGCAAGATAATTTTTCAAAGTGTGAGATGCATCACTTTTTGAGTTTATCAAATATACCCACACATCGCGAGAGCAGTCATCCAAAATAGTTAAAAAAAATAAATTGCTCCACATAAAGCAGATGTTTGATAATCACCCCAAAGATCAACATGAATTAAATCAAAAATTCCTTCAGAATTACTCTCACTGGGCCAAAACTTATCTCTAGTTTGTTTGGATTTGCAACAAATTTCAAAAACATTTTCATTAGCACTATTTCGACTAACAAAAGGAAGTAACTAACTATTTTAATTGATGGATATCCCAACCGCTGATGCCATAACTCATGCTTTGCAAATTCCTTAGCATTGCAGACTCTTGCTTCGGTAGACTTCCTCAAGTAGTATAGCCCCTCTCTTAGTTCACCCGCTCCAATCAATGTCTTCGAGGTTCGGTCCTGTATTACACAAAGTTTGTCAAAAAATTGCACAAAATTATTTGAGTCACAAAGCAACTGAGAGACATACAACAAATTGCAATTGAATGATGGAGCATATAACACATTTTGTATAACAAGTTTGGGCCCAATTTTAACATCGCCTTCTTTTGTGGCAATGATGTTCTTCCCATTAGGCAGTCCTACTCGACTGAATTAAATGTTGCGAACATTGCCAAGCAACACAAGATTTCCTGTTATATGCTGAATAGCCCCACTATATACTAGCCAAGGCTCATCATTCATCTTACCATTCTTGTGCTCATTACTTTGGATGTTGGTTTGCACCATGGCTTTGAAGCTGTTCCACTATTTACTTGTGAGTCCCAAGAGTTGAGCGCGCTCTGCATCTGTCATCTCTGCGCCATCATCATTCACTTGTACAATGTTGGCTCGAGCGCTGAAAGGCTTGTTCCCTCTCGCTCCTCCAGCGGTTGCCGTGACATTCTGCCCTTTCTTTCCCTTTCCATTTCGTGAGGATTACTCGCCCCACCATTTCGGATAGCCCACAAGCTTGAAGCAAGAGTCGGCTTCGTGTCCCTTTTTCTTGGAATATCCGCAAGTTACTTACCCCATCTCTTTGCGCTTCCCCCTGGATTTCAAACCTCGGTGTTGGTACGCACCACAAATCTCATAGGTTCTGAGTATTCCTCTCTTGCGCTCCCCATGACGCGCTTCTCTCTCACCACCATTGAATATACTTTATTTACGTTGGGAAGTGGCTCTGAGTTCAGAATATCTGATTTTACATTCTTGAACTTAGGTGTCTCGAGTCCCATAACAAACGGATGCACTCTCTCCTCCTCCCTTCGCTAGGTGAGCCTCAAGATGATCTCACATCTGCATCCGGTGCAAGAACACGCAGGAACCTTGTCATAGTCATTCATTCAATTCATCCCACAACTTCTTAATTCGACCATAGTAAGCAGCCACACTCTCGTTCTTTTATTGCTTACAATTGGCTAGGTCACACTTGATTTGTTGCACCCTCGGCCCATTGCTAACCGAGAACCTTTGCTCCAAGTTGTCCCACAAAATCCTTACCTCCTCCACATAAGTCACCGTGGATCAAAGATTCGGTTCAATGGTGTTGAAGATCCATGACACCACCATCGAGTTCACCGTCTGCCAAAGCTCTAGTTCGTCTGCCTTTGTCGAACGATCAATCGTTCCATCGATGAACCCGATTTTCATCTTGGCTCTCAACGAATCCTTGAAAACACGAGCCCATTCTTCATAGTTTTCTCCTTTCAATTGGACATGAGTGAGAATCTGTCCGGGATTGTCACTCGATGAAAGGAAATAAGGGGTTCTTTTCTTACTACTCTCGGCAGCCATTTGCGTTGAGTTGTATTTAGGTTTAGGGTTTCAAGATCACCGCTCTGATACCAAGTTATAAATCAAGAGTTGGAAAGGGTAGAATTTTCTCTGTTCATTTCAATGTCGTTAATGACTTTATTTACAACCTAGAGATTTTGATAACATCTTTGATACATATCAATTCTTATAATTACGCTATCAATCCCTAAAATTTCGCCAACTACTTAATATACACTATAAATCGCTACTTTTACACTAACTACTTGATATACATAAATAAGGACAAGATATGTATAAAGAGAGAGTGAGATCATACAGAGCTCTGGAGCGGAGCTTGGTCCCTAGCGCTCCTTTCTGGCCTTCTGACGCCTTCACGGTTCTACTCTGAGCTCTCTCCAGCGCCCTTCAATATCTCTCCAGGCGCCTCTCAGTAGGTCTTCCTGGCGCCCTAACAAGTCCCCCTAGCGCCCTTCCTAGTCCCAGCGCCCCTAGGGCACCACTCCCACACTTCAACGGCGCTCCTCCAACAGAGGGGTTTTGATTTTTACCATTTTACCCTTTCAAAAGCGTCATGTGTATGACGATAAAAAATAAACGGGGTTAGTCATAGGCCCCGTTTGGTTTCGTGGTAAAGCGAGAGAAAGTGGAGGAATGGAATGGCCAATTCCGTTTGACTTTTTCCGTTGACGTGTTTGGTTCACTTTTGGTAAAAATTTTCATTCCAAAGGAATGGCCAATTCCACCATTTAAAGAAATTTATCATTCCTTTCCAAATTGGATGGAATGATGAATTCCATTCCATTAGAATAAATTGAACAAAATATTATGACCAAAATATTCCTCCCCACCCCACCCCCTACCCCCCTGGGGTCAAAAAATAAAATAAAATTTAAATTTAGTTTTAACAATTCCCACCTCACTCACTACCCCCACCCACCCACCCAACCTCCCCCCCCCCCATCGGGTCAATTTTTTTTTAATAATTTTAAATTTAGTTTTAACAATCCCCATCTCACTCACAACCCCCACCCCCTACCCCATCCCCCCCCCCGGGTCAAAAAAAAATTAAACATTTTAAATTTATTTTTAACCACCCCAGCCTCACCCCTACCCCTACCCCCGCCCCACCCCCTCCCCCCTGTCAAAAAAAAAATAAACATTTTAAATAAATTTTTAATCACCCCAGCCCCACCCCTACCCTCCGCCCCCCACCCCACCCTCCCACCTACCCACCCAACCCCCACCTACCCACCCCCACCTACCCCTAAATTTAATTTAATTTAAAACAAAATTAAATTTAGTTTTAATTTTGAAAGAAGGGTAAATTGGACATTATATGTTTTCATTTCATTCCTATAATTTGTATTTTCAAACCAATCATGAATGTTGAAGGAATGGAATGAAAATTCGATTTCATTCCATGCCAACCAAACACGAGGTTTGACCACTTTCCATTCCTTTTCAATTCCTTCAAGAAAACCACTCCATTAACCATTCCATTGATCATTCCATTCCTTCGATTTTTTTTAAGCGAACCAAACGGGGCCATAGGTATTTTCATTGCATAGAGTGGATAGCTTAGGTAATAATTATGCAACAAAAATAACTTTTGAGTACTATATCCACACAACTGGACGATAATTTTTTTTTTTTTTTTTTTTTTTTTTTTTTGCATTTTTTGCCTATATATAATTATATGAATATTTTTTTATATGATATCCCTGTAAATACCTACTTTTACAAACACCAATTAGATTATGCCACATTAACCAAAGTGACATAAGATTAGGAACTAACTGCTTAAAAAGCTTATTAACTCTGTTAAAGTGAAAAATAACTATTGTACAACATTTATTTGTAACTCTTTAACCATAGTTAGTATTTAATTACTCAATACTTTTTTGTTTATTTATTTGTACTTTCACGCATTATTATAAGTACTTATTCCCATAAGGCCCCTTAAAAATTACCCTATTTTTACAGAGGAGATGATGATCCCTTTATTCCCCTCGTGTCCACTGGAGAGAATGTTTTTTCCCAATTCCCATACGGCCTCCATTGGGATAATGAAAAAATGTAACCCCAGATTACCCTTACACACTCGAACTCTAAAACCATGCACGCCCCGTACCCCCTAAACACCCTCTTCTCCATCTATTATGCCCAATTGCCCACTCACCCCATTTTAATGACAAAATGACCCCTCTACTTATTGATTTCTGAAATTCCTTGTTTATCAATGGAAAATTCCAAATTTATCCTTGAATCTAGCTGGGCGCTACGTAAGTTAGCCTAACATGATATACAGGCCCGACCCTGAGGCAAGGCAAGTGAGGCTCTAGCCTAAGGCCACCAAAAATACTAGTATAATTAGGGCCACGAAATATCACAAAACAGTGTCTCTCCCAGTGGTTAAGGGCCTCCTCTAAGCTGTCAAGCCACCATGGATTAAACCAAGGCATCCTCAGTTTTGATATTTTTACCAATTCTTTTTATTTGGGCTTTGTAATGAAAGACTACCTAAAAACTTGGCCTAGGGCCTCATTTGCAACAGGGCCGGCCCTGATGATATAGTTGTTATATTGATGGGTCGACCAGTCTTAACCCGTCAACCCGATTCGTTTCAACCGGACCCATTTGACCCGTTAACTTAAATGAATTGTAGCGAATCGATATGTTTCAACCCACTAACCCGCCACAACTCAACCAAACTCAAACCAACCTGCACAATTGCCAGGACTAGTGATAACGTATAGAAAATTTTCTCTTAGCGAGTATAAAGGAATGCTTATTGTTAGCTTTGTGACAAATATCCGTTGGTTGTGATTGATTCCTCTCTGTCTCAATTCCTGCTTTCGCTCCCGATTTCTGTATCTCTCCCAAGTCCTAACTGCATTCCTTGCTTAGTTTTCTCTAATGGCCATATTTCTATTTACAAAATTTTAATTTTTTTTCGGTAAATTTGCATGAGCTAAATTACGTCAAACCTAATTAATTGTTGCAAGAAATAAGAATGTCTTCACTTCTAGAATCATTTTTGATTAAATTCAAACAGAAGCCATATTGTTTCTTGTGTTTCGATTTATCAGGCTCCTTCTTCTTTTAGAAAATGGATTTTATGATCTCTCTGTCTCTCTGTCTCTCTGTCTCTCTCTCTCTCTATCTATCTATCTATCTATCTATCTATCTATCTATCTATCTATCTGACACCAAATTCTACATTTTCCAGGCTTTGAGAAAGTCATACATAGCAATGGCTCTAATGGTTTCAATCCCATTAGTGGGAATAGCTGCATTATGTGCATGGCTATCTTTAGAAAAGCAGACTACATTATATGCAAGAACCCAAAACAACCTACAGAGGCTCGAGTCGAGGATTTATTACACATGATGACATTGTCAGAAAAGATTGGTTAGATGACTCAGATTGAAAGGTGTGACGCCATTGGGAGCGTCCACTCCCATGGAGGGGGAGCGCCTGCTCCCATTAGGCCAAATTGCGTGTCAAGTTTCTGGATTTGGGGAGCGTCCGCTCCCAGGGAGGGGGAGCATCCGCTCCCACTGCCCAGTTTTCCGTCTGGCTTAATTAGATTAGGATTGTGTTTCCAAATTTCCTTTGTTTCCTAATTCCTTTTGTTTCCTAATTTCTTTGTGTTTCTTGTTGCTGAAACCTCTTTTGTAATCTCATATAAATATTTCCTCCTTGTGAGAAGAATAAACAAGAAGAATTATTGTTCCAATTCAAATTCCTACATGGTATCAGAGCCTCCATACACAAGCTCTTGATCTTGACAATGGCGGAACATGCTCCGGCCGGTGGTGGTGATGGGCGGCCTCCTCCAGTTTTGAAGATTGAATATAACTCTCCCTTCTACCTAGGTCCCCAAGATCGACCTGGTGATTTCATAACTCCTACTCGCTTCCGTGGTGATAACTATGATGATTGGGCTGGTGATATACAGACCGCTCTCGAGGCTAGACGAAAATTTGGTTTCTTAGATGGATCTATTCCTTCCGCCGTTCCTCCTTGCACCGAGTCGGATTGGAATACCATTCATGCTATGTTGGTATCATGGCTCATGAATACTATTGAGCCTGAGGTTAAAAGCACTCTCTCCAAGTATAGAGATGCTAGACGTTTATGGGAGTCTCTTAAGTCTCGATATGCGTTGGTGGACGGACCTCGCATTCAACAACTAAAGATGTCAATCGCACGGTGTGAGCAGACCAAGACCATGCCTGTGGCTACATATTTCGGTAAGTTGACTGGATTGTGGGAATCACTGCATAATTATGAGCCGCTTATAGATTGTTCTTGCTGCGACAATTACACAGCCGGACAAAAGCATGCAGCACGAAGGGCGACAGGCAAATTTCATGAATTTCTCATGGGTTTAAATTCTGAGTATTATGCTTCTCTTCGTACTAACCTCTTGTCTCAGGATCCCTTACCCACCCTAGATCGTGCTTATCAGTTGGTAGCCCAGGCTGAACGTGTACGTCTTGCTAAATCGGTCCTTGATGACCCTCCGGACGTTGTGGGTTTCTCCCTCAAAGCTGGCAGCTCTCGGGGTCGTGACAAACCCGACAAATCACATCTTACATGTACTCACTGTCAGAAAAAGGGCCATGATGTTTCTTCATGTTTTGAACTCGTCGACTATCCAGAATGGTGGGGAGATAGTAGCAAAACGGGTTCTCGTGGTGGCAGTCATCCCCAACAAGGCCGAGGCAGAGGAACCACTCGCACCAATTCGGCCGCCCAAGTCGGTGCTGCCCAAGTCGGTGCTGTTGCTGCCGGTGCTCTCCCCTCTGCCCCTTCATCTCTATTTACTGCAGAACAATGGAATGCTTTAGCCGGTCTTGTTGGTAACACTCGTATACCGGACAACCGTCTTCACGGTACGTTTGATACATCTTCTTGGATCATAGATACGGGGGCGTCCAATCATGTGACCGGAAATGCTGCTTGTCTCTTTGATTCTTACTCTATACAAGCTTGTCCTGTCAAGCTTCCTAACGGCGCTTCAGTCTTTGCTCATATAGAGGGCTCTGTTCGCCTGACAGACACCCTTGTTCTTCATCACGTTCTTTACATACCGAATTTAAACTGCAGTCTTCTTTCAGTTTCTCAATTATCTGATGATGTTCATTGCACTGTCTATTTTAATGCTTCTGTGTGTGCTATACAGGACCAGTCGAGGAACCTGATTGGAACGGGTGTTAGGCGGGATGGACTCTACTACTTTGGGGGCGCACCTTCTGCTTGTTACGTCTCAGTTAATAATGCATCTGCTTTGCTCGAGTTGTGGCATAACCGTATGGGGCATCCATCTGAAAAAGTAGTGAAACTTCTTCCTCCAGTCTGTCATCTGTCTGGTAGTCTTCATCAACCTTGCGATGTTTGTTTTCGTGCAAAACACTCTAGAGATAGTTTTCCCATTAGTGAGTATAAGTCTACTAGAATTTTTGAGAAAGTTCACTGCGACTTGTGGGGTCCTTACACTCATGTTTCCTCTTGTGGTGCTCATTATTTCTTAACTTTGGTAGATGATTAATCTCGTGTTGTTTGGATTTATTTGTTAGTTGATAAAATGGAAGTTTTTCGTATGTTTATGTCTTTTGTTGCGATGGTGGAACGACAGTTTTTTCAAAAAATCAAAATTGTTCAATCTGACAATGGCACCGAGTTTAACTGCTTGTTTGATTATTTCCTTTCCTCTGGTATTCTTTTTCAAACATCTTGTGTCGGCACTCCTCAACAAAATGGGCGTGTCGAACGCAAACACCGTCATATCTTAAATATAGCTAGAGCTTTGAGGTTTCAAGCCCATCTTCCCATTTAGATTTAGGGCGAAGCGGTCCTTACCGCTGCTCATTTGATCAATCGAACCCCTTCCCCCTTGTTAGACAATAAAACTCCCTATGATATCTTGTTTGGCAAAGCGCCCTTTTATGATTCGCTTCGAGTTTTTGGTTCGATGTGTTATGCTCATAATCAGCAGGCTAAGAGTGACAAGTTTGCTAGTCGTAGCCGTAAATGCATCTTTGTGGGTTATCCTCTTGGCAAGAAAGGATGGAAGCTGTTTGATCTCGAGACCAAGAAATTCTTCGTCTCCCGTGATGTAAAGTTCTTTGAAACTGTGTTCCCATACAGCGACTCTACCACTGTTCCTCATGTACCGGATTCCGTTGATGTTCTAGCTGAGGAAGATGCGTTTGGCAGCATTGTTTTTCCTATTGAAGAAGACTCCGTTGCACCTTCTGTTGAACCTACTGCAGCCGAGCCCGTTACTTTAACCAATGATCAGGAAGAGGTTGCCCCTATTGTTCCTTCGGCACCTACTGAGGCTACTGCTCTTTCTGCATCAACTTCGGTTCCTTCTGATGTATCTGGATCCGACACTCTAGGGAGGGGTATGAGACAGAAAACTCCCTCAGTTCGTCTCCGAGATTATGTTGCTCTCACTGCTTCTTCTTCGAGTCCATCCCCCGCCTCTCCGCTTCCTGTCGGTTTCTCAGGTACTCCCTATCCTATAGCTCACTATATAAATTGTGATCATTTTTCTGCAAAATATCGTACCTTTCTTGCAGCTCTTACAGTGGCTAAAGAGCCGACATCCTTTCGCGAGGCCATGGCTCATGATGGCTGGAAACAGTCAATCCAGGAGGAAATTCGTGCCTTAGAAGACAATGGCACATGGTCTATGGTTCCCCTACCTCCTGGAAAACGTGCCCTGGGATGTCAATGGGTCTATAAGATCAAATATAATTCTGATGGAGCGGTTGAAAGGCTCAAGTCTCGGCTAGTTGTCAGCGGCAATCATCAGAAAGAAGGTATCGACTACACATAAACTTTTGCTCCTGTGGTTAAAATGGTCACTGTTCAGGCTTTTCTTGCTATTGCTGCTTCCAAGAATTGGGAGTTACATCAGATGGACGTTCACAATGCCTTCTTGCATGACAATTTAGCAGAAGAGGTTTATATGAAACTCCCTCCAGGCTTTGAGGCACCAAACACCAACACGGTTTTCCGTCTTCATAAGTCTCTTTATGGCTTGAAACAAGCTCCTCGTTGTTGGTTTGCCAAGTTATTGACTTCCTTGAAGACCTATGGCTTCCTCCAGTCCTATTCCGATTACTCTCTTTTCACCTTCACAAAAGGTGTGATCCAAATGAATGTGCTTGTGTATGTTGATGATCTCATCATAGCCGGGAATGATTCCGCTGCCTTACAGACCTTCAAGAAGTACCTGTGTGAGTGCTTCAAAATGAAAGATCTCGACTCCCTAAAATACTTTCTTGGCATTGAGGTTGCTCGCAATCCTGATGGTCTGTTTTTGTGCCAACGAAAGTACACGTTGGATATTATTTCTAAGGCCGGATTGCTTGGTGCAAATCCCTCTGGCTTCCCTATTGAGCCCAACCATAAGCTTGGTGTTGCTACCGGTTCTCCCTTGGAAGATCCGGAACGGTATCGACGCCTCGTAGGACGCCTCATTTACTTAGCTGTAACTCGGTCGGATCTTGCATATTCGGTCCACATTCTATCTCAGTTTATGAATGAACCTCGTTCAAAGCATTGGGACGCTGCTTTACGGGTTGTTCGGTATCTCAAAGGCACTCCTGGACAAGGCATCCTTCTGCGCACTGACAGCGATCTCACCCTTCAAGGATGGTGTGACTCGGACTGGGCTGCATGCCCCATCACCCGTCGTTCTCTAACCAGGTGGCTCGTCTTTCTCGGGCATTCCCCCATCTCTTGGAAAACTAAGAAACAACCCACTGTTTTCCGATCTTCTGCTGAGGCTGAATACCGCGCCATGGCAGCTCTTACATGCGAGCTTAAATGGTTGAAGGGTTTGTTGTTGAGCCTGGGTGTTCATCATCCAAAGGCTATTTCCATCTTCTGTGACAGTGAATCGGCTCTTCACATTGCCAAGAATCATGTCTATCACGAGCGAACGAAGCATATTAAGGTGGATTGTCATTTCGTCCGTGACGCTATCTCCAATGGCCTTATTGCTCCTTCTTATGTTCCTGCGAAGACTCAGTTGACGGACATATTTACTAAAGCACTCGGGAAGCAACAGTTTGATATTTTACTTAGCAAGTTGGGCCTTCTTAACCCTCACTCTCCAACTTGAGGGAGGGTGTGACGCCATTGGGAGCGTCCGCTCCCATGGAGGGGGAGCGCCTGCTCCCATTAGGCCAAATTGCGTGTCAAGTTTCTGGATTTGGGGAGCGTCCGCTTTCAGGGAGGGGGAGCGTCCGCTCCACTGACCAGTTTTCCGTCTGGCTTAATTAGATTAGGATTGTGTTTCCAAATTTCCTTTGTTTCCTAATTTCTTTGTGTTTCTTTTTACTGAAACCTCTTTTGTAATCTCATATAAATATTTCCTTCTTGTGAAAAGAATTAACAAGAAGGATTATTGTTCCATTTCAAATTCCTACTACAAAAGGCTTAATGCAACGGTTGAAGTCATGAAAGATTACCACGTTGGTAGTTTGCTAAGCGGAGGTGGAAGTACGCCTCGTGTAAATGCAACTGCAGAAGATTGGGTCGATATGATAAATAGGCTACAAGAAGGTTCCCTTTCAACTCGACTAGGAATTCCGTTTATTTATGGAGTTGACGAGGTTCATGGGCATAATAATGTTTACAAGGCCACCATTTTTCCCCATGATATTGGTCTAGGTGCTACAAGGTACATAGAGCTGGTTGTATGGCTGTTTTTTTCTCTAACTTAGATGTAGGAGCTATATTTGTGAACATTTTTTTAAAATAAAATGGACTTTATTATCCTAAAAAATCAGCATTTTGACATAAAAAATTGATACACTCAATTTTGGAGTTATTTCTTCAAAATGCTGCGATTTAGCGTCTTGGCCCAAATAGTTTGGAAATTATTTGGACCAAGACGCTTTAAGAAAACATAAAAAGTTTTTGATAACACACGGTAATTGAAAGTAGACATGGCCAAATTCGGATACGGGTACGGGTCCGACCCGCTTTAAGAAAATATAAAAAGTTTTTGAGAACACACGGTAATTGAAAGTAGACATGGCCAAATTCGGGTACGGGTCCGACCCGCTGAGTCATGGGTCTGAAAAATGAAGAATCGGAATCGAACCGTGAGATGTATGTGTACGGGTACACGGTTTCTAGGGTCCAAAATAATTCTGTTTTTTTTTTAAAAAAAGAGAAATTCAAATTTAATTGTTACCTTAAGGAGAGTAGATAAGATAATTGTTTATGGATGGGGGTCTGTCAAATTAATTCAAATTTTAAAGGAGGCAATCAAAGTGTTGGTTTTGGTCCTTTTGGATTTCGTATGATATTTTTTATTTGTTGAAAAAGAAGTGGGGCCTACTTGATGAAGGCCAAGCGGGTAATCCGGCTCGGCCCGTGTGTGTGCGGACAAACGGGCTTAGCCTGGCCCGTCCGTGTGTATCAACGGGCTTTAGCCCGGCCCGTGGGTTAAATCGATGTGAGGCCCGCTCGTTTGGCCTGGATCCAAGGATTCACGGGCCAAACGGATTTCCTCTTTTTTTTTTTTTACAAAATCTGAAATGGGGGTAGGGGGATTCGAAACCGTGTTGAATGGGAGGTTTTGGTGTTGCTTAACCACTTGGACACCAAGTCATTGTTGATATTTATCCAAATGTTAATTATACCTATTAAAAAAAAAAAAAAGGAATAACGGGCCAAACGGACAAATAGCAAACGGGCCTTTGAAGACCGCGGGCTTGGCCCGTCCGTCGCCCAAGTCTTCTGCCCAGGCCTGTACCGTGATGAAGGCGGGCCGGACACGGGCTTGGTCCACGGGCTGCGGGCTTCGGGTGAAACGGGCTGCGGGTTGCGGGCCAACTATGTTGTCCACGGGCTAAGGCCCAAAATGGCCATCATCAGGCCTACTTGAGGATCTTTGGGTGCACTGTCCAAAGCAGTACTGTTGGCAGAGTTATGGGTTGTGAAGGATGAAAATATGAATGTTGAAGGGAAAGATTGAAGTTGATCAGATTTGAATTTTAAAAAAGCTTTGAAATTTTAAATTAACATTTTTTCTTAGAGAGAGAGATAACTGAGTTTTTTGTGAAATAAATTATTTGAGATGAGAAATGATATTTATAGTTAGATAATTATATATGAATAACAATTTTTTTTTGTTGGACTGAGAAAAAATGTCAAAAAATCAGTCAAAACGGTAATATTTTAGCCCTACCCGTTACTAACGCCAAGTCCAACTGCTCTATAGAGTGTTGCGCTGTAGAGTGTAGAGTAGTGGCACCATTTTATTTTATTTTTAAAGTATTAAGGCCATGAACAATAGGGGAGTTGAAAGGGTAGTTGAGAGGGAGTTAGTTAGTTGAGATGGATTAATAGGGGAGTTGAATGGGGGTAGTTGAGGGGTGGGGAATTAAAATGTTCAATCCGGTTGGGGGGAAGAGGGAGGGACCCGCCTTGGCCACGCGTCAGCCTATCATTCGACCGCTTTTGGCGCGTGGCCTTCACGCCTCTTCAAGGCGCGTCCAGGCTTTTTTTTTTTTTGGATAACGCCAGGTGTCGCGCTTTGATTGGTTGCTGGAGATTTTTGATTTTATCTTTCTACCCCGTTTTTTGAGCTTAGTTATTTGACAGAAATAATTTTTTTTTATTTTTTTTTTATCAAAATTCTGGAAATATTTTTCTCTATAAAATGACATAACTTTCATATTTTTTGTACACCAAAAGTGAAGAAGACAAGTTATTTGCAAAATACCAGGAGGCATATCGGAAGGATATATCCTTCCGATATGCCTTCTGGTATTATATTACATAATATGATCGTTGAGGATGAACGTGATACGTATTCTCAAAATTGGCTTCACTTTCAGGATCAGTCCGAGGCAAGTGGGTCTAGTACACAACAACCATTCTCAACTGAGGTATTACCAGCGTTTGAAAATCATGTACGTACTAGATCGGATTTGCGTGATCAAAGGGCTCATAAACAATTGCAGAACGATCTAGTCAAACACATATGGGCAAAGTTCGCAAATCAGTGATTTTTAAATTTTATTGTACCGTGAGTCGAGTCTATGTATCGTATGCTTTTTTTTTTCATCGTTTGTGGAATGAGCTAAGTTTATTGTAACTTTTCTTATTTTTATTTTTATTAAAATATTCTCGTATTTATTTAATTGCTTCGAAAAAAATTAATTAAGTGTGAATTAAAAAAAATTAAAAAAAAATCGAATTAAAAAAATTAAATAAAATCTCGAATTAAAAAAATTAAAAAAAATCGAATTTATAAATAAAAATAAAAATAATTTATTTTTAATAATAAATTATTATTATTTTTATTATTTTTTTAATTATAAAATTAATTATTGTAAATAAAATAAAAAGTGGTGGGGTATAGAATGATGAGTTGGGAGGAGTTGAATTTTAAACTAAATTAGCTTATTGTGGGGGATGTAGTTGAGAAAGTAGTTGAATGATTAAGTGGATGGAGAGAGAAGATGAGGTGTCGTGATATTAGGGTAGTTGAATGTTTTTTAGTAGTTGACCTATTGGACTTGGTCTAAGTAAAATAAATGGGGGTGGGGGCGCTGCAATACATGGCTGATGGCGCTGGAATTTTTTTAAATTTTTAAACAAGGAAATGACAAAAAAGGAGCTTGGCCCAAGGGGACCGAAAACTGAAAAGCAGAAAAGGGGTCAAAAAAAATTTGGCGATCTGATCATTCTGACGAGGTCTCATGGGTACGGTTTCACGGATTGAACCCGTCATGTCACGGGTTTTGAGAAAGAGGAACCAGAATCGAATCGCCAATTGTACGGGTACGGGTCACGAGTCTTACACTGTTCCAGTTCTAACGGGTCAATTTCGGT
Source organism: Adenophora triphylla var. japonica (assembly GCA_022495995.1). Taxonomy (NCBI): domain Eukaryota; kingdom Viridiplantae; phylum Streptophyta; class Magnoliopsida; order Asterales; family Campanulaceae; genus Adenophora; species Adenophora triphylla. The sequence goes on along the minus strand of JAFEMH010000827.1, from coordinate 402,381 downwards.
CACGGGTCCTAATGGGTACGGGTACAGGTGCGGATCAGTCATGTCTAATTGAAAGTTTAAAATGATTCAAGTATCCTCAACTTGTAAAGAAGATTGGTGCAGCTATGGCGCTTGAAGTTAGAGCGAAAGGAATCCAGAATGCATATGCTCCATGCATTGCGGTATGAAAATGATATTCATATATCTTAGAGAGTATTGACATATTTTCACCGTTTAACATACAACGCTTCCATTTGAGAAATAGGTATGTATAGAGAGATCCACGATGGGGTAGGTGTTACGAGAGCTACAGCGAAGATCATAAAATTGTGCAAGAAATGACACAACTTGTAATTGGTTTACAAGGGGATATACCTCCATCTTATCCCAAGAACTACCCTTATGTGGGTGGAAAGTAAGTCGTAAACATCAAGTTATTGTTGTTGTTGCTGCTGTTGTGGTTGTTGTTGGTGGCGAAGCCACACTTCAATTTTGGAACGTGTCAATTTTACACCTTCAATTTTGTTTTCTAATTTAAAAATGATTTTTCACTCCTGAAAATGACGAATTTATACATTTTAACCCCTATAATTTTGATGAAAAAAAAATTGAACTAAATTATTATTTTGACCCAATTTTGTTCTAAATTTGGATACCTTAATTATAATTGCTATCCCAAAAACAATCTTGACCCCCTTTCCGAAATTTCCTGGCTTTGCCACTTGTTGTTGCTGCTGCTGCTGTTGTGTGTGTATGTGTTGTTATTGTTGTTGTTGTGTGTGCTCGTGTGTCTGTGTGAGCATGTGTTTTTACAGATAAGTTTTTTAGAACAAAGGTTGTGGGATGTGCTAAACACTATGTGGGTGATGGTGGCACGGTAGAGGGGATTGATGAGGACAACACAGTGATAGATTAGGAAGGATTGCTGAAAATTCACATGCCAGCTTACGTCGACACCATCAAGAAAGGCGTGGCAACCGTCATGGTTTCTTATGTTGGAGATTAAATTATTACACCACAGATTAAATAAACAATTTAATCAACAGTAGGGGATTTATTGATCAAGTCAAGAACGTACCAATTAAGCCAATAGCAAAACCGAAAGCAATGAAACAGGATCAGGAAAACAAAACAGAAACAAGTAAACAATTGATTAGAAAACTTATCGTGATTTGATCGAGTCGCCTTAGGAAGACTGTCCTAAGAGAAAATATTGCCCCCAATTGGTGCAACTCAGGTACAGGCAAATTTCTTCGAGGATAAAACGATCACGGATTACGTACCACAAAGCAGCACACAGGTAGGTAATCACCGGCGGTCCTATCTCAGTCGCCTTGAATCTCACGAACGAATCTCTATGAACGGGAGTAATCGAAATAATGAAAGGAAGCAAGAGAATTGATTTTCTCTTCAATCACTCATGTAATTTTCGGCTGGGAGGAAGAGAGTATTTATACATATGGTATACTAGGGTTTTTAGGCTTTAAAAAGACCTAAAACTGATCCAATTCGGCCCAGGAAAAACACCAGAAACGACGTCAGCGCGGCCGCCCTCGAGGCTTGCGCGACCGCGCTAACCTCCAGCAACATTTGAAGAACTCTCGGCCCTTGAGCGCGGCCGCCCTAGGCGTAAGCGCGGCCGCTCTCCATGGCAGAAACTCACACGTGTTTTTCCCTTGCCCAATTCAGTCCAAAACCAACAACACAACAATGTCATAGAGCTATGGACTTCATACCACATGAATCAAATATTCCAACAATCCCCCACAAGTTCATAGAAATATGACGTGTACAGATTGTCCATTGTCATGCTTTCAGTAATGGTACCTTCCGGCTTGAACCACTACCTATGTTATCCAACGCAAACCTCCACAGGACCAGATGAACGGGTGTCTTGAATCTGATGCCTTTGTATGTAGAGGCCTTTGCTGGTAACAAACACGACAAAAGCTATGATAGGCCCTCTATCGAACACTTGACGCTTATAAGCCATACGTCCCGATCCTCTATCATGAGTGCTTTCAAGGAATAACCCAAATTCCTCTAGTTGCGGCCAACAACAACACTCACTTAGCTGGGCATCTCAGAAGATGTACTGCTAGCATCTTGTCTAAAAAACTTGATCCCATTCAAAGTTCCAAACTTTTACTTTATTAGCAGCAACGAGCACCTCTAGGCTATTTAGGGGATAGACTCAGACATGTAATATGTTAATCTATTATTAGGTGCTACGACTCACCCCACAGCTTGTTATTACCACATTGAATCTCCTTTGTGGGATCTCCACTCAGGTAGATTGGGTTGCCACTGAGTTTGAATCAGACGGGGTTCAGTCCCATCCCCAACCTAGATTTTTGAACTAGAGCAAATTCTAGCCCTTTAGTTAAAGGATCAGCTGTGTTATCTTTGGTACCAACATAATCAACAGCTATCACCTTCCGAGACACTAGATCCCTTATAGATTTTAATCTTATTTGGATGTGTCTCCTAGTTTCTGATTGTACTTGACACTTTTCGGTTTCTCAATTGTGGCGGTGTTGTCACAATGTACGGAGATAACAGCATGGGTTTGCGGACCATGGGCAACTCAGACATAAGTCCTCGAAGCCATTCAGCTTCCAATCCAGTAGTGTCAAGGGCAACTAATTCGGCCTCAAATGTAGACCTAGACAACAGAGTTTGTTTGGTCGACCTCCAAGCGACTGCAGCTCCGCCTAAGGTGAAAACATACCCCGTACAGCCATAACTCCCGGAGTTATAGGCAATCCAGCTTGCATCACTATATCCTTCAAGAACAGAAGGATATTTTCCGTAATGCAGCCCAAGGGAAATCGTTCCCTTCAAGTACTTGAGAACTCTATCAAGAGCTTCCCAATGTGCTTTGCTTGGACATTGAGTATATCTAGTCAACCTAGTAACCGAGTAGGATATATCCGGTCTAGTACAATTGGCAAGATACATCAAACTTCCAATAATCTGAGAATATCTCAACTGAGCCATCGGTACTCCACTTTCATTCTTAGTAAGTGCAGATGAAGGATCATATGGAGTCTTAGCTACTTTGCAATTCTTATAACCAAATTTCTCAATTACACTTTCAGTATAATGAGATTGCGATATGGTTATGCCACTAGTTGAACGAGTCAACTTAAGGCCAAGAATCACACTTGCTACTCCCATATCTTTCATCTCAAACTTACTTTTCAAGAATTCCTTAGTAGTATTAATTATCCTCATATCCGTTCCAAACAACAGAATATCATCGACATACAGACATAAGACAATACTACTATCACCAATATACTTGCTATAAACACACTTATCAAACTCATTAGTAACAAAGCCAAACGATGAGACAATTTTATCAAATTTCTCATGCCACTGCTTAGGGGCTTGTTTGAGTCCATACAAGGACTTAACAAGTTTACAAACCTTTCTCTCATTGCCAGAGGCCTCAAAACCTTCAGGTTGATCCATATAAATTTCTTTCTCTAGATCGCCATGCAAGAAAGCGGTCTTAACATCCATCTGATGGATAGGAAGATCATATACAGAGGCCAATGCGATAAGCATTCGGATTATAGTCATTCTAGCAACTGGCGAATAGGTATCGAAATAGTCTATTCCCTCCATTTGCTTGAATCCCTTAGCCACTAACCTAGCCTTAAACTTGTCAACGGTTCCATCCGGTTTCAGTTTCCTTTTGAAGACCCACTTACATCCTATCGTGCTACAACCAGGAGGGAGATCGACCAATTCCCATGTCCCATTAGAGACAATAGAATCCATCTCACTCTTAACAGCATCCTTCCACTGCTTGGCATCAGAAGTAGCCATAGCAGCTTTGAAGGTTAGAGGATCACCCTCGACATTGTAAGTGATGAAATCACTTCCAAAATCCTTGGTGGTCCTTGCCCTTTTGCTCCTTCTTGGTTCAATCTCATCGTCAGAATGAGTTGCACTGGAATCAACCCCACATTTGTCAGCTCCTCTACTTGAGCAGGAATGGAATTAGTGGTTGGGTTAGATTCCTTAGGAAGTCCGTCCTTCATAGGAAACACATCCTCAAAAAATGTTGCATCACGTAACTCAACTATAGAGTTCACATCTATGCCAGAAATTTCAGATTTTATAATAAGAAATCTCAATGCATAACTAGTTTAGAATAACCTATAAAGATAGCATCAACGTTTTAGGTCCAAGCTTTTTCCTTTTATGTGCGGGTACAAGTACCTTTGCAAGGCACCCCCACACTTTTAAGTGTTTCAAGCTAGCCTGTCGACCTCTCCAAAGTTCAAACGGACTTTCCTTTCTATGTTTAGGAGGGACTCTATTCAGAATATGGCAAGCCGTATTCAAAGCCTCTCCCCACATATATTTGGGCAGTCCAGAACTTATGAGTAAACTGTTAATCATATCAGTAAGGGTTCTATTCTTACGTTCAGCAACACCATTTGATTGAGGGGTGTAGGGAGGAGTCTCTTCATGTACTATTCCGTTTTCTTGGCAATAATACATGAAGGGGTTAGACTCATATTCACCTCCTCTATCAGACCTTAACCGTTTAAGTTTCTTGCCTGTTTGTGTTTCTGCTTCGTTCTTAAATATAATGAATTTATCTAATGCTTCATCCTTAGAACTAAGCAAATAGACATAACAATATTTACTAGCATCATCAATAAAGGTGAGAAAGTATTTCTTTTTATCTTTGGTCAACACGCCATTAAATTCACAAATATCAGTATGAACTAAATCTAGAATTTCAGAATTTCTCACAACCGACTTAAACGGACCTTTTGTAGATTTAGCTTCAACACACACATGACATTTAGAATTCTTATCAATAGCATGTTTAGGAATAATATCTAAATTCATCATTCTTTTCACAGAATCATAATTAATATGTCCTAAACGACCATGCCAAACATTTGAAGATTCAATGGAATAAGAAACAGGATAATCAATAGAACTAAAATTATTGTGCGAACAAACATCAGTTTCAACTCTAATTTTAAATAAACTATCCGAGGAATAACCTTTCCCCACAAAACTACCAGAATCCAAAATTATGACCTTATTACATTTAAATGAAATCTCAAATCCTTCCCTAACTAGACTAGAACCACTAATAATGTTGCGACGAATATCAGGAACGTGATACACTTGATGCAAGGTAAGAATGCGCCCATTAGGAAATCTCAGGTCCACGCGTCCAGTCCCAAGCACCTTTGCAGCACTAGAGTTCCCCATCGTCACTGATCTACCACGCTCAGACTGGTAAGACACAAATAGCAATTTATCAGCACAAACGTGCACATTTGCCCCAGTGTCAACTAGCCACTCGTTGGGTTCATAGACAGTAAAGATTTCAGGATAAGAAGTTACATACTTTGTAACATTGCAGGTCAGATCGTCAACTCCAGGTGCGTCAGAGTCAGGATCATCATAATCCTTCGAACCCAACACCATGTTGACAGCAGGATGGTCATCAGCAGAGGCTTGTGGTCCTTTTCCTTTCTTGGACGGGCAGTCCCTAGAAAAGTGTCCACCTTCTCCACAATTCCAGCAGTTCTGTTTTGCTCTTGGCTTCCTAAAGTTATTTTTCTTAACTTTAAGTTTATCATGGTTTTCTTTATCCTTAGAGTGAGTTTTCACACCTTTTCCTTTAAACTTGCTTTTACCAGTTACCATATTAGCAGCAGCCTCCACAGGTACGCTAGGTTGGTTACCATTATGCACCTCCTGAATCGCAATTGCATTCATCAACTCATTGAGTGTCAAGCTTCCAGTACGATGCTTGAGGGTCATACCGAATTCCCCCCAAGATCGAGGAAACTTCTCAATAATAGCCATGACAGCGAACTTGTCAGGAAGTCCTATGTCAGCATCCTTGAGTGATTGCAAAATGATTTGGAGTTCGTGCACTTGATCGGTAACCGACTTTTCCTCACTCATGTGATAATTCAGGAACTTTCCCACTTGATACTTTTCCACACCGGAGTCATCGGTGCTGTACTTCGTGGAAAGCGATTCCCACAGTGACGCAGCAGTGAGAGGAGCAGAGCAATAAACATCAAAGAGTGCATTCGAGAAAGCTGACAGAATGCATCCTCGAACAACATCATCCTGCTCCTTCCACAGTTTAACAGCAGCCACACTAACTGGATCATCACCATTCAGAGCGGGACATTTGGATGACAGCATACCAGCCATGCCCTTAATTGACAGCCAGATCTTCATGCGTTCAGACCAACGCTTGAAGTTCTTGCCACCGAACTTCTCCGGAAGATCGGAGGTGTCAACTAGGGACTTAAAAGGAGAGCTAGAGGAACTACCAGACATGATCAAATAAAACTATTTTCTCTTAGACTGTTGGAGATTAAATTATTACACCACAGATTAAATAAACAATTTAATCAACAGTAGGGGATTTATTGATCAAGTCAAGAACGTACCAATTAAGCCAATAGCAAAACCGAAAGCAATGGAACAGGATCAGGAAAACAAAACAGAAACAAGTAAACAATTGATTAGAAAACTTATCGTGATTTGATCGAGTCGCCTTAGGAAGACTGTCCTAAGAGAAAATATTGCCCCCAATTGGTGCAACTCAGGTACAGGCAAATTTCTCCGAGGATAAAACGATCACGGATTACGTACCACAAAGCAGCACACAGGTAGGTAATCAACGGCGGTCCTATCTCAGTCGCCTTGAATCTCACGAACGAATCTCTATGAACGGGAGTAATCGAAATAATGAAAGGAAGCAAGAGAATTGATTTTCTCTTCAATCTCTCATGTAATTTTCGACTGGGAGGAAGAGAGTATTTATACATATGGTATACTAGGGTTTTTAGGCTTTAAAAAGACCTAAAACTGATCCAATTCGGCCCAGGAAAAACACCAGAAACGACGTCAGTGCGGCCGCCCTCGAGGTTTGTGCGACCGCGCTAACCTCCAGCAACATTTGGAGAACTCTCGACCCTTGAGCGCGGCCGCCCTAGGCCTAAGCGCGGCCGTTCTCCATGGCAGAAACTCAGACGTGTTTTTCCCTTGCCCAATTCAGTCCAAAACCAACAACACAACAATGTCATAGAGCTATGGACTTCATACCACATGAATCAAATATTCCAACAATCCCCCACAAGTTCATAGAAATATGACGTGTACAGATTGTCCATTGTCATGCTTTCAGTAATGGTACCTTCCGGCTTGAACCACTACCTATGTTATCCAACGCAAATCTCCACAGGACCTGATGAATGGGTGTCTTGAATCTGATGCCTTTGTATGTAGAGGCCTTTGCTGGTAACAAACACGACAAAAGCTATGATAGGCCCTCTATCGAACACTTGACGCTTATAAGCCATACGTCCCGATCCTCTATCATGAGTGCTTTCAAGGAATAACCCAAATTCCTCTAGTTGCGGCCAACAACAACACTCACTTAGCTGGGCATCTCAGAAGATGTACTGCTAGCATCTTGTCTAAAAGACTTGATCCCATTCAAAGTTCCAAACTTTTACTTTATTAGCAGCAACGAGCACCTCTAGGCTATTTAGGGGATAGACTCAGACATGTAATATGTCAATCTATTATTAGGTGCTACGACTCACCCCACAGCTTGTTATTACCACATTGAATATCCTTTGTGGGATCTCCACTCAGGTAGATTGGGTTGCCACTGCGTTTGAATCAGACGGGGTTCAGTCCCATCCCCAACCTAGATTTTTGAACTAGAGAAAATTCTAGCCCTTTAGTTAAAGGATCAGCTGTGTTATCTTTGGTACCAACATAATCAACAGCTATCACCTTCCGAGACACTAGATCCCTTATAGATTTTAATCTTATTTGGATGTGTCTCCTAGTTTTACAGTTGTACTTGACACTTTTCAGTTTCTCAATTGTGGCAGTGTTGTCACAATGTACAGAGATAACAGGCATGGGTTTACTGACCATGGGCAACTCAGACATAAGTCCTCGAAGCCATTCAGCTTCCAATCCAGTAGTGTCAAGGGCAACTAATTCGGCCTCAAATGTAGACCTAGACAACAGAGTTTGTTTGGTCGACCTCCAAGCGACTGCAGCTCCGCCTAAGGTGAAAACATACCCCGTACAGCCATAACTCCCGGAGTTATAGGCAATCCAGCTTGCATCACTATATCCTTCAAGAACAGAAGGATATTTTCCGTAATGCAGCCCAAGGGAAATCGTTCCCTTCAAGTACTTGAGAACTCTATCAAGAGCTTCCCAATGTGCTTTGCTTGGACATTGAGTATATCTAGTCAACCTAGTAACCGAGTAGGATATATCCGGTCTAGTACAATTGGCAAGATACATCAAACTTCCAATAATCTAAGAATATCTCAACTGAGCCATCGGTACTCCACTTTCATTCTTAGTAAGTGCAAATGAAGGATCATGTGGAGTCTTAGCTACTTTGCAATTCTTATAACCAAATTTCTCAATTACACTTACAGTATAATGAGATTGCGATATGGTTATGCCACTAGTTGAACGAGTCAACTTAAGGCCAAGAATCACACTTGCTACTCCCATATCTTTCATCTCAAACTTACTTTTCAAGAATTCCTTAGTAGTATTAATTATCCTCATATCCGTTCCAAACAACAGAATATCATCGACATACAGACATAAGACAATACTACTATCACCAATATACTTGCTATAAACACACTTATTATACTCATTAGTAACAAAGCCAAACCATGAGACAATTTTATTAAATTTCTCATGCCACTGCTTAGGGGCTTGTTTGAGTCCATACAAGGACTTAACAAGTTTACAAACCTTTCTCTCATTGCCAGAGGCCTCAAAACCTTCAGGTTGATTCATATAAATTTCTTCCTCTAGATCGCCATGCAAGAAAGCGGTCTTAACATCCATCTGATGGATAGGAAGATCATATACATAGGTCAATGCGATAAGCATTCGGATTGTAGTCATTCTAGCAACTGGCGAATAGGTATCAAAATAGTCTATTCCCTCCATTTGCTTGAATCCCTTAGCCACTAACCTAGCCTTAAACTTGTCAACGGTTCCATCCGGTTTCAGTTTCCTTTTGAAGACCCACTTACATCCTATCGTGCTACAACCAGGAGGGAGATCGACCAATTCCCATGTCCCATTAGAGACAATAGAATCCATCTCACTCTTAACAGCATCCTTCCACTGCTTGGCATCGAAGTAGCCATAGCGGCTTTGAAGGTTAGAGGATCACCTCGACATTGTAAGTGATGAAATCACTTCCAAAATCCTTGGTGGTCCTTGCCCTTTTGCTCCTTCTTGGTTCAATCTCATCGTCGAATGAGTTGCACCGGAATCAACCCCCACATTTGTCGGCTCCTCTACTTGAGCGGGAATGGAATTAGTGGTTGGGTTAGATTCCTTAGGAAGTCCGTCCTTCATAGGAAACACATCCTCAAAAATGTTGCATCACGTAACTCAACTATAGAGTTCACATCTATGCCGAAATTTCAGATTTTATAATAAGAAATCTCAATGCATAACTTGTTTAAGAATAACCTATAAAGATAGCATCAACAGTTTTAGGTCCAAGCTTTTTCCTTTTGTGTGCGGGTACAAGTACCTTTGCAAGGCACCCCCACACTTTTAAGTGTTTCAGGCTAGCCTGTCGACCTCTCCAAAGTTCAAACGGACTTTCCTTTCTATGTTTAGGAGGGACTCTATTCAGAATATGGCAAGTCGTATTCAAAGCCTCTCCCCACATATATTTGGGCGATCCCGAGAACTTATGAGTAAACTGTTAATCATATCAGTAAGGGTTCTATTCTTACGTTCTGCAACACCATTTGATTGAGGGGTGTAGGGAGGAGTCTCTTCATGTACTATTCCGTTTTCTTGGCAATAATACATGAAGGGGTTAGACTCATATTCACCTCCTCTATCAGACCTTAACCGTTTAAGTTTCTTGCCTGTTTGTGTTTCTGCTTCGTTCTTAAATATAATGAATTTATCTAATGCTTCATCCTTAGAACTAAGCAAATAGACATAACAGTATTTACTAGCATCATCAATAAAGGTGAGAAAGTATTTCTTTTTATCTTTGGTCAACACGCCATTAAATTCACAAATATCAGTATGAACTAAATCTAGAATTTCAGAATTTCTCACAACCGACTTAAACGGACCTTTTGTAGATTTAGCTTCAACACATACATGACATTTAGAATTCTTATCAATAGCATGTTTAGGAATAATATCTAAATTCATCATTCTTTTCACAGAATCATAATTAATATGTCCTAAACGACCATGCCAAACATTTGAAGATTCAATGGAATAAGAAACAGGATAATCAATAAAACTAAAATTATTGTGCGAACAAACATCAGTTTCAACTCTAATTTTAAATAAACTATCCGAGGAATAACCTTTCCCCACAAAACTACCAGAATCCAAAATTATGACCTTATTACATTTAAATGAAATCTCAAATCCTTCACTAACTAGACTAGAACCACTAATAATGTTGCGACGAATATCAGGAACGTGATACACTTGATGCAAGGTAAGAATGTGCCCATTAGGAAACTTCAGGTCCACGCGTCCGAGTCCCAAGCACCTTTGCGGCACTAGAGTTCCCCATCGTCACCGATCTACCACGCTCAGGCTGGTAAGACACAAATAGCAATTTATCCGCATAAACGTGCACATTTTCCCCAGTGTCAACTAGCCACTCGTTGGGTTCATAGACGCAAAGATTTCGGGATAAGAAGTTACATACTTTGTAACATTGCAGGTCAGATCGTCAACTCCAGGTGCGTCAGAGTCAGGATCATCATAATCCTTCGGACCCAACACCATGTTGACAGCAGGATGGTCATCAGCAGAGGCTTGTGGTCCTTTTCCTTTCTTGGACGGGCAGTCCCTAGAAAAGTGTCCACCTTCTCCACAATTCCAGCAGTTCTGTTTTGCTCTTGGCTTCCTAAAGTTATTTTTCTTAACTCTAAGTTTATCATGGTTTTCTTTATCCTTAGAGTGAGTTTTCACACCTTTTCCTTTAAACTGGCTTTTACCAGTTACCATATTAGCAGCAGCCTCCACAGGTACGCTAGGTTGGTTACCATTATGCACCTCCTGAATCGCAATTGCATTCTGTTAGGTATGCATATTTTAACCCTCCTATTTTTGTATTAGATTTGATTGATACCATAACCTCCTGTCTATTTTAAGGACTTTAGGACCCTATGTAATGAAGCTTAGACTTCAATTTTTTAGTTAAGTCCATTTTATAGATTAGGTTAATTTTAGGCTTGAAGACTGGCACAAGACTCATTGGAATTGAGAGTTGCAGTTCAGAAGTTTCAAACCACCCATTCAACCGCCCTGGCAAAACCGCCCTTAGCATTTGCCTGGTAAAATCCTTTGTTTGAAACTACCCTTGAACTACTCAAGTGCAACCGCCCTATGATGAACCGCACCTTGCAGCTCATCATCAACCGCACTTTGCAACCTCACTGGAGTTACCAACCGCACTTGTCAAACCGCCTATACTCCAGAACCGCACCAATGATTGAGACTTGAAGTGAACCACCTTTTGCCATTGTAATCCACATCAGCAATATCCAATGTCAACCACCTTATCTTGTCACGTGATTCATTGTCGAGAAGATCTGCAAGGATCTTGAAAAGGTGACAGTGTCCAAACCTCATTGCTTGCGGTGGAGCATTATCGGCTTTATACCGCAACTCTTGAACCAAAGGACAAAAGTGGTTTCTGTGGACTAATTAGAAAGCATCAAGTAATCTGTCCTTCAACAAATTTGTGTCCAACGGCTACATTTTGGATGCTTGGGTATAAATACCCCTAATCTTCACCATTTGAAGATTGCTTGAAAAATTGAGAAGTGCTGTGTTCATAAGAAGTTGAAGCTTTGCCCAGAAATTCTAAGTCCTTTGAATCTTCATCTTCATACTTCAAGAAATATTCCCCAGCCCAGAAATCAAGCCTTAACACATTCAAGAATCATTGAGCTCTACATCTCACAGATTTAAAGAGCCTTGATCTTGTTCTCACACACACACACCTCACTTGTTTAATCACATAGATTATACATTTGAGATACACTGGTTATAGTCTAGGATTTGTTCTTCATAGAAAAGATTTTATTGTACTTTGTAATCTCTCAAATACTTAATATAAAATCTCTCTTAGAAATCCAAGACTAACCATCTTGGTAGTGGACGTAGATCGTTTATCGATTGAACCACTCCAAATAGCGTGTTCTTACTTTCTGCATTTATATTTCTTGTGCTTACTAATTATTTATATTTGTCACTGTTTGATCTTTATATAGTTATCCATTATTGTGAAATAAGTGTTGGGAGTTAACAAAGTCAAAACCACACGTGTTTGTAAAACTGCTCTTACCAAAACCGCAAATCAAAACCGCATTTTACAAACCGCCTCTGCAAAACCGCTTTACACTCCATTATTCCGCTGTGCATTTTACACTATCACTTGCAGTCTATTATCAACTGTAAGAGGATTTTGTAAGCAAGAGGTTTAGTTTTTAAAAGAGGGCGAAAAATTTTAAACAGCTATTCACCTCCCCCCTCTAGCTGTATTTTCACCCTTGTTGCCACCTTTGGGACCAACAAGTGGTATCAGAGCTAACACATTTTAAAACCACTATTTTTCAAGCTTAACAGCTTGTGTGCCGATTCAATATGGCAACCTCAAAGACAATGACTACTGTTAACTATTCACACATTCCAATGTTGAACGAAGACCACTTTGACATCTGGAAGTGCCGAATGCTTATTCATTTGGAAACTATAGATGAAATGCTGGTGGAGTGCGTGATCAATGGCCCGTTAGTTCCAATGAAGTCCAACACAGATGCAACCACCAGTGCAACAATTCCAGAGGTCAAAAAGCCAAAAGAAGAGTGGTCGGATGAAGAGAAGAGATTAGTTGCCTTGGACAGCAAGGCGAGGTTCATCATTTCTGGAACCCTCCCCGTATCAACTCTACAGAAAGTGATGTACCTCAAAACCGTAAAGCAGATGTGGGATGCCATAGAGAGCTACCTCGAAGGTGACGAAGAGTGCAAGGAAAACAAATTATACACTGTTGAAAGATCCTACAACAACTTCAACAGAAAATCCAACGAAACCTTGTGTCAAACCTACGATCGCTATGTTGAGGTAGTTAATGCTTGTAGATCTCTTGGTAAAACTTTAACCGATAAGGAAATCAATATGACTTTCCTATCTGCTTTAGGTTCTAGATGGGTAAATAAGGCTACCTCTCTAGAAGACTCCAAAGTATTGGGTACTTGGTCGTTAAGTAACTTGTATGCCATTCTTAGAGTCTATGAACTTAAATTAAATCATATTGAAGAGATAGAAGGGAAAACCAAATCGCTTTCTATGTCTGTAGTGGAACATGAAGAGAAACCATCCACATCCAATCAAACCACTGATCCTTCCATATCAACCTCATCACTCATCGAGATGGATGATGATGATTTTGCCATGTTTGTGAAAAGATTCCAAAAATTTAGAAAATCTTCAAAACCTCTCACAAAATCATTTTCAAAAGGCAAACCTCCTGCAACATTTTCTAGGACTGCAGATACAAAGAAGAAGAGTGACTTGGTTTGCTACAACTGTAGGAAACCTGGCCACTTTGCTTCTGAGTGTCCACAGCCTAAATATGAATACATGAAAAAGAAAACTTTTCCTTCGAAATTTTCTCATCGTAAGGGAATGGTTGCTGAGGAGGAAGAGAATTCCAAGGAATTAGCAACTTGGATTGAAACAGATTCTGAGGATGGAAGTGACGGTGAAACCGAAGAGGTTAACCTCTGCTTAATTGCAAAAGATTCTGATGACTCAGATTCTGAATCATTTGAGTTGCCTGATATGGAAGAAAGGGAGGTTTTTGCAAAACTTCCAAATTATAAATTGGATGATGATATTAAACTTACCCCTAGCATAAAGATAGGAAATTGTTCGTATTCACGTCCCATTTTCTCATCTAAAACTGCTCCACCTTCAAAAGCTATTCCAAAGAAAATTTTGAAAAAGGTGGTGGAAGAGGTTTCTCCCATGGAACATGAAAGGATGTTCAAGGAAGCTGAAATGGTGATCCATCAATTCTCTAATCTTAAGAAAGCCTTAAGCTTAGCTCATGATGAACTTAATCTGTACAAGACGGAGAAAACTGTGATGAGGTCTGAAATTTCAAATCTTAAGGACCAAATCAGAAGTATGTCTCCTCTTGCTGATCAGAACCGCATCCTTGAAACTAAGGTTGTTGCACTTCAACTCCGGAATGATGACTTGGTAACCCAAATCAATGATCTCCAAAAGATTATTGATTCGTGGCTCAAGTCTCAATCCACCAAGGATAAAATCATGGACTCCCAAGTTCCTCCTGGAATTAAGGAAGGCCTAGGTTTTGGATCTGAGGAAGAGGAGAAGTGTGCATCCTCGATTGAAAAGGATGAGGAAATTTTGGAACTAACTAAAGAAATTCCTAAGGGGAAGCATGCTAAAGGAAAGGGTAAAGGACGACAAATAAATTATGTCTACCCTAAAGGAAAGCAATATGGAAAGAATTCTGTGTTGAAACCTAAGGATTCTGTGGAAGCAACCAAGAGGAAATGGCTTATGGAATTGGTCGCATACTGCTCCAACCGCTCCTGGTAGAAAAGATAGTGCAACTCTGTGTCCGACCGCGCTTCTTCTTCGACCGCTCCTCCCTTCAAAAGCGGGAATAGCGTTCCCAGGAAATACGTGGTCAAACCAAAGCCTGTTTCCTTTATCTCAGCCGGACTCTTAGCTGGAACTGCTTCCTCCAAAACCGCTTCCTTGTCCCAAACCGCATGCAACTCCTAAGAAGAGTAAGGAGTTAGTAAAACCTCATGAAGCTTGTAGCTATTATAAATGTTACGTGTGTGATGGTTTAGGTCACAAGGCTGCAGAATGCCTTTTGCGGTTCACATCCAATGCCAGGAAGAGTAAACCTCCTTCGTCAAGCGAGGTGTGGGTCGTAAAGGGTTGCTAACTTCAGGACCCAAGGAATAAAGGGGGACCTCGTTCTTAATGTTTACATTTCAGGTCCTCTGCTTCATGGCTGGTCACTCCAAGGATAATGAATGGTATCTTGACAGTGGCTGCTCAAGACATATGACTGGAGATAGATCATTACTTGAAGATGTCGTTGAAGCAAGTGGTCCGTCTGTAACCTTTGGTGACAACAACAAAGGCAAGATCATTGGATATGGCATTATAAGGAGAGGAAACCTAACCATTGAGAAGGTTTCTCTTGTTGAAGGACTCAAGCACAACCTCCTTTCAATTTCTCAATTTTGCGACAAAGGAATGCTTTGCAACTTCACGTCATCAAACTGCTTTATCAAAGATAGCATTTCCGGCGTCACCCTACTCACAGGGATTCGTAAGAGTAATATTTACATTATCGATCTAAATTATGCATGTAGTATTACTAATCTCTGTTTTGTAGCTAAGAATGTGAGCGAAAATAGTTGGCTATGGCACAAGAGGTTGAGCCACTTGAACTTCAAGTATCTTGCAAAGATTGGTAGGGAAAACCTCGTTCGTGGTTTACCCAAAGTGGCTGACCACCATCCAGAGAAATGCAGTGCATGCCGGCTGTAAGCGATCCGCGTCGTCTTTCACCCAGCCAAGACCGCTCCATCAACTTCAAGATGCTTACAATCGCTTCACATAGATTTGTTTGGACCCGTAACCACTGCCAAAGATTGGAGGAAATAGATATACCTTAGTGGTGGTGGATGATTATTCAAGATATACATGGGTTGAGATGATGATTTCCAAAGATGATTGTTATGAAATTCTCACCGCACTTTTCAGACGGCTCCAAACTCAAAAAGAAGACGACATCGTTAGTGTTCGATCAGATAATGGAACAGAATTTAAGAACAACGGTGTTACTCAGTATTGTGATGACCATGGGATTGATCACAATTTTTCCACAGCTGGTGTTCCACAACAAAATGGGGTTGTGGAAAGGAAGAATAGGACGTTTATTGAGTCTGGAAAGACAATGATATCCGGCGAAGCTACCTCAGTATTTTTGGGCTGAAGCAATCAACACTGCATGCTTCACTCAGAACCGCTCCCTCATTAACAAAACCTATAATAAGACTCCCTATGAGCTTTGGCGAGGAAGAACCCCCAACATTGCATTCTTCAAGATCTTTGGCTGCAAATGTTTTGTCCTCTACAACGGAAGAGAAAATAGAGGTAAATTCGGAGCTAAAGCCGACGAAGGTATTTTTGTTGGGTATGCTAAACATTCAAAAGCTTTTCGTGTTTTCAATAAAACTAGTTTAAAAATAGTTGAGTCTATCCATGTTACTTTTGATGAGCATTCTCTCCTTGAGCCACATTTGGCTCCAAATGTTGCTGATGATTTTGTTGAGCATAATGAACCAGGTGAACCATCTCAAACCGCACCTGAACCTCATCCTCAAAATCCAGCACCCTCAACTGACCTTCCCTCAAACCGCACCTTTCAAACCGCACCTGAAGTTCCTACTCCAGATGCAACTCCCAGGAAGAAGAAGTTGAAAATTCCCCTATCCGGCTTGTAGAACCTCTTCCTCAACTTACCTTCCATGACTTCATTTGAAGGATCTAACGATGTTCAAATTGAAGATCTTGACAAACCTCGCCCAACCAGACTTACCCCCGGAGGTTCGTGAAGTCAGCAGTCACCCCCTCACAAATGTGATTGGTGATCTGTTTTCCGGTGTTCAAACAAGGAGATCGAATTATGACGAGCATACTTCTCTTTTATCTCAAGTTGAACCTAAAAAGATTGATGAAGCACTCCAAGATTTCAGTTGGGTTGTTGCTATGCAAGAAGAACTCAACCAGTTTGAAAGATGCAAAGTCTGGACTTTGGTGCCTAGACCTCAGGATCAAGGAGTGATAGGAACCAAGTGGGTATTTAGGAATAAGATGGATGAGAATGGAAGCATCACTAGGAATAAAGCAAGGTTGGTTGCACAAGGATATAGGCAAGAAGAAGGAATTGATTATGACGAAACCTTTGCTCCAGTTGCAAGATTGGAAGCTATCAGAATCTTCTTAGCCTACGCCTCTTTCAAGCATTTCAAGTTATATCAAATGGACGTAAAGAGTGCATTCCTCAACGGCGAACTGCAATAGACCGTGTATGTTGCCCAACCGCCTGGATTTGAAGACTCCAAATTTCTCAATCATGTCTACAAACTCCAGAAAGCTTTGTATGGACTTAAGCAAGCTCCAAGGGCATGGTATGAGACTCTTTCTAAATTTTTACTAGAAAAAGGATTTAAACGAGGTAAAATTGATACAACTCTTTTTATTGCCAAATATATTGAGCATACTTTACTTGTTCAAATATATGTCGATGATATTATTTTTGGTTCTACTAATGAGTTGCTTTGTAAGCGTTTCGAAAAGCTAATGAAAAGCAAGTTTGAGATGAGCATGATGGGAGAATTAACATTCTTCCTCGGGCTTCAAATCAAGCAATGCGAAGAAGGTATTTTTCTCAGCCAAGCCAAATACACCAAGGAGTTGATAAAGAAGTTTGGATTAGAAAATGCTAAAGCATATGATACTCCTATGGCCACCGGCAATAAGCTAGATAAGGATCTCAAAGGTAAGAAAGTTGATCAGACTTTATATCGAGGTATGATCGGCTCATTACTTTACTTAACTGCTAGTAAGCCCGATATCATGTTTAGTGTCTGTGTATGTGCTCGCTACCAAGCAGATCCTAGAGAAGCACATCTTATTGCAGTCAAGCGTATAATCCGCTATTTATCTGGAACCACTAACCTTGGACTTTGGTATTCCAAAGATTCGAACTTCGATCTTGTAGGTTATTCAGATGCAGATTATGCAGCTTGTACTATTGACAGGAAAAGCACTAGTGGTACTTGTCATTTCCTTGGAAATAGACTAGTTGCTTGGGCCAGCAAGAAGCAAGCTTCGGTTTCGGTGTCTACCACAGAGGCTGAGTATATTGCTGCTGGTAGTTGTTGCTGTCAAATCCTTTGGATGAAGCAGCAGTTGGTGGACTATGGAATCCATGAAGGGAATTGCCCCATCATGTGTGACAACACTTCAACTATTTCAGTGTCCAACAACCCTGTCATGCATTCCAAGACCAAGCATATTGATAACAAGTATCATTTCCTCAAAGACCATGTGGAGAAGAGGAATATCCATTTAGAGTATGTGGGGACAGATAATCAGATTGCTGACATCCTCACCAAGGCTCTTGACTCCAAGAGGTTTTCCTTCCTCAGAGGAGAAATGGGTATGCTTTAACTTAAATAAGTCCATTCCTTTTATTGACTAACTTGTGTGTTGAGTTTAGGTTGTATTTCTCATTGAAAATTTCAACCGCACCATTGTTGAACCGCGTTCATTCAAACCGCATGAGTAGTCAACCGCCTCTGCAGCCAACCGCGTGTTCCCAACCGCATACTGCAGCCAACCGCGTTTGCCATTTCTCACATTAATAATGGTGTTGGTCGTCGCCATGAAAGGTCTCCCAAGTAATATGGGTGAATCACGGCAACTTCCTTCACCTTTTGGCATTTCAAGCACCACAAAATCAACAGGCACAATGATTGAATTTACCTGAACTAAAACATCCTCCACAATGCCCACATGTCTTTTAATGGACCGATCCGCCAGTTGTAGGGCCATTGTGGTGGGTTTTAATTCGGGTAAACCCAACTCCTCGTACAAATAATATGGCAACAAATTAATGCTGGCACCAAGATCCAACATAGCTTTTACCCTCTTTGATCCCCCCATAGTAATAGAAATCAGAAAACTTTCGGGGTCTTTCAATTTGGGTGGAAGACTATGTTGTACCACTGCGCTAGCATTTTCACTCATCACTACTCTATCATCTGTCCCATACCTATGTTTCTTGGAATTTAATTCTTTGAAAAATTTGGAATAAGCAGGAATGTTTTTAATCACATTGAGTAAAGGGATATTGATGTTCACCTTAGAAAACATGTTCATCAACTCCGACATTTGCTTATCCAATTTATGTTTTAAAAACCTTCCAGGAAACGGTACGGGAGGTACATATGGCATGGGGGGTGGAGAGTCAACTTTAGAATTTTCCCCCATGTCACTTGGACTCTTGTCACAATCAACATCATCATTATCCACATTAGCATTCTTATTTACAACAGGAGGGGGAGAAGAAGATGAAGGAGAAAGTACCTCACTACCTACCTGTTTGCCATTTCGGAGAGTGATAATGGCATTTGCTTGATGTGGTTGGCTCGGAAAGGTCCCAGACTTATGACCTTGTAGGGCGGTTGCTAATTGCCCAATTTGAGTCTCCAACTTTTGAAGGGCAGCTTCATGATTCTTGGAAGCTTGTTGACTTTCCGCCCTCAATTGATTATTTTCCGCTTGCATTTTCTCCATGGCCACTTCCCACGGTTCCCTTTTCTGCTCATACTGTCCCGGTGGAGGTTGAGGATGAAGAGGCTTATTTTGTTCTTGATTGCCTCCCCATGAAAAATTTGGGTGTTGCCTCCACCCCGGGTTGTATGTGTTTGAAAAAGGATTATTGTTTTGAGGGAACCGCTGGCCAAATCCTTGCATTGCATGTGCCTGTTCAGGGTTAAACAGCAAACCACTTTGACACACGTTAGTAGCATGAGTGTTAGGACCACAATTAGCACAAAAATCATTTACAACATGAGCAGTAGAAGGCACAGAAGAAGAAGAAGAAGCATTTTGCAAAGCTAAATTATCAAATCTTTGGTTCAGTAATGCAAACTGCTTAGCCAACTCGTTGTTCAACCCTACCTCATGCACTCCCCTTGTTACCCCCCTAGATCCCTTCTGTTGAGAATTAGCACTCAACATCTCAAACAGTTCTTGGCATTGTTGGACAGTCTTACTTCCCAAACTACCTCCTGCTGCATTATCAACCATTGATTGGTATTCAGGGGATAAAGCCCCATAAAAAGTTTGATGCAACATAGAAGCAGGGAAGTTGTGGTGGGGGCATTGAATTTGTAGCATCCTAAATCTATCCCATGCCTCGTGGAAGGCTTCCCCCGGTTCCTGTGCAAATCTCATAATTTTCACCCTAAAATTTGTTAATGCATCATAAGGGTAAAACTTAGTAAGAAAAGCATCATGTAAAGCATCCCAAGTAGTGATGCTACGGGGAGGGAGTAACAATAGCCAAGTTTTGGCTTTATCTTTCAATGCATATGGGAAGCACTTCAGTCTCAAGTGCTCCGAGGTAACACCCTCTTTTGTAGGGAACCCACTCAAGGTAGACATAAATTCTCTCAAAAACGCTAACGCATCCTCACCAGCAAGGCCATAAAAATTAGGAATCATGTTAAAATATTGGCCTTTGATTTCATAGGCTAGTGCTGCATCGGGCAACACTATGCACGACACCGATGTGTCGACTCTTGGCCTAGCAAACGCATTCATGACTTGATCCGCCATTTCAAAATTAAAATTTTCTTCTCCCTCGGTGGAAGAAGTCTCTAGGTCACTTTCGAGGGGATTGCCCTCTGTTAAGTATAAATCTCGTAAATACTGACCCAACCTATTAATGTCGTCGTTCAATGGTTCCAGATTAGGATTCAAAGAACGCCGACCAAGCATGCACCGATTAAACAAACTTGTTAAAAATCACAACAAGTCCCCGGCAACGGCGCCAAAAACTTGATGGACAAAAATCCACTGTGTAATAAATTACCGAGCAAGTGTACTCGCTACCGGTGTAGCAATATGCACGAGCAGGGGTCGAACCACAGAGACTCGTTGGTTTTAACAAGTTAATTTAATTAGTGAAAAGTCACCAAAAGGGGGGGTTTGCTTTTGATTGATTAGTCTAAGGATGGAACGCAAATAAATTAAACTA
The DNA here is from genome assembly GCA_022495995.1 of Adenophora triphylla var. japonica. Classification (NCBI taxonomy): domain Eukaryota; kingdom Viridiplantae; phylum Streptophyta; class Magnoliopsida; order Asterales; family Campanulaceae; genus Adenophora; species Adenophora triphylla. Next base: position 381,440 of record JAFEMH010000827.1, on the reverse strand, counting down.
ATGATTAAAATCACAAAATTAAACAAATAACAAATTCAAATACTAACAAGGAGATTCACGGATTGGTCATTCACAATACAATCACATTATGCCATTTTATTTATAAAGCCATCAATTTACATTCTAGGGTTCATTCACAAAATCATGAGTTGGGACGGTTTGGTGTGCGAATTGCAACTCAAATATTCTTCTTTTGTTATACTTCCAATTACGTAGGTTTAACAATCAAAGAACTCATGAAGATCGAAGGAATAAACAAACCTAAACCAATTGATTTCAGTTACGTCCTCAATTAGGTTTAAACGGTAAAATAGAAGCCTTATATCTATGCCCGAGTTACCGTGGCAATGGATACCAACAAGTTCTAGGGCAAATAAACCCCTAGAACCAATTAAAATTATTTTACTGTTCTAGAAAGAAATTGAATTAATAATTAAAACATTAACACATAAAATTCATGTATTGCTACAACCAATCCGCAAACCTAAAGGAAATTAGCTACTCATGCTAACAATAAGGATTACAATAGTTGAAAAAGAAAAACATAAACCTGGACCTATGATTGAATGATGGAAATTCTTCAATTCTCCAACTCCAATGGAAAACAAAGCATAAAAAAAATTGTTTCTGCAGAGATTTCTTTTTAAACTAGGGAAGAAGGGGTGCCAAATTAGGAAAAAGGCATGAAATCCTCCTTAAGAAAGGAAACTGAATTGCTGGAATCGGGGGCATGGGCGGTCGCCCACCGTGCCTTGGGCGGTCGCCCATGAGAACAGTGGTTTGGCCTTCAATGTTAGTCACACGTGGGCGGTCGCCCACCTTGCCTTGGGCGGTCGCCCATGTGTACAGCAACTTTACTCCTTGTGGGACTTCATCATGGGCGGTCGCCTACCATTACTTGGGCGGTCGCCCACACCAACAGTGGTTTCAAGGTTTAAACATCTCAAGCTTGGGCGGTCGCCCATAAAGTCCTGGGCGGTCGCCCATCACAACAGTGATTTCTCCAGCTTTCTTGACCCTTTTGCTTCACCAATTTCACTAACTCCCTGAACTAACAAAACACTCAAATATATATTAAATTCTCAAGGATTCGAACAGAAAATAAGCTTAGGAGCATATCTTTTGGATGGGTAAAACCACATCCATCAAATACCCCCAAACTTACCTTTTGCTCGTCCCCGAGTAAAACAAAAGAATTAAACAAAAAACAAAACTACCCTAACAAATAAAAACAATAAACACAAAATATTTTTGACATGTTCTCAATACATACAAGGTTGCCGGCCAAGCAAGTCTCAGACTCTCACTTAAATGTGCTAAACAAGTGCCAAAATGAATATGCAATTACAATTACATTAATGCATCTAACTCACAATTTTCCACCTCGGCCTGAATGGTGAATGAAATATGGGAGATCATGATCAACAAGATAAGATTGTTTATGGGTTCACTAACACATGCTCTACATTACAAATAACAATACAGTTACATACGCAAGGATACTCATACGCATGATTACACACTTGTCAACCCGATTACTCAATATTGAACAAAAATATGGCTCAAAGTTAAGTCCACACAAATGTGGGGCTAGGCTCTCGGGTACAAACGAAGGAATGGACATACGAATACAAGAATGTGAAACTAAAAGCTCTCCATTGCATATAACACATTTCGGAATTTCAGCTTTTCCGTTCACCTTTGTTTCCCCAATGCTTCAACCCCCAAACTAGAACTTTGTTCATATTTTATACACTTGGGGTTGAAAGCATTTCCTCTCTCAAACTAGGTCACTTATCAAACATATTTCACAAAATTGGGGGCCAAATTTTTTCTTTTCAGATTTTTTTTTTTTTTTTTTTTTTTTTTGATAGCCCCCTTTTATACAATACAAATCATATTTCCAACTTTTGACCTTCCTCACTCATTCCCGTAATTTCCCCATGTAACCCCCAAACTGATCATTTCTAATTCCACATTCTTGAAAAGGTGGGATAGACCTATTCTAGGTGTCAAGGGTTAGGGATTAGGCATCCAATGAAGGCGAATGGTGGTCTAGATTTCCACTCTTTCTAAACAGGCTCAAAAGGGATCAAGTGACAATTTATATACAGTGACGAGAAAGTCGAAGGCTCACAAGAGGGTTGTCAAAGAAAGATAAGCCATAAATACCAAGTAATCTATTGATTTGTTATTGACAAGCATGCAATCATGTTCTAGGACCCCCGAGAATGTCAAAGTGAACCCATAAAAGACACCTAAATTAAAGACCATGATCAAGAAATATAATGGAAGTGAATGGTGGTGCAATTGTGTTTTACATGAATTAATGCAATTCTAATAAACAAATTCAAATTGGCACAAACATAGCAAAACTCAATCAAAAACTCTCATATCATCACGGACGTTGGCCAACTTCCACACATGTAAAGAGAACAAAATTTTTTAAAATTTTCTAATTTTTTTAGAGGGTGACACTATTTACACTCCCCTATAAACCCACAAACTCGGGAAGATATCTACCCCCAAACTCAAAACATGCTATGTCCTCATAGCAAAGAGAACAACAACATGCCTCAAATTCCAAGGCCGATATGACACACAAAGCAAATAAATAAAGCAATAAAAATGTACCTACTTGGGTTGCCTCCCAATTAGCGCATTTGTTTAAGGTCGTTAGCCCGACCATTGCTCCCAACTACATGGGATTTGATGAGACCACATTCATTTTGGCCTTGGCTTTCCTTCCCTTGGCCCACTTTGCACATTCTCGGGCACAAATGCCCACCACTTTCCACAACAATTCGCCCTTTGCTCCAAACTCGGGTGGAACCCAAGGGATTTTTCTAACCTTTTTCTTGCTCTTCTTCTTCTTTTTCTTCAATTTCTTTTTCTTGGGGGCCTCTCCCCCAAACTCATTTGGTGCCTTATCCTTATCACAATCAAGCACCTCCTTTTCCTTCACAACATTGCAAGCATCCTGAACATGCATCTTGACAAACAAAGTATCAGAAATATCAATAGAACAACACTCTTCCATTTTGTCACATGAATCACAATTGGTAGATTTAAGCGGAAAGAAAGATTTTAATGGGGACACCGACCCCTTTTGGGATCGGTCTAGGGGGTGATACGGGCCATCACAAGAACCAAGATTGTCGGCCTTATTTTTCACGGCACACAAGTGGGAACCCGCACTATCCCTAGAATTCTCACCATCATTTGACAAAGCTTCACTATTATCAACATATGAACACACCTCACTATCATCACTAGGGTGTTTCATAGCATCAAACACGGAAATTTCAATTTTCTCACCCGCCACTGTCATAGACAGTTTGCCATTTCTCACATTAATAATGGTGTTGGTCGTCGCCATGAAAGGTCTCCCAAGTAATATGGGTGAATCACGGCAACTTCCTTCACCTTTTGGCATTTCAAGCACCACAAAATCAACAGGCACAATGATTGAATTTACCTGAACTAAAACATCCTCCATAATGCCCACATGTCTTTTAATGGACCGATCCGCCAGTTGTAGGGCCATTGTGGTGGGTTTTAATTCGGGTAAACCCAACTCCTCGTACAAATAATATGGCAACAAATTAATGCTGGCACCAAGATCCAACATAGCTTTTACCCTCTTTGATCCCCCCATAGTAATAGAAATCAGAAAACTTCCGGGGTCTTTCAATTTGGGTGGAAGACTATGTTGTACCACTGCGCTAGCATTTTCACTCATCACTACTCTATCATCTGTCCCATACCTATGTTTCTTGGAATTTAATTCTTTGAAAAATTTGGAATAAGCAGGAATGTTTTTTAATCACATTGAGTAAAGGGATATTGATGTTCACCTTAGAAAACATGTTCATCAACTCCGACATTTGCTTATCCAATTTATGTTTTAAAACCTTCCAGGAAACGGTACGGGAGGTACATATGGCATGGGGGGTGGAGAGTCAACTTTAGAATTTTCCCCCATGTCACTTGGACTCTTGTCACAATCAACATCATCATTATCCACATTAGCATTCTTATTTACAACAGGAGGGGGAGAAGAAGATGAAGGAGAAAGTACCTCACTACCTACCTGTTTGCCATTTCGGAGAGTGATAATGGCATTTGCTTGATGTGGTTGGCTCGGAAAGGTCCCAGACTTATGACCTTGTAGGGCGGTTGCTAATTGCCCAATTTGAGTCTCCAACTTTTGAAGGGCAGGTTCATGATTCTTGAAAGCTTGTTGACTTTCCGCCCTCAATTGATTATTTTCCGCTTGCATTTTCTCCATGGCCACTTCCCACGGTTCCCTTTTCTGCTCATACTGTCCCGGTGGAGGTTGAGGATGAAGAGGCTTATTTTGTTCTTGATTGCCTCCCCATGAAAAATTTGGGTGTTGCCTCCACCCCGGGTTGTATGTGTTTGAAAAAGGATTATTGTTTTGAGGGAACCGCTGGCCAAATCCTTGCATTGCATGTGCTGTTCAGGGTTAAACAAAGAAACCACTTTGACACACGTTAGTAGCATGAGTGTTAGGACCACAATTAGCACAAAAATCATTTACAACATGAGCGGTAGAAGGCACGTAAGAAGAAGAAGAAGCATTTTGCAAAGCTAAATTATCAAATCTTTGGTTCAAGAATGCAACCGCTTAGCCAACTCGTTGTTCAACCCTACCTCATGCACTCCCCTTGTTACCCCCTAGATCCCTTCGTTGAGAATTAGCACTCAACATCTCAAACAGTTCTTGGCATTGTTGGACAGTCTTACTTCCCAAACTACCTCCTGCTGCATTATCAACCATTGATTGGTATTCAGGGGATAAAGCCCCATAAAAAGTTTGATGCAACATAGAAGCAGGGAAGTTGTGGTGGGGGCATTGAATTTGTAGCATCCTAAATCTATCCCATGCCTCGTGGAAGGCTTCCCCCGGTTCCTGTGCAAATCCCATAATTTTCACCCTAAAATTTGTTAATGCATCATAAGGGTAAAACTTAGTAAGAAAAGCATCATGTAAAGCATCCCAAGTAGTGATGCTACGGGGAGGGAGTAACAATAGCCAAGTTTTGGCTTTATCTTTCAATGCATAAGGGAAGCACTTCAGTCTCAAGTGCTCCGAGGTAACACCCTCTTTGTAGGGAACCCACTCAAGGTAGACATAAATTCTCTCAAAACGCTAACGCATCCTCACCAAAGAAGGCCATAAAAATTAGGAATCATGTTAAAATATTGGCCTTTGATTTCATAGGCTAGTGCTGCATCGGGCAACACTATGCACGACACCGATGTGTCGACTCTTGGCCTAGCAAACGCATTCATGACTTGATCCGCCATTTCAAAATTAAAATTTTCTTCTCCCTCGGTGGAAGAAGTCTCTAGGTCACTTTCGAGGGGATTGCCCTCTGTTAAGTATAAATCTCGTAAATACTGACCCAACCTATTAATGTCGTCGTTCAATGGTTCCAGATTAGGATTCAAAGAACGCCGACCAAGCATGCACCGATTAAACAAACTTGTTAAAAATCACAACAAGTCCCCGGCAACGGCGCCAAAAACTTGATGGACAAAAATCCACTGTGTAATAAATTACCGAGCAAGTGTACTCGCTACCGGTGTAGCAATATGCACGAGCAGGGGTCGAACCACAGAGACTCGTTGGTTTTAACAAGTTAATTTAATTAGTGAAAAGTCACCAAAAGGGGGGGTTTGCTTTTGATTGATTAGTCTAAGGATGGAACGCAAATAAATTAAACTAATGATTAAAATCACAAAATTAAACAAATAACAAATTCAAATACTAACAAGGAGATTCACGGATTGGTCATTCACAATACAATCACTTTATGCCATTTTATTTATAAAGCCATCAATTTACATTCTAGGGTTCATTCACAAAATCATGAGTTGGGACGGTTTGGTGTGCGAATTGCAACTCAAATATTCTTCTTTTGTTATACTTCCAATTACGTAGGTTTAACAATCAAAGAACTCATGAAGATCGAAGGAATAAATAAACCTAAACCAATTGATTTCAGTTATGTCCTCAATTAGGTTTAAACGGTAAAATAGAAGCCTTATATCTATGCCCGAGTTACCGTGGCAATGGATACCAACAAGTTCTAGGGCAAATAAACCCCTAGAACCAATTAAAATTATTTTACTGTTCTAGAAAGAAATTGAATTAATAATTAAAACATTAACACATAAAATTCATGTATTGCTACAACCAATCCGCAAACCTAAAGGAAATTAGCTACTCATGCTAACAATAAGGATTACAATAGTTGAAAAAGAAAAACATAAACCTGGACCTATGATTGAATGATGGAAATTCTTCAATTCTCCAACTCCAATGGAAAACAAAGCATAAAAAAAATTGTTTCTGCAGAGATTTCTTTTTAAACTAGGGAAGAAGGGGTGCCAAATTAGGAAAAAGGCATGAAATCCTCCTTAAGAAAGGAAACTGAATTGCTGGAATCGGGGGCATGGGCGGTCGCCCACCGTGCCTTGGGCGGTCGCCCATGAGAACAGCGGTTTGGCCTTCAATGTTAGTCACACGTGGGCGGTCGCCCACCTTGCCTTGGGCGGTCGCCCATGTGTACAGCAACTTTACTCCTTGTGGGACTTCATCATGGGCGGTCGCCTACCATTACTTGGGCGGTCGCCCACACCAACAGTGGTTTCAAGGTTTAAACATCTCAAGCTTGGGCGGTCGCCCATAAAGTCCTGGGCGGTCGCCCATCACAACAGTGATTTCTCCAGCTTTCTTGACCCTTTTGCTTCACCAATTTCACTAACTCCCTGAACTAACAAAACACTCAAATATACATTAAATTCTCAAGGATTCGAACAGAAAATAAGCTTAGGGGCATATCTTTTGGATGGGTAAAACCACATCCATCAAAGACTCACTACCTCTGGAATCCTCCCTCTCTTCAACAAAGGCCAATCTTATATCATTCATTCCTTTGTGGATCAATTTTACTCCTCTGCTGTTCTAGGAGATAGAAAATTATCAGATGGCACCAAGATCAAATGCCTGGTTGGCAGTGTTGAAGGCTTCGATATATCTATTGATCATCTGGATATTAGAAGTACTTATGGATTTCATGTGTCAGGGTGCCCCATGGAGGTTGATCAGGAAGTATTGGATGCAACCGCTCAGTCAACTGTCAATCTGACCTCTCTATCTGGTTATTACAAGAAGAAAGCAAGAAGAGAGTTTGGTGAATTGATGAGCCACTTGGGCTATTTGGTAGGGTTGTCTGTGTGTGGTAAAACTGGTAACCACAACAACTTCACTTCTCAGCAATGGATTTACTGCTGTGCCATTTACATTGGGATAAAGTTAAATTGGCCCAAGATCCTGATGAAAGAAATGGCTAGCTCTATTGATACCTACCAATCGAAGATCAAGAATGAGCATCAGAGGTGGAGACCATTCTGCAGGCTCCTAACCGCGTTGTTTGCTAGCTATCAACACTTGGAGGATCTCAGACTTTCAACTCCTGAATTATCAGTACCAATGGGTGAGGGAGACTCCCTTGGAACCAGGGTTTGTCACAACTTCAGATACTCATTTGGAGATGCCCAGTATAAATTCCTGTATGATGCTGATACTCTAAACCCCAAGGAATTCTATGTTGAGATGTCTCCAGCAACCGCGGTTACTGCTCTTGGAAAAGCCATTAAGAAAGTCTCAAGAAAGAAGAACATTGTCCTTGAGCCACAATTCAAGAATCCAAGGACCGCACCTTCTCAACCGCGTGTTCAAACCGCAGGTGCTGGTCCAAGTGCTAAAGCTAAGGAGAAGATGACTCTGAGAGATGAACCAGATGATGAGGAAGAAGAAGAGGATGCTTTGGAATTGCCCCTCTTATCAAGAAGGCAAAATCGTGAAGACTGCACGCCAATCTCACGAGAGGAAGATAAGGTTGCTTTTTATAAAGCAAAAATTGACAAGTTGGAAAGAAGGGCAAAGATTGAAGAAAGTTGCCAAGGGTAAGCCATCTACTTCTGAACCGCTTGCTACTTCTCAACCGCAAGCTGAACCGCAACCCCAACCGCAACCACTTCCTCAAACCCAACCGCCTCCCTCTCCAACCAAATCTCCTGCTCCAACTCCTCTTACCTCACCTTTCCAACCTCAGACCTCTTCACCATTCATTAACCAAAACATTTCTCCTTCCAAATCTCTTTCTCCCAAACCGCTCTCTCCCTCTCCACCTCCTAAAACTGCAACCACTCAGGGGGAGAATCCCAAGAAGAGGAGGTTCAAACAAATGGCCAAGAAATCAACCCCTCCAAAGAAACACTACCTTCACAATATTGCCAAAACCAACATCAAAATACCTGGTGAAACCTCCTCCTACTTTGATAAATCCTCCTCCCAATCCAATTCAAATTCATCATCCCCTTCTGAATTTCCAACTCCTCAAAATCAAGCCACCTCAAATCCCAAAGCCTTCACTGAATGGACATCCAAGCCATCGGGCCCACCCATTCAACCTCTAGACTTAGAACTCCAACTCCTTCACCACAAAATTCACCCTCACACCATTCATCCCCTCATATATCAAACCGCACCCATAAATCCCCTTCTAAATCACCTATCTCTTCCCCACATAAATCCCATTCAACTCATTCCAACCCAATCACCTCAAATCCACCTACTACTTCTATTCCTATCCAAACCGCCCCTACATCAACCGCTCCCACTCAATCTACACCTTTATCAACCGCGCCAATCCCAACCACCCCAATCTCAACCGCGCCAATTCCAACTACCTCTATTCCAACTACCCCACTTCCAACCGCCCCTATCCCAACCGCCCCATCTACACTACCACCAACTCTACCCATCTCAACTCAAACCTCATCCCCTTATACAGTTCCTGCCTCACGCATTTTCCAAACCCTACTGTCACAAATTCCTCAAACTGCTCCTCCTACCTATTCTGAACCGCCTCCTGCCTTCACTTATATTCCATCATCTTCAACCGCTCCTCCACCCACTGACTACTCCCAAATCCTTTCCACTCTTAACCTTATTCAATCCCAACTTCTCATTAACCAAGGCCACATTATCAAGCTAACCGCTTCTAATGCCTCCCTTGAAGCTTCCAACCGCTCCCTTCAGAAGCTTGCTGAATCTCAATCCCATCTGATTGCCTCTCAAACCCTTCAAATGGCTGATCATAGGAACTCCCTCAAGAGTTTTGCTCAGAGGCTTGATGCCATTAAGGGGGATAAGGACTTAGCAAACATTGTCAAATCCTCAGCTGATTCTTGCTTTGAAGGATTCAAGAAAGAGTTATCTGAAGGTGTCATTCAAATTCAATCATTTGGAGATTCTGATCTCAAGGAAATGATTTCCCAGCTTGCAACCTCCACCAAAACCGCCTTTGATTCCCTCCAAGCTGAATTCCTTAAAACTGTCAATTCCCAACCGCCTACTTCTCAAGACTTTCAAACCGCCTTGAATGCGGTTGAAGCAAATGTCCTCCTGGAAATTGATAATGTCAAAGAGCAGCTGGAGATCAAAACAAACTCCCTTGATGATGCCTTGATGGCCAAGTTGAATGAAGTCAAGGATGAATTCAATGACCGCCTTGAAAATATCAAGTTAGGATTCACCGCCAAACTTGAAGCCACAGTCAATGAGCTGAAATCCTCCATCCAAGTGACTGTGAATCTTGATCCAATGACTGAAGCTATCTCTACTCAGACCGCAGCAGTTCAGGGGGAGGTTCACACTTTGTACAATTCTTTAAACTCCTCCTTTCACACCTTAATTGATGAGCTAACTGCTCAAGTATCTGATAACTCCAAGGCAGTCTCTGATGCCAATCTCAAGATTGATTCTCAAGCAAACATCTTAGAGAGATTGGTGACCGCCCAAGGAAGGACCGCTGATGAAGTTAGGAAGATCAGGAGAGCTTTGAAGACTGAAACCTCTGCATCAAATCTTGCCAGGAACCCTGAGATCAACCAACCGCAGCAGCAGCAGCAAGGTCAAGAACCGCATCAACCTTAAACCGCTATTGCTCTGTATTTTTTTGAAAACTCTTTTGTTGTTGGACCGCACTCTCATTGTATTTTCTTTTGTCCAACTTACTTTTGTTTTCTTTTGTAACCCTGTAATTTTCTTTCATTCCTGTTTTGTAACCACTTGAGAAATTAATGGAAATTGCATCATGGTTCCAAAAACCTTGTTCATATCAAACTGCTTGTTTGTAGAACAATGAAACCTCTTATGGTTTTCAACTTCATTCAAATATTTTTCAACTTAAAATCATATTTTTTGAATTAAAGTTTAAACATTCAGTTTAAACCGCACTTTGAACTTAAACTCATATTTCTTAAGTGCACTGAATGCATTTCTCTACTTTCCATATTGTAAGTTTTTATCTCTTAGAAAGTATAGAAATCCATAGCTTAAGCTAAGTGTGTGCATTGACTTGGGACATGAATTACCATGTTAATTCTTATGGACATGTTTTTACCAAGTACAATATTTGCTTTAGTTATAGTAGGTAATGGCATCAATCAAATAGGGGGAGATTATTGGGTATGCATGTTTTAACCCTCCTATTTTTGTATTAGATTTGATTGATACCATAACCTCCTGTCTATTTTAAGGAATTTAGGACCCTATGTAATGAAGCTTAGACTTCAATTTTTTAGTTAAGTCCATTTTATAGATTAGGTTAATTTTAGGCTTGAAGACTGGCACAAGACTCATTGGAATTGAGAGTTGCAGTTCAGAAGTTTCAAACCACCCATTCAACCGCCCTGGCAAAACCGCCCTTAGCATTTGCCTGGTAAAATCCTTTGTTTGAAACTACCCTTGAACTACTCAAGTGCAACCGCCCTATGATGAACCGCACCTTGCAGCTCATCATCAACCGCACTTTGCAACCTCACTGGAGTTACCAACCGCACTTGTCAAACCGCCTATACTCCAGAACCGCACCAATGATTGAGACTTGAAGTGAACCACCTTTTGCCATTGTAATCCACATCAGCAATATCCAATGTCAACCACCTTATCTTGTCACGTGATTCATTGTCAGAGAAGATCTGCAAGGATCTTGAAAAGGTGACAGGTGTCCAAACCTCATTGCTTGCAGCTGGAGCATTATCAGCTTTATCTGCAACTACTGAACCAAAGGACAAAAGTGGTTGCTGTGGACTAATTAGAAAGCATCAAGTACTGTCCTTCAACAGCTGTGTCCAACGGCTACATTTTGGATGCTTGGATATAAATACCCCTAATCTTCACCATTTGAAGATTGCTTGAAAAATTGAGAAGTGCTGTGTTCATAAGAAGTTGAAGCTTTGCCCAGAAATTCTAAGTCCTTTGAATCTTCATCTTCATACTTCAAGAAATATTCCCCAGCCCAGAAATCAAGCCTTAACACATTCAAGAATCATTGAGCTCTACATCTCACAGATTTAAAGAGCCTTGATCTTGTTCTCACACACACACCTCACTTGTTTAATCACATAGATTATACATTTGAGATACACTGGTTATAGTCTAGGATTTGTTCTTCATAGAAAAGATTTTATTGTACTTTCTAATCTCTCAAATACTTAATATAAAATCTCTCTTAGAAATTCAAGACTAACCATCTTGGTAGTGGACGTAGATCGTTTATCGATTGAACCACTCCAAATAGCGTGTTCTTACTTTCTGCATTTATATTTCTTGTGCTTACTAATTATTTATCTTTGTCTCTGTTTGATCTTTATATAGTTATCCATTATTGTGAAATAAGTGTTTGGAGTTAACAAAGTCAAAACCACACGTGTTTGTAAAACTGCTCTTACCAAAACCGCAAATCAAAACCGCATTTTACAAACTGCCTCTGCAAAACCGCTTTACACTCCATTATTCCGCTGTGCATTTTACACTATACTTGCAGTCTATTATCAACTGCAAGAGGATTTTGTAAGCAAGAGGTTTAGTTTTTAAAAGAGGGCGAAAAATTTTAAACAGCTATTCACCCCCCCCCCTCTAGCTGTATTTTCACCCTTGTTGCCACCTTTGGGACCAACACATTCATCAACTCATTGAGTGTCAAGCTTCCAGTACGATGCTTGAGGGTCATACCGAATTCCCCCCAAGATCCGAGGAAACTTCTCAATAATAGCCATGACAGCGAACTTGTCAGGAAGTCCCATGTCAGCATCCTTGAGTGATTGCAAAATGATTTGGAGTTCATGCACTTGATCGGTAACCGACTTTCCCTCACTCATGTGATAATTCAGGAACTTTCCCACTTGGTACTTTTCCACACCGGAGTCATCGGTGTTGTACTTCGTGGAAAGCGATTCCCACAGTGACGCAGCAGTGAGAGGAGTAGAGCAATAAACATCAAAGAGTGCATTCGACAAAGCTGACAGAATGCATCCTCGAACAACATCATCCTGCTCCTTCCACGGTTTAACGCGGCCACACTAAGCTGGATCATCACCATTCGGAGCGGGACATTTGGATGACATATACCAGGCCATGCCCTTAATTGTGACCCGGATCTTCATGCGTTCGGACCAACGCTTGAAGTTCTTGCCACCGAACTTCTCGGAAGATCGGAGGTGTCAACTAGGGACTTAAAAGGAGAGCTAGAGGAACTACCGGACATGATCAAATAAAACTATTTTCTCTTGGAAATTTGTTGGAGATTAAATTATTACACCACAGATTAAATAAACAATTTAATCAACAGTAGGGAATTTATTGATCAAGTCAAGAACGTACCAATTAAGCCAATAGCAAAACCGAAAGCAATGGAACAGGATCAGGAAAACAAAACAGAAACAAGTAAACAATTGATTAGAAAACTTATCGTGATTTGATCGAGTCGCCTTAGGAAGACTGTCCTAAGAGAAAATATTGCCCCCAATTGGTGCAACTCAGGTACAGGCAAATTTCTCCGAGGATAAAACGATCACGGATTACGTACCACAAAGCAGCACACAGGTAGGTAATCACCGGCGGTCCTATCTCAGTCGCCTTGAATCTCACGAACGAATCTCTATGAACGGGAGTAATCGAAATAATGAAAGGAAGCAAGATAATTGATTTTCTCTTCAATCTCTCATGTAATTTTCGGCTGGGAGGAAGAGAGTATTTATACATATGGTATACTAGGGTTTTTAGAATTTAAAAAGACCTAAAACTGATCCAATTCGGCCCAGGAAAAACACCAGAAACGACGTCAGTGCGGCCGCCCTCGAGGCTTGCGCGACCGCGCTAACCTCCAGCAACATTTGGAGAACTCTCGGCCCTTGAGCGCGGCCGCCCTAGGCCTAAGCGCGGCCGCTCTCCATGGCAGAAACTCAGACGTGTTTTTCCCTTGCCCAATTCAGTCCAAAACCAACAACACAACAATGTCATAGAGCTATGGACTTCATACCACATGAATCAAATATTCCAACATCTTATTCGCATGTTGGTAGCAGTGATGGAGCCAGAATTTTTTTAAGGGGGGGCGGCAATATTTTCACTAATTAAAAAGGGGGCAAAAAATTACTACATTTTTTTCAAGGCTTGATATACATAGTTGAGTTTCTATATATATGACAGCTTAAACTTTTAAAAGAATCAGTAACATAAAAGAGGGGTTGTGTAAGTAGAACATTAATTACAAGAACTTGATGCCTGCATTTTCAGGTGATGGCTCCATATGATGCTGCTGAATTCATCAAAACTTTGACATCTCTTGTTAATAAAAAGGTGATTCCGATGAGTCGAATAGATGATGCAGTTCGACGAATACTGAGAGTGAAGTTCATTGCTGGTCTTTTCGAGAATCCGATGGCTGATTATAGCTTGGCTAACCAAATAGGAAGGAAGGTTAAATCAAAAAATCCATGTTGCTATTTGTACTTTGCTTTAGGCTTGTTTTGTGCAGATTTTTTTTTTTTTTTTTTTTTTTTTTGAGTTTGAGGGACAACGCGAATGTTGACTCTCAAGCAAAATTTAGCAGTTGCAAGTATGGTGCTGAATATCATTATTATTAGAGGTGATAGTAATAAATTTCTTGAAAATTGATGCTCATTTTAAAAGACAAAATGTTGTAAAAAAAAAAATGGACGGTCATTTTGTTACGAAAGGAATACGATTTGGAAGAAAAATAGTGTCTTAAAACTGCTGCACCATACATGCCCTTAGTTGAGGAATACATATACTACCTCTTACCTCTATTCAAAATTGAATGTATAAAAAAAATTCAAATTTATATTACTCTTGATCGAGCAATTTGTTTTTTATTTTTTCATTCATTTTGGGACGGAGTGTGTAATATGTTGTATTGATGAACAGGAACATAGAGAGTTGGCAAGGGAAGCAGTGAGGAAATCAATGGTGCTATTGAAGAAAGGCAAAGATGGTGAGTCTCCTTTGCTTCCTCTCCCCAAAAAGGCAAACAAAATCCTTGTTGCAGGCACTCATGTAGACGACTTGGGCTTGCAATGTGGTGGCTGGACTATTGATTGGCAAGGAGACACCGGCAATAACAGGACCGCCGGAACCACAATTCTCGCTGGAATAAAGTCAACCGTTGACCCAACCACACAGGTCATCCACACACACAACACGCCAACCACGAGTTATTTGAAGAAAATGAGTTTGACTTTGCCATTGTAGTTGTTGGGGAGCCTCCTTATGCAGAAGTTAACGGAGATAACGAGAACTTGATGATTCCGGAACTAGGGTTGAGGACGGTTAAGCGTGTGTAAAAGGGTTAAGTGTGTGGTTGTTTTGGTTTCGGGTAGGTCTCTTGTAATAGAGCCGTACATGTCGTTTATTGATGGTTTTGTTGCTGCGTGGTTGCCGGGAAGTGAAGGACACGGAGTGGCAGATGTTTTGTTTGGTAATTATGAGTTTATGGGGAAACTTTCTCGGACGTGGTTTAAGAGGGTTGATCAGCTTCCAATGAATGTTGGAGATCGTTATTACGATCCTCTCTTCCCTTTTGGTTTTGGATTGGAAACAAGGCCGCGGAGTTGAAAAAAACTCATTTCTAAGTGCTCGTTTGATTCGGATTTCTATGCTTGCATAATAATATCATGGAACGGCATGATCATTGCTGCCAACAAAACACCTACTAAGCGCCTCGAGTGTGAGGCTTGAGTTGTGACCGCATCTAGACAATATTTGATATAGCTAGTCAGATTTGCTGTCTTCATCATCCTCAAATTTCATCACAATTGCCGGATATGAAAGAGAAAGGATAGCTTTCTTGTATAGTTGTAATCTCGTGTGATAACCAATCAGATCTAGCTGACATTTTTGCCTACAATGTGTGTAGAGGATTTGCATTCATTTCTGTCTATTTTTATTATTTTAAATTTTTGGTAAAAGGTTGGGGTGGACAACACGAGGGCTTCCGTGTGTTCACTCATCCTAGTATTACTTTCGCCCTAACACACTTCACTGCGGAGTTTTGATGGGATTTGGTGCATTAGTGCTGGTATATGATCGCAACAAACAACACTCGTACACCATATCCAGATTGTATGTAATTTCCCCCACCAGTCACTATTCTCAGTTTCCAATTAATGAACTCAAATCAGTCAGACAGCCACCAAGCCCTTCCCAACACCCCCAACCCCACCTCACCATCTCCGCTGCTGGCGAAACTCAACCTAGTCATGCCCTCAAACGCCGTTGATAGTATAAACTGTAAAGTCAAAAAGTTGAACACAAATTTAATTTAACCCTATTATCAATCTAAAAAAAGTGGGACTTCATACACTTTTTCAATAAATTTACTAATTTAGAGGTTTAGAGGTCAAAGCCACACTAAACAAGGGGAATACATAGGAACAAGACTAAATAAACATAATCCGAACATGACTACATGGCATATTGAAGTCATTCTTGCAGAGAGCTACAATCACAGTAGTACGCACAAACGATTGGGTCAAATTACCAGCTGCTTAACCGTAGTACATTTTACAAGCCATGCCCCCAGCAAAACCAATTCCTAATAGCTTTATGTATCCTCTCTTAAAAGTGACTGCACCAAAAGAGGACAAAATCAGATAACAAGCTAAAAGGCAGGAATTCCTCTCAAATTCCAATCTTAAAATTAGTCGAATTTGTGATGCCAAGTCACCTGTAGTGAGAATGACCAAACTAGAGAGAAATGTTCAAGAAAAGTAGCAATTTCTACAAGAAACCAACATTCATTCCAAAACTAAGAAAACCGCTTGCCCCATCACTTCCAAGGGTATTCATTCAACCGTGACACACCAAGAAACCATAAACTAAAATAAGAAAATAAAACTTAGTTTGCACTATTTTGATTCTTCAGCTCTCGCCCTTTTCTTTTAATCTAATAAGGCCCTTGGCAATTTTACAATGCACATATACCTCAAGAAGAAAAAAACAGAAATGACATTTTCGCCCCTCAAGCGATCCCAAATGGCTAAAATCACATCTCACAAGTTGTGTGCAAACTTCGAGGCATTCGAGACCGTTACTTGATAAGTGTCTATTTTATAGGCACTTGTATGATAAATATATGCTTTATTTAGTATAATTTTAATCATTTTAGTTTAAATTAACTCATTTTTGCGACTCTTGACCCAAATACCTATAAATAGGGCATGCAATCAATAGTTTATACATCCAGATTTTATTGTAATCATACTCTAGCAATATTTATTCAATAAACATCATTTTTCTCAAGATTTCGAAGATTAATTGTTGTTTTTGTCCAAAATTTTGAAGTGGAAGAAATAAAGCATTCCGAAATTTATTTTCGAATGCCATTGTCTTCTATATTCCCTGAATAAGTACCTTTTATTCCTTCTCTTTTATGTTTAATATTTTATTTTTATTCTTGTGTTATCATAATCACCATGGCTAGCGAGTAGTCCCCCTAATTCTTGGGGTTGGAAACTCAACCTCGTATGTTCATCTTTATAATCATGCTTCTCTTTTCATCTTCATCCTAAAACAATTTTCTTCATATCATTTTTAAAGCTTACATTTTGGAGACGTCATTACTTGTATTACTTGTATGATTTTAGTTAATCGAGAGAAGTATTTAGCCATTAATCTTGATTAACGTAAACATATGAAATAAACTAGATACTATTAATCACGAGAGTAGCTTAATTGCCTAGGAATGATCATTAATTGGAAAGTACGTGGATTTTTATAAACTTAATGGATTCTTACTAATATACGGATCATCGAGAGATAGACCGTGATTAGTAAAGCCCCCTTGTTCATTCTCCGAAATCATATTCATTGTTTTAAGGGCCGAAATGTCTAACAATGTTGATCCCCTAACCGGTACCCAAGACTCGGGACCCTTTTCGGGTATTTGGATGTGCACAAAAGTTGCAAAGAGTGTAATCAAACCTCCTATATGAATGTCTCTAGGAAAATTAGGTACAATGTGAACCCAAAGGCGGTCAATCAACCATTTCCCCAAGTTTATGCCCCTATAGCCCGTGACAAATACCCATAACAAAAACAACTCGATTTTGTTAATAGTCCCCTTATCCTCTCTTGCAAATATGGCGCAAGCATACATCCTATGAATATATCGGAGAACGGGGTGAACTATCAAATATGCTTTGGAGGTTCTAGGGCAAAAAGATGAGTGACCCGTGATTTGCCTCCAAAAAATGCCTGCATTAAATTGTTGAGGCATTTCATTCCTGACGTTTATAGGGGAAGGCCATCCAAAGATTTCATTGATTTCATCTAGGGAGAGGGTGTGAGGTGTGTTAAGAAGACGGAATTCTAATTTGATATCCTCAAATTCCTCACCGGTCGTGTTTATCTGTGGTTTGATTTTATTAGTCATAGTACTAAGAAATTCTAAAGTGAGGTTTTCATAAGTTTTTTGCTATGAGTCTTGTGAATTTCGCTCCGCTCAACCCTTGGTGTAAATTCCAAATATTCCCATGGATCCCTAAAGCTCTCATTACATCATGGTCAGGGAATTGGGTGGACTTGATATCTTTTGCACTCAACTTCTTGAATTTGGCAATTTCCAACTAGGTTTTAAACTTAATCCCCATTGTATCAAGTGTTGGGGTCAACCTAGAACTAGAGGCATCATCTTTACGGGATCTTTTAGGGCATTAGTTGTGGTCTTTCCTTTCCCCCTTCTCTCCAATGTAATCAATACTTAACAAAACCCAATTTAAGCAAAAATAAGGGAGAGAAAATTGGCAATACCCGAATATAGTGAAGAAAATTGCCTTGAATCTGAGTTTCCTGCTTTGAAAGTAGCTTGAATCCTTTCAAACTTGTATTCTTGAACTTCTTTGACCATATTTGATAATTTTGGAATTGGGGCGGAATTTAGGGTTTTAGATTTTCGGTGATTTGAGGTGAAATTTCTAATTTTGGAGGTTGGAAGAATGTTTGGGAGATGGAATTAGGGTAGAGAAGGGTTGAATCGCAGGAGTTTATGAAGGATTTGGAGGTTTTGTGAAGGTAGCGAGGTTTTAGAGAGGGAGGGAGAAAGATGAAAAATGGGAATAATCCTTAAAAATCCCGAATTTTGACCAAAACAATTCATCCTTCAATGCGTCTTGCTCGGCCGAGTCATTAGGGGTGCTCGGCCGAGCACCTGGTTCCAGATTGATTTGCATTCGGCTTTTGTATGCTCGGCCGAGTCATGTGAGGTACTCGGCCGAGCACTTCTGACAAAATTATCCTGTATCAATTTACCTAATATACTATCGTTTTATATGTTATTATTTGAAGTAGAGAAATAGGTGAGTGAGGGGGAAGAGTTTGGTGAAAGAATCATGGGCTTGCTCCCATGTAATCACCAACAACCATACTGGTGCCAATCAGTTCGATGCGAGCTGTGGCATCCGTTTCCATTCAACGTCATGTTTTTTATTCAAAATCACTATAATCCGCTCCCCAAAAACATTACAAAGTACTAAAATATGAAGACGCATAAAGACATTTCAAGATGGAAGTAGTATTCTGACCTCATGCAGCATTGTGAGTTTGGTCCTGCTCTATGAAATCTAATGCTTCATCCTTAGAGATAACATTAACACGGCTAACCCTGTTCTTGTGTGTCACACCATATATCTTGTCAGCAACTTTCACAAGCTCCGGTCGGAATGTAGTTGTAATGAACTGTGTACTTCCCATGTCTGCCAAACGACGAACCATATCTACCAAACAGACGGATTAAGGATCCCAGAACAAATAAAAAGAAAAAACATAGTGACAAAGCTATGAAATAATACATGCTGTTGTCCACTTTTCATGGAAAATAAGGGCACCCCAACAAATTTCTATACAAACTACTCCCTCCCAAAATGAATGTCAAAAAGAATTCAAATTTGCTCTTGAGAATATTTATTTTTGGACATTAACTTTGAGACAGAGGGAGCAACTTAAACTGGGGTCAAATACATCACCCTCCAAATCACATAGTGCTCAGTCAACTCACGTGGTTGGTGCAACAAAACTGTGATGACAAGTTACCATGAGTCCAGTTCTAGTAAGCAGCTGAACAAAGAAACGGTTATTAGGACAAAGAAAGGAGGCAAATCACTGGAAATTAACTTCAATCATAACCAGGATGGGCAATTTTCTCCTGTAAAAAATGCATTATGAATAGCTTCGAACTAGGTTTACTCATCCAATTCCTTTCATTAACTGAAAACGATCATCCACTTCAACAGTTTCTAGGCAATGCTATTAAATAGCACACCATCATTCGACCAATGAACTCCTTGGCACAAACAAATTAAGTAAAAACCGAAAAACAAAAACATAAAGAAAAAAAAAACATCATAAGAAGTGCTGCTCGTTGAGAACTTGAGTATTGAGAGCATTGGTCGAATCTCTTCATGAGTATTTTTCACAAGTATCTATCTATATATATATATATATATATATATATATATATATATATATATATATATATATATATACACACACACATATATATGGGTGCCAATTTCGAGCATGTTACTTAGCAGAGCAACAAGTTCAAATGAAACTAACAAAATTCAGATTCAGACAGAAGCAGTGAGATTTCCGTAGAATCTCTTTACGAAATAAACTCCAAGGATAAATAAGGAGATAACAGCAAGTAAAAGGATATTCGCTCTTCAAACAACAATTTCTTAGAAGAACGGTAAAATAAGGATACGCCCAACAGCAGTTCTGTATTGAGGATCCAGTGCTGCATCTATCTCATCAAAAAGATAGAATGGAGCAGGATCACACCGTTGTATAGCAAATATCAAGGCCAGTGCTACCACAGTTTTCTGACCTCCAGACAACTGCTTCATGGATTGGGTCTCTCCTTGCCCAGTGAAGGAGACCTGCCAATATGAAGTCAAGTTCAAAGACATTCTAAGACGTCACTGAAATTATTTAATTATTAATATAAAATATAGTAACAACCAATATGCTGAACACTTTCAGAAGGGAATATCATCCAAAAAGGAAAATAGAGGGGGGATTTTCTTTCTTAACGAATTACAAGGTGTGTCAATGTCAAAAAGGATTATTTAGCATGTCAAGACTAGTGATTGAGGGAAGTCTCACAAGACTACACGTACCTTTACTTTCACGCCAATGTACTTCTCAACCCTTCCCTCTGCATCAGTTGCTCGAGGCCCATCCTCGTCATGATCGTCGTCAGCTTGGTCACCATCCTGAGCAAGCAACACAAATTCACTCATGAATATCGGTACTCATTAAATTAATGCACTTTATACTTATAATGACCACACATCTTGGCAAATCACATTTCCCACCGATGATTTAATTTTTTTCTCGAGAGAGCAGCTACAAGGTGATATATATCTTATTATCTAGGAACAAAACTATAGCCATGGGACAATGGCCATAACACCCATAAGTACATTGAAACTCAATCACCCCAACTTCTAAACACCGAGAATTGAACACAATCGTAGAGCTATAACAAGGATCTTATACAGAGGCATGCAAAAAAAGTCAGTAAAAAAAACAAAATAAAAAAAACAAACCTTTTTCTTCATCATAACCAAAAATCCGTGACCACCTTGGACAAGTTCCGAAAATACTTCACGAAAATGCTTCGCGACACCTTTAAAAGTACGCTCTATAGACTCGTCCTTACGTTGATCCAGTACGGAAATTAGTTCTTTAATTTTCTGCAAAAGACCGTATCAAGTAAAACAGATCACTCTTATCTTCATACAATGCCACAGACTTCTTAATGCGAGATTGAATCTGACTGGCGTAATTAATTTACCTCATCACCAGCATCCAGTTCCTGTTGCCTCTTTTGAAGTTCTTCTCGTTGATTTGTAAAATTTGCATACTGATCAAGGGCTTTCTTATTGACATGGCTAAACTGTTTTAGTTGCTCGTTGCACTTGTGCAGCATTTTGTACAACTCTCTTGGGTTCTTCCTCTTATGCCTGATTGGCATTTTGTTAGGAATGAGATGATAAACAATCAAAAATACCATATCATGACCACTAGCTCGGAGATATGGTATAACTTCTATACATAATACAAGATGAGAATGCCAACAACTATTATTGTTGAAAGGATATTGACTTGCGATTGGCAGATCTCAGTTTAAAGATTGAGCTTTTCATCAACACATAAAATCCATCAAATTTTTAACTCATTAAGTTATCTTTCATCTTATAGATTAAAGTATTTTAACACCTCATTGAGCTTAATGCATTCCAAAAAATAAAAACAAAAAACAGCCTGGTTAACAAACATCAAGGTTGAGCTAAATATCTCATTATGTTTTAATTCAAAACCTTAGGCTGCTAAGAAGGTTCAGCACTTCCTCTATTTTTCTCTTTTCATGATACATATACAAGGCTGTACACAGGGCATATATATATATATACACATGCAAGCTATCACATAAGAAGCTGGCAATAACTTGCAAAACGAGCAAGAAGAAAAAGATAAGGTGCATACGTTTCAAAAGCATCTGAAGACAATGGACCCAAGTCCCTGATTTTCTTGGCATATTCTTCCTGCTTGCCAATCAAAATATTTTTCTTGCTTAATAGTTGTTCCAGTTCTTTGGATTCTTCCTGAAGGGTCCTCTGATAATCATCTTCCAATGTCTGCAGTTAAATGAAATTGTGTTACGACCGTGTTACGACCAGCGATAAACACTAGAGACTGAAATTGAACCCTTAACAAATGAGGTCAACCTTCAACTTATTCTTTTCATCTTTGTTCTTCTTCAGCTTTGCAGTTCGTTCTTCTATACTTCCAGATACTCCTGTCAGAACAATTTTTCACAGTACAACGTGAGAAAAAAAAATATCATTCACACGAGAAACACATCATTAGAAAAGCTCGACTCGTACTTCTAAGTTGTTGTATCACTTTATCAACTGATGCTTTTGCCTCAGCTAGTTCCTGCCGCTTCAATTCTGCTTCTCCACTTGTAGTGTCCATCTCTGCAGATGCCTTTACTGCCTCCAGTTCTTGTTTCCTCCGCACAAGATTCGTTGACAGATTGGTCTCGAGCTCTGCTTTTCTTGCTTCCGTCTATCCAGTGACGATTCATCCAAACATATTAATGAGTATAATTATCGCAGAGAGATACGTAATATACCCACTACAAATCATTACGTACCTCTATGCGATTTGTCTTGCAGGTCATAAGCTGCTCTTTCAGGTCTGCTATTTCGGGATTCAACCGTGACAAGGATTCTCTTTCCTCGGGGCTTAAATGATCAACAAGTTCTGTCCCCATCTCATCCCTTTTTACTGCCATACTTGATCTAAGCTGATCAATTTGAGTCCGTACATTTTTTAGCAATTTTTCCTACAAACAATAATTGAATATCGAAAAAGTTAGAGCCATATATTCATAAGAACAAAAGAAAAGCCGGCCAATAACATAGTCAACCTTTTTCTCGAGAGCTTTAGAGATGGACAGTTTCTGCTTATTAGCATTAGCAATATCCTGCTTAAGCTGTTCCAATTGTGATTTCTCATGAGCTAACTTCGCCTCATCTTTCTGCTGCTCTGCAACAATTTCATTGATCGTCTTGTCTATATGTGAGCAAAGTTAAGTAAAAGCACACAACTCAAGTTGTGACAGTAGAATGTCTATCATAAAAGACAACACATTAGACAAATAAAGAGCACCGATAAGAGACATGCTAAATTGTTTGCCTAACGTAAAAGTGACATGTACAGAAGGGACGTCTAAAGCAAATGTAGAGCTAACTGAACAGAACCTGAATTTCCAGCTAGCCCTCGCAATGACCAAGAATTGAATTCATTGCCATCTAGTCAGAAAGTTCTATAATTGGTTGGAGCTGCAGCCCAAACATATGGGAGAAAAGGACCGCGGATGTAGCAAACACAACCAAATAAGCTAGTGCATAATCGGATGAATAAGGAAAAGATAACAATAAGGAGACCCAAACTTCTAGTTTCTCTTACAGAGTCGTAAAATACTACTATACAGGGCACAGACTGTTGTGAATATGGCCCTCCACAGCCCAAGCAAACCACAAGAATAATAATCGCACACAAACAAAGCACAAGAAATCAAAAAAACACAGAAAAGACACAAGAAATTGTTAACCCAGTTCACCAATTTGATTGGCTACGTCTGGGGGCACTACCAAGCCAGGATCTTGCACTATGTATGTAGAATTTGTGTTACAATGAGAGAGGGGGCGGAACTTTACTTATATATGACCTAGGGAACAAACCAAAACCTAAACAAACAAGGAATCCTGAACTGCTGAAAATCGGGCTCAGCGCGGCCGCCCTCCGAAGAAGCGCGGTCGCGCTACCATCCAGAAACTCCAACGCCTTTGCAAAATCCCCCAGCGCGGTCGCCCTCACTGTCCAGCGCGGTCGCCCTCGAAGAATTCCACCCGAGCATCAGTCTCTGTCCAAGAGCGCGGTCGCGCACATAGCCAGCGCGGCCGCTCTTGTCTCCAGCAATCACTGACGAATTTTTCCCCCTTGCTTCGATGTCTAACCCGGTTGGTCCTCTATCCCAACAATCTCCCACCTAGAGATCAACCACACATATAAGCCCCGTATCCGTTCTTCAACTCATCCTTGGTGTCCTCCTAGTGCTCACCTCGATCATGGTAGTGCCATCCTCCCCTTCTATTCTCCGAGCCCAATTGAAGCTTTGCACAGCTTCAACTTCTCAAGGTTCACAACCTTTGTCAACATGTCAGCTGGGTTCTCCGATCCCAATATCTTCTCTAGCCCCAAGATCTTCTCCTCCAAGAGATGTCTGATGTAGTGAAACCTCAGTTCAATGTGCTTCGTCCTCGAATGAAACGCCGGATTTCTAGCCAAATGTATTGCACTCGCCGTCATGTAGAGAACGTTACCACTTCGCGCTTTCCCAAGTTCACCCAAGAAGTTACGCGGCCATACCATCTCTTTACTCGCCTCTGTCATCGCCACATATTCTGCATAGCCGATCTGCGCCACGATCTTCTGCAATTTAGAAGCCCAGGAGATTGCCGTACCACCCAATGTAAACACATAACCCGTAGTACTTCTCCTCTTATCAAGATCACTTGATGCCAAGTCCGCATCAACATAACCCGCTAACACCACTTCCTTGCTCGAGAAACACAGAGCCTTACCAGCAGTACCCTTCAAATAACGTAGGATCCACTTAACCGCTTCCCAATGTTGCTTTCTGGATTGCCCATAAACCGGTGACTACTCCCACCGCACGTGCAATGTCCGGCCAGACACACCATCGCATACACGAGACTCCCATTTCGAAGCATATGGAGTTCTCTCCATCTTGTCACGCTCCTCCTTGCCCCTAGGCGAGTCCTTCTCGGATAGCTTGAAATGCAAACCCAATGGCGTCCCTGTTGGCTTCGCCTCTTCCATACAAAACCTTGCTAAGACCTTCTCAACATATTCTTCTTGTGAAAGAACCAACTTGCCCGACTCCCTATTCCGGTCAATCCGCATGCCCAAGATTTTTCTGGCCTCTCCCAAATCCTTCATCTCGAACCGTTCTGACAACTGAGTCTTCAATCTGTTTACCTCTCTACTGCTAGAGCCCGCTATTAGCATGTCATCCACATATAACAGCAAGATAATATACCCATTGTCCGTGTTCTTGAAGTAGCAACAATGATCCGCCTCACATCTGATAAAATCAATGTCATGCATGAATCCATCAAATTTCTTGTACCACTGTCTAGGAGCTTGTTTAAGGCCATACAAGCTCTTAGTCAATCTGCAAACTAGCTCCCCGCTACCCTTAGACAAGTAACCCTCTGGCTGTACCATGTAAATCTCTTCCTCCAAGTCCCCATGAAGAAAGGCTGTCTTCACATCCATCTGTTCAAGCAATAAGTTGTCCGCCACTACTATCCCCAGAACCATTCTGATAGTGGTCATCTTCACAACCGGAGTGAATACTTCGGTGTAGTCAATACCGTACTTTTCTTTGAAACCCTTTTACAACCAGTCTTGCCTTGTAACGCTTGCTACCGTCCGCTTCCTCCTTGATCCTGTAAACCCATTTGTTATGCGATGCCTTCTTCCCCTTAGGTAGTTCGATCGACTCCCAAGTTTTGTTGGCCTTCAATGAGTCCATCTCATCATCCATCGCAGCCTTTCCACTTGTTATAAAGTGCACTACGAGCGACCTCCGCATAACATTCCGGTTCCCACATTATCTCGACGGCAAATAATAATTGGATGGAGTATACTGTCAGGCGATCCACGCAACCTGCTGGATCTACGCAGCGGAATATCCGGTTCCGGAGTACGTGGTTCATCTTCAGTGACCTCCTGACCATGGTCATCATGAACCGTTCTGCTCCCACCCGAGTTAGGAATATCCACCTCTACAATATCCGGTTCCGAACTAGTGTCATCAGATGCCCTCTTTCTGTCCTTGTACAAAATTTGTTCATTGAATACCACATCTCGACTACGAATAACTCTATGATTTTGGTCATCCCAAAACTTGTACCCGAAGTCATCCCCGCCATACCCAATAAATGTACACTTAACAGATTTAGCATCTAATTTAGTTCTCTCAGCAGAATCAACATAAACATAAGAAACGCAGCCAAATATGCGAAGAAAGGATAGATTTACCTCCTTGCCACTCCAAGCTTCCTCTGGAATTCCATTCCCCAATGGTACCGATGGTCCCCGATTGATCAAGAAAGCTGCCGTGTCAACTGCATATGCCCAGAACGTCTTCGAAAGTCCACACTTCAATCTCATACTTCTAGCCCGCTCATTCAATGTTCTGTTCATCCTCTCTGCTACCCCATTGAGTTGTGGTGTCCGCTTTGGAGTCTTCTCCATACGAATGCCATTCGCAGCACAATATTTCCTAAACTCCCCAAGCTCATACTCCCCACCATTGTCTGATCTCAAGCACTTAAGCTTAAGTCCCGTCTGATTCTCCACCAAGGCCCTCCACTTCTTGAACACCTCGAAAGCCTCATCTTTCCCCTTCAAGAAATAGACCCAAACCTTCCTTGTAGAATCATCAATGAAAGTCATGTAATATGACGCACCACCCAGAGATGTAACCGGAGATGGCCCCCACAAGTCCGTGTGAACCAGTTCCAACTTTGCTTCCCTCAAACCCCTACCTGTCCTCGAGAAATTATTTCTCCCTTGTTTGCCAAACATACAATCCTCGCAGATCCCCACGTTGACTGTCTTCAAACCCGGTAGTAGTCCCTTTGAACAAAGCACCTTCATCCCTGTCTCACTCATGTGACCCAATCGACAGTGCCACAAATCTGTATCACCCTTGGCTGCTGCCACCGCGATACTGTCCTTGGTGTTATTCGCCAAATACAAAGTCCCCTCCTTATTACCCCGAGCGATCTCACAATCCTCCTTGGTAATAACCCAGTTTCTGCAGCCAAATGTCACCTTGTAACCTTCTTCGTCCAACTGCCCAACTGAAAGTAGGTTCTTTTTCAAACCCGGAATGTTTCTGACTCCGTTCAGATGTAAGACCTTCCCGTCTGATGCTCCTATTCTGACATCCCCCTTCCCTTTGATATCCAAAGGCTCGCCATCCGCCAGATAGACCTTCCCGAAATCACCAGAAGTGTAGTTTTCCATCTCTTCCTTGTGCCCGCAAGAGTGGAATGATGCCCCCGAATCCAGCACCCATGATTCTAGTGTACTACTAACACTCAAAACCAGTACATCATCACCTTCGACTGCCACATTCACCTGATTGCCCTTACGATTTGGACAATCCCTCTTGAAGTGTCCCAATTCCTTACAATGATAGCACTGAACAGATCCCTTCGTAACCTTCGGTTTGTCCTTGGTCTCATCAGCTTTAGCTTTGCCCTTACCACTCATCACGTTCTCCCTAGATTCGGTTCTCCCTTGTTTGCTAGTACCCGGCTTCCCCTTGCTTGTAGTAGCTAAAGCCGATCCCGAAGCACCCGATGTCCCCAACTTCTTCATGCGATTTTCCTCAGCCAAGAGAAAGTCTTTAACATCATCATACTTCAATTTCTTCTTACCTGCTGAAGCGTTGATTGCTGTCACCGTTCCGCTCCAACTTGCCGGTAAAGAAGCTAGCAACAAACACGCATGAACCTCATCATCGAACTTGATCTCCACTGTTGTCAATGAATGTATGACATCCATAAACTCATCGATGTGCTTAGCCAAGGATCCTCCCTCTTGCATCTTGAGACTACCCATCTTACGTATCAAATCAACCTTATTTGCAGCTGACGGAGTTTCAAATCTCTCAGTAAGATAATCCAATAGCTCCTTGGTGGTTGTCGCCTTCCTGGTAGTCTTCGCAATCCACTTTGACAAAGTAGATCTAACCACCCCTAGGGCTTTCCGATCCATGAGTTCCCATTCTTCCTGATCTTCGTCTTCCGGTTTGACACCCTTCAGAGGCTTATAGAGGTCTTTGTTGTACAAAAGATCCTCAATCTGCATCCTCCAATATCCGTAGTCAGACCCATCGAATTTCTCAACCGCCTGTTTGTCCTTGCCCATTCTTGATTGCTTGGAACAACTCCCTTGATCTTGAAACCAAAAGCTCTGATACCAGTTGTTGTGAATATGGCCCTCCACAGCCCAAGCAAACCACAAGAATAATAATCGCACACAAACAAAGCACAAGAAATCAAAAAAACACAGAAAAGGCACAAGAAATTGTTAACCCAGATCACCAATTTGATTGGCTACGTCTGGGGGCACTACCAAGCCAGGATCTTGCACTATGTATGTAGAATTTGTGTTACAATGAGAGAGGGGGCGGAACTTTACTTATATATGACCTAGGGAACAAACCAAAACCTAAACAAACAAGGAATCCTGAACTGCTGAAAATCGGGCTCAGCGCGGCCGCCCTCCGAAGAAGCGCGGTCGCGCTACCATCCAGAAACTCCAACGCCTTTGCAAAATCCCCCAGCGCGGTCGCCCTCACTGTCCAGCGCGGTCGCCCTCGAAGAATTCCACCCGAGCATCAGTCTCTGTCCAAGAGCGCTGTCGCGCACATAGCCAGCGCGGCCGCTCTTGTCTCCAGCAATCACTGACGAATTTTTCCCCCTTGCTTCGATGTCTAAACCCGGTTGGTCCTCTATCCCAACACAGACTAGGTAGGTTTTAGCTTGTTGATAAAATGACCATTTCAAACCTGTCATCAACTGAAAAAGGTGATTGCATCAAAATTAGGTAAGTATATTCTTTTTATGGATCAGCTAAAGATAATTTTTCAATTAAAACAATGAAAAGAGATGCAACCAAGAAAGTAGTGTACTCAATTTACTTTAACTTCCCCACAAAAACCCCCGAAACCAAGAAAGTAGTTTGCTCCGCATGAAACTCTACAGCAGCTTCATGGAACTAGACTGCACGTAGAGCTGAGTGCAGTCTTCAGTTTTCAGCTTAGCTGTATCTCTCAGTCAATAAACGAACAACAGCATCCAGAAGGGCAGCAAATAGTAGGGCAGATATAAGGTCATGCTATGAGTACAAGAAGAAAAGTAAATATCCAAGGAATTTAGGTTATCCCAAGAATGTACATGTATCAAATGCTATGTAGTGAAATCTACTTCTCTTTTTTAATAGAAAGTAAACCTATGAGCTACAGAGATACAACAACGCAACAATGCGTACAGTTAATTTCTTAAAATTTTGTTACCTTTTAGTTGGGTATAGGAATTGCAACTATCACCATTGGTGACAATTGGATTATTCGGGGATACTAGCTCTCATTATGTACAAGAAAACGGCTTCAGGGAATATGACGGGTGAGGGAAATGCCGGCATAGGGGATACCTAAAAAGGGTTCCCGTTGTTGGAGGGCAATGTTCAGTAAATCCCTCAACCGAAGGTTTCTCCTCGCTAGATTTGGCCTGAACTGCATGAAATTGTTGCTTGCATTGCATAACTCTAATCTTGAGTCTTTTACTCGTACTCAAATTTTCTATTAATATTCTTCTAACCTCTTTTGGGACTAAGGCTTTATAGTTGTTGTATTTCTTCTGACCTCTTTTGGTTACTAATAACTATAGCTTTTCACTCTTTGATTTTATAATTGAGAAAGAAAACTGTAGAGTTGAATAGTTTGACTAGCGAGGTTCGATTTATTGCCTGAATGTTGCGTGGCTCATACTGTGGGTAAATGGGAGCCCAAAATTCAGCCGCTTTTGGCCTGTCCATTTATGCACATGCTGTCAATTGAGCCTTTCTCTCCCCGACCATTTGTGACCTCTACCGATGAGTCTGTTTCATTGAAATTAATTAATCGTTCCTGTTTCTCTTGATTTTTATTCACACTTATTTCTCTCTTTAGAAAGCTTTCACAACTATCGTGTTTTACCATCTCTCAACTTTTTCATTATTTTCTCACCTCTCTTTGACGATTCCATAGGAGCTTTCATTTTAGGCGACCCCAAATCATTTTGGGAGTAAGGGTTTGTCGTTGTAACAAGTGTCCCACTTGATGAACAAGAAAGTAGAAGTGTGAGCATTAACTAAAATCAGAAAGGAAAAGGAACTCAGAAAAATGTAAAGGATATCTTCAAGTGCAAGTCTAACTTCAGCAAGTTCTTTTTCCTTTGCATCAATAGATTTGGTATTTTGTCGAACTATGTTCATAAACTTCAGTTTTGAACGCCTATAATCATAAAATCCCCCTGTCATGCCACCTTTTTTGCTAACTTGATCTCCTGTAACACGACCAAGGGTAAGCCATCAAAGAACAATGTGCAAAGTAGAAAATATCAGAAACATAGAAGCTAACCTTCCAAAGTTATGCAATCTAGGCCATCAGTGCGAGCAACCCTGGTAGCAACATCCAGATCTCGGCAAATTACTGTTCTAGCAAACACCTATGAGAAAGGAAAGCATTTGGCTTAAGCTGTACATAGAAGAGAAGGCGTAAATACAGTGGGAAATGCAAATAAACAGCAGAAGAAACTTGAATCCACCTACTCAACCCATACCTAAGCAAATGCCCAAAAGTAAACAACAAAACATCTCAAAAATTGTTGAAGGTGCATATTGAAGCAGTCTAATCAACTCTTTATTTCTCATAATGGAACCCATGTTAAGAAACTAAGTGATTTTTTATGTCTATATCTAAGTCAAACTACTTGTATGGAAGCTTATGAAAACCAAAATTTATCATTGATATAAGACACGAGAAAACTTAATCAATCAACCAACATATAACATGAAATGTACATTCTTGTATGAAATGAGATTATAGTAAGCAAAACTGACGATGAGCATTACAAGGAACTGATTAAATATGAAGAAAAGGGAACTGTGGGCCTTATACTCGAAATCTTGCATCAGAAAACAGCAAATCGTACATAATGTAACTATTCAAAATATATACGGACAATATCATACAGGACAAGTCGCTTTCACCAACAGTATGGCAAGGCTACTGGTAGAGTTAAGATACTTGACGCATGATTCTAACATTGAGTGAAGTTTAGAATGCAACAGCGCACTTCCTAGTAATATATGAACATTGCCAACAGTACAAAGCACAAGCTACAGAGACGAATGCAACAAAGTATTAGTAGGAATTGCTTGAAGGAAATGGATATATCAACCAGTCAGCCGAGAAATTACGACCCCAGCAGTGAAAAAGTGTTCTGGCAATGGAAATTGATGGCTAACATAGTAAGGAACTACAATAACAAAATGTCAGCAAACAAGAAGTCATATCATGTCTGACCTGACCGAATGCTGGAGTATAATTGTCTGAGTATCTCAATTTTCTCAACAGAGGGATTACATCAGAGCTTTGTGGATAAGTAACATGTGGGGCCTTCACTCTGTTCAAGGGTATGAATGTAACTCGCCCACCTTTCTCTGCATTCAGGTGTCGAATTACCTGGGTTGATATGTCATCGTTTTTAACCACCACGTGGAATAAGCTGAAATGGAGTTTCAGTAAGTAGAGGGATACTAGAGGAATAATGAAGATCTAGTAAACAGTGAAGCTTGCTAGCTGAGCCATTTTATCATAAATAATAACATGATGCCCAGAGAGAACTTTGTAACCTGTTTCCGGCAGTTACTTCAACGGCAGTAAAAAACTTTTCATCACAGTCAAGCAACTCAATAATTGTCCCACACACTCCAGAAATTTGATACTCTCTGCAAATCCTCTTAACAGAATTTATCCCCCTCCTTATGTCCTGAGAGTATTACCAAAGCTTCAGATATAACTAAGATATACGCAAAACAAATAAAGCAAGTTTTTAAATGAAGGAACGCTACAAACAGCATATTGATGATATTGGCCTATAATAAATGTATTTGTCTATTCTGCAAATATTTTCCATTTATCAACAGGCAGCAAACCGAGGGGGAGCCTTGGGGCAACAATCGCAGTTGCTTCCATGTGACTTAGGTCACATGTTTGAGCCGCTGAAGCAACCTCTTGCATTCAAATGAAAGGGAAGGTTGTCGCCATTCCTTGGACTGTATGCATAGTGGGAGCTCTTGTAACAACAGGTTGCCCTTTTTTATCAAAAGGTTTCCAGCTTATAATTGTTCTATTTTCTAAATGCATGTACTGGTCCTGATGAGCACTGCCTACATGTAATATTAGATACTACTCCCTCTCCATCCATCCCAAAATGAATGACCATTTTTGCTCTTGATCAAGAACGAAAATGGACATTCATTTGGGACAGAGGTAGAATAAATATTTGGGAAAGATATGAACTTTCAAATGTGAACAGGTAGTGATTGAATATGCAAGAGGAAAGAGGGCGAAAAGAGTTGTGGATCCCTGGTCGGCAAGTCATCTCTTCATGTAAAATCCTTAACCGACACAGACTCTACTTCCACCAAAGCTGAAGCAAACGTGAAAAGCCCTCCAAGCCGTATACCAACCCCCTAAAATCAATAAAGAAAGAGATGGAGATCTAACGCACCGAATTGAGCACACACTCCATGTGCAAGTGCAACTACATTTTCTTTGATCACATCAGCTTTTATTAACACCTCCGCAAATTGTTACATTAAATAATCGGAATTGGGTAATGAAGAAGAGTTTCAGATCGATTTATATGGAAGAATGATAGAGTGGAGGAATACTTGAGTTTTGTACATTAGTCTTTTTTTTTAATCGCGGTACACTACCGGTGTTACGGTATTGATACAGTTTGTCGATGTCTACTGTCAAAAAGCTTGCATATTTTTACATTGAAAGGAAGCACGTTGTTAATTTCTAACTTTAATATGGGTAAATTTGGAAAGTGATAAAAATATGAGTTTAGATTTTGAAACAAGTCACATTAAGTGGTACATTTCAAAATAAAAAGTAGGGCTGAACAAAATAGAGCGAGTATCTTGAAACTAACACAGGAAAAAGGCACTCACACCAGGAGTCGCATGATCTAGACTTTTCTCAGCCTTTATAACTTCTGCTTTCAAACGTTCAATTTCAGCAGAGAGCTCACTCTCTTTCGTCCACAAGGACCTGAACAAGAAAAGATACCACTTCAATTCATATTGGATTCGCATGCAATGAAATCTAGAAGAATACTATAAATGACCATACTTTCGCTCATCATGCCGCATGTTTCTCGCTGACTTATGCTGATTGAAGCGTTCACGATACCCTGATATGAGGGCACCTAAAGTTTCTGTTTCACGCTCTCGACACTTGATGTATTCTTCTTGTTGTCCCATCTCTGCGTTAAGTTGATCAATTTCTTCTTTAAGCTTTTTCTCCTGACCGACACAGAATAGGAAGCATTCACAGTTCAAAATCTTTTTATGACGAAGCCACTATGGTGGATAATACCACCAAAGGGAGATTGCATAATTAGCAAATAAAGGGAATCTACAATTACAGGCGAAGAGCTAGAAATTGTGCAGATAAAGACAAGTAATGCAGAATCAAATTAAGTTCAATTTAAATTTAGACAACAAAAAGGAAGAGTCTTTCAATGGGTCAAAGATTGAAAAATGACAAATGATACCATACCCCATAATCAGTATATCTAGATCTCATCCATTAAAATATAATACATTTATCACACAGATACTATGAACATATAAGCCATATGACAGCTTTCATTTATCCCCAAAAGAAAATTAATCTTCACCTGCATTAGATTTGAAGACAGAACTCGTTCAAAATCATCAATTTCTTTCTGGAGCCACCTGTCACGCGCAGCCTTACTAGTAAACTGGGTAGCACGACCTTGTTTCTGATAAAGAAGACTAAGCTGCTTCTCCCTCTCCATTATTCTACACAAAAGAATGATATTATATAATGATCAAAATCAAAGTATAATAGGCAAATAAAAAGTCGTAATAGTTTTCAATATCCACATAAAGTAAGGAAAAATTAATCTTAAATGCAACATACTATACCCATTTGCATCAAATAAAGTAATGTACTCGTTTGTGTCTAAAACATACAACGTACTTCTATAAGTTTTTACGTATAAAGCAATGTAAAGGGACGGTGTTAACAATCGTTAGCATCTTGATGATGGGGTTAACGCCCGTTAAATAAACTAACACCTAATATGAAAAAAGTCTTTTTCATCACCTCCATCCCACTGTTCCCCAGTCCCGCCTCAACTTAATCCAGAATTGATTTCATAAGCTCAAATAGAAAGGATAAAAAGAACTAAGAGATAAAGCTTTTTGTAGGATATTGGTGAGATTAAGAGAAAAATAATGGAAGTGTATGAGACTGTAGATAGAGAAACAGAGGAGAGAGTGTTTAAGTTGGGAAGAAAAAGAGGCGTGGGGTTGCTGGTGGTAGGACAGGTTGAAAATTGATTTTAATTGACAATTAAAAGATGCCCCTCAAATTTGAACATGTAAGGGGCACATGTAGAGTTACGATAGATTTCAAACGGGATGTTAGGTCTAGGGATTTATTTGGAACAAAACATTAGTTGTGGGCTTTATGTGGAACGTATTATAGTTTAAGACCCCAAGTGGGATTATATTGAAAGTTAAGGGCACCAAAATGCATATTGGTCTGGTTTTAAGTCAGTTGAGAAGTATATTTCATAGTTGCCCAACGGTTTTAAACCGAAACTGCTAGAGTCTACTACTATACCGCAGGGACGTAGCCAGGAATTGAAGTGAGGGGGATCAAAGTAAAAACTGAAATACAATATTTCCTACGTCTTATAAAATTCCTTCTATTTGAAATTGATATTTTATGAAACATGCTTTACTTGCTTGTCCCTTGTTAAAATAGCAATATATTTATTGGTATACTTAGACAACAATTTTTTGGGACAAAGTAAAAAAAAAAATGTTAACAAATTTTTCTAAACAGTGGAAGTATAATGTACTAAAGAATGCACTACATAATTCATAAAAACTGGTTTCATATTGCCAAGTATGATTTCAAAATACACAATATAACCCTTTCACCTTAACTTTTTCAAATTTTGCCATGATTAATTACAAAATGCTTCCTTTTCTACAACTTCTAGACATGTTTTGAAATTTCGCAAAAGTTCAGGGGGGTCAAAAAATTTTGCATATGTTGTTTTTTAAAGTTTAAGGGCTTAGAATAGCATGTCTTAAAAGTCCAGGGGGTCAATTGACCCCCCTTGCCCCTTAAGGGCCTCGTCCCTGCTATACCGGTATAACCTCTTCAGTCCACAATCAAAAACTATATCACCATTAACACACAAATGAGAAACCCCACCAAAAAAGTTGGTAATAATATTAAGAAGAATAGTACTGATAATAATAATATTAAGAAGAATAGTAATGATAATAATAATAATAATAACTTTGAAGTCTTCAATTTTGGTGTTAATAGTTAAGTCTCAGGACTGGTATCTATGGCAGACGAGCTATGACAGAACCTACAAGGGTAGCCAACGGTAATTGAGCTCAGTAAAAGATAAATAACTTAACAGACTGTCACTCAAAACAAAGTGAAAAGGTGCAGGTGATATACTGGCTGCAATAATGTGAGTTTGTGTGGCTCGCAAGCGGACTTATGCTGGATCCTAGAGAATATTGCATCAAAAAATACAAGCTCCGAAGATCTTCCATCATAGAACACGGAAAAAGACTATAATGAACTAACCATGAGCAGAGGAGAAGTTAACAATAACCATGACCCAAAGGAGATGGAAAAAAGGATGAAGAAGAAGAGGAATGCATGTGATATATTAAAGATTAGAAGCAACTTGAAATTATAAAAAATTCACTTAAGATCGACTTTCAACATGCCAGTTTTCTAATTCGATCTAACCTAACCACATGGCAATTAATCTATCAAGTACTAGCTATACAAACAATAATACGGCACGTAGGAGAATTCAATGCCATAAGGATGCATTTCCTGTCAAAATAGTATGTTTGCATCACATGAACCAACAAAAAGGTAGAGAATTACCCTCTTGTGATATCATCCTCCATTTTTACTTGATCGTCATACAAAAACCTAATGTTATTAAGCTCCTGTGTGGATGTCTGGATCTCTTTCTGTAGAAGCTCAAGTTGTCTTATTGCGTCTTCCTACACCATAAGATTATGAAATCAACAAATAGATCTGCCTTCATGGTCCTTGTAAATGTACAACGAAAAAGGGGCTTCTGAATGGATATTGAAAGGAACAATACCTTGGCTTTGATATTCCCAAAGATTTTCTCCTGAAGGTCTGTGACATCAAGCTCAAGCTCTGTGTGCCTTTTTATAGCTTTCGTTCGCTGCTTTTCTATTGCTTCTTTCTCTCGGTTTAAGCTTTGAATCTCCTTGCTAAGATCTTTAAATGACTTCTCCAACTCCTTGGATTTTTCATGGGCATCTAATACAGTGTCATGCATCTTCAATGATGTTTCAGAAACCTTGTTCCTAGCCTCTTCCACCTGCATCAAGTGAGATGCATTAGTGTTATGCAGATACACACACATATATGTAAATGCAATGCAAGGGTTAGATAGAATGGGAAAAAGGTGCATCACCTCTAAGCTGGAAAAAACACAATAATCGAGAGCCACCGGAGGTAGTTTAGCGAATTAAGTACATCACCAAATTACATTATATAACAAAAGATAATAATTCTACATGTTACTCATCAAGATCAAGGTCACTGTCATTCACTAAAACACCCCAACATCATGGTCGACATTAACAAAAAAAGTGTGAAAATGAACTGAGAACTAAGAAAATAGGGAAGAAGTTATCAGTAGAGCTGACCTCTGCTAGTTTTTGTCGTGCACCATGAAGTTCTTTGTCATAAATGGTGTACTCTAGAGATTTTCTCTGTTTGTCTAGCTGTTGATATTTCTTAAGCTCTGCTTTCTCTTCGTCCAGCTCTCTTAGTCTCTCGTCCAAGTATTGAACAACTTGAATAATCTGATTTCTCTTATTACCTAATTTAAGAGAGTGGAGGGAAGCAATGATGTGAAAAGGCATTCATTATATGGCAGAAGCAAAGAAGGTTATTTAATGACTTGCCTGTTTCTTGCATAATTTTCAAACTTTCACGACGTCGTTCTTCATAAACTCGTGTCCCACCAATTTCCTTCAGTAGGTCAAGTCGCTCAGAATCTTTCATTAACGTCAATGATGCTATCTACAAAAGAGTCCATAACTATTTAAGTCATAGTTCAGTATTATCCGTATTAAATTAGACCATGCAGAGGCACCATACCTTTCCCTGCTGCACAACATAATAAGGATTGGAACGAGAAAACCCAGCACTTTCCAATAAATTCATAACTTCAGTTTTCCTGCAAGGTTACAAAGATATTAATTCAATTAAACTACTTAAGCCAACAGAGGGTGAGTGAAGGAGGCGTATATGTTGGGTGTAGTAGCACTCACGTTATATGCTTCCCATCCAGGTAGTATTCATCTTTTTTTAGACCAATTGTTCTCCTCAATTTGACTTCCTCCTTATCAACCTAGCATAAGTATATTAAGAATGTCAGCATGACATTACAAAGGAACCAAGAAGAAGTCACATGTTATCAGTGCATAAAAGAGACAAAATAACAGAAATAATGATGTACAGTAATATATCTGAGCACACCTCCAATATCTGGAAGTTCTGTGAGGCACCCATCTGGGAAGGGAATGCCTCTTGCTAACAGTTTTCCTCACATTTACAGTAATCTTTGTTGCACGGGGTCCCACTAGTAAATGTGTTCTCTTGAAATTTTCACTATTTTAGGAATCCAAACAAGAGAGGAGTTCATGAACTCTCTAGCTTCTTATTCTGTTCTCAAGGATCATCTCCTATGAGGATACTCCTGATGGATGGGTGCATCAAGAACCTTAAACTATCGGGCAGTTTTAATAATCGATCTGTTTAAGGTTTCTTAACTTGCTCCAACTCCAACATTACCCTGCCTTCCCCTCATTCTACTTCATTTGGAAGGCAAAGATCTCTCTCAAAATTAGCGATCTGTTTAAGCATTCATAAGTTGCACCAACATGACCCTGTCTTCCTCTCATTATAATTTCACTTGAAAGGCAAAGATCTCTCTTTAAAATAGGGACTTTGTTTGGTCTTGGATACATGACAAGCTCAATGCTTACGATTGTCGGCACAACAATGGAGACGATTTTATAGTCGGTATCTATAATAGATACCATATTTTTGTTAGGAATAATCAATGATCAATTAAATGACCAAGGATGATTTGATCTATGTGCTTACCAACAACCACCAGATAACAGAGCAAACACGGATATGTTTCAGTTTCTTTATTATATTGACTCTCTTCGTAAAGCGACTAGATGTCTTGAAGAGCACACTAAACAAAATGGATTGCCTACAATGATGCATACATTAACTGGTGTGCTACAATATTTTCATAACAACTCGGAACATATTCCTACAAAAATAATAAAGCAGACAATTAGATTACCGGGATCCGATTGTCAGAGTTATCAAACACGATCTCCACAAAAGCAGAAACAACTTGGTGGCCTGCACCTTCCTGAGCAGAGTACCGATAAAGCATTAGCAAAATAACATCAATAACTAGTTAAAAATAAAGATAGCTAGGACACCCATATGTCCAATTACATACATGGAGGAAGGCATGCCTATCTTCATTACGAAGGTTATGGAAGAGGTCGCTTATCACAAATCGGATCGCTGAAGATTAGAGGCAGTCAAGTCAGTTGCTCCTCATGGAGACCATCAGTAATCAGCAAAAAACAAGAAAGTCTGTTTAAACATACCGTGGAAAAAGTTTGACTTGCCAGATCCATTTGCACCAACTGCAGTGTAAATGTTGCACGTAAATTTTATATGGCAAATACAAGGAAACCATGGGTGCTGATAAATTTACCAGCACAGAAGTTCATAACAGGACTTGACTGAATGACAATTGACAATGAAGCTAAATGAAATACAGAAATTAAAATTAACACCTACCCATTGCTAACATAGTCAAACCTGTGATGGCTTGGCACAAGAATCTATCTGACCAAAGGTCTTGTCACCAAGAAATGAGGGAGTGTGTTGCCTATAACTACATTAACTATAAAAGCCTATATAATGTACAAAAGCCTGAATTATGCATTAGGATGTCATTATTGCCATGTTCCTTCTTATCAAATAACTTCTGAAACACTTGCATTCAAGCAAAATAAATCACTGCTAACATGGAGACTATGTACTAATGCATAAACTCTCCAAACTCTGCATAAGCATTTGGTAAGCTTGTTTACATCTTTACAAGGTCACTTGATCTGAAGTATTCCTTAAAAGAAGATAGATTCAGTGTATCAGGTTTCAGCTTCTGGATCACCTGTATTCCCTACAAAATACTGTACAGATCATATCGAAGGATAGGGAGGATCAATAATGAAATCCCATATGGAAATAAATAAAACCCAACAACTCCTTGTGAGGAAAGATTATTCCCTCAAAGATGACTGAAGCAATCCCTATCAAATGTTAATTGACTAACACATAAATTGGTCATGGGGAGCTGTAGAAAATCCAAAGCACACATGACTTTTCAGAAGTCGTGTGCTACAGCGTTGTTCTGCTCCTAGATGATGACCTCTTCGGTCCTAGACACTTTATTATTATTATTTTATTTTTGATAGAACTCCTGGACACTGCATTCTATTTCTGCACAACAATCAGCCTCATGGTATTATTTCAGCAAATTTTTTACCAGTCTCATTTGTTCTTTGAGTGGATATCTTGTTGATTTTACATCTGACTTCAATTATTTACCTAAAACTGCGTCTTTAGAATAATCTCTTTTTTAATATCAAACATGGCTTTTTCCGATTTATAATCATTCTTTTGTTGAATATTTTATCTTGTGAATGGATATCATGATGCTGCAGCTGCTTCAGTTGGTTTTTGCATTGGAATTCTTGATGGATAGTGAGTCTCAACTAGATTTACTTTTGTTAACTTTCGTTCCAGTACACTGTTATTAGTTACGTGTGTGCGTGCGCGCGCGCACGCTTTCATGATTTTAACAAGATTTTGTACATTGGCTGACTTAGAAATTCGTGTTATCCCTTTTACGAGCACAAATGCTTTAAAACGTCTTTTCAATCACAAGGTTCCTCTAATGGCTTTTTACCCTGCACACGCATTTGTTCATCACTAGTGTCAATTGTAAATCCACTTTGTGTAGCACAACATGGTGAACGACATTTGAATACAAATACCATGAAGATCACGAGAAATAACACACTACCACTGGACAGAGAAATACATGTAGAATTCACAGCAAATGAGAACTTGAAATTGGAAATGTCGAGCTAAGGCACCTAGTGTGCACATTGACAGTATTGATCATAGAAGTTTATAAAGTGCCAGTAGCTAAGTTAATGCCACGCATGTCTCTATGATACTCTACTTATGATTTTTCTTTTTAGTTCTCCTTTATCAATCGAACTACTAACAAGATTTGTGTAGTTCCAAGAGTTCAGAAGTATTAATGTCGAACGAAATATATAAACCAACTAGATGTACTTCCAAAAGTATGTTTCAGTAGGCAAAGCAAAGACATACTCAAGTTAAGTAGTAAACGCAAAAACACTATAAAAGATAATAAGAATAATTACCAACACAATTAACTTTAGGACTGAAAGCATCTGTCGCAACTTGTTCTCTATAGCTTTTAAACCCTTCAATAATAACCTTCATAAGAAACCACATATACAAAAGTTAAATAACAAAAATGGGTGAACAAAACATGATAAATCTGAGGTAGAGGACTGAGGCTCAGCCCAGGCGCCAAAATCCATCACCTGCTTTATGTGCATTTTCAAAATTCCAAAGCTGTCCTACCTGCACAAAACAAAATGAAGGTTATAGAACAACATTAATTGACTCCTTCATTTCCGGACCAAAGAGTCCACTATTTTATTTTTAAGTGTCTCACTTAAAGAGTCACTTTTAAAAGTTAAGTGTACAATCAACATAAACTTTCACCGTTTAGCTTTCCCTCGTAATTTACTAATTTTTTTTATGCAAAGGATGGCTTAAGAGACTTAACGAAAAATTATAAGGTATTACATCCGCTTCCATAAGAGGAATAAGATTCGGAGGGGGATCATGAACCAAACTACAACTACTACTACAACAGCTTCCTAAGTTGGCCAACCAATCAGCAAATTTATTACAATCCCTGCAGACAAAAGCTAGCATGCACTCCCAAGATTTATGCATAAGTCTTCTGCATTCTTCAGTTCATTAACCCACTAGATGGAATTTGAAGTCTGCATTATTGATGAGCTCAAGAGCAACAACTTCTAGGACACTCATCTTCAGCATGATCAAGCTTTTTTGTTAGTATGCCCAACTCTAAGGACACTCATACATCTCTTAGTAATACAGTAACTTTTTAAATGTGGACTCTTTTATCGGAACGGAGGGAATAAACACTAAGCTGGAAAACTGAGCTCA
The DNA here is from genome assembly GCA_022495995.1 of Adenophora triphylla var. japonica. NCBI lineage: Eukaryota > Viridiplantae > Streptophyta > Magnoliopsida > Asterales > Campanulaceae > Adenophora > Adenophora triphylla. The sequence goes on along the minus strand of JAFEMH010000827.1, from coordinate 340,059 downwards.
TCCATCACCATAAAACAATTGAAACCAATGCACAAAATTGCACATAAATGTTCTTTAAGGTATTGTACTCAACAATACATTGTGCAATAAGGTGTTGTACAATACAACACCAGAAACAGTAACCTGTACATTTTTTTTTTGTTTATATATCATTACTCTAAAGCAATAGTACCAATACACCTTATTTGGCTCAAAATTATTTCTAAAATCGCTACAGGAAAAGGAAGTTCAACCTAACAATATCATCACAATTGAATAGTAAGTCAACAAACAAAATATAACAGCAATACAATCTATTATAAAATGCTCAATTACTGGTGTTAGGATTAATAATAGTCTCTAGACAACTTGGTTACGATTTTTTGTCCGTTGAAGTGAGCGTTTACTGCCTGATGTGAGAGATTTTCATGAGCAATAACCTAATTATTCAGGAATTGCAAAATAGTTAGAAATTTTTTATTTCCCCCCTCCCCAAAAAAAAAAACCGAAGTAAACAATGAAAAATCAGATCAAACAGTTGGATTGAACTCAGTGGAAACAAAGAATGCTCAATTACTGGTGTTAGGGTTAATAATAGTCTCTAGCCAACTGAGTAACGATTTCTCGTCAGTCGGAGTACGTATTTACTGCGTGAAGTGCGAGATTTCATGAGAAATAACCTAATTATTCCGGAATCGCAGAAGAGTTTGAAATTTTCGAATCAACGAAGTGAATTTTCGTTTTTCCCCCAAAAAATACAGAAGTAAAAAATGAAAGCAAAGCCAACAGTTGGATTGAACTCAGTGGAAACGAAGATACCTAGTGGCTAGGACCCGACGAACGGCAACGGAGAAGACGACTACGGCGATCGATGATGGAAACTTGCTACTGAAATTGAAACCTAGGGGAGGGAAAAGAGTTGGAGAATCTCCCAATTTCCGCGCCTAGTATCAGTATGATGTGCGGGAAAATTTGGCTTCAGTAAATGAAGAAAATGGATTGAGCCGTGTGTATTAGTCCGGTTCGAGTCCAAAGAGGAAAAAAATAATACTCCCTCCGTCCAGCGGAAGTTTTAGTCGAATTGAAAAAATTTTGATCAAATCATTTATATAAAAAATAATGATTCTAATAAAAATTTAAAAATTATTATTGTATCACGACGATTGATAATATTTTCAATAACAATTTTTAAATTTTTATTAGAATTAATATTTTTTATATAAATTAGTGATCAAAGTTACATTAAATTTAACTAAAAGTCTCAATTCCGCTAAGAGGGAGGGAGTATAGAGTATATATATACTCCTTCCATTACATCCCGACCAAAAATTCACAAAATTGATCATCCGATTCTAGTTCAAAAAGGACAAAATATATATATATATATATATATATATATATATATATATATATATATATATATATATATATATATATATATATATATACTTCTTCCGATCCCAACCTAAGTGCACACTTTTCATATTGGGCCTCCCAAACTTATGTATACATTTTCTAAAATGGAAAGGAATCATTACTATTCCCTCCACTCATTCTCTCTCCTACATTATTTTAATACTAACAACACCATTATAATTTACTATTCCCTTCACTCATTCTCTCTCCTATTTTATTTCCACACTCACAACACTTTCAATATAATACTCCCTCCTTAATTTGTGTGAAAAGTCAAAGTGTGCATCTAGGTTGGGAACGGAGGGAGTATATACTCCTTCTATTCCACCTGAAAATTCACAAAGTTGATATTGTACAAAAATTAAGTAGAGTGTATAGTTGAGTAATTGTTTTGGGAGTATGTCTTTTTAAATGTGACACCCAAAATAGAAGTTTGTGCCTTTTTTAATGGGATGTAGGAAGTACTCCCTTCGTTCCCAACCTAAGTGCACAATTTTCATTTTGGGCGTCTCAAACATACGTGCACATTTTCTAAAATGAAAAGGAATCTTTACTATTCTCTCCACTCATTCTCTCTCCTACATTATTTTAATACTCACAACACCATTATAATTTACTATTACCTCTACTCATTTTCTCTCCTATTTTACTTTCACACTCACAACACTTTCAATATAATACTCCCTCCTTAATTTACGTGAGTGTGCACTTAGGTCGAAAATGGAGGGAGTATATATTATTTTTATTATGTCTCATGTCATGTCATGAAGTGAGAAAATAGATCGAACAACCTAATGGGCTTTGGCCCAGTGGTATGATGGTGGCCTTCCGTAGGGAAGGTCATCGGTTCGATTCTCTCCAAGGGGAATCTATGTGGTTTAATTTCTATCATGGGTTTCAGGGTCCTTAGGAGTCCCTCGGGGCACATCCGTGCAGTTAAGAAAGCAGCACTGCTGGGCTTGCAACCTCAGTGTGGGAGTTCAAATCTTGGCAGGAGCACTGGAGCAGCCATTTGGTGTTGTAATAGTGATGTAATTGCCTCTACAGAGAGCAATGGAGCACCCATTGGTGTTGTAAGAGTGTAAATGCCTTGTAGGAGGGCTCCCTTGGGGGCCAGGAGTATAAGGGGTGCCGCCACTGCCGCATGGGCACATCCCGCGATTTACCTTCGCCAAAGATACCGAGGAGCCTAGACTCGATGGTCCAGGATTGATCCGACGAAGCTGGGGAACCTGGATAATCAAAAAAAAAAAAGAGAAAATAGATCAAACATTATGAGAAAATAGATTGAACATTATCGCCCATTGAGGGATGAGGTTTGATTTTATCGGTGAATCACTCATTTGAGAACAAAAGATGTAAAATCTTACCCTTAACAATTTGGTGTTGGTTTTTGAAAAAATAAAATCATTTTAATAAACAAGCTGAAATATGTGTTTTCTTTATATATATTCTAATGGTAAGGATTAATAAATATTTTTGTTATTCACCTTTTAAATAAGTAGTTTGACAATAAAAAAATGATTAGTCAAAAAAAAAAATTTGGTAAAAAAAACGTTTTGGACAAAAAAATGCAGGATGGACCTTCATTTGAGACCAATTTTTTTAAAATTTAAACATTCAGATAGAGTAAGTAATTTATATTTTAATTTCCAGAGATAGTTTGATAGCAAAAATACCACCATACTAATAATATTACCTTTTCCTCTAATAAATAATAAGGAAAAATATTCGAGATCGAGCTCACTCTTCTAATCTGAAAGCATACAAACTTACCAAATAATTTAGAGATTATTCCACTAATCTCGTATGAAATATTCATATTTATTTAATTTTTACTATAGTTTTTTTTGGCAAAAATGCATTAAAAATACTTAATTATGGACTATATTTGGACTTGATCATTAAACTATATTTTGATGTTGATGCCGTAAGAAATGTGCTTATCAATCTTCGTCCACGTGGCAAGACCAATCACTTGACTCCTTGACCTGAAATCAGAACCCACGACTAGCCGGAATGGTCTCCGACTTAGACCCTCCGGCGTAAGAGTAAGTATGATATTTCGAAGAGCAAATATTGTAAATGAACACGGATATTCAAATGACAAAATTGCAGTTACCTCAAAATCGATGTAGTGGTTATGTATTTATAGATGCTTTGATGAGGGTGATACTTTTGGTAGGACTGCATGGATCCCGTAATTTGTGGGGCAGTTACGTGTCTGGAGATCGTGTCCTTGAGTGGCTCCTGATTTGTAGGGAATCAGTTATGAAAAGGGTAACACGTGCGTCTGGACCCATTAGGTCGACACTTGCTTGGCAGGTCGAGGTCGCCTGTTGGGATTAGGTCGACCTGATTGATGGGTAGAGCTGGACTGTACCCGGAATAGAATCTGGATCGTAGTGTCGGATCAAGCTAGGTCGGGACCTCATAGGTCGGACAATGAGCTTAAGTCGACTGATCCTATTGATGGGCCTTGGGCCTAGTTATAGTTTGGCCTAACCCACTGAGAATGTGGTGACTGTAGTAGATAAACGATTGGGCTTTACTAGCTGGGCCTAGTTCGTCACTTTTAGTCTGTTCAGTGGCTCCCAACTTTCTGAGTTGACTTCGTCGACCAGGAAGTTAAAGATATTCTGATGAAGCTTACAATAACTCGCAGGTCGATGCTTGAGTTGAGATTTACCCAACTGATGGTGACGTGGCTCAATCTTGATCATTGACTGTTGAACGGTTGGATCGTTGGGAGCGTCGTATTTTGCAATCATTACTGTTTTGACGTTTGAGAACTGCCTTGGGAACTGTTTTCCACAATTAATTAGGAAAATAACGCTTGAATTTTACTTTTTCCTTCTCAATTTCGGAAAATATAAATACCCAAATCCTTTTCCTTTTCAAACTTTTACTCTCTCTGAACTCTTGCATAACTCCGGCGAAGGTAACGAAACGGCAACTGATTTAAATCGAGCTTTCGTCTTCTACGGTAACCCCTGTTCGTTCAAATTGTTAAGGTATTCCTCTTACCTCTTAGCATTAGGGCTTAATTTCTGCATATTCTTTGATTTCGCCATGGCTAGGACCTTCAGTACTGAACCCGGAGCTTGGTATGGCTACTGTAATGTCAATCGAAGAGTTTATAAACACTTGAATGGGGTATGGAGAGAGATGACGGTGGAGGAATGTTCCTCAATTTTGACCCGTTGGGGTTTGCGTTTCAACGAGCTAGGGTTGCCTGTAGGAGAAAATTTAGGTACCTTAGAGACGAACGACCCTAGAGTTGTATCTTTTAATCTTTTCCACGAACTCGTAGACCACATAGTTGTGTTCTACGTCCAAGGTCCCAACAAACCCTCTTTTCTTAGGAGTAGAACAGGATTTCCGGGGGAATCTAGGTCGCCCCTTAGCACGTCTACTAGGTCTCTTGAAACTGCGCATAGGACTGATTCCCCTGTTTCTTCTTCTTCTTATACAGATATGACGACTCAAGGGGGAGCTTCAGCTTCGACCTCCTCAAGTCCTCGCATTGTTAATGCCTTTGGGTCCTCCGTTGTGCCTGGGAGGAATGAAAGGGGCTACGTGCCTCAAAGACCACGCAGAGGGAAGCAAAACTTTCCTTCTCGGCTAGAAATGATTTACAACTTCTGCGAGGTGGACAAGGAGAAGTTTGACGTAACCATCTATAGTAAGAAGGATTTTATGGCCCAATTCGGTGGTACTTACAAGGAGGATTCCACCAGAGTTGCCTTCTTCTATGGCCAATTTGAGGCTGGTCTGAGATTGCCCTTGGATCCATTCATAAATGAATTCTTGGAGTGCATGAATGCCTTACCCCTCCAGCTGGGAGCCAATACTTGTAGGGTTTTGGTCTGTTTTGCTATGGTGTGTCGCTTTTTGGGGTATGAGCCCTGCATGAGGGTCGTTAGGGAGTTCTTTAGTGTTAAATTTGATAAGGTCGACTCAGGGATTAGCACTCCCTCCAAGCCTAATTCCCCCAAGTTATTTATCAACCTCCCTAGCAAAGCGAGTGGCTGGAACTCCCATGTGGTAGTGGTGGAGAGCAGGATAGGATGGGAGTTCCCTTTACCCTACGCCGGCTCCAAAGTTGTGAGAGAGGAGGATCATTGGGAGCCCTACTGGCATGTCGATCTGTATAAGAGATTGGTCGAGCTGGCTGCCAAGGGACCCATCAGCTGGGAAGTTTTAGGAACTACTAAGAACAACTACATCCAGGCTGGGATGATGCTTGGATATGAGGATGTGGTGCCTCTGGTCCCCATTGTAAGTTGCACAATATATCCATATTGGGTTACCCATGCCTTGGGTAGTGTCCGTGTCTAGTTCGTAATCAATAACCGTTCTTCAGTGGTTCGACCCTGGACTTACCGTTGCTACATTCTTGTGGCTGAGTCCCGATTTAATTTAGTAGGTGTGCAACTAAGCCTACCAAATTTTGGCGCCGTTGCCGGGGAACGGTGTAATTGTTTACGGACTCATTCTTTTCTTAATCTATTTCTTTTTCTTGTTTCCTTTTTGTTAAGTTTTTTTTATGTCATCTTTTTCTTAACATTATTTGACTATGGAGGGTGATGGACAACAAATGGATTTTAATGTTTTTGATGACATGAAATCTGTGTTGGAGAATGCTTTAGGATTTGTAGAGTTAAAATTTGATATTTCTGATGAGCTGAAGGAGGCGATGATGGGTCTTGCTGATGTGCTTAATGTTGATAAGACCAATGCACCGAGTGAGTTTGTGGGATAGGTCCCCAAGGAAAAGAAAAAGAAGAAAAAGGTCAAGAAAAAGACAACAAGAATTTCTTGGGAGGTACCAAACAAAAAGAAGAAAAAGATAAAGGCCAAGAAAAAGGTCACAATTTTTTTTTGGGATTCCCCCGATTTAATCAAGAATGGTATATATATGTGGAAAATTGTGGGTATTTGTACTCGTAAATGTGCGAGGTGGGCCAAGGGAAGAAAAGTTAAGACAAAAAAATAAGAAAACAAGGTGGCCACCTCAAATCCCCATTTAAGTGGGAATCCGATCGGGATAACGACCTTAAACAAATGCACTTATTGGGAGGTAACCCAAGAAGGTATTGTAAGTACCCAAATCCGGATCGTCAAAATCCGTCAGAAAGTTAACCGAAATCCGTTAACTGGCCCGCTCCAGGTTAACGGGAACTCGTTAAACTCCCCGTTGTCAAGCCATCGAGATGTCCCGGGACTGCCCCGTGCATCCCGACGTCGAAGCGTACTTAACACGTGTCATCACACGTAAAAGCACGGCTTTCTCTGAAAAACGCACTTTCCGGCACTTTCCGGGGGCGTTTCAGACATTTTCCGGACTGTTATTTAAAAAACGGACAAAACCGGGACCCGGGAACGAAATCCCACATGGGCTGGTGACTCACAGGGCACGTGGCAAGCATGCCACCTCCCTCTAGTCACTCTTCAATCACAAATCAAGGCCAAAAGACCAAAATACCCCTGGAATTCGGGCCAAAGTCCGTGGGACTCCCTCACAAGAAACTTTCCGAAATTGCCAAAGAAGCCCCTCAGAATTCCAAAATACCCCAAAACCCTGGAAATTCAGTCCAAGTCCGTCCGGACTCCTACTGCAATTTTAACCTATAAATAGAAATGGCTGTTAAAGCCAAAAGAGGAACTTTTTTCACCCCAAAATCACTTTACCCCACGGCCAAACTGATTTTCACCCCTTTCGAGCTCCCGTTTTGTCTCGATTCGCGTGAAACCTTCGTATTTCGATCAAATACGCCCCTTACCACTTCGAAACAACCTTTCGAACTACTTTCCGTGTCCCGTACACACCTTCCGAGCCAAAGGAGTCGACCCTAGCCATAGGTATAACTCCCTCTCTCTAAATCTCTCGTTTCGTCTCGGTTTACGCGCCAGTCGCTATAACCGTTTCGAACAACGTTATCAAAATGTAGACGCCTCCATCTAACGGGGTCCGATACGTTTTAGCCCCTCGATCCTCTTCTCTTTCCGTAAGAGAAGTAATCACGGGTTAAAACGACGTTCCGACCCCGTTCCCTTTACTTTCTGTCATTTACAATTCCGAGCCGTTTGGCTCGTTGATCGTCATTTACAATTCCGAGCCGTTTGGCTCGTTGATCGTCATTTACAATTTCGAGCCGATTGGCCTCGTTGATCGTCATTTACGATTCCGGATCGTTTGATTCCGTTGACACTGGTTTAAATACTGTCATTTACAAGTCCGACCCGTTTGGATCGTGATAGTATTTACTTTTCAAATTCCGAGTCGCAACCCGATTCGTTGATTACATATCATTTAATACGCATTTTTCCCGTAAAAATCGTTAACAATGTAATGCCCGGTTCAAAACCGGAGTTCGTCCTTCGAACTCTCTTTCAAAACGCGTGAAATGACGTTTGGCATCCAAACGCTCATCTTCAAACTAAAAGCCGCCATTTGACACTTCAAATCATTTAATACGCATTTTTTCCGTAAAAATCGTTAACAATGACACGCCCGGTTCAAAAAACAGGAGTTCGACCTTCGAACTCCTTTTCAAGCTCAAAATCGAAGTTTGCCACGCAAACGCTCATTTCAACTCAAAATCGACGTTTGTCATTCAAACGCTCGTCTTTTCAAACAAAGTCACCTAATCAACGTTTGACATTCAAACCAAGATTAAGCTTGTCATTCAAGCCCCCATTTCAAAACACACACACACACACACGTTTTCGAGAAAGGCAAAAAGACTCGTCATGCGAGGCATTTCGGGCGATCTCGTAATACTCTACCCGAAACGTAACGTGACCTCCGAACCTAAAAATCTCTGGTACGCAAAGCTTTTTACTCGTTTTTGCTACCAATAAAAATGATCCCCTGTTTTCAAAGCCTTTTCCTAAGTTTTTGCTACCAATAAAAACGACACCATTTTCTAAAGCCGTTTCTCAACGTTTGGGCTCAAAATACAAAAACCGCGTGGCGACTCCTCATTTTCCTTCCCATGAAGCGAGGTCTCAGACACCAACCCTCCGCGAAAGACAACCGCGTTTCGCGCCCGCGCGAAATCCCAGGTAATTTCAGTTGGCGACTCCGCTGGGGACAAGGATACTTTTTTCAAAACTGCCGTTGTTTTCAAAAAAGCCTTCTGTGGGTCAAACTTTCGTTTACCCTTCCTCGTTTTCGTGTGTGTGAGTTCCTTTAAACCTCGAACGGTTTTTGTTTCGAAAGACATTACATTGTCAACTTTTCAAAATCTTACCATGTTTGTGCATCCCCATTCATGTTTGATTTTCATGCTGTCTTTTGAACTGTGCATCATGAATTCTTTAAAACACATTTTGGAAAAAAAAATCTATGTTTTACTCAGAAAAAGAATTTTAGTGACCGCACACTACGCGCACTTGCTGCCTCGGAACACCGCACTTCACGTGCACTTGCTGCCTCGGTACACCTGCACACTACAACCCCTAACCCGGGATGGCCTTATCGCTTGCACCCCGATTGGTCTCGCCGACACCTTTCGGGGCGCACGGGGTCGTCCCAAACATCCCATCCTAGCCCGTGTAAGCCATGCACTCTTTGTGTCACACTTTGTCCAAGTCCCGGTTGGTTTTTGGCTTAGCTCGTGTCATAAAGCCTAAGTGTATGTTTTACGCCGGGCCCCGCTCCGAGTCAAGCTCGAGAGTTTGAGACCAAAGGTCATTCCCCGACTCGAAGTCTCGCGCTCTTCAGCCTTGACTTTAACGCGGAGCTCTGCCGAAAAATATACCCGAAGGTTCAATGTGACGCCGTGTCACCAAACCTCGTCGTATGTATTGTGCCAGCCACAACTTGACCAACGCCAAAAGCTAAGGTCTCTCGCACAAGCGAGTCAGGAGAGGTCATGCCCAAATTTTGGCACGATTCCCGCCTTAACTTAAGGACGTTGACTTCGAATGTGGCCCGTGCGTCACATACGTTGAAAGTTTGCGTGATCAGCTAGCCTTAAGTTCATTTTTTCCTTTGTCGGTGGAACTCGCTTGCCTTATCAGACCTCGCTCGGGATAGTCCGTCCTGAGAAAGATGATCTACAATGGAAACGAGGGGCTTATATGCGTAGTGACGAGATCCACTGATTAGAGCTCTAGGATTAGTTGCGAAAAAGAAGACCCGCTCTTTTCCAACCGATTATGACTCTGAGAAAACGCGCTTTAAGTAAACATTAATCGGTAACTGCACATTGCACAAGCCCGAAACCTTGAGCCAAATACCCTTTTCCGAAGCCTAAACCCTTCCTTTCGTTCCTCGCAAATGAGCGTAAAGTGGTTCAGATTTTCGGTCCGGCCGCCTGCAGAATCACGGTAATGGCGGCGTCGGAGCGGTTCTTCGGTTCCCTCGGTTCCTCGGCTCAGAATTTCCGACATGTCTAGTTCACCGAGAAATCGTGACGGGGAAGGACCCCCGCCACCGGTAACGGATATGACATTGGAAGAAGCCATCCGGGCTTGTGAGGTTCACAAGAGGCTGAAAGAAGATCAGCAGAATTTCATGGTACGGCTTCTGAATGAGTGTGGTATAGCAGCTATCCCCGCCGACGGTACTTTTGTCCCGGGTCGAGGATGACGACTCCCCGAAACCAGTTCACCAAGCCTTCAACCAGGTTCCTCCCCGTCAACTTACGGATGCCTTCCAACCAAGGAAACAAATGACCTAGGCTCCACATTGCTACTTCTCAGGCAACCCCGTCATTTTTGGCCACCCAGTGCTACTCCTATCACTCAATACCACCAGCCGCACCGCCGACCATCCCAGAATGCCAATATCCCTCAATACCCTCCCGGGTTCGTCCCGTTGCCTATACACGAATCCCTAAACAACGGGGACAAACCCCGATACGGTTCAGAACAGGCTCCCATATACCCACATATATCAAGCCTTCCACCTCCAATCACTACCGCTCACGTGGTAGCACCCGCGCCGAGCCTCACAGTCCCACCACCGGACCCAACCTTAGCTCGGATGGTCGAGCAAAATGAAAGACCTAAAAGCCACCATGAGCAGCTTCAAAGCAGAAACGCTCAAATCCACGGATCCGGAATGGTCACGCCTCTCCTCGCCAAGTTCAATGCCGGAGATGGACCGATTCGACGGAACCGAATGTCCTCAAACGCACGTCGATACCTACGTTCTCGGCATGAGAGCAAAAGGAGCAACCCTTCAAAGAAATGGCCGACCACTTCCAAAGATACGCTCAAAAGTTCGGCGTTACGATGGTTCCCGAGGGTCAAGCTCGCGAATCGCCACACTCGGGATCGATCATTAACATCTTCCCAGGAACTGCACCGATCCAACTTAGAGTGGGAAACAAGTCGTGAGAACTTAATCACCACCGGAAAGCGTAAAGCGGATGAAAGTGTTGGGAATTCTACAAGAGGTGGAGCCGGAAACTCTCCGAGATCATGGAGCCACTCTCCAAAGATGAACAGATGCGGATCTTCAAGTCCCGCTTAAGCACCGTCCATCGTAACTCTCATCGCTCATCATTTCTTCCTGCATCTCCGGCCATGGTCAATGTCGGCTCACGCTTCGAGAAGGATCTCAAGGAAAAGTTGGCTATCCGCACACCCATACGATACCGCTCGCCAGCTTGCATTCAATCCCGCACCGGCCCCAAAGGGAAAGATACGCCCTGTCAACTACATCCATCAGTGGACAGCTTGGGCAATGTAAACCCGGGCCCCGTAAAGCAACAATTCTACTCGTAAGACCGGCCGTACACTTCGACAAGTTGGACATGCCATCGAGCAAGATGCCGGAAGGGTTAATCAAGGAAGGTCTCCTTAAACCCGTTGCAAATTACAAACCCAAAATCCTCGTAGCCAATGCGACAAGAGCAAATATCGCGCCTTCCATCGCATCACGGCCATACCACCGACAACCGCGTGGGGTTACGATACGAAATCCGTAACTTGATAGAAGAAGGCAAGTTGAGCGCCCCCGTGGCCCACACATCGGAAACCCTTTTCGAATAATAACAAACAGAATTCCATTTGAGCGGTGCCAAGAAGATTGCCACAGAATCCGCTTCCGCCTCTTCCCCAGTCCTCATCAAATGTCCACATCGCCTACGATGTTTGTGGATCGCTCCGCCGCTCGGAGTACGAGTCTCAAGATATGGTCCGGAGCGATCCTCCGCGAAAACAAGAAGAAGTCCTCTCAACAAAGAATCGAGAGAAAGATACGAAGCCGGGGACACCGGTGTAGGTACACTCTGAGAGCCTTAGGAGGTTTCCGACTCTACGTGCTGTACTCAGCCCGGCCCTCTCTTCCTCCAGCCATGCACTTTAGAGCAAACAGGATGGGAAAGCCGAAAAGTCCCGCCGACAACAGAGCTCAAACCTGGGACACCTGGAATACCTCTGATCTTGGTAATCTTATCCGCGCTCGAAGCCTAACCTCCGCGGGATCGCCCAAGATTCAATTTGTCCAGCCTTCCGAGCTCGGACCGGTAAAGGAAGATCAAAGCCGCCTTGGCACTCGCACTCGATCAACGTGCTAACCAAGGGCGGCAACCGTCACAAACAGCCTCAACATAATCCCGAGGCTCCAAAGAAAGGCTTTACCTCGCAAGAGGAAGACAGAAACGGATGGCTTGATGACTCTCCTTCTCCTGGATAGAGACCAGATCTACGATTCCCGATCAGACGGCAAAGATGATCACGTTCGTGACGAAGACTTACCAAGAGATGCCTCGGGGCACAACGAAGCTCGTACATCACTCTCAAGCTCAACACCATAACACTCCCGAGTATTGGTAGAAAACGGGTCGCCCGTTAATGTTCTCCCTTCAAAGATGATGCGAGCCCTCCGTATCAACGAAAGCCATCTCGATCCCGTCTACTCGACTATCAAGGCCTACGATACTGCCTCGTCCCCATCCTGGGGACGGTAACTCTGGAACTCGGTTCGAAACCCAAATGGTGCCAAAGAAATTCCACGTAATGGACATTCCATCCGAGTTCACAGCCTGTTAGACGCCCTTGGCGCATCACATGAAAGCCATAGCTTCCACTCTCCATCAGCGTGTTAAGTTCATTAACCTACAGGAGATCTCGAAGTCATCCGGAGGGGATAGTTTCCTCATAGGAAACGAAGCGGAGACAATAGCCAAGCGTGTCCGTACTCGGGGCACCTAGGTTACCTCCTTCGAATCAACCAAGGGACTACCGGGAAAATCTCATCGTAATCCCTCGTAGTCCTGAGATGCTAACTATGTAAACGTACTCCAACAAAGTGCACTCGGCAAATCCGATACATCAAGTTCAACTGTCGTTTCCAACATTTGGAGGCGAGATTGGAAAGAAACGCCGAACATCGCCATGATGCGGGCACATAAACCCCAGCCTCCAATCGGAGATTCGTCAAGATTCTCCAAACCAACTCTCTGCCCCGCCAGTGCGAAGAGATCTTTGTGATAAAGGTCAACAAGCACCGGCATTCTCGGATGAATGCATGGAAGTCGTATGGGATGTCCTCCACGAGGAACGACTCCGCCGCACCCCTCTTCTCCAATGAAGAGCATGATGTTTTCCTAGTCGCTCCAAAGAACGCAACCTGGACGCAATACGTCCCTACGTTTGGATTGAACCGCCGATGACGACGAATCAGACTCTCCGGAGTCGAGGACGCGCACTCCGCGGCGCACCTCGCATTCACATGCTCGCTTTTGAGGACGGCACTCCTTCCAATCGGGTCACCTACGACCAAGGCTCCAATACCATGGAAATTGTCAAGCTCAACGTCCAAGACAGCGGCTATCCGACAATTGGAAGCAACTGGTTCACACGACAAAGAATCCTCTCGATCAAGTGGTCGACGACGACTTCGTCAACATCATCTATTCCGTATATCCCGATGTTACCAAGGATCCGATCCTTATCGTCGCATTCTCGCAATACCAAAGTCACCTCGATGATCGCCCGCTCACGGTAAACGAGGCCCGGCCAAGCGAGCTCGTGAGCTCATCACTACTTCCGAGTACCAGCCCCGTGGCAACCGGCCCGTGCCGTCGCCAAGCTTATACCCTCAAGTGCCGCCAAGGCCAAGGTCAACAGCCGAAGGAGACCAAGCTCCTCACCCCGCTACGAGTCGATCAATCTCGGGAACGCTTCCGCAGCCCACCCCGAAAACATCTCGTGAAAATCTTCCCCGCAAGGCGTAGCCGCCTTCCGACATAGGAAATGACCACCTCAAAGATCAACATGCTCCAGCTTCGATTCTGCTCCCAACCGTCACGGCCCCGGATTCGTACATCCCGCGCCGATCGCTTAGCTCGATAGACTTGGCGATCGAGCGAGATCACGAGATCCGTCAACATTGCAGAATTCAACACCCCCGGGGTCAATCAAGCGTATATGGGCAAATTTCTTGGTAATCGAGATCAAGGAAGGCCGCATGGAATGTCCTGGCCCGACTTCCTTCGTCAACGTAATCCAGTATTCCCGCCATTCGGCGATTTGAATGTAATCCAGCGGCTTACGGACACTAGTCGATGACGCGCACCTACGGAGATCGCTAGCTCTCGCAAGGAAGGCCCTCATGGAACTAGCCGCTCAAGAAAGTCATCTTTGGGATGAAGACCAAGCTCGAAAGACCGACAGGGACCGAGCCCTTAAAGTGTCACAGCAGCTTCAGATCCGAAAGCTAGAGGCCACTCTAGACCAGTTCGATCTCAAGAGTTTTGCTCACGGCAACTTCCTCGACTACCGTCCGTTCTCATCCAACCCCTCTCGCCAGGCGAGGGTGGTCAACGGTCCCGATGACCTAGGAGATGGAACGACACGGCATAACGAATCCCGCGCTTACCTTCCCAGGAAAGCAAGTTCTTTGTGAAAGCGACGACGAAGACGATGAAACCATTCTCTTCCGAGCCGGGCATGAAGTCAACAAAACCGGACTCCCAAGGGTCCTGGGAGGATGGGAACGGATCATTTCCGTACTCAAATTGAAAGGCCAACTCAGGGAGAAAGGTCTATTTAAAAACAAGAGGAGGATGGAAATTCGTCTCGAGCAACTACTCAGGGAAATTCCACAGACCGAGGCATTCGTTTACAGAAACGATCAACTGGGACAGCAACCAGTCACATGGGCAGATGTTCGGGAAGCCGTGTACTCACCTTCCGACATACCCGCCACTCAGATAAAACAAAGGAGAAAACTCTCCCCGATGGAGGTTTACCTAGACTGCCGCACGCAGTTCAAAGAAGCACTGGCTATTCTCACATGGGAAGAAACGCAGGCGCTAACTCTCGACGCAGGCTCCGCTGCAAGAAAGTTGATCTGGGCCAAGAGTGGAGGAAAATTAGCAAATCACGAGTATCGCCAGACCCAACTCCAGAATGCCCTGAGTATGCTCAGCAAGAAGGAAAGGAACGCGATATACCGTGAAGAGATCAAGGAGACCGTTCGCTTGAGCCGAGAACTCTCCAACCTCCCCCGGAGGGTCAGCGAACGCACGGCCAGGCCTGGCAACCACTGTTGTGCACTGACATTCGAACAGCTGCGTCAAACCGTAGGCTACCTCCACAGAGGCACCTAAGCCAGCATCCTGGGACAGAATCCGTCAAGCCGCCGAAGCTCAGGAATACATCCACAACAATGAGTTGAGGGAAGACATATGGACCTATGCTTCGAGGAATCCTCCTCTGACTATGGCTCAGCTCAGAGTGACCTGTTCAGAAGGACCAAGCCTGATGTCAATGTCCTAACCCGATCAGGTCAAATCCATGCATTACCACCTAATGCCACCAAAAATCCAACAGACACGGAACCGCAACCCGGCCTGCCCGACGACACAAGTTCCGTGAAAGAGAACCCGATCCTCACTCAACTCAAGTAGACTCAGGCAAACATTTCCCTTTGGTCCCTGCTCACCTCTTCATATCCACACGAGCTCAAGCTAGAGGAAAGCATGGCCTCGTACTACTACGGTCCCCCGTGGACGCAACCCCAGCATGAAGTCATCCAGATGATCGGCAACATCCACTATGGCAACATTATCACCTTCACAGATTTGGACCTTCCAAAATTTGGGGCTGATCACAATGAGCCGCTCTACATCACATTCCAGCTGGACGAGCATCGCTTTCCTCGCGTGTTGGTAGACGGAGGTTCCGGAATGAATGTCTTGCCCGCCAAGATGATGGACCTGCTTGACATCAAGCTCACAGACTCGAAGCCTTCACCACACTGTCAAGGCCTATGACTCTACTTCCCGTACAGTTCTGGGGTTGCTACTCTTAACATCTGGTTCTAAGCGGGTGATCCCCACCGAATTCCAAGTATTGGACATTCCAATCACTTTCACAGCCATCTTGGGCGTCCCTGGCTGCATCAAATTAATGGCGTGGCATCCACCCTTCATCAGTGCCTCAAGTTCATGCAAGGCAACGAGCTAACCACAGCCATACGTGACAGCGTCACCACCGAGGGGGCCGACACCAACGACATTCCGGATAGAAATCAAGCATAATGACGACATGGCATTAACTGGATTCACTGAGACCTCCAAGATCCAAATATCCAACGTGGACCTTCCACTATCTCACGACCAGCATTCCTCCCCGCCATGAGGATGATGAAACTCATGAACTTCATCCTGTGACCGGGGCTCGGCAAAGGCTACAAGGCCAACACCAAGTTATTGAAGTCAAGGACCACACCACGGTCTAGGGGCTTGGCTACGTGCCA
This sequence comes from Adenophora triphylla var. japonica, assembly GCA_022495995.1. Taxonomy (NCBI): domain Eukaryota; kingdom Viridiplantae; phylum Streptophyta; class Magnoliopsida; order Asterales; family Campanulaceae; genus Adenophora; species Adenophora triphylla. Next base: position 323,936 of record JAFEMH010000827.1, on the reverse strand, counting down.
ACACCGGCTGACATAAGGGAGAACAAAAGGCTCGCCCGCACCAAGGCAGCAGCCCACAAAAGGGGAACCTCCGACGGCACACCCAACCTCCGGCCTTACAGCTTTGACCTCGCTCATTACTTCACCAAGGGAACCAACAGCAGAACTGAGGGGACCGACAAGGGAACCGACAGCAGAACTGGGGGGACCGACAAGGGAATCGACAGCGTAACCGAGGGGACCGACAATGAACCGGCGCCAGTAACCGAGGGGACCGACAGGTGAACCGATGAAGATGAGAAAGAAGCAGGGATAGTCGCACCGAGACTACAGAAGAATGGAACAAATAGCACGGGACCTCAAGCGTTTCGTAGGACTCAAAGCTAATCCGATAAGGGGAGCGTTCCTCGACATCACAGCCTCTACCTCGGACTAACCGCCACCACACCCAAAGACGAGTACACATTCAAGGGAATCCCGGACTTGGAGGAGCAACTCAAGGTACTCTCCATGGGAAACAAATTGTTCGGATCAGCCACCGAGGCCACGTTCAAGACAAGAACTCCAAAGCGTAAGGAACCGTAATTCATAGAAGACGCTCTCGCTGGACCAGCTCTACGTAGTCTTTTTGAAGAAGTCATGGAGGTGCCAAACCCGATTGACTCGGGCTCCGACAACAAAGCATGATCGCCATGATTGGGACAAAGCAGGCCAAGCCTCTCGATCCCCGAACCTCATCAAGCATCCAAAGAATGCCACCGAAGAATTGGGTAACTTTCACCGACCAAGGGCAAGCCAGTGCAGAACTGGAAGACAAGCTGGGCCCGCACCCACATCTCCCTAAACCCGGTCTCAAACCCTTCGAGTCACCTTTGTCAAAGTCCAGCCCTCTGAGTCATCCAACGGCCTTACGCCTGAGGACTATGATAATGTAGCCAATCATGTATTCCCTTTCTTGTTTAATGAAAAGTCTGACCTTTCGGAGTATCCTCTCATTGCCACTTTAACAACTGATAAGTTAACAAACAACTTAAAAGACGTTAATAATTCAATTGATAAAGAAGCATACACATTAAACGAACAATACATTAAAGAAGTTCTCGAGCGTGTAGTTGACCAAGAGGACAACCGGCCCAAGCCGCCGAAGAGGTTATGACCAAAGTGAACCCGGGGTCGCCGGCAAAGAGCCTAAAGAGACACAAGTGGGCGCTTTTCGCCGACGCAGTAAAAGAAGCCCCGATAAGCTCTCCTCCGGGAGTATGTTGACGTGTTCGCCTCGGTCATATCAGACATGCCAGGACTCGATCCATCAATTGTGGAGCACAGAATTCCCTGGATCCCGAATCCAAGCCTCACAAATGTAAGCCGCGCAAGATCAAGCCAGAGCGGTCCTTGCAAGTTAAAGAAGAGATTGAGAAAATGCTCCGAGTTGGTTTCATCAGAGTAATTGAGTACCCGACTTGGCTCTCCAACATCGTGACGGTCACCAAGGCCAATAGAAAGGTCAGATGTTGTGTGGATTTCCGGGATCTTAACAAGGCCAGCCCTAAAGATGATTTCCCACTGCCTAACATCGACAGGCTGGTCGACACCACGGCAAATTTCGAAGTAAAGTCCTTCGTGGACGGGTTCGCCGGATACAACCAGATCAAAATGTCCGAGGAGGATCAAGCCAAGATCGCCTTCACCACTCCATGGGGGACATATTGTTACACGGCCATGCCGTTCGGTCCGAAGAACTCGGGTTACTTACCAACTGGCCGCAAATGCCCTCTCTTCCATGACATGATTCACAAAGAAATCGAAGTATATGTCGACGACATGATCATCCACTCAGGGGATCGACATGCAAAGACACTACAGATCCGAGAAAGTTCTTCACCAGACTCGTAAAGCACTCCATGAGGCTAAACCCGGCAAAGTGCACCTTCGGCGTCAAGCGCGGCAAGGTACCGGGGTACATGGTTACGTAAAGAGGTATCGAAGCCGATCCCAAGAAAATCAAGGCCATCATCGACATGAAGCCGCCTCAAACCCCGATGTAAGTGAAGAGCTTCATGGGAAGACTTCAAGACATCGGCCGCTTCATCAACCGCTTGACATCTTCTCTCGCGAGCCCATGTTCAAACCGATGAAAAAGAATGCCGACATCAAATGGGACTCCGAGTGCCAAACAGCTTTTGAGAAGATCAAGACCTACTTGGTGAATCCCCCAATTCTCGTGCCCTCCACATGAAGATAAGCCACTACTCCCGTATCTCGACAAGAATGTACACGTCAATCGGAGCAATGCCGGCACAAGAACAGAAAGATTCCAAGGTTAAGCATGCAATCTACTTCGTGAAGCCGAAAGCTTCAAGGAAGTGAACTCGCCTACTCAAAGATCGAGAAAACTTGTACCGCCTGTATGGGTAGTCGGGAAACCGAAACACTACATGCAGCCGCATCCTGCTCCCGGTCTCCAAAGAGGACCCCGTCCGATATCTCTTTGACAAGCCATCCTCGTCAATGCGGCTAGCCAAGTGGTCATTCTTCCCGGCTAAGCTCGACACCAAGTACATGGTCGAAAATCAACAAAGGGTAGAGTCATGGCAGATCACCCGGCCGACTTCCCGAGCAAAGGAACCTAAGGGTCCCGATCCGCAATTTCGTGATGACGGAATCTTCTCACTGACAGCCGCAAACCGCTGGCAACTCTTCTTCGATGGGGCAGCCAACAAGAAGGGGAATGGTATTGGAATGCTCCTTGTCGATCCCAAGGACGAGCATACTCCCATAGCCATCAAGATGAATTTCGAAGCAACCAACAATGCAAGAATCACGAAGCTCGTGCAAGCAGGTTTGGAAGCCGCCTCGAGCGCAACATCTCGTAGCCGGGATGTATATGGAGACTCAAAGCATTGATCATCAATCAAGTTTCCAACAAATGGAAGACGGTAGATTCTCGCCTTCAAGTACCATACGTACATGGAGGAGCTCATTGCTCGCTCAAGGACATCTCTTTCCATTATTTGCCAAGAGACAGGAATCGCTCGCAGACGCCCGGCAACCCTCGCCTCTCTTGTCGAAATTCCCGATGGGAAAGCAAGAAAAACCCTCGTAATAGGCAGACGGGAAACACCCGCCTATTGCTGCGAGATCGAAAAAGAAAAAGAAATGATCGACGAACCCTGGTACAATCAGATTTACCAGTACCTCTAAAGCGGAGAAGCTTCCTTCACAAATAAAGATGGAAAATACAAAGAAGGGATCAAAGCCAAAAACATGATGGCATTAAAATGCCTGGCATCCCACTTCGTCATTCTGGGGGGTATGTTGTACAAGAAACGCCACCAAGGGCCACTCCTTCGGTGTGTAAACAAAGAAAAAGCCAGCGAGCTAATGAACGAAGTTCACAACGGAACCTGCGGTCCGCACATGAACGCCCGAGCATTGACACAGATCATTCTTCGTATGGGATACTATTGGATATCAATGGAAACAGACTGCATCCAGTTCATCCAAAGTTGCGACAAATGTCAACGGTTCTCCAACCTCAATCACATCCCACCTCACGAACTCTATTGCATGACTACGCCATGGCCTTTCGCCACATGGGGAATCGATGTCATCGGCAAGATCACTCCTCTGGGGAGCAATGGTCACGAATTCATTTTAGTCGCAGTCGACTACTTCACCAAATGGGTAGAAGCCAGATCGTACAAGGTACTGAATTCTAAGAAGGTAGCCGAGTTCATCCGAGAGAACATCATGTGCCGATACGGAGTGCCCAACGAGATCATATCCGACAATGGGACTCACTTCGAAGGAGATTGTGACCAACTATTGATCGAATTCAGAGTCACACGTCACAAGTCTTCTCCTTACAGACCACAAACCAATGGTGCAGTAGAGGCAGCCAACAAAACTCTCGCCATAATAATCAGAAAGATGACCACCAGAGGTCAGGACTGGCCCGAAAAGCTACATTTAGCCCTTTGGGGATACCGAACGTCAATCAGAACCGCCACAGGGGAGACTCCGTTCGCGCTTACCTACGGAATGGAAGCGATGTTGCCCGTGGAATTGGAAATTCCATCCCTCCGAGTCCTCTTGGAAAACGGGATCAATGAAGTCGAATGGCTACAGAGCCGTCACGATGAACTTGCTCTACTCGACGAGCGCAGATTGAAAGCCATAGAACACACTCGAGCCTACCAGAGCAGAATGGCCCGAGCATTCGATAAGAAAGTCAAGATCCGAGACATCAGAGAAGGCGACTTGGTGCTAAAGGAAAAGCCTCCTACGCAGACCAATCCCCTCAAAAAGTGGGAGCCTACCTGGATAGGACCGTTCGTGGTACAAAGAATCTTCTCTGGAGGAGCCATGAAGCTAGCAGACTTGGACGGAAACCCTTTCGTTAACCCCGTGAACGGAAGCAAGCTCCGCAGATACTTCGTTTGAGGAAGAGCACGAGTCAACTCACCTTCCCCATACACCGTCCCCTCGCAAAATTAAAAAGTGCTAAAAGAGTAATACCCAACCGGATACATTCCCGCTAATGATCCAGTAAAAACAGGTCGCACTTCTTTTGTCTTTGTTTTTTCTCAAATTCACCTAAATTGTCGAACTACGGTGACCTGAGCCCCTTAGTCCAATTGTAAAAGGGGAACGTAGGCAGCCATCATTGGTTCGGTCTAAAAAACAAAAATACAATAAGCATCAATTGCTTCGTGTTTCGAAAAACTCTTTTCATTTAACCTACAAATTCATAACGGTTAAAACAATCTTTGATGAGTTCAAGCACGGTCAACGCTTGACTCGCTACACTCTAGCAAAACTACAATAAAACATTAATCAATTAATGTGTCTCGCAATGACAATGGGTGGATACTTCGGGACAAAGAAGGTCAATCTAGTTTCCCGTACTAGGTCCTTCATCCTTCTTCCCCTTCCCTTTTCCCCGGCGAGTGTTCTTCACCTTCGCAGAAATATTCCTGGTAGGCCTTCTACCCGGCCTGTGGACTCTTCCCGACGCCTCCGTCAAGCCTCGCGGCCGTCAACGCAGCCTCTTTCTCTAGCTCTGTCTCGAGCCGCCTCGCTCGAGCCATCATAACAGTGCTTTGATTGGCCTCCCGATCGCACTTGTCTCATAATCACCCATGGTATCGCGCACGATTCCTGTGGTTAGCCCTTGCTTCGGTCCCTCCTCAAGGTCGAGCCGTCTAGGTGATCGCACCCAACACCTCACTCCGTCTCCACAAGGTAGCCATCTCGTGTCTCCCCTATACACTCTTCGTACTCGCCGTATACCGTGGCCGACGTACGCCCTCTCTCCGTGAAAGAGAACCCCGGCAGAAAGGACGTGTATTGCCACCACCGGGTGATCGCAATAGCCGAAGGATCTTCCATCCGCAGAGATCCCACCTCAAAGGTAGCAAGATAACTCGATCGGGCCAAGGGCACTCGCCCACTGCATCGTCGCAGTAACCAATGATGGAATATAGAAAGATGTCTCGAGACAGCCCCGGCACTCTGACAACCAACAGACCCTCCTGAGCGGTCCTACAAGTCTGTAACTTCCAATGGGGAACCCACCATCGCAAGTGATGCGTGCAAAGTCTGGCCATCCAGAGCTCCAGCTCGGCCTGATCGCCCCCTATCACCAGAGGACGTCGAGAGAAGGACCAAGCGTCACAAGACATTGGCACCTCAGGCATCATCTGCAGTGTGAGCACCCCAACCCGGGACCTAACGCGTGTCCCGAGCTGGAGAGGCTCAATCTAAGAAAACCATCTTAGTTTTTAAAACATTTGTTTGCCTTTAAAAGAATACCACTTTTCAAACTTCCAAATTAAAATCAATTGATAATATCCCTACTTAAAGGAAATCCAACTACAACTTTAATAAACCGAATTCTGATCAATTACACAAAAACCCTGATTCACATTGTTTAACAAAAGTGTTTCCATACAAATTATAAAAGTGGAATACTTAATAAATACTCCTAATAACCAACTCCTATACTTAACCTGACAAGCCCCAAAAGCAAAAGTCCACAATGATATCCCCGGCCTCACTGGTTCGGGTCACCTGTCTCGAAATCTAAAACATTAAAGGGAGAGGGGTGAGAATAAATCTCAGCAAGCTATTATGAATGCAGCAATATGCCAAGTAAGATGCAACACATAGCATGGTTTCACATAGCACATTATTAAAGCGGTAAACACCTTACGTTACCTCATTTTACCTTTCCCGTCTGAACAATAAGTCGTACAACGTGGGAGTAAAACTCCACTCTTTGGTGAATTGCCCCCATGCACATTCACCGCTTATAGGTCTCATACCCGTAGATCCATATAAGAAAATGGGATACATATATGACCCTTAAATTAGAGTATCATATACTATCATCACTACTGTAAAGCTTAGCTTCATACAGAGCATTCCACCTAATCACCAAATCGCAGCAGTATGTAAGGGCTCCTTATTGCTCAATACAGTAGCTTGCACAGCCCCACTCTGTGGCCACAGAGGGGGAAGGGTCACCGGTATGATGAACCTTCAATCACTTATAGAACAAATCAATAATTGATTGAATTCCATCATACCCACCTGAATATAAACACGTTCAAGCACATAATAGATACTTGAAATAAATCCACAAAACGGGATAATAATATAACAACATGGTAAAGTATACTCATGCTAAAACAATACCATAGTGCAACAACCATTTAATGCACTATGCATAACATCACCAATGAATATGAGTTCAATTAAGGTAGCAATATAACCACATAATCCACACCGGGATACAATGAATTCAACGTGTCAGATAATCCACAAGTGGGATACAATATAACAATAGGCTAAATAGTCCATCCTTGAAACGTCAAAGTATTCACATAATCAATAATTCCACAATTGGGATAACCATGCTACAATGATACATATACACTTAACACCATAGTGTAGCCTATAGTTTTTAACATTATTCAAGCTAACTACCAAGGGTAATGGGAGCAAGTAAAGTCACCAAGTACCATAAACCAATCCTACGAAGTCATTACTCAACCTTGAAAAATCTTAATAAAAGTGCAAGACCTACTTCCCAAGTTTGGACCATTCTCCGAACCATATTTAACTACTCCCACAATTCCATTTTGACCAAATAAGAAGTCATGGCCTAGCCAAGGTATCCCACTCTAACCTAGGTTTAAAAGGATTAATTTATATCCGGGTTGGGTTAGGTTCTACTAATATAAATGGTTGGGAGTTATGCCACGAGGTTATTGGTAAAATCAGCAAGAACGGAAACCGGGAAGGTTCAGGTGCCACGGGCGACCGCCACGGCCACTGGGCGACCGCCCAAGCGAGATTCAAAAGGGGGTTAAGGCTTTGTTGGAGAGTTGGGGCGAAGCCAAGAAGACTTGGGTGGCCGCCCAAGAAAGGTTGTAAGGGGTTCCCAAGTTCTGTCTACATGGGCGGCCGCCCAAGCCCCCATGGGCGACCGCCCAAGAGGCGATTTAGCAAAAGATCAGATTTTTAATCCCTTTGATTCTATGTTCTTCTTCCTTAATCAATCTTTCCCATCTTAGGTATTTATGAAGAAAAATCCCAATTATTTATCACCTCACTCTAAATCATTCCAACCCAATATAACCTAACCTAAACCTAGATCATTTACTATTTGATTTTCCACCCATTTCACTACTATAATTAAATTCTAACCTTCTAAATCTAACTCCACCCATTCCCTTCAATCTAAACCAACTTCCATAAACCATAACAACATTTTAAGTCATTAACCCATTTCTCAACTTCAAGAAGACTTCCAAAACCTTAAACAACAATTACAATACTAAGAACAACATTAAATAGTTCATGAGCAATTATATGAAGGGAGGTCATAACAACTCACCTTGGAATAGGAGATGGATTATGGATTTCTTGAGCTTGTTAAACTCCTCTAGATGCCCCGATCACAAAAGTACCACCGGATTTGAAAATGGAGGGGAATGGAGCTTGCTAGCCACTTAGAAGGAGAGGCTCTCAAATGGGGCTTCCATGGAAGGTTGTAAAAGAAAAATGGAAGAGAATAATGAGGAAGATGGAGGAGGTGAAAGTATGGGAAGGATAGAGTGAGGAGAGGAGGACACTTGGAGGGGTTTTAGAAGGAAGTAAGAGTTGGCCCCCCCCTCCCAAGAAAATATCTAAGGCTTTCCATTTTAATATTAACCCTTCCCCCTAATTATTTATTCTACTCATTTTAACCTCCTCTTACTCTTTATCGAATTTCTATTTTTTATTTTCTCCAAAGTTCTTATTTAATATCTAATGTATTTTTAGAAGATTCTAAATTTACTTCTCACCCAATTTATCTTAAATTAAGAATTTAAAGACATAATTGAACACATAAAATTAATATAGATATTAAAAGTACATAATAGGATATTTAAAATTAGTGCTTAGGGTTGGGGTCGTTACACTCACTCCCCCTTAAAGAAAATTCGTCCCGAATTTGATTGTCACTTACCCTAAGGTTCAAATAGCAAAGGTTACCTTTCATACCTTCTAACCTAATATCTTTTAATTAGATTTCTCAATGGCATGATTCTGCTACACATTCTCATAACCCGAGTACTCTAGGACTTCACTTCCCAATTAGTCTCTTCAATTCTATGATTCTTTCCAAGATTTCTAATTTCATTAATAATACGATATTACAACGCAATATTCCAAGAATACCATACAATTATCACTAACCCGAATTTTTACGACCTCAAGAAAGTACAATTAAATAAAAAGTATTACAACTTATGTCACCAAATGCATTACGATATTACATTTAAAACTTCAAATACTCTCTAAGTTGCTCCAAGTCGGTCTATAAGTCAAATCACCGACCTTTTCTAAAACTTCAAATGGATTAACAAACTTTGGCGCTAAATTACCTTAGGCCTAGCTTCACTAACCTCACCCCAACAAATTGGAGATCGATATTTTCTTCCTGAACCACGCCTCATACGGTTTTATCTCAATGCTAGAATGATAACTGCTATTATACGCAAACTCGCTAAGGTTAATTAAACTTCTCAAGTTGAAAGGAAATCCGTCACACAGCATAACCTATTCCTCAAGAATTTGGGTAGTCTTCAAATCTCTTCCTTTCGACTAACTAAATCTCCCTACTCTTAGGATCGGTAACAACTCTCAAAGAAAGCTTCAAAAAGATAAGGTTCCTACTTAAATAACGCAACACAAGTGCAGCTACTCCCGAGTAGAGGATAAGAAAATCTCACTTATCTAAGTTAAATTCCTCAAAGCATACATTATCACTTTCCCATTTCGTATAATATCATAATCTAATCTTCCTTTAATACACCTTAAAATTTCACAGAGTCCTCACATCCACTAGGTAATATAAGGGCCGGATCTATAACTAATCTATTCTCCATTTCTATTAATATGATTCATCCTTATTATATCCTACACCATTTATACGTCCTTTAGAGTCAACCAAAGCAACGACTTTACAATTCTTAAGAGTTCCTTAAATTTCTTCGGTAGCACTTCCCAACTCAAAGATCACGGACTCAATCCTCACAAGATTCATGGTAACATCCGAGTTTAGGACTATAGAACCCAAAATTTGCAATCCTCTCGAGCCAACTCATACTAGCCAAACTTGCATGCAGGGACTCCTCCCAAGGAATCCTTAACCCAATTCTCAAATGATTTTTTTTTTTTTTCCGGAACTTTATTTAACAAAGAGATCCTCAATTCTAATTACCCTAAAGTCATCAAAATAAGGGTTTAAAATTTTGCTTATCATACTCAGAACCAACACATGAAATATACCGACGGGAGCACATTTACCATTTACTCACAACTAGCACATAAAAATTTTGAAAAGACTTCCTACGCAAGTCTAACATATACCAATTACCCTTCACATCTTAATTCAAAATTTTCACCTTAAATACCCATATATAACAAGAATTTCACATTGAGGTTTACCTATATCAAATACCAATATAAGCAACTTAGGCATGGAAAAAGGAGACTCACTTATTATGATAGTCTACCATTATACAACAACTACTTAACCCTCCCGGTCAGGTATATCTCAAAATCATAAATTAATAATTATACCAATTCAACTGGCAATACATGCTCAGCCATAACCACATCACCATCGTGGTAAACCAAAGAAGGTTCGAGGTATTCTCTCATAAGAGCAGAATCCTCTAACAATAAAACAAAATTTCAAACAATGTATGCCACATAAAAGCAAAACGCTATGCTACACATAATGATATGAAACAGGATCTATAAAATATGATCCCTAACTTCTGAGACAGGGAATATACCTCTAGTGACCTCTGGGAAATCCATCTCTCTTGGACCCAAAACACATACTTGACCTTGGAGCTTCTCTTTGGTTTCCTTCCTTATCTCTTTTGATACCACCTCTTTGACCCCTTTCGACCGGCACCAAGCTAACCTCTGACGAAATGCAGGACAATTTTTCCTGTAGTGCCCCATTTCTCCACAATTCAAGCATTTCCCTTGCTTACTCCAACACCTGTCTTCAGAGTTACCCATCTTCTTGCAATATTTACAATTCATCCCATACTGTTTGGGTATTGGCCTAGACGAAGAAGCTACCACAAGTTCCTCTCTCACACTTCCTGAAGTTAAAGCCCTTGGCTGATCTCTAATGATTTTGGATCCTTGTCCTAGATACTTTGGCTTATCTCCCATCCTACCTTCCGATTTTCCACTATTTTCCTCAATGCTATTCTCGATCTTATAAGCTCTCTCTAAGACTCGTCCGATAATTGGTGAAGCTATCAATCACTAATTTCTTCCTAAACTCAATCCTCAAACCTTTTATAAACCTATGAACTCTTTTCGCTTCATACGATACCAAATGAGGGCAACTTCTAGCTAATTCCTCAAACCTGATTACATACTGATTCACCGTCATGATCCCTTGTTCTAGTCCTAAGAATTCGATCTCCTTCTTGTCCCTTGTAACCATCGAAATGAAATAATCCTCGAACCGTTTGGTGAAATTATCCCAAGTCTCGGGGGCGTATGATCCCGCCCCAATTTCCTTTCAAAATCTCGCCACCACCGATCAATTTGGACCTTCAAGTTTGAAAACGGCATACCTAACTTTCTCTTCGTTGGGACTTTCTATAACCTCAAAAATCCTATTCATTTCTGCTAACCATTTTTCTGCCTTTAACGGATTCGGATCTCCGTTAAAGCTCGGTGGGTTCATCTTCACAAATCTTTCCAATCCATCACTTTGACATCCCTCTGGTTGATTCGGAACTGATCCTCTAGTCTCCATACCTTGTACAAACATCCTGAATAATTTCATAATCTCTTCATTCGAATTCCACCTATACTCATATCTCCTTCATTTTCTAGAACCTTTCGGCTGTCATCCTCGCCTCCGGCCATTAGAACGAACTCCCGCATTAAACACTCGGCGTCAATTTCCACACATTCCCCTTAGTTTAGACATCTACCCTTGACCTCTAAACTAAGCTCGATATCAATCAAGGGAGCACTCCCAACCCGGGACCTAACGCGTGTCCCGAGCTGGAGAGGCTCAATCTAAGAAAACCATCTTAGTTTTTAAAACATTTGTTTGCCTTTAAAAGAATACCACTTTTCAAACTTCCAAATTAAAATCAATTGATAATATCCCTACTTAAAGGAAATCCAACTACAACTTTAATAAACCGAATTCGATCAATTACACAAAAACCCCGATTCACATTGTTTAACAAAAGTGTTTCCATACAAATTATAAAAAGTGGAATACTTAATAAATACTCCTAATAACCAACTCCTATACTTAACCCGACAAGCCCCAAAAGCAAAAGTCCACAATGATATCCCTAGGCCTCACCTGGGTTCGGGTCACTGCCTCGAAATCTAAAACATTAAAGGGAGAGGGGTGAGAATAAATCTCAAGAAGCTATTATGAATGCAAAGCAATATGCCAAGTAAGATGCAACACATAGCATGGTTTCACATAGCACATTATTAAAGCGGTAAACACCTTACGTTACCTCATTTTACCTTTCCCGTCTGAACAATAAGTCGTACAACGTGGGAGTAAAACTCCACTCTTTGGTGAATTGCCCCCATGCACATTCACCGCTTATAGGTCTCATACCCCAGAGATCCATATAAGAAAATGGGATACATATATGACCCTTAAATTAGAGTATCATATACTATCATCGCTACTGTAAAGCTTAGCTTCATACAGAGCATTCCACCTAATCACCAAATCGCAGCAGTATGTAAGGGCTCCTTATTGCTCAATACAGTAGCTTGCACAGCCCCACTCTGTGGCCACAGAGGGGGAAGGGTCACCGGTATGATGAACCTTCAATCACTTATAGAACAAATCAATAATTGATTGAATTCCATCATACCCACCCGAATATAAACACGTTCAAGCACATAATAGATACTTGAAATAAATCCACAAAACGGGATAATAATATAACAACATGGTAAAGTATACTCATGCTAAAACAATACCATAGTGCAACAACCATTTAATGCACTATGCATAACATCACCAATGAATATGAGTTCAATTAAGGTAGCAATATAACCACATAATCCACACCGGGATACAATGAATTCAACGTGTCAGATAATCCACAAGTGGGATACAATATAACAATAGGCCAAATAGTCCATCCTTGAAACGTCAAAGTATTCACATAATCAATAATTCCACAATTGGGATAACCATGCTACAATGATACATATACACTTAACACCATAGTGTAGCCTATAGTTTTTAACATTATTCAAGCTAACTACCAAGGGTATGGGAGCAAGTAAAGTCACCAAGTACCATAAACCAATCCTACGAAGTCATTACTCAACCTTGAAAAATCTTAATAAAAGTGCAAGACCTACTTCCCAAGTTTGGACCATTCTCCGAACCATATTTAACTACTCCCACAATTCCATTTTGACCAAATAAGAAGTCATGGCCTAGCCAAGGTATCCCACTCTAACCTAGGTTTAAAAGGATTAATTTATATCCGGGTTGGGTTAGGTTCTACTAATATAAATGGTTGGGAGTTATGCCACGAGGTTATTGGTAAAATCAGCAAGAACGGAAACTGGGAAGGTTCAGGTGCCATGGGCGACCGCCCATGGCCACTTGGGCGACCGCCCAAGCGAGATTCAAAAGGGGGTTAAGGCTTTGTTGGAGAGTTGGGCGACTGCTCAAGAAGACTTGGGTGACCGCCCAAGAAAGGTTGTAAGGGGTTCCCAAGTTCTGTCTACATGGGCGGCCGCCCAAGCCCCCATGGGCGACCGCCCAAGAGGCGATTCAGCAAAAGATCAGATTTTTAATCCCTTTGATTCTATGTTCTTCTTCCTTAATCAATCTTTCCCATCTTAGGTATTTATGAAGAAAAATCCCAATTATTTATCACCTCACTCTAAATCATTCCAACCCAATATAACCTAACCTAAACCTAGATCATTTACTATTTGATTTTCCACCCATTTCACTACTATAATTAAATTCTAACCTTCTAAATCTAACTCCACCCATTCCCTTCAATCTAAACCAACTTCCATAAACCATAACAACATTTTAAGTCATTAACCCATTTCTCAACTTCAAGAAGACTTCCAAAACCTTAAACAACAATTACAATACTAAGAACAACATTAAATAGTTCATGAGCAATTATATGAAGGGAGGTCATAACAACTCACCTTGGAATAGAAGATGGATTATGGATTTCTTGAGCTTGTTAAACTCCTCTAGATGCCCCGATCACAAAAGTACCACCGGATTTGAAAATGGAGGGGAATGGAGCTTGCTAGCCACTTAGAAGGAGAGGCTCTCAAATGGGGCTTCCATGGAAGGTTGTAAAAGAAAAATGGAAGAGAATAATGAGGAAGATGGAGGAGGTGAAAGTATGGGAAGGATAGAGTGAGGAGAGGAGGACACTTGGAGGGGTTTTAGAAGGAAGTAAGAGTTGGCCCCCCCCTCCCAAGAAAATATCTAAGGCTTTCCATTTTAATATTAACCCTTCCCCCTAATTATTTATTCTACTCATTTTAACCTCCTCTTACTCTTTATCGAATTTCTATTTTTTATTTTCTCCAAAGTTCTTATTTAATATCTAATGTATTTTTAGAAGATTCTAAATTTACTTCTCACCCAATTTATCTTAAATTAAGAATTTAAAGACATAATTGAACACATAAAATTAATATAGATATTAAAAGTACATAATAGGATATTTAAAATTAGTGCTTAGGGTTGGGGTCGTTACATGCAGTCTCTCCCTTAACCACATGGTAAGCATAGCGGGACTCCCTCCCCACATGTATCGGCTACCGGTCGCCATCCGACCTATGCCCAGGAACGTCTCGCCCAAGACCAGCGGCACGATGTCTCCCCCACTCAAACCTTTGCCTCACGAGGTCAGACACTTTGTGATGGCACACACCCCGAGAGAAGTGAATGTGAACGAGTAGCAATCGCGCCTGAGCAAACGCGTCCCACGAAAAGACGCTCCCTCGGCTCCTGCCAAATCTTTCGGGCGATCCCGAAATGTCAACATAATCAGGTATCTGTATCGGCATCCCGTATGCTTCTCAGTAGAGATACCAAACAAAGACACTAGCTTCTAAACGGTGGCCATGCCACGACGGCATACGGAAGAACTAGGCATTAGTCTCAGGTCCTCCCAGAATGGCCCGAAAATCTTCGAACGTAGGAGTGACTTCGTTGTACGAAAAGTTGTACACATTCCTCCGTACGTCCCAGAACCGAGACGCGGCTCTCAAAAGATCCCAATCTGGCATGAGCTCCTTCAAAGCCCAAACAGATTTAATCCCGTAACAGTGTTGGTCCCAAAGGTGGCAACAAGGGTGAAAATACAGCTAGAGGGGGGTGAATAGCTGTTTAAAATTTTTCGCCCTCAATTTAAAACTAAACCTTCTACGCTTACAAAACCTCTTGCAGTGTATAAGAAACTGCAAGTAGAGTTGTAAAATGCACAGCGGAATATTCTTAGTAAAATGCGGTTTTGAGGAGGCGGTTTTGCAAGGCGGTTTTAGTGCAGTTTTCTGAGCAGTTGTAAAACAGAAAATGTAGTTTGACAATGTTAACTCCAAACACAATTTCACAATAAGGATAACTATATAAAGATCAAACAGAGACAGAGATAAATAATTAGCAAGCACAGAAAATATAAACGCCGTAAAGTATATGAACAAGCTATTTGGAGTGGTTCAATCGATAAACGATCTACGTCCACTACCAAGATGGTTAGTCTTGGATTTCTAAGAGAGATTTTATATTGAGTATTTGAGAGATTACAAAGTACAATAAAATCTTTTCTATGAAGAACAAATCCTAGACTATAACCAGTGTATCTCAAATGAATAAACTATACTCCCTCCGTCCCACTTTACTTGGCACCAACTTTTTGGGTGTAGGAATTAAGGAAAAGTGATGTAAGAAAGAGAAAAAGTTAAATGTTGTGAGTATGAAGAATTAAATAGGAGAGAGAATGAGTGGGAGGAATAGTTAGGAGAGAGAATGTTGTGAGTGTAAAAGTGAAGTAGGAGAGAGAATGAGTGGAGGAAATAGTGAATATTCTTTTCCATTTTGGGCAGTGCCAAGTGAAGTGGGACGACCCAAAATGGAAATTAGTGCCAAGTGAAGTGGGACGGAGGGAGTATGTTTAAACAAGTGAGGTGTGTGTGTGTCAAAGATCAAGGCTCTTTAAATCTGTGAGATGTAGAGCTCAATGATTCTTGAATGTGTTAAGGCTTGATTTACGGAATTTGGGAATATTTCTTGAAGTATGAAGATGAAGATTCAAAGGACTAAGAATTTCTGGGCAGAGCTTCAACTTCTCATGAACACAACAATTTCTCAAGATTCAAGCAATCTTCAAATGGTGAAGATTAGGGGTATTTATACCCAAGCATCAAGAAACTAGCCGTTGGATACAGCTGTTCTAAGGACAGTCCTTGATGCAATCCCATTGGTCCACAGCAACCACTTTTGTCCTTTGGAACTGTTGATGCGAGTAAAGGCGATCGGACCTCAGCTGCAATCAAGGTGGTTAGGACATCTGTCACCTTTTTAAGATCCTTGCAGATCTTGTCTGAAAAGTAGTCACGTGACAAGATATGGTAGTTGACTTTTGATATTGCTGACGTGGATTCCAACGGTCAAAAGGGGTTCACTTCAAGTAGCCAATCATTGGAGCGGTTCTGGAGAAAGGCGGTTTGACATGAAAGTGGTTCCACCAGAAGAAGGATTTCCAAGTGCGGTTTGCACTTGTTGTTCAAGCGGTTTCAGATGAAGGGAATCACAAGGCAAAAAGGCGGTTCTGCCAAGCGGTTCCTGATAGGCGGTTTTGAAACCTCAGAACTGCAATCCTTAGGTCCAATGATTCTTGTGCCAGTCTTCAAGCCTAAATTTAACCTATTCTATGAAATGGACTTAGCTAAGAAATTGAAGTCTAAGCTTTATTACATAGGGTCCTAAAATCCTTAAAATAAATAGGAGGTTATGGTATCAATCAAATCTAATACAAAATAGGAGGGTTAAAATATGCATACCCAACAAACAGCCTTCGAGACGGTAACTTGGGAAAGGGAGCCATAAAGAATGAAGGAAACCTTGGAAGTTTGAGAGAATTCAGCCAGAATGATCAAAAATAATGCGCAGTTCTTACAAATTGCAAAGCTGAAACTGCAATTTAAAGAATCTGTAAATTCACTCCTAGTCGTGGGACTCCTCTGCCGATTGACTTGGTCAACTCTGCAGCCAGCTGCCCCTAAATTGGAAACATTTCCAAACAACTCCATGTTCATCCTTATGAAACCTGCGTGCTGCCCCTGGTTTCATTCAACCAATATCAATATCCCTTCCGCCCCGGGCTCGTGCAACAGTGCAAATAATTAATAATTAGTGCATATAGGCTTAAATTTTGACCCGTTCAATTTTTAATGCATTTCTCATTTTATTTATTTTTGATTAACCTACTTCCTTATTTGCCAAAAATAACAGAAGGTGATCACAGAATAAATGTGCGAAGTACAGGTTCCGCCCCACGGGCGCCTTTTTCAAATACAGTTCAAATCAAATCGTTCCAGACGATACAAAAAAAAAGAGAAAGAAAGCAGTAAAAAAGGACTACTCCGAGTCCTGCTCGTCATCCGAGCACTCGACGTACTGCTCCGCCGCTGCCGGATCCGTCGCAAACAAGAACTCGCCAAACTCCTCCAAGCGGGAATACGCGAAAGGCCTCCTCGGCGTATGCGAACTCGAAGACTCTCCCCTCTCGCGCCCCGAGTGTGCAGAAGAAGGAGCTCCAAATCCAGTCGTTCCGCCCGCGAACTGGCCGAATCCCTGTGCAAAGTCCTCCCCACCAGTCGTGGGAGCAGGCGAACCTCTCGGCCTAGACGGCCCCCGCTCACGGACATCCATGCTCCTCCGGGAACTGCACCGCATGAACTCCATGAGCCTCCTAGCATAGGCAGACCACCCGTCCACCAGCCTCATAGCGTCGTTGTACGTACGACCAGACACCTGCGAACCAGGACAGTCATCAAAAGGACAAGTAGAAAGTACAGATGCAACATTTGCAGAATGCTAAAATCCCAGTTAGACATTTCTAACACCCCATCCCCCGAGGATAAATTCCCAGTTAGTTTTCACTAACGTTCGTCTCCAGACATTAAATTCCCAGTTAGTTTTCACTAATGCCCGTCTCCAGACGTTAAATTCTCAGTTAGTTTTCACTAACGCTCGTCTCCAGACGTTAAATTCCCGGTTAGTTTTCACTAACGCTCTTCTCCAGACGTTAAATTCCCAGTTAGTTTTCACTAACGCTCGTCTCCAGACGTTAAATTCCCAGTTAGTTTTCACTAACGCCCGTCTCCAGGCGTTAAATTCCCGGTTAGTTTTCACTAACGCTCATCTCCAGATGTTAAATTCCCAGTTAGTTTTCACTAACACTCGTCTCCAGACGTTAAATTCCCAGTTAGTCTTCACTAACGCCCGTCTCCAGACGTTAAATTCCCAGTTAGTTTTCACTAACGCCCGTCTCCAGACGTTAAATTCCCAGTTAGTTTTCACTAACGCTCGTCTTCAGACGTTAAATTCTCAGTTAGTTTTCATTAACGCTCGTCTCCAGACGTTAAATTCCCAGTTAGTTTTCACTACCGCCCGTCTCCAGACGTTAAATTATATCCCCAGTTGACGTTTGACATTCAAACGCTCAATCATGTCTCCGGACATTCCAGTTACATTCCCGTCTTCAGACGTTAAATTATATCCCCAGTTGACGTTTGACATTCAAACGCTCAATCATGTCTCCGGACATTCCAGTTACATTTCCGTCTCCAGACGTTAAATTATATTCCCAGTTGACGTTTGACAGTCAAACGCTCAATCATGTCTCCGGACATTCCAGTTACATTTCCGTCTCCAGACGTTAAATTATATCCCCAGTTGACGTTTGACATCCAAACGCTCAATCATGTCTCCGGACATTCCAGTTGCATTTCCGTCTCCCGACATTAAAATGTCCAGTGGTTTTCACCATCGTTCATCTCCCCGGCCGCCAGTCGTAAGCCCGATCGTCCCATTTCAGCGGCAGCTGCAATAAGCCCGAACCCCAAGGCACGAACGCCTTGCAACAATCCCTCTTCGGCCATCCTCGTAAGCCCGAATATCTTTTTCACTTCAGCAAGTGAACCTTCATCTCCCCGGCCGCCAGTCGTAAGCCCGATCGTCCCATTTCAGCGGCAGCTGCAATAAGCCCGAAACCCAAGGCACGAACGCCTCACAACAATCCCTCTTCGGCCATCAAGGTAAGCCCGAATGCTCATCCCCAGCAGGATTTTAAAGAAGAAACGTCGATCCTTTCGAGTTGTTAATAACGCCAGTTTAACACAACCGTTCTCATCAGTACCGCCCTATCCCCAGCAGGATAAACCTGGCAGCAGCAATAAGCCCAGTACCCAAGGCACGAACGCCTTCATATCAGGATAAACGTATCCTCGCAGCTCCGGTTTGAGGCGCCACACGCCCTCGTCAGTATCAGCAACTCCGGTGTGAGGCGCCACACGCCCTCAAAGGTTTCAGAAGTCCCAGGTTCAGACGCCTCACAATAGTTTCCATTCAGGTTCAGGTACCTCACAATGGTCTCCATCCAGGTTTAGACGCCTCCCAACAGTCTCGCTTAGGTCAAGGTCCCCACGCGCGACCCTTGCACCTTCAAACTACGATCGGCTTGATTCCCGCTCGGGATACGTAGGAATCCTTTCTCTAAGGGTCCAGCCAGCTGACCGCCCAGGTCTTTCAAAGTAAGGCATCCCGATTTGGATCCTTATCTTTTTCAACGATCCCACCTCCTTCGGAGGAGACGTCGCTGAGGGGCTAACTATAAGTACCCAAATCCGGATCATCAAATTCCGTCAGAAAGTTAACCAAAATCCGTTAACTGGCCCGCTCCAGGTTAACCGGAACTCGTTAAACTCCCCGTTGCCATGCCAACGAGACGTCCTGGGACTGCCCCGTGCATCCCGACGTCGAAGCGTACTTGACACGTGTCATCTCACGTAAAAGTATGGCTTTCCCTGAAAAACGCACTTTCCGACACTTTCCGGGGGCATTTCGGACATTTTCCGGACTGTTATTTAAAAAACGGACAAAACCGGGACCCGGGAACGAAATCCCACATGGGCTGGTGACTCACAGGGCATGTGGCAAGCATGCCACCTCCCTCTAGTCACTCTTCAATCACAAATCAAGGCCAAAAGACCAAAATACCCCTGGATTTCAGTCAAAGTCCGGTCGGACTCCCTGTGCACTTTTTCTCAAATTGCCAGCAAGTCCCTCAGATTTCCAAAATACCCTAAAACCCTGGAAATTCAGTCCAAGTCCGTCCGGACTCCTACTGCAATTTTCACCCTATAAATAGAAGTTGCTGTCAAAGGCAAAAAAGGAACTTTTTTTTACCCCAAAATCACTCTACCCCACGGCCAAACTGATTTTCACCCCTTCCGAGCTCCCGTTTTGTCTCGATTTGCGTGAAACCTTCGTATTTCGATCAAATACGCCCCTTACCACTTCGAAACAACCTTTCGAACTACTTTCCGTGTCCCGTACACACCTTCCGAGCCAAAGGAGTTGACCCTAGCCATAGGTATAACTCCCTCTCTCTAAATCTCTCGTTTCGTCTCGGTTTACGCGCCAGTCGCTACAACTGTTTCGAACAACGTTATCAAAATGTAGACGCCTCCGTCTAACGGGGTCCGATATGTTTTAGCCCCTCGATCCTCTTCTCTTTCCGTAAGAGAAGTAATCACGGGTTAAAATGGCGTTCCGACCCCGTTCCCTTTACTTTCTGTCATTTACCAATTCCGAGCCGTTTGGCTCGTTGATCGTCATTTACCAATTCCGAGCCGTTTGGCTCGTTGATCGTCATTTACAATTCCGAGCCGTTTGGCTCGTTGATCGTCATTTACAATTCCGAGCCGATTGGCCTCGTTGATCGTCATTTACGATTCCGGATCGTTTGATTCCGTTGACATTGCTTTAAATACTGTCATTTACAAGTCCAACTCGTTTGGATCGTGATAGTATTTACTTTTCAAAGTCCGAGTCGCAACCCGATTCGTTGATCGCATATCATTTAATACGCATTTTTCCCATAAAAATCGTTAACAATGTAATGTCCGGTTCGAAACCGGAGTTCGTCCTTCGAACTCTCTTTCAAAACGTGCGACATGACGTTTGGCCTCCAAACGCTCATCTTCAAACTAAAAGCCGCCATTTGACATTTCAAATCATTTAATACGCATTTTCCCGTAAAAATCGTTAACAATGATACGCCCGGTTCAAAAAACCGGAGTTCGACCTTCGAACTCCTTTTCAAGCTCAAAATTGACGTTTGCCACGCAAACACTCATTTCAAACTCAAAACCGACGTTTGTCATTCAAACGCTCGTCTTTTCAAACAAAGTCACCTAATCAACGTTTGACATTCAAACCAAGATTAAGCTTGTCATTCAAGCCCCCATTTCAAAACACACACACACACACACACACACACGTTTTCGAGAAAGGCAGAAAGACTCGTCATGCGAGGCGTTTCGGGCGATCTCGTAATACTCTACCCGAAACGTAACGTGACCTCCGAACCTAACAATCTCTGGTACTAAAAAATATTTTTACTCGTTTTTGCTACCAATAAAAATGATCCCCTGTTTTCAAAGCCTTTTCCTAAGTTTTTGCTACCAATAAAAACGACACCATTTTCTAAAGTCGTTTCTCAACGTTTGGGCTCAAAATACAAAAACCGCGTGGTGACTCCTCATTTTCCTTCCCATGAAGCGAGGTCTCAGACACCAACCCCTCCGTGAAAGACAACCGCGTTTCGCGCCCGCGCGAAATCTCGGGTAATTTCAGCCACCCATGGCTCTGCCCCCTCCTCCTTATCATGATGAGCTATCACGATAAGATCATTATCATTGTAGGGGACAAAGGGATGGCCAGCTCGAGCAGCCATATCATATTGCTCTTCAGTGGCCCACTTGGCCAGCTGCTCGATGGAGATGTTAGCTGAATAGCCCGACAGGCCATATGCTGTCGACCAACGATGTAGAAGATTTTTGCTTGGCTCATTATAGCGTCATAGCATTCATCACTTTCTTTAAAATCTTCCACCGATGTCTTCACCCTAGCCTGGGCCTCCTCCTCCCACTTGGCTCTAGTTACACTATGGTCTTCGTTTAGCTTGGTCAGAAATTCATCACGATCATGAAGCACCTTGGTGATCGTCATAAGCACAGTCTTCATCTTCTTATTCTCAAGACGGGCGACCTCTCTCTCCGACTTCACTTTTTTTAGCTCAGTCCTGGCAGCTCTGTGGTCGACCAACGCCTCATCCTTGGCCTTCTCAGTAGCATCCTTGACAAGTTTAAGGGCTTCGTAAGCAGAGTCCAAATCGACAAACTTCTCCCGCAGCTCAGTAACTTCATGAGATTTGTGAGCATACTGGGTAGTTGCAATCTTCTCCCTCTCCTCGGCTGCCCTCCAGCTACTTTTTGCCAGCTCGATCATGGCCAGAGACTACATGAACAAAAAGGGAAAGATTAGGGCTCCTCACAACAAAATAGCAACCAAAAGTATGGCAACCAAGCGTGAAAGAAATTTAAGAGTTGGAAGTATTACCTTAGAGTGAATCAGGCCAGACCTGTCACTGAATTCTTCTGTAGTCATTCCCTTCTCAGAAAGCTTGGTCAGCAAATCTCTGTCGGCAGCCCGCCTAATTACAACCTGCCCAAATCCCAGCTCGGGATATTAACGACATAAGCTATCCACCCCCGAAAGTGGGGAGACAACACTCAGTTTCTCCACCTGAGATCGAACAAACTCTGGGTCCGTAACCTGGGGAGCTTGGGGAGGAGGATTACTCGAGGAAGTACCCTTGCCCTTATCAACTCTCGACCTCTTTTTGGTGGACAATGGGTGATTCTACTATTAAGAGTATCCTGCTATACTCCACCTCTTAGGTATAGGAATCATTAAATGTTTTCTCAACTTAACCTCACCACTGTTGCAGGTACTAACACTTGGATGTTCTCGGAATGAGTGTGAAATAGGTTCCAAATGTTTTGACTGAACATCATAACTTGCTTATCTCATTGAACCATGGTTTTGGGATCTCCAATTCTCAAGGTTGAGTGTCTGCTATGAGTTCTTTTGTTGTGGATTTTTAAGCCCATTCCTCTTAACAATTTATCAGTTGATCTCTGTTTATACCCTTGGTAAACAGATCTGCTAAGTTATCGTTTGACTTCACATAGTCAACAACGATAATGCCATTAGAGATCAACTGTCTAATGGTATTATGTCTACGACGAATGTGTCTAGACTTATCATTGTACATACTACTTTGTGCCCTTCCAATTGCTGATTGGTTGTCACATTGTATTGGGACTGCAGGCACCGACCTGTTTCAACATGAAATATCTTCCAATAAGTTCTTAAGCCACTCCGCTTCTTCTCCTGCTTTATCCAAAGCTATAAACTCAGATTCCATCGTGGATCTGGCTATACACGTCTGTTTGGAAGATTTCCACGACACCGCTCCTCCACCTATCGTGAAGACATATTCAATTATGGATTTGGAGTCATTTGTGTCAGATATCCAATTGGCATCATAGTATCCTTCTAATACTGCTGGATATCTATTATAAAGTATCCTATAATTTAATGTATACTTTAAATACCTTAATACCCGGTTTAAAGCTTTCCAATGATCCTCACTGGGATTACTTGTGAACCTACTTAGTTTACTCACTGAATATGCAATGTCAGGATGCATACAATTCGTTAAGTACATTAGACTGCCAATTACTCTTGCATATTCCAGCTGAGAAACTGGTTCCCCTCTATTCTTTGCTAAGTGTAGAGTCATATCTACCGGAGTCTTAGCTAGAGGGCAATCAAAAGTATCAAACTTTCAAAGTACATTCTCTAGATAATGGAACTGTGATAGGACTGTCCCTTCTGATGTTCTAGAAATCTTTATTCCTAATATAATATCAGCCAGACCCATGTCCTTCATGTCAAAATGCTTCTTTAACATGCCTTTAGTATTCATGAGTACTTCCCATTATCAACATGTCGTCTATGTAAAGACAAACAATTACAAATGATTCAGACGTTCCTTTAATGTAGACACACTTGTCACATTCATTTATCTTGAATCCGTTTGACAACATTGTTCGATCAAACTTCTCATGCCACTGTTTAGGTGCTTGTTTAAGTCCGTACAACGACTTTGCAAGTTTACACACTTTTTTTCTTTACCAGGAACAATGAAGCCTTCAGGTTGTTCCATGTAAATCTCTTTGTCTATCTCTCCATTTAAGAAGGCTGTTTTTACATCCATTTGATGTATCTCAAGGTTATGCACTACTGCAATTGCAATGAGAGTACGTATGGATGTAATCCTTGTGACATGAGAATATGTATCGAAGAAATCATATCCCTTCTTTTGTCTAAACCCTTTAGCTACCAGCCGGGCTTTTTACTTGTCTATAGATCCATCTGCCTTATACTTCCTTTTAAGGATCCACTTGCAACCCAACGGTTTGCATCCCGGAGGGAGATCAACCAACTCCCAAGTATTATTGTGCATGATGGAATCTATCTCACTGTTAATTGTTTCTTTCCAGAACAGATCGTCCGGACTAGATAAAGCTTCTTTAACAGTAGCTGGTTCATTTTCTGACTTAAATGATAGAAAATCAGGACCAAAAGACTTTTCAACTCTTTCCCTTTTACTACGTCTAGGTCCTTCATCTTCTTCTTGAGATGGACCACTTGTAGTTTCATAAGTTCTCTTATTAAAACTACCATCTTTCCTTTATTTAGCAGGAAATATATTCTCAAGGAATGACGTATTCCTTGATTCTATTGTCATTCCTTCATTTATGTCAGGAATGTCCGACATGTGCACTATAAACTGATAGGCACTGCTATTACTTGCATATCCAATGAAAATGCAGTCAATCATTTTAGGTTCGATCTTGACCTGCTTTGGCTTCGGTACTGCAACCTTAGCCAAACACCCCCACACTTTGAGGTGTTTATAAGACGGCTTACGATTATGCCATAATTCATAAGGAGTCTTATCAATTCCCTTCTTTGGAATCTTATTAAGAATGTAGTTTGAAGAGAGTATGTCTTCTCCCCACAAGTTATCGGGTAAGCCAGAGCTTATTAACAACGCATTCATCATCTCCTTAAGAGTATGATTTTTGCGTTCAGCTACTCCGTTAGACTGAGGTGTATATGGAGCTGTTGTTTGATGAATAATGCCAGATTCCCAACATATATCTTCAAACGGAGCTACATATCTCCTCTATCGCTTCTAATCTTCTTAATCTTTACATTAAGTTGATTCTCAACTTCATTCTTATAAGTTTGGAAAGCCCCCAGGGTTTCATCCTTACTTTTTAATAGATATACATAGCAATATCTTGTGCAATTGTCTCTAAATGTAATGAAATACTTTTTCCCACCTCGAGTTTGCACTAACTTTATATCACATATATCTGTGTGAACTAATTCAGGAGGTGTTGTGTTTCTTATTACTGAAGGAAATGATGAATTAGTCATTTTTGCTTCAACGCAAATTTCACACTTGTCATACGAATCGAATTTAGACATAGGAATTAATTCTTGATTCACTAACTTCTTAATTGTGTTAAGATTTACGTGACCTATTCTATCATGCCATAAATTAGGACTATCCAACAAGTAAACATAAGAAACACCTTTATTCTTCGCCTCCGGGCGGTAAACATTAATTACATTCATCTTGAAAAGGCCTTTGTCAAGGTACCCTTTTCCAAGGAACAGACCATTCTTGGTCAATACAAACTTATCTGACTCAAACACTAGTCTAAATCCAGCCTTGCTCAGCAGTGATCCAAAAACCATGTTTTTGCGAATGTCTGGGACATGCAGCACATCCACAAGAGTCAGCTCTTTGCCTGAAGTCATTTTTAGCACAACCTTTCCAAGTCCCACGAGATTGGAAGTAGCAGAGTTTCCCATGTATAACTTCCTTCCAGTGAAGGGAGTATAGGACGAGAAACTTTCTTTGTCAGCACATATGTGGTAGGTAGCTCTTGTGTCTATCCACTATTCTCTTGGATTGTCATCCATCTTTGCTATGTTGGCTTCAAACACTATAGCAGCTAGATCAAGTTCCATGTCATCAACGACGTTGGCTTGATTTCTGTTGCCCCTTTCCCTTCTTGGAAGATGGCAATTGTTCGGTCGAAACCTAACGGTTTATTTATATCCGCAAGCGCACGGGCTATTGTAATATAGCGGGTGCAAGTACGGGTCGATCCCACAGAGACAGGGTTTACCTTGGGATGATATTTGTCTTTATATAAATAAATAGATATAATGATTGGGGGGAAGATAAGAATTTTGTAAGATAAAATACTAGAAAGATGCAAAAACTACTCTAACATATAATGATAGTATTCTCGGGATTGAAAACAAATAAATATGCTTTAGATAAAGGCTTTTATCAAAATAACAAGGATGGTACGTTCGGCCTACACTACTTCGGGTTAAGACAGTAGCGTTTGTATCCTTCACTAACTATGCCCTAACTGTTTGAGATTTCCGTTTATGTTATTCCCGCCCTGTCACAAACGGGCATTCCGGCTTAACTCTAGCTGACCACAATTAGAAAGAATCCATTAAGATCGAAAGTCAACGTACTTTCCATTCAAAGAACACCCCTAGGCCGTTGAACTACTCTCGTGATCAATGAAACCTAGTTCCTTCATATGGTTCCGTCAATTGAAATTCTCCGCTAGGTACTTCTCTCAATTGACTAGGGTTCCACAAATATAAATGTATTCATATTTTCAAGCATTTCAAGAATAATATGAAGAAATTGTTTTAAGATGAAAGTGCCAAGTCAAGGATGATATGCTAAGTTGTGCTAACTAGCACATGCATTTTAAGACTCACCGGCCTTTCTCTCGAGGGTTCGGCTTAGTGTAATCCCGTTCGTCACGCGGGAAATCCGACTCACCTCTCGAGGGTACCAAATAAATCAAAAATATCAATTAAGTCTATCATCTCACGTATTTTCCACTAAAGGATCATCCCTAGGTCTTTAAATCACTTTGTGTAATTTATCGACCTAGTTCAATTCTTAGAGTTCCGCTAATCAATGTTTTCCATTTGATCAACTAGGGTTATACAATTAAAGACGTCTCCCTAATTGCAAGCATTAAGATTTACAAGAAGAGAATTGAAATGACATGTAGAAGAAGCAATGAATATAAGTAAATGAGTTTCCAACTCCGAGAAATGGAGGATTACTCAAACCATTGAAATAATAAAAGGAGGTAAGTAAAGAAATAAAGATAAGGAAAGAAATACTTATTCATAATAAGAGAGACAATGGCTGGAAATAATCTTCATTCACAATCTTCAAGAGTACACAGGATTTGTCACGAATCCTTGATAAACTTTGAACATCGTGTATAAATTGCTAAAGTAATTTTGCTATATAATCTAAGTATGATATGATCCTTTCTAAATGTGTATTATGAACATTTTTGGATTTTCTGGATGTTCTAAACTGAGTACAAAGGCTTCTTTATATAGACATCTATGCTAAAGGTTGGGACTCTTCAAAGTGGTGCCTCCAAAAGGTGCCTTTTTGGAACAGGTACAGCGACTGCACGGCCGAGTCAAGGGAACTGCACGGCCGTGCACCCCTTGGCGCCAGATTTGAATTTGAGTCTTGAAACTTTGCACGGCCGCTCCACTCTAGGCTGCACGGCCGCTCCGACTGAATTTTTGCCTTTATGCTTATTTCGATGTTGTCCCTCCATGGCTTTGACACTTGATTATTTCCAAGGCTCCAATTTGATCATAATTTGACTCTAAAACCTGTCTAAGAGTATAAAATCTACCAAAAGCATAAAATCGAAGATATATGATAAAAGAAGCTAAAATAACCTAAATGCAAATTAAATGATACTAAAAACTAAGAAAATGATTAATAAATAATGGGATAAATGACTATATAATAGTCACTTATCAGCAATCTCTTGCTAAGTGACCGGGCTTGCCACAATTATAGCAACCATCCTTTTGCTTCTTAGTTGGTCCTTTCTTAGCATTCCATGAGGCTGAGCATTTCCGCTTGTTGCTAGTGCTTGACTCAGCGAGGTGAACCTTAGCTTCCATTCTGCCTTTGTTGGACTTCTCTTCTGCCTTGGCCTCATTCTTCCTGTTATTCTCCTCAATCTGAAGATGAATCACCAGGTCTTCCAGCCCCATCTCCTTGCGCTTATGCTTGAGATAATTCTTGAAGTCCTTCCAGGCTGGCGGCAATTTTTCAATGATTGATGCCACCTTGAACGGTTCATTCATAACCATTCCTTCAGCTGTTAATCCATGTAGGATCAGCTGGAACTCATCAACTTGGCTGGCAATAGTCTTCGAGTCAACCATTTTGAAATCAAGGTACTTACCGACTACAAATTTCTTTGAACCGGCCTCCTCGATCTTGTACTTCCGCTCCAAAGTGTTCCATAACTCTTTGGACGTCTCCATGAGACATTGCACACTGTACAGGGCATCATCTAGCCCATTCATGATATAGTTTCTGCACAAGAAATTACCATGATCCCATGCCTCCTTAGCGATCCATCTTTGATGGTCGGGATCATCAACTGGTATTGCAGGGGGGTCCTCCTTCAAGAACTTCTGCAGACTGGGGGTGGTCAAGTAAAACTGCATCTTTTGCTGACGTTGGTTCTTATATCTTTTTTGCAGACATATTATAAAGAGTCATCAAGTATGCTTGATATATGACCGTTATCATGGCATTCTTAAGACTATAGGGGAAGATAAATGGTGTCCACATGTGCATCATCAATATTGCTTGAGGCATATGCGAGCAAATTTCATGGATAAGCATAAAGGGACTGATTTGAAACATCTGTTTTGGAGAGCTGGTAAAGCCAGTCACGATAGAAAATTGAAATATATCTTGAAGAGTATCCGTTTAATTAACCCTGAGGCAATTAAATGGTTTGTTAATTTAGATGCCAGAAAGTAGACATTGGCGCATGATGGTGGTTATAGATATGACATTATGCCTACTAACATGTCTGAGGTTTTTAATGGTTTCATGAAAGGACTCCGCGGGATGCCAATAACAACAATTGTTGAGACTGCATTTTACCGTTGTGTGGAGTACCTTCCAGTAAGGCATGAGTTTGATAGTGTTATGCCCTAGGCCTATGATTGATAGACTTATGTGTTGACATTATTTATTATTATATGAGATGTTTATCATTTGATTATTATATATGTTTTGTATATTTGTTTATAATAATCTCCGTCCCTAATTATTAAGAGAATAATCAGTATAATTGTCAATGGATAATCATACGATGATTA
The DNA here is from genome assembly GCA_022495995.1 of Adenophora triphylla var. japonica. NCBI lineage: Eukaryota > Viridiplantae > Streptophyta > Magnoliopsida > Asterales > Campanulaceae > Adenophora > Adenophora triphylla. The sequence continues at coordinate 294,901 of JAFEMH010000827.1, read as the reverse complement.
TATGCATAGAGATGCACATTGAAATTATGGGTACTTGTTAGAGAACAAGTGACTGGACTTGACCCAAATGAGATTTATGTCATGGTCAAATGTCATAATTAAATCTCATACGGTTACTTCATTTAGTCCCTAGACCTGAGATTATCATGACCTTACATATGATGAAAGTCATGTTTGATTTTAGTCAAACGATATCTTAACACGATATTTATAAAGGCTAATTTTTGCATGATCGGATTCATGATGGGAAGGATGATAAGTCAAGATGGAATTTGTCCCTCGAAAGAGAGATGTTTTGCTTGGGCCCCTCGATGAGTGATAATGATGAAAGTTGTTGGGTATGCATGTTTTAACCCTCCTATTTTGTATTAGATTTGATTGATACCATAATCTCCTGTCTATTTTAAGGACTTTAGGACCCTATGTAATGAAGCTTAGACTTCAATTTTTTAGCTAAGTCCATTTTAAAGAATAGGTTAAAATTAGGCTTGAAGACTGGCACAAGACTCATTGGATTTGAGGATGCATTTCCAAGCAGTTCAAAACCGCTCTTCAGAACCGCACATGCAACTGCATGTGGAATTCCTCTTTAAATCTGCTCCGTGAACTACCTCAGTGCAACCGCTTGATGAACCGCACCTGTGCAGTTCAACACCAACCGCACTTTGCAACCTCCTGGTGTATCCAACCGCACTTCATCAACCGCTCCACACCAGACCGCATCCAATGATTGAAGACTTGAAGTGAACCACTTTTTACCGTTGGAATCCACGTCAGCAATTTCAAAAGTCAACCACTAAATCTTGTCACGTAATTCAATGTCAGAGAAGATCTGCAAGGATCTTGAAAAGGTGACATGTGTCCTAACCTCATTGCTTGCAGCTGGAGCCTGATCAGCTTTATCTGCAGCAGCTGTACCAAAGGACAAAAGTAGATATTGTGGACCAATGGGAAAGCATCAAGTACTGCCCTTGCAACAGCTGTGTCCCACGGCTAGTTCCTTGGTGCTTGGGTATAAATACCCCTAATCTTCACCATTTGAAGCTTGCTTGAGAAATTTGAAAGTGCTGTGTTCATAAGAAGCTGAAGCTCTGCCCAGAAATTATTCAACCCTTTGAATCTTCATCTTCTACCTTCAAGAAATATTCTCCAGTCCAGAAATAAAGCCTTAACACCATCAAGAATCATTGTGCTCTACATCTCAAAGATTTAAAGAGCCTTGATCTTGTTCTTACACACACACACCTCACTTGTTTAATCACATAGATTATTCATTTGAGATACACTGGTTATAGTCTAGGATTTGATCTTCATAGAATAGATTTTAGATTTGAGTATCAATCTTTGTAATTTGTAATCTCTCATACTCAATAGTAAAATCACTCTTGAAAATCCAAGACTAACCATCTTGGTAGTGGACGTAGATCGTTTATCGATTGAACCACTCCAAATCACGTGTTCTTATATTTCTGCATTTACATTTCTTGTGATTACTAATTATTTATCTCTGTCTCTGTTTGATCTTTATTTAGTTATCCATTATTGTGAAATAGTGTTTGGAGTTAACATTGTCAAAATCACACTTGTTTGTAAACCGCACTTACCAACTGCTCTATAAAAACCGCTTTACAAACCGCCTCTATCAAAACTGCTTTGTAACTCAAGTATTTCGCTGTGCATTTTACAATCCTACTTGTAGTGTATTATCAACTGCAAGAGGTTTTGTAAGCTTAGAGGTTTAGTTTTTAAAGAGAGGGCGAAAAATTTGTAACAGCTATTCACCCCCCCCCCCTCTAGCTGTATTTTCACCCTTGTTGCCACCTTTGGGACCAACAAGTGGTATCAAAGCAAACACATTTATAAAACCACTGTTTTTCAAGCTTAACAGCTTGTGTGCCGATTCGATATGGAAAACTCAAAGACAATGACAACTGTTAACTATTCACACATTCCAATCTTGGACGAAGACCACTTTGACATCTGGAAGTGCCGAATGCTTATTCATTTGGAAACAATTGATGAAATTCTGGTGGAGTGCGTAATCAATGGCCCGTTTGTTCCCATGAAGGCCAACACTGATGCAACCACCACTGCAGAAACTCCAGAGGTCAAAAAGCCAAAAGATGAGTGGTCAGACGAAGAGAAGAGATTAGCTGCCTTGGACAGCAAGGCAAGGCACATCATTTCAGGAACCCTTCCCGTTTCAACTCTTCATAAAGTGATGTATCTCAAAATTGCAAAGCAGATGTGGGATGCCATAGAGAGCTACCTCGAAGGTGATAACGAATGCAAGGAAAGCAAATTGTATGCTGTTGAAAGATCCTACAACAACTTCAACAGAAAATCCAACGAAACCTTGCGTCAGACCTACGACCGCTATGTTGAGATAGTAAATGCTTGTAGATCTCTTGGTAAAACTTTAACCGATAAGGAAATCAACATGACTTTCCTAGCTGCTTTAGGTTCTAGATGGGTTAATAAGGCTACCTCTCTAGAAGACTCCAAAGTTTTGAATACTTGGTCGTTAAGTAACTTGTATGCAAATCTTAGAGTCTATGAGCTTAAATTAAATCATATTGAAGAGATTGAAGGGAAAACCAAATCGCTTTCCATGTCCGTCGTGGAACATGAGGAGAAACCATCTACATCCAATCAAACCGCAGATCCTTTCATATCAACCTCATCACTCATCGAGATGGATGATGATGATTTTGCCATGTTTGTGAAAAGATTTTAAAAATTTAGAAAATTCTCAAAACCTTTCTGTGATGATGCCACCGGATGTTCAATTTTGAAAAATCAAAACGGAGTCGCCACGCCATTTTTATTTTAAGGGCCAAAACTTTGAAAAATGCCCGGAATTAGAGATTTGGGTTCGGAGGTCACGTTACACTCCGGGAAGAACGTTAGGGTTCACCCGGAATGTCTCGTAAAACGAGTCTTCCTAACTTAAAACCATTTGTGTGTGTGTGTGTGTGTGTGTGTTTCTTTGGTTAAAATAAATGCAAACTGAGAAAACTAAAAAGTGAGAACACTTTGTAAGACATTAAACAAGTTTCATGATTTTTGGTATGATTTTAGGGTTGAGTTTTGATACTCAAAAGACTCCTTGAAGTTGAAAGTCAATTTTGCCCGAATGAAAAAGACAGTGGATACTTGATTTTAAAATGGATTTACGAGCTTTAAAAATTCAGAATCTGGGGAAAGTCAGAAAATGAAAGTTGTTCAAAACATCTTAAATAAGGTTATTGCAAAATATTTTTATAATTGGAGATTATTTGATGGACCAAAACCCTCTGGAAATCACAGATGTGAAATCTGGATTTCCAGAGACTGCTGAACTGACCTTTGGAAAATAATTTGGAAAAGGTAGTTAGACTCACGTAAAAACTAAAGTAAAAATATTTTTGGAATCATATGGATATTGGCTACAAAAAGTATTTTGTAGTCAACACCAAATTCCAAGTTTTACTGTGTCCAAAAAATAGGAAAATGGACTGATGTCACAGAAAAATGCTACTGGACAGCAACATATTCTTGAAGGAAAATGTGATTTTAAGTGTTTTGCATCCATGCTTTGTCCCCATTTCCTTAGGCTTTGATTAGTTATCACTAAACATGATTAGTGGTGATCTACTATATCAAGCCATCCTTAGGGTACATTAGGACTTGAAAGCATTTCATTTGCTTGGGATGGGGAGATTTTAACTTGAAATAAAGATTTGTGTATGAAAATTGATTTAGGTTAAGGGTGTATCAACTTTAGAGTGGATTTCTAAGATGATCATTAAGATGATCATCCTTGAGATCTTTTAACTCAATGTATCAACTTCACCCTTTTTGTAACCTAGGAACCTTGATGATCTTCATCCATGGAAATGGTTCCAAGGTGAAGACCTTAGGCTTGGAAAAATACTTTCAAGTAAGTAAAAACAATTTGGATCCCTTAAAAGGGTCATCCATGGAAATTTATTCCAAGGTGACTTCATTTTAGGTCAAGTAAAGATTAATGACATGAAATGAGAATATGGACTATTTAGTGTGATCATCCATGGAGATGAACTCCAAGGTGACCACACCTTAGGTCAAGTAACAACTATTTTATGTAAGATAAAAGACAACAATTTAAGAGAGTGTAGATCCTTGTAGAGAATCATTCATGGAGATGAACTTCCATGGAGATTCTCTTGGATCTTGGGCAAGAGATGAACAACAAGTGGATGAACAAGTTACATCTTTAAAGTTTGAGATGTATGCATGGATGAGGGAGGTTTAAGGTAAGGAGAAGGAGGGTTTACCAATGGTGGTATCCTATCTTCCTTGGATTTGTGTTTGAGACTTGAATTTGAGAGTGTTTAGTGAGTGAGATTTGGGAAAATAATTAAGAAAAAGGTGGCAATTCAAGGAATTCCCACTGTTTTCTATAATATTTCCGCCAGAATATTGTTATGAGTGAATTGTTGTTTTTGAAAATGAGACTGGGGGGCTCTATAGGCCACTGGAAATTTTAAAACCATCCGCGCGGATATGTCTGAAGGCGTGCACTGTTCATTAAATGTTGTTGCAGGCTTTGGACAAGAGGAATAAAATTTTCAAATACTCAACCAGCTGTTATTTACAGATTGCTGATTTCGGAATTTTACCCTTTGTGAGATTTCTTACCTTGTTTAACTCCAAATAGCAATCCCCAACTTACCCTTGCTTTGTTAGAAAAGTTAGGTTTTGTTAGAAAAGTTAAGGTTTAGGTTAAGGATGTGAAGGCTTTCGTTAGTTTTCTAACGAAAATACTAATAATTCAAATTGGAGCACTTACAGTAGCCCCTCGGCGATGGCGCTTTCGAAGGAAGCGGGGTCGTCGATAAGAGTAAGGCTCCATATTTGACAAAGTGGTCGAGTGGCTGGGCCTGGTGATCGGCTACCTACGTATCCTTAAGAGGAATCAAGCCGGTCATAGTTCGGGTCTTTCGACTATCTTCAGACGTCGACCCTAGAGTGACTGTTTTAGGATGTCAACCTGGTAAGCGAGTTCTGCAGTCGGTTGCTGAAAGAAACTCTGTTGGGGATAGAAAATGACCATTTTGGTCTGATGGCTAGAGTTGTATATCCACACCGCTGGGGAAAGGAATGACCATTTTGGTCTGATGGCTGAACCTAATGGTAGGCTACCTACGTATCCTTAAGAGGAATCAAGCCGGTCGTAGTTCGGGTCTTTCGATGTTGACCCTAGAGTGACTATTTTGAGGCGTCAACCTGGTAATGATGGCGTTTTAGGTGCCTCGGACCTTGAAGATGGCGTTTTAGGTGCCTCGGACCTTGATGATGGCATTTTAGGTGCCTTGAACCTTGATGATGGCGTTTTAGGTGTCTCGGACCTTGGTGATGGCGTTTTAGGTGCCTTGAAACTGAAAGATGGCATTTTAGGTGCCTCAGACCTTGAAGATGGCATTTTAGGTGCCTCAGACCTCGAAGATGGCGTTTTAGGTGCCTCGAACCTTGATGATGGCGTTTTAGGTGCCTCGAACCTTGATTTGAAATGTTTTCCCTTGATGGTTTGGGATGGATGGTCCTTTGGTGGACTTCATTTGAAGGGATCGGTCTTACATTTGCAGCCGAGGGAAAGGATGACCGTATTGGTCGAGTGGCTGGACCTATGGTAGGCTACCTACGTATCCCGATTGGGGAATCAAGCCCATACGTAGTTCGAAAAGCTGCTGGGGGTTGAATCGAGGAAAGAAATGGGATTCCGTTAACTTTTGTTGGAGAAATTGGACTTACGTTTTACTGCCGTTGATGAAAATGAGGAAAGAAATGGGATTTTGTTAACTTTCGTTGGAGAAATCGGACTTACGTTTTGCTGCCGTTGATGAAAATGAGGAAAGAAACGGGATTCCGTTAACCTTCATTGGAGAAATCGGACTTACGTTTTACTGCCGTTGATGAAAATGAGGAAAGAAACGGGATTCCGTTAACTTTCGCTGGAGAAATCGGACTTACGTTTTACTGTCGGGAAGTTCTTTTGAAAGGGGGTTAAACTAGGTAGACTTTGCTTATCCTCCGTTAAGTTTAGGACTAAACTGCAGAGTCCTGGAATTTTAAAGGGCAAAATAGTCTTTTTGGCACCTCATTCCTTTCCGCGCGGACAGGAACGTATCCCAGACAGGTTTTTTAAAAGGGCGCCGCCCTTCTTCTTCCTCTTCACAGTTTCAGACGTAAATTACGAGAGGGAGAGAGTGAAATCGCCATTTTTGGCCAAAAAGCTTCGAAATTCTTCCGTTTTCTTTGATTTTTCGAGCAATGGAACATGGGGGAGTTGCTATTCAAGGCCAAGGACGCGGCTCGATCGCGGAGAGGCGGCTAGAGCTTGTGAGGATGAGGAGACATTACTCACTTTCGCAATCGATTGCGGAGGAGCCATATCCCGATATGTGGCAACATTGGTCCACTGATCCGAGTCTTCGCACGGTATACTTCGAATTTCTTTATTTCCTTTGTCGATTTTCGTTTGAAATTGTTTTTTTGGTTGGTTTTTTTTTTTGAATTCGAAAATTATGGTTCTTGGCATTGAATTTTGACTTTGATGATTTGCATGTTGTATTATGTATATGGGTAATTTAAATGTGCACTTTGTTTGAAAAAAAATGGGCGTTTTGCCAATTTTGAAATATGAGATGACGAAAATTTTCCCGAATCCGGGACGAACCTCTTTTGTTGCATGTAGGATTTTTGCAATGAGATGATGTTTTTATGAATGATATGAATGTATGCATGCATGCTTTTGTAAAAATATGATTTTTTTGTGAAAAGTGGGACGGATTTTTGCTTCCGTTGATTGAATGTATGAATGTGGAAAAATTGTATGTCATTTTTTTTTTGAAAATAAAAACGGGACAGAGTTTTGCTTCTGTTGACTCCTTGTTATTGACATGTTTCTTTATGTATGAATAAATGGTGATTGCTGAAAAACATTTTCTTTTATGCGAGAAAAATGGGGCTGAGTCCATTATATGCCGTTATGCTGCCGAATTTTTTTCAAAACTTTATGCATGTGTATGCATGTGTATGCTTTTAAATGCAAATGCAATTTTTTGACATTTTTGTTTTTCTTTTCAATTGCAGGGTGGTGATCGGTTCGTGACGGATCAGCTGAATAAGCTGAAGACCCGGGGATCAGTGGAGGCCGTGATTAGCCTGTGGGATCGGCTTCCAGTCTTGGGTAGAGGAGATTTGATGAGTCCGAGGCGAATTGTTATCGAGACCGGTTTATATGAGTTTGTTGAGTGTTTGAGGGGGTTGATCAAGTTCCCCAAGAATAAGGGCTTGATTTTTGTTTTGGCGGAGCACTGGTGGGACGTGACCCACACCTTCCATTTCTTCTGGGGCGAGGCTACGGTCACACCTTCTGATTATGCTGCGATCACGGGCCTGTCCTTTAAGGGACGTAGCATTGAGTGGAGAGATGGCTACAGTGACTGGGAGTTGCAGGACCTTTTAGGCTTTGTCCCCATTCCCAAGAAGGGGATGGGGATGGAGTATACGGTGGTTCAGGGGAAGATTGTGGAGAGCATTGAGAGATATGAGGCTGGTGATGATAGGATTGCTGCTGAGCAGATTGCCAGGTCCTTCTTGTGGTTCACTTTTTCGAGCACACTGTTTGGACATGCCGAGGTGACGGCGGTATTTTCCCTGCTGAAGACGTTGACTGGTGTGGAGATGGCTGGAGAGGTAGCTTGGGGGGAGGCCGGGCTGGCATAGCTATATTTTGCTCTGGATCGGTATAGCCGGAAGGCTGTCAGCTCCCTGACGTGTTTTGAGTTCCCTCTGGAGGTATAAGCTTCTGCTTTTTCTTTTCCTTATGCACGTGTTGTTCCTTTACGCACTTAATTGATGTAATCTTTACCTTTCGCAGGTATGTGCTCTGGAGTTCTTTCATGTCACGATGTGGCGGCAGTCGGCGGAGCACATCGGGCATATTCGGCTATGCTCTCTTGGACCAAGCATGCTCGGGAGAAGATAGGTTCTAGGGGGCGAACGACCCTCAAGTACAAGGAGTGCCTGCCCCTGGTGAGAGCTCAGACGGATGAGGGGATGAGGTTCTACCCCTGGGGCCGCTTCGACGTGGAGCAGCGGAAGGGTGCAGAGAGGTGGACTGTGGAGAGGAGGATTTTGAGAGGGCTATCCTGTGATGTGTATTACTTGGGGGAGAGGGTGACGCGCCAACATGGCGAAGGTGCGCCTTTGATGGCACCGATGGAGCCTCCCTCTGATATGATGCATCCGACTGAGAGTTCGGAGACTTGGGGTGACTATCGAGGTGGCCAGCACTTCTCGAGGTTTGTGACGGGCGAGGATTATTCGCGGTTTATCTTGAGGAGGCTGAGGACGCCCCAGGTGCTTGAGAGAGGGGGGAGGAGGTTGTGCGGTACCCTCGGTCGGACTTTTCATATGTCCAAGATGGGGTCAGATTGAGAGTGCAGATCCCTATCCCTGAGCGGGTCCCACGAGCTTTCCGGCCTCGTCCGGGTATGAAGGTATGGCTTTTTACTGCTTCTGTTTTTCCTCTTTTATTTTCTTTTATTATTTTTCGCATCAATCATTTCTGACGCTTTTGTTTCCGTGCAGTTCCCGGCTGTGGTTGTGGAGAAGCTGACGAAGCAAGTGATTGGGGCCAAGAGGTTCCTTAGGAGGATGGTTGCCTGTGGGGCTGCTCAGGGCAGAGCGAGACAGGCACAGCCGGCACCTGTAGAGTGGGAGACTTCCCCTATTCCTTCCGAGCATTCTACCGAGACTCCTCTTTCTCCTCTCCTAGATCCCAGCATGGAGCTGCCTCCGGACCACGTCATCCTCGGGGATTTGCATGGACAGGACATGTTTGGCGCCACGGTGGATCATCTTCGCATGGCCAGGGATCCGATGCGTTCACGTTCGGATATGACTTCTTTACGGATCTCGGCTTGCCCTATCGTGGCGTACCGGTTGATCCAGACGAGCCTTCTTCTGGAGACGAGGATGACGATCCCGAGCCCGAGATGTTCACGACTACTGAGGATGCGGGCCCGAGTCGCAAGAGGGACCGGGGGAAGGCGCTAGACACTGAGGATTCTGATTGATGATCTTTGATCGATTCTGGGATTGTACAGATACAATTTATTTTTTCATGCACACTTTTTTTTTTTTTGGGAATGTAATGATCTAGGATTTCTATATTATTATTTTTTTATTATGAATGCGATGTTGCATGAGCCCTTGTTGTGGCAAGAATGTGAATGTTTGGTATATGAGCTGTTTTGGGATGTGTTTGTGCGAGTTTTGAGCTGTAAAAAAGAATTGTGCTGGGGATCAATATGATCCGCGCGGATTGGACTTGGAGGCATTCCTGTCCGCGCGGATTGGACCGACTCCTGACAGATTTCATTTATTTTGGTTGTTGGATCTGGTTTAGGCCATAAATGTCATTGAAACTCCATCTTCTCCAGTTCAAACTTACTGGAATTTCGGGAGAGAAGAAAAAAAGCCATGAAAAACTTCAAGAAAATTCCATCAAAATTATCCCAAGAAATCCAAATGTCATTTTTCAACAAATTCAAGGATTGGTCCCGGGAGATTATGCACGAGAGGAGGTCGTTTTTTGAAGAAAGGTACAAGATAAAATGCTTGTGATCTCTCAAAGAATTGGTTCCGAACTATGAGCTTTTGAGGGCCTCCGCTTCATTTTGGGATACAAGGAGACATGTCTTTTGCTTCTCCTACAATGAGATGGTCCCGACTGTTGAAGAATTCCGAGCTTTGCTTGGTGGTCCCGAGGTGGAGGAGATTGCTATTCCTTTGCCCGGAGGAGCTTCTTTTGTTGATAGGTTGTGCCACCTTCTTCATCTTTCCCCGGAGGAAGCACAAGGTATGATCCGTGGTCCCGATCATTTTGACATTTCCAGTCTTCCTGATAGGTTTAAAAGTTTAGGAGTGGTTGATGATGCATATTGGGATGCTTTTGCACTCTGCGTGTTTGGGACTTTATTTATGGTCTATTCCTTTGGGATTTGTCATCGGGCTTTGTTGGATGTGTTGTACACTGCCGTTTGGGCCGGGATGTTGTGCCCTTGATCCTGGGAGAGACCCTTCATGCTCTGGACAGGTTAGCTATCGGGAGGCGGTATATGCACGGGGGCAGCCCGTTTCTTTTGACTATGTGGCTGATGGAACGCCTGGGGGTCCTTCGCGAAACTTCTGATGCGGTCAAACCTTGGACTTTTGCCAGGAGAGGGGTTACTGTGGATTTTGATGATCAGGGCTCATGGGAGCACTGGATGGCTTGTCGCCAGACTGCAGATATCAGATGGTTGGTGCCTCATTGGCGGGTAGAGACTCGGAGAGTGCTTCAGGATGGGTCTCATGTGGTTATGCTTCCGGGGCTTTCTCAGTCCAGTTTTTATATTCCAGCTCTAGTTCGGAGACAGTTTGGCTTGGAGCAGACTCCTTTGGAGAGCTTTGAGGACATAGCCACCAGGGTGGTGGCTTCTGCTTCGATGGATGATCCTTCAGTGTTCCCATTCCTTTCCCGAGCATGGAGGCATGACGTCTTTCCTTCTAGGGTTATCCTTAGGCGTTCAGGGCACGTGTTTCTGACCACTTGGTACTTGGATTGGTACGAGAGGCATTTGGGGGAGACTCAGGTGGCTATTTTGAGACGGCGTGAGGCCATTGTTGGTGCGGAAGATATGATGGTTTCGGAGAGGGGGAGGGCTGAGGCGAGGGCCAACCCTCATGACAGGAGCGGAGATGCCGTGACTGACTACGAGTCTTATGTCAAGAGACAAGAGGGGCGGATTCCTATGTTGCCGGCTCGGCTGCAGGAGATGAGAGACGAGGCTAGGGCTACTAAGGCCCTGACAGACGCGGGTTTGATAGATCCTGTCCTTACACCAGAGCTTGGTAGGAGGAAGACTGACCTTTTTTCCTGTGCAGAGGAAGAAAACCCGAAGAGGAGGAAAGAAGAGGGGAGAAGCCAGTACGAGTGGCTTGGAGTGACCTCGAGGTTTCTGAGTATCCCTTTCTAGTCATAGCAGGCACATTAGTTGTTATATATTTTAGCTTCTCTTAGCAGGTTGTAAGTTGTAGGAATGAATCGAGCTTAGACTCATCAAAAAGTTTTTGACTGTAATGAATATGTGAATTGCTTTAGAGTTTTTCGAAACGCCTTCATGGCTTGATCAATGTATTGATGACAAAGTATGACTTTTATTTGTATTTAGACCGAACCGTTTTCGGCTGCCTACGTTCCCCTTGGACTAAAGGGCTCAGGTCTCCGTAGTTCGACCTGGTTAATTTGTTTTTTTTTTTTGCTTTTTTTTTTTGGTGCAACCCTGTCTTTTACCTAGGCCGCCCTTGCGGGTTTTCAACCTAGTTGGGTATTACTCTTTTAGCACTCTTTCTTTTTTTTTATATGTTTTTTTTTTTTTGTTTTTGTTTTTTTGTTTTTTTGTTTTTTTTTTCTTTTTTTTTATGCAACCCCGTCTTTTACCTAGGCCGCCCTTTCGGATTTTTAACCTAGTTGGGTATTACTCTTTTAGCACTCTTTCTTTTTTTATATTTTTTTTTTTTTTTTTTTGTTTTTTTTTGAAATGACTCAGTGTTTTACGCGTAGTATCTGCGCAGCTTGTCGCCATTCACTGGGTGTACAAAAGGATTTCCGTCGAGATCTGCAAGTTGCATGGCCCCTCCGGAGAAGATTTTCTAGACGACATATGGCCTGACCCAGACAGGCTCCCATTTGCCAAGTGGGTTGATACGGACTGGGGGTTTCTCTTTCAGAACGAGATCACCTTCCCTGATCTCCCGATGTTTTACTTTCTTATCGAAGGCTCTGGCCATCCTTCCTTGGTAAGCTCGGATATGTTTCATGGCTCTCAATCGGCGTTCATCTAGCAGGGCCAATTCATCATGGCGACTCTGGAGCCATTCGACCTCGTTGATCTGAATTTCCAACAGCACGCGAAGTGAGGGGATTTCTAGCTCGATTGGAAGCACGGCTTCCATTCCGTAGGTGAGAGCGAATGGTGTTTCCCCGGTTGCCGTTCTGACGGATGTTCTGTATCCCCAGAGAGCAAGCTTGTCAGGCCAATCTCTGCCTCGGACAGCCATTTTCCGAATGATGTTTTCAAAAGTCTTGTTTGCCGCTTCAACGGCTCCGTTAGTTTGGGGCCTGTAGGGAGATGACTTGTGATGGGTTATTCTGAATTCTGCCAGCAGCCTGTCGCATTCCCCTTCAAAGTGGGATCCATTATCTGAAACGATTTCGGCCGGAAACCCGTATCTGCATATGATGTTCTCTTTGATGAAGAGGGCTACTTTCTTGGCTTCCGGGTCGAGCGGTATTCGGTATTCAACTATGGAAGGGTCGAGGCCAGGTATGTCTTTATAGGACCGTGCAAACATATCCACAAATTCTCTTAGCAGCTCAATCAGGGTATCCTTTTTAGTTCCTTCAAAGAAACTACCAATCTGCGTCTCTTTAGACTCTTCCGCAGTTCCCAGATTCACACTTGTCAAAACCTCTTCGGCAACTTGGGCTCGATTTTCCTCTTTCCGAACAACCTGCTTAAAGATTAATATATTGTTCATTTAATGTGTCGGCTTTTTTTCTAGTGAATCATTATTAACTGTTTTTAAGTTATTAGTCAATTTATCATTAGTTAAAGTAGCAATCAAGGGATACTCAGAAAGGTTCATCATTTCATTGAGAACGAAAGGGAATACAGCGTTTGCTACAACCTCGTAGTCTTCAGGCGTAAGGCCATCGGACGACTCGAGAGACTCGAACTCAATAATGAGAGACTCGGAGGACTTTTACATAGGTTGACACAAGGGGGCGGGGGACCAATCCAAGCTTTGTGATCATTTCCTCCTTGGTCGCGGACGGGCCTGAGAGAGTTTCCCAATTCTTCAATGGCATTGCTGTCAGTGGCCTCATGACTCGGGAATTGCGCTGTTTCTGTTCTCCTTCCTCAATCATTGCTATCATCTCTTTGACTGAACCGAAATCAATCAGGTCTGGCACCTGGACCTCTTCCCCGAATAACTGTTGCATAATCGGACCATCCCAATCATCTGAAAAGACTTCTGCGGCTTTAGCTTTTGGCATTGTCAGTTCAAACTCAGGCTTTGGGCCTTCCTGGACAATCGGAATCGTGGTAGTAAGCTTCTCGAACTGCTCTACTAGGCTTGGCACGCCTTTAAAAGTGTATTCGCTCTCCATGGTGGTGGTAGCCCCAGGTATCTTGGGTAGATCCAAAAACATTCTACGGACCGGATTTGCCTTGGTTCCCCTGAGCTTGTTAAGGTCATGCTGTAACTTCATCCATCCCTCTGTCGGAGTAGGTTCTTTGACTGGGGATCTACCCTGCTGTGTAGGACCTTTTACAAAGTAGTCATCCAAATAAGGACTGAAAGAGAGAGATTTAGGACCGTTGATCGGGATCCTTCTTGTGGCAGCTTCTTCCCTTTTCCGGGCAATTTCTTTTTCTTTCGCGGTATCCACCGAGGTGGCCTCATATCCCAGGCCGTGGCGAGTTTTCTGTCCTTTTACCTCAATAACTTTGTGAGTTCCTTGCTGATGCTTCCCCAGACCGAGACCAGGCAGGTAGCTCATCCTTCTCATCATCTTCAAGACTGGAGGGATCTTGTCCCGAGTGATCGTCAGATCTACGTTACAAACTTGGGCTTTGGGAGGCTCGACCGTGAAGCCTGTTAGCATGAGACCTTCCTCGTCATGTTTGATTTCCAGAATAGGTATTCCACCCGTATCAGTGCCCTCCAAAGTGACTAGGTCTCCATAAATGGTTGTCAAATCCCCATCCGAAACGAATTTCACACACTGATGGAGGCTCGAAGCAACCCCCTTAACTTGGTGCAGCCAAGGTCTTCCCAGCAGGGCATTAAAGGTGATCGGGATATCTATAACTTGAAATTCCACAGGTATCATCTTCTTGCCGAACCAGAGGGCCAAAGTAGCAACCCCGAGTACTGTGCGAGATGTCGAGTCATAAGCTTTGACTGTGAGAGAGGAAGGTGTTGGTCCCAAAGGTGGCAACAAGGGTGAAAATACAGCTAGAGGGGGGGTGAATAGATGTTTAAAATTTTTCGCCCTCTTATAAAAACTAAACCTCTTGCTTACAAAATCCTCTTGCAGTTGATAATAGACTGCAAGTGATAGTGTAAAATGCACAGCGGAATTATAGAGTATAAAGCAGTTTTAGAGGCTGTTTGTAAAATGCGGTTTTGATGTGCGGTTTTTGGGAAGTGCAGTTTTACAAACACGTGAGGTTTTGACTTTGTTAACTCCAAACACTATTTCACAATAATGGATAACTAAATAAAGATCAAACAGAGACAAAGATAAATAATTAGTAAGCACAAGAAATATAAATGCAGAAAGTAAGAACACGATATTTGGAGTGGTTCAATCGATAAACGATCTACGTCCACTACCAAGATGGTTAGTCTTGGATTTCTAAGAGAGATTTTATATTAAGTATTGAGAGATTACAAAGTACAATAAAATCTTTTCTATGAAGAACAAATCCAAAACTATAACCAGTGTATCTCAAGTGTTTAATCTATGTGATTAGAACAAATGAGGTGTGTGTGTGAGAACAAGATCAAGGCTCTTTAAATCTGTGAGATGTAGAGCTCAATGATTCTTGAATGTGTTAAGGCTTGATTTCTGGGCTAGGAATATTTCTTGAAGTATGAAGATGAAGATTCAAAGGGTTGAACAATTTCTGGGCAGAGCTTCAGCTTCTATGAACACAGCACTTCTCAATTTTTCAAGCAATCTTCAAATGGTGAAGATTAGGGGTATTTATACCCAAGCATCAAGAAACTAGCCGTTGGATACAGCTGTTGTAAGGACAGTACTTGATGCAATCCTATTGGTCCACAGCAACCACTTTTGTCCTTTGGTACAGCTGCTGCAGATAAAGCTGATCAGGCTCCAGCTGCAAGCAATGAGGTTAGGACACCTGTCACCTTTTCAAGATCCTTGCAGATCTTCTCTGACATTGAATCACGTGACAAGATTTGGTGGTTGACTTTTGATATTGCTGACGTGGATTCCAACGGATAAAAAGTGGTTCACTTCAAGTAGCCAATCATTGGATGCGGTTGGTGAGACGCGGTTAGGAACATGCGGTTTTGCTACAATAGGAGGTTGCTTGGATGCGGTTGCACATGAACTGCACAGGTGCGGTTCAAGGGCGGTTGCATGCGGTTGGTTCAAAAGGCAGATTCAAGGTAGAACTACACTTGCGGTTTACCAGTGCGGTTCATAGGGCGGTTTTGAATACTGCTGGAACTGCAACCTTGCTTCCAATGAGTCTTGTGCCAGTCTTCAAGCCTAAATGTAACCTATTCTATAAAATGGACTTAGCTAAAAATTGAAGTCTAAGCTTCATTACATAGGGTCCTAAAGTCCTTAAAATAGACAGGAGGTTATGGTATCAATCAAATCTAATACAAAACAGGAGGGTTAAAACATGCATACCCAACAATCTCCCCCTATTTGATTGATGCCATTACCTACTATAACTAAAGAAATCATTGTACTTGGTAAAAACATGTCCATAAGAATTAACATTGTAATTCATGTCCCAAGTCAATGCACACACTTAGCTTAAGCTATAGATTTCTATACTTTCTAAGAGATAAAAACTTACAATATGGAAAGTTATAGAAATGCATTCAGTGCACTTAAAAATTGTGAGTTTAAGTTCAAAGTGCGGTTTAAACTGAATGTTTAAACATCAATTCAAAATAGTGATTTTAAGTTGGAAAATATTTGAATGAGGTTATCAACCATAAGAGGTTTCATTGTTCTACAAACAAGCGGTTTGATATGAACAAGGTTTTGGAACCAATGATGCATTTTTCATTACTACCAATGCGGTTACACTTACAATGGTAGAGAAGCAAAATACAAAGGTTTCAAAAACAAAAGAAAGTTGGACAAAAATACATGGAGTGCGGTCCAACAAGACAAAATGAGGTCAGCAAAAAGAAAAGAAATTACAAGTAAAGCGCGGTCCTAATGCTGACGCGGTCGGTGATGAGGCGGTTGATGATGATGACGCGGTTGCTCTCTTGGTTGATTCACTTCCTGGTTGGGCAACTGCGGTCCTGATGATGGTCTAAAGGCTGAGCTTTCACCTCTGATATTTCTTCTTAAAGCTCTGAGGTCTTCAACCTGTCTTGCAAGAGTAGTTTCAACAGATTTAAGTGCGGTTACAGATTCAGCAGCAGCAGTTCCAACAGCATCAACTGATCTTGAGTTGGCATCAACACTGTCTTTGATCTGAGAGGTGAATCCTTCAATGCAGGCCTTCAAGGAATTGTAGAATGTGAAGATCTCATCCTGAATGGCTACTGTTTGAGTAGAGAGAGCATCTCTAAGCGGTTCCAGATCAACAGTCACATTCAGGTTGGACTTCAATTCCTTGATGGAGTTGTCTAGCTTGAGGTTGAAGCCTGCTTTGAGGTTCTCAAATCTGAAGGAGATATCATCATCAAAATTCTTTACTTGCTCTTTGATACTGTCTCCCACTATGTTGAGGTCAACATTGATTCTTTCTTTGAGGGAGTCCAGTTCAGAAAAGATTTTCAGCTGCAAGTCATCCAGAGCGGTTTGGGAAGGAGCGGCTGAGGTTGAGGCTTGCTGCGGTTGGGTTTCTTGGAGGGTCTTCATGAAAGAAATCAGTGCAGTGTTGGTGGAGGTGACAAACTCACTGGAAAGATTGGTGAGCATTTCATGAAGTTGTGATTTCGAAACAGCATCACCCATGGCACTAAGCACTCCTCTGGATAAGTCTTCTTTGAAGCCTTGAAAGCACGCCTCGTAGCTGCGGTTTTGACCTCGCGGTGCAGGTAGTTAAGGATGTGGAAATTCTCTCCCCCTTAATGGCATCAAACAATTGGGCTTTCATGATTGCCAGTTCAGTGGTTTGAGAGTCCACTTTGGAAAGAAGGATGCGGTTGGAGGCTTCCAGAGATTGATTGGAGGCGGCTAGGGCAAGGTTAGATTCTGTGAGTTTAAGCATATGGCCTTGGTTTACAACCAACTGTGATTGAATCAGTTGGAGGGTGGAAAGAATTTGAAGGTAATCAGAAGGGTCGGTTGAAGTAGATGGAATGTGGGTAACTGAGGGAGGCGGTTGAGATTGAGTTGTAGGGGCGGTTTGAGGTAAAGGAGATAGGAGGGTTTGGAATACACGGGTGGCTGGGATAGTGAATTGAAAAGCGGTTGATGGAGGAATAGGTAGTGTTTGGGGTAAAGTTGTAGGTGCGGTTGAAATGGTAGGAATTGGTGCAGTTTGAGTAGGTGCGGTCGATGGAGGAGGAATGTTTGAAGTAGGAATTCTAGAAGTAATAGGGTTAGAGTTTGAGGAGGAACTGGTAGTGTGAATTTCAACAGAGGGAGTTTTTTGTTGAATAGGTGAAGTTTGTGGAATGGGAGAGGTTTGAAGAGGTGGAGTAGGAAGGCGGTTTGGAGAAGGTGATTTAGGAGGAGGGGAATTTTCAGGAGGTGGAGTAGGATCGCGGTTTTGGTTAGAAATGGAGATGGCTGGAGTGAGATGGGAGTAAGGCGGTGTTTGGGCGCGGTTTGAATGGTGAACGGATGGGGAGCGGTTGGAATGTTGAGGTGATGGAGTTGGGGATTTGTTCTGGCTAGAAGAAGAATGAGATTGGGTAGAGGATTTTGATGATGAACTTGTAGAGGAAGGGGAACTGGAATGGGATGAAGATGGTGAAGGAGTTGGTTGTTTAGAAACGCGGTGAAGAAAGCGTTTGGGGCCTTTGATAGGGGTCCTTTTCTGGGCAATTTGCTTAATTCTCTTTGGTTTCTCCCCCTGAGCGGTTGCAGCTCTTTGCGGTTGGGGAGGAGAATGCGGTTCAGGAGTTGGGGCTTTGGCAGGAGATTTTTCAGGGGATGGCTGATGGGAATGGATGGGAGATTGAGGAGGGGTTTGAATAAGCGGTTGGGTTTGGGGCGGTTTAGAAGGAGGCGGTTGGGGAATTGGATCCTTGGATTTTCCTTTAGCAGCTTCCCTCTCAGCCCTTTCCCTCTCAAGTCTCTCAAACTCAGCTTTGTAGAAGATGGACAACTCCTCATCAGTCATCCTGGCCAAATCAGCCTGAGTTTGCTTTGCCTTCTTGGCTTTAGCAATTAAAGGAGCAATCTCCTCTTCTTCATCTTCTTCAATCACTTCATCTAGAAGGGTCATCTTCTCTTTCCCTTTCCTTGGCTTCTTCTGGCTTGGGCCTGCACCAGCTGATCCACGCGGTTGAGAGGGTGCGGTTGAGGTAGGCTTAGGGAGTGGTTCTGCAGGAGCCTTCCTCTTCCTTGAGGCCTTCTTTATTGCTTTTCCCAGTGCGGTTGAAGCAGTAGCAGGGTTCATTTCAACATACATTTCCTTGTTCTGGGAGGTATCAGCATCATATATGGCCTTATAATCATCATTCCCAAAAGATCTTCTGAAGGAATGCATAGCTTTTAGGCCAAAGGATTCTTCAACACCCCAATCGACACATAATTCTGGGGTGGCAATCCTAAGATCCTCCAAATGCTGAAAGTTTCCAAAGATTGCGGTCAGCACTCTCCCAAAAGGTCTCCACCTTATCTTCTCATTCTTAACCTTCAGCTGATACGCATCTATGCTGCTGGCAATCTCTCTCATCAAGATCTTGGGCCAATGAAGCTTCATGCCGTTGTAGATGGCACAGCAGTATTGCCATTGATGAGAGGTGAAGTTGTTGTGGTTGCCAGTCTTCCCACAAACAGACTTCCCAACAAGGTAGCACAGGTGGCTCATCATCTCACCAAAATCTCTTCGTGGCGTAGTCTTGTAATGGCCAGAAAGAGAATCTAGCTTTCCTGTCAGAGTTGAACAGGTAGCATCTTGGACCTCCTGAGAAACTTCAACTGGAGCACTAGATACATGAAAATCATAAGTGCTCCCGATGTCCAAGTAGTCTATAGAGACTCGAATCCTTCAACTTCTCCCACCAAATTGGGAATCTTGCTACCATCGTACAGCTCGCCTCTCCTTTCACCGCGGTTTCATAGAACCGGTCAATGAAGGAGGGGATGGTATAGGTTTGATTTTTGTTGAATAGGGAAAGGATTCCGTGCTTGCATCTTCCTCATCATCTCTCTTCCCGTGAGCATCGTACCGCAACTCTGGTTCATTTATCTCCCAACCTGGCAGGAAATACTTGGTATTCTACAAATAAAACACTCAAGTTAGAACACTTTAGGAAAATCACAGTTCATATGCGGTTGGGGCACACATGCGGTTGGCAATAGTGCGGTTTTGGAAATGAAAATTTCCAACCACAATGAAACTGTGAACACAGGTAGGAAACTAATAAGAAAAACACAAAAGTCTATACTTAGTACGTGGCATTGTAATCCAAAATTATCCCACACTGCAAGCGGTGCTTAGAGAGGAAATTTATGGTGTCCAGCCTATATACTTAGTAAAACTTAAGTAATTTTCTAACATGCAGTTTGAAAATGTATATGTGGTTTTCAGCATGCGGTTTAGAAGTGAAAACATGCGGTTCAGAGATGCGGTTTTGAAACAAGAATTAAGCAACTATAAGTGCGGTTTCAAAACATAGCATGCGGTTTTGAATGAAGCGGTTCTAAGGCATGCGGTTCAAACATGCAACAAGGTAAAATTTTCAGAAATTTTCTAAGTATGGAAAAACAAGTTTGAAAATTAGGTCAAGCCAAAACATAAGAATTTTTCTGAAAATGGAGATGAACAGTCATATGAGTGCATGAAGAACACGAAGAACACCAAGATCAGAGATTTGAAAAATGTTAACCAAAATGAACAAATAACATGTCAAAATGTTCACATTGAGCAGTGGATTAACAATATAACAATAAAAACATCTACTTTGCTCATAATCATCCAGAAAATGTAATAAACAGAAAGTGGGTTTCGAACTTAGAAAGTTTTGAAATTCAAAATCAGTGTTCAAAATGTTGATTGATCATAAAATAAAGTATATAATCAAACAAATAAACAAAATCCGAACATAACCTAACAATTATCATCAAAAATAATCAAGAAATGAAGCATATATGAACAAAAGTAGGTCATGTTGTTCGAAGCAAAAAAAAATTCAACAATGGCAGAAAACGGAATGAACATATATGATTTGCAGAAGAGAAAAAGGTTAAGTTCAAGAAATCATACCATGTCTTCAATGGGTTTGGGAGCCAACGATGAAGAAAAACTTAGAAATTTATGAAGATATGAAGAATAAGTTTGGTGAACTCTGACAGATAGTACGATGACAGAGGAAGAAGACAGTGAAAAGTTTGAAAAGGTGAGTTGTGTCTTCTATTTATAGGAAAGTATTAGGGTTTGGCAGTTGAAAGGACACATTAGCTTCACCAACTCAGTGAATCATTGCAAATTAGCACCCTTTCAGCTTCATCCCATCAACCAATGACGGCTGACATGAAGGCCATTTAATGCTAATGTTCCCTTTGCATTGAATGCTCTTAAAATTTAAATTTTCGTGGGAAAACATTTGCAAATAAACCCTTAAAGAAAAAGATAAGGACTAAAAAATAAATAAAAAGAATTTGAACAGCTTTTTTTTTTTTTTTTTTTTTTTTTTAACATAAGCAAAAGTTAGAAATTACTCCAAGTTGAAACGCGGCTGAGGTCCAAGCGGTTGAGCCGCAAAGATGCGATTTGAGTGAAGCGGTTGGCCAGCAAGGCGGTTGGACATCCTTGCGGTTTGGTACACGCGGTTCAACAAAGGGATTGAAACTATACTCAACAACCAAGTTAGTTAATAAAAAGAATGGAATTTATTTAAGTTCAAGCATACCCATTTCTCCTCTAAGGAATGAAAACCTCTTGGAGTCAAGAGCCTTTGTGAGGATATCGCAATCTGGGTTGTCTCGTCCCCACGTACTCTTAATGGATATTCCTCTTCTCCACATGGTCTTTGAGGAAATGATACTTGATATCAATATGCTTGGTCTTGGAATGCATGACAGGTTGTTGGAGACTCGAAATGGTTGAAGTGTTGTCACACATGATGGGGCAATTCCCTTCATGGATTCCATAGTCTTCCAACCGCCGCTTCATTCAAAGGATTTGACAAAGAACAACCGCCAAAGAAGAATATACTCAGCCTCCGTGGTTGACACCGAAACCGAAGCTTGCTTCTTGCCGGCCCAAGCAACTAGTCTATTCCCGAGGAAATGACAAGTACCACTAGTGCTTTTCCTCGTCAATAGTACAAGCCGCATAATCCGCATCCGAATAACCTACAAGATCGAAGTTCGAATCTTTGGAATACCAAAGTCCAAGGTTAGTGGTTCCAGGATAAATAGCAGATTATACGCTTGATCGCAATAAGATGTGCTTCTCTAGGATCTCGCTTGATAGCGAGCACATACACGTACACTAAACATGATATCCGGCCTACTAGCAGCTAAGTAAAGTAATGAGCCGATCATACCTCGATATAAAGTCCGATCAACTTTCTTACCTTTGAGATCTTTATCTAGCTTATTGCGCGGTGGCCATAGGAGTATCATATGCTTTAGCATTTTCTAATCCAAACTTCTTTATCAACTCCTTGGTGTACTTGGCTTGGCTGATGAAGATACCTTCTTCGCATTGCTTGATTTGAAGCCCGAGGAAGAAAGTTAATTCTCCCATCATGCTCATTTCAAACTTGCTTTTCATTAGCTTTTCGAAACGCTTGCAAAGTAATTCATTAGTAGAACCAAAAATAATATCATCGACATAAATTTGAACAAGTAAAGTATGCTCATTATATTTGGCAATAAAAAGAGTTGTATCGATTTTACCACGTTTAAATCCTTTTTCTAGTAAAAATTTAGAAAGAGTCTCATACCATGCCCTTGGAGCTTGCTTAAGTCCATACAAAGCTTTCTGGAGTTTGTAGACATGATTGGGAAATTTGGAGTCTTCAAATCCAGGTGGTTGGGCAACATACACGGTTTCTTGCAGTTCGCCGTTGAGGAATGCACTCTTTACGTCCATTTGATATAACTTGAAACGCTTGAAAGAGGCGTAGGCTAAGAAGATTCTGATAGCTTCCAATCTTGCAACTGGAGAAAAGGTTTCATCATAATCAATTCCTTCTTCTTGCTTATATCCTTGTGCAACCAACCTTGCTTTATTCCTAGTGATGCTTCCATTCTCGTCCATCTTATTTCTAAATACCCACTTAGTTCCTATCACTCCTTGATCCCGAGGTCTAGGCACCAAGGTCCAGACCTTGCATCTTTCAAACTCGGTTGAGTTCTTCTTGCATAGCAACGACCCAACTGGAATCTTGGAGTGCTTCATCAATCTTCTTGGGTTCAACTTGAGATAAAAGTGAAGTATGCTCGTCATAGTTCGATCTCCTTGTTTGAACACCGGAAAACAGTATCACCAATCACATTTGTGAGGGGGTGACCGCCGACTTCACGAACCTCCGGGGGTAAGTCCGGTTGAACCGAGGTTTGTCAAGATTTTCAATTGGAACGTCGTTAGATCCTTCAAATAAGTCATGGAATGTAAGTTGACGAAGAGGTTCAATCATCCGGATAGGGAATTTTCAACTTCTTCTTCCTCGGAGTTGCATCCGGAGTAGGAACTTCAGTGCGGTTTCAAAGGTGCGGTTTGAGGGAATTTCAGCTGAGGGTGCCGGATTTTGCGGTTGAGGTTCGTGTGCGGTTTGGGATGATTCACCCGGTTCATTATGCTCAACAAAATCATCAAGAACATTTGGAGCCAAATGTGGCTCAAGGAGAGAATGCTCATCAAAAGTAACATGGACAGACTCAACTATTTTTAAACTAGTTTTATTGAAAACACGAAAAGCTTTAGAATGTTTAGCATACCCAACAAAAATACCTTCGTCGGCCTTGGCTCCGAATTTACCTCTATTTTCTCTTCCGTTGTAGAGGACAAAACATTTGCAGCCAAAGATCTTGAAGAATGCAATGTTGAGGGTTCTTCCTCGCCAAAGCTCATATGGAGTCTTATTATAGGTTTTGTTGATGAGGGAGCGGTTCTGAGTGAAGCATGCGGTATTGATTGCTTCAGCCCAAAAATACTGAGGTAGCTTCGCTTCAGATATCATTGTCTTTCCAAATTTCAATCAACGCCCTATTCTTCCTTTCCACAACCCCATTTTGTTGTGGAACACCAATGATTGAAAAATTGTGATCAATCCCATGGTCATCACAATACTGAGCAACACCGTTGTTCTTAAATTCTGTTCCATTATCTGATCGAACACTAACGATGTCGTCTTCTTTTTGATTTTGGAGCCGTCTAAAAAGTGCTGTGAGAATCTCATAGCAGTCATCTTTGGAAATCATCATCTCAACCCACGTAGATCTTGAGTAATCATCCACCATCACTAAAGTATATCTATTTCCTCCAATACTGGCAGTGGTTACGGGTCCAAACAAATCTATATGAAGCAGTTGTAAGCATCTTGAAGTTGATGGAGCGGTCTTGCTGGTGAAAGACGACGCGGACTGCTTACCAAGCTGGCATGCACTACATTTCTCTGGATGGTGGTCAGCCACTTTGGGTAAACCACGAACGAGGTTTTCCCTACCAATCTTTGCAAGATACTTGAAGTTCAAGTGGCTCAACCTCTTGTGCCATAGCCAACTATTTTCGCTCACATTCTTAGCTACAAAACAGAGATTAGTAATACTACATGCAGAATTTAGATCAATAATGTAAATATTACTCTTACGAATCCCTGTGAGTATAGTGACGCCGGAAATGCTATCTTTGATAAAGCAGTTTGATGATGTGAAGTTGCAAAGCATTCCTTTGTCGCAAAATTGAGAAATTGAAAGGAGGTTGTGCTTGAGTCCTTCAACTAGAGAAACCTTCTCAATGGTTAGGTTTCCTCTCCTTATAACACCATATCCAATGGTCTTGCCTTTGTTGTTGTCACCAAAGGTTACAGACGGACCACTTGCTTCAATGACATCTTCAAGTAATGATCTATCTCCAGTCATATGTCTTGAGCAACCACTATCAAGATACCATTCATTATCCTTGGAGTGATCAGTCATGAAGCATAGGACCTGAAATGTAAACATTAAGAACGAGGTCCCCCTTTATTCCTTGGGTCCTGAAGTTAGCAACCCTTTACGACCCACACCTGCTTGACAGAAGGAGGTTTACTCTTCCTGGCATTGGATGTGAACCGCAAAAGGCATTCTGCAGCCTTGTGGCCTAAACCATCACACACAGAACATTTATAATAGCTACAAGCTTCATGAGGTTTTACTAACTCCTTACTCTTCTTAGAAGTTGCATGCGGTTTGGGACAAGGAAGCGGTTTTGGAGGAGCAGTTCCAGCTAAGAATCCGGCTGAGATAAAGGGAACAGGCTTTGGTTTGACCATGTATTTCCTGGGAATGCTATTCCTGCTTTTGAAGGCAGGAGGAGCGGTCGAAGAAGATGCGCGGTCGACTGGAGTCGGGCAAAGACCACCTTTTCCACCAGGAGCGGTTGGAGCAGGTATGCGACCAATTCCATAAGACATTTCCTCTTCAGCTGCTTCCACAGAATCCTTAGGTTTCAACACAGAATTTTTTCCATATTGCTTTCCTTTAGGGTAGACATAATTTATTTGTCATCCTTTACCCTTTCCCTTAGCATGCTTCTCCTTGGGAATTTCTTTAGTTAGTTCTGAAAATTCCTCATCCTTTTCACTCGAGGATGCACACTTCTCCTCTTCCTCAGATCCAAACCCTAGACCATCCTTAGTTCCAGGAGGAACTTGGAAGTCCATGATTTTATCCTTGGTGGATTGAGACTTGAGCCACGAATCAATAATCTTTTGGCGATCGTCGATTTGGGTTACCAAGTCATCATTCCCGAAGTTGAAGTGCAGCAACCTTAGTTTCAAGGATGCGGTTTTGATCAAGAAGAGGAGTCATCTGCTTTGATTTGGTCCTTAAGATTAGAAATTTCGACCTCATCACGCTTTTCTCCGTCTTGTACGTATTAAGTTCATCATGAGCTAAGCTTAAGGCTTTCTTAAGATTTGAGAACCGATGGATCACCATTTCAGCTTCCTTGAACATCCTTTCATGTTCCATGGGAGAAACCTCTTCCACCACCTTTTCAAAATTTTCTTCTTTGGAATAGTTTTTGAAGGTGGAGCATTTGTAGGAGGAAAAATGGGACGTGAATACGAGCAATTTCCTATCTTAATGCTAGGAGTAAGTTTGATATCATCATCCAATTTAAAATTTGGAAGTTTTGTAGAGACCTCCTTTTCTTCCATATCTTGCAACTCGACCGACTCGTAATCCGATTCATCGAAAGCATCTCGCAACTAAGCATAGATTAACCTCTTCGGTTTCATCATCACTTCCATCATCGAACTGTTTCAATCCAAGTTGCTAATTCCTTGGAATTCTCTTCCTCCTCAAAGAACCATTCCCTTGCGACGAGAAAATTTCGCAGGAGAGGTTTTCTTTTCATGTATTCATATTTAGCCATGGACACTCAGATGCAAAGTGACCAGGTTTTCTACAATTGTAGCAAACTAGATCACTCTTTTTCTTTGTATCTCCAAATTTTTAGAAAACGTTGCAGAGGTTTGCCTTTTGAAAATGATTTTGTGAAAGGTTTTGAGGATTTTCTAAATTTTTGGAATCTTTTCACAAACATGGCAAAATCATCATCATCCATCTCGATGAGTGATGAGGTTGATATGGAAGGATCAGCGGTTTGGTTGGATGTAGATGGTTTCTCCTCTTGTTCCACTACGGACATGGAAAGCGATTTGGTTTTTCCTTCAATCTCTTCAATATGATTTAATTTTAATTCATAGACTCTAAGATTGGCGTACAAGTTACTTAACGACCAAGTACCCAAAACTTTGGAGTCTTCTAAAGAGGTAGCCTTATTTACCCATTTAGAACCTAAAGCAGATAGGAAAGTCATATTGATTTCCTTATCGGTTAAAGTTTTGCCAAGAGATCTACAAGCATTTACTACCTCAACATAGCGGTCGTAGGTCTGACGCAAGGTTTCGTTGGATTTTCTGTTGAAGTTGTTGTAGGATCTTTCAACAGCATACAATTTGCTTTCCTTGCATTCGTTATCACCTTCGAGGTAGCTCTCTATGGCATCCCACATCTGCTTTGCAATTTTGAGATACATCACTTTATGAAGAGTTGAAACGGGAAGTGGTTCCCAAATGATGTGCCTTGCCTTGTCCGTCCAAGGCAGCTAATCTCTTCTCTTCGTCTGACCACTCATCTTTTGGCTTTTTGACCTCTGGAGTTTCTGCAGTGGTGGTTGCATCAGTGTTGGCCTTCATGGGAACAAACGGGCCATTGATTACGCACTCCACCAGAATTTCATCAATTGTTTCCAAATGAATAAGCATTCGGCACTTCCAGATGTCAAAGTGGTCTTCGTCCAAGATTGGAATGTGTGAATAGTTAACAGTTGTCATTGTCTTTGAGTTTTCCATATCGAATCGGCACACAAGCCGTTAAGCTTGAAAACAAAGGGTTTTATAAATGTGTTTGCTTTGATACCACTTGTTGGTCCCAAAGGTGGCAACAAGGGTGAAAATACGCCTAGAGGGGGTGAATAGTCGTTTAAAATTTTTCGCCCTCTTATAAAAACTAAACCTCTTGCTTACAGGAAAATCCTCTTGCAGCTTGATAATAGACTCGCAAGTGATAGTGTAAAAATGCACAATGAATTATAGAGTATAAAGCGGTTTTAGAGGCGGTTTGTAAAATGCGGTTTTAATGTGCGGTTTTTGGGAAGTGCAGTTTTACAGACACGTGAGGTTTTGACTTTGTTAACTCCAAACACTATTTCACAATAATGGATAACTAAATAAAGATCAAACAGAGACAAAGATAAATAATTAGTAAGCACAAGAAATATAAATGCAGAAAGTAAGAACACGCTATTTGGAGTGGTTCAATCGATAAACGATCTACGTCCACTACCAAGATGGTTAGTCTTGGATTTCTAAGAGAGATTTTATATTAAGTATTGAGAGATTACGAAGTACAATAAAATATTTTCTATGAAGAACAAATCCAAAACTATAACCAGTGTATCTCAAGTGTTTAATCTATGTGATTAGAACAAATGAGGTGTGTGTGTGAGAACAAGATCAAGGCTCTTTAAATCTGTGAGATGTAGAGCTCAATGATTCTTGAATGTGTTAAGGCTTGATTTCTGGGCTATGAATATTTCTTGAAGTATGAAGATGAAGATTCAAAGGGTTGAACAATTTCTGGGCAGAGCTTCAGCTTCTATGAACAAAGCACTTCTCAATTTTTCAAGCAATCCTCAAATGGTGAAGATTAGGGGTATTTATACCCAAGCATCAAGAAACTAGCCGTTGGATACAAACTGTTGTAAGGACAAGACTTGATGCAATCCTATTGGTCCACAAAGAACCACTTTTGTCCTTTGGTACAGTGCCGCAGATAAAGCCGATCGTGCTCCAAACCGCAAGCAATGAGGTTAGGACACTGTCACCTTTTCAAGATCCTTGCAGATCTTCTCTCACATTGAATCACGTGACAAGATTTGGTGGTTGACTTTTGATATTGCTGACGTGGATTCCAACGGATAAAAAGTGGTTCACTTCAAGTAGCCAATCATTGGATGCGGTTGGTGAGACGCGGTTAGGAACATGCGGTTTTGCTACAATAGGAGGTTGCTTGGATGCGGTTGCACATGAACTGCACAGGTGCGGTTCAAGGGCGGTTGCATGTGGTTGGTTCAAAAGGCATATTCAAGGTAGAACTACACTTGCGGTTTACCAGTGCGGTTCATAGGGCGGTTTTGAATACTGCTGGAACTGCAACCTTGCTTCCAATGAGTCTTGTGCCAGTCTTCAAGCCTAAATGTAACCTATTCTATAAAATGGACTTAGCTAAAAATTAAAGTCTAAGCTTCATTACATAGGGTCCTAAAGTCCTTAAAATAGACAGGAGGTTATGGTATCAATCAAATCTAATACAAAATAGGAGGGTTAAAACATGCATACCCAACAGAAGGCTTCAGATCTGTAGTCTTGATATCGAGCAGACTCATGATCTTAGCTGGGAGGATATTCATTCCGGACCTATTGTCAACCAAAACTCGGGGAAGACGCCGTTCATCCAGCTGGACTGTGATGAAGAGGGGCTCATTGTGATCGGCTCCGAACTGAGGGAGATCAAGGTCTGTGATAGTGATTATATTCCCATAGTGAATGTTCCCAATCAACTGCACCACATCATCAGGAGTAGCATCAATAGGGACCAGCGTCCGGGCCAGGCTTTCTTCCAGCTTTAGCTTGTGGGGGTACGATGAGGTAAGCAGGGACCACAAAGAGATGTTGGCCTGAGTTTTCTTCAACTGGGTGAGCACGGGATCCTCCTTATCGGGGTCAGGAGTTTCGTATGTCTTGGCATAGGGGAGACGGTCTTCCCTTGGTGCTTGATCCGCTACCTTCTTATCTGTCTTGGGGTTCCCCTGGTAGATCTGCCCGGATAGGGTCAACAGGTTGACTTCCTCATCAGTCGCTTCTTGACTAGATTTCTTCAATGCTGCCAAGGTCAACGGGGGAGCCTTTTTGGCTACCGGCCACTGGTTCTGATGGAGCTTAGTAATGGTGAGAGGCTGAGCTTGAGCTGTACTGGCTCCTTCCTGGGCAGCCTTTAGAACTGCTTCCCAAGTTACAGGCTTTTGAACCTGGGGTTGTGACACTGTCCCCTGGATGGCCCACAGAGCTAGGGCATCCTCCGATTCACTTTCATAGCCTGCCTTGCTCATAGTTATCATACAGCAGGAATTGCTATTCCTGTGGCTCTGCGGCTGCTTTTCATCTCCTAGATAGTGCACCCACTCGGTTCCTTTCTGTAATACTCATCGCCAGAGATGATTATAGCATTCTGTGTGGGAGGCGCATCAGGTATCATACCATTTTCTAGGACTTCTCTGAGAGCTGAAATACATTCGGGGAAGGTGACCTCTTCTTGGGTAACCCTGACAAGATTTGTTACTTTGCTTCGGGGCGGATTTGATCTGACCATGGTTACTTTCTCATTTGGGAGGATGGGAGCCGCTTTCCTCTCTCTAACCGTATCTTCAACTATCTTCTTGGATCGGGTGTCCAAAACCCTTTCCCCAAAGCATGGTAGGCAAGTGTTAACTCTATGACGTCCACGTGCTCAAATTTCAGAAAATTCATGGCCTTCATGTCCTCGGTTTCATAATCGTCCTCCGAAGTTTCTTCAATCTTACTACTGCCGTCACCTCCATCTCGTCATACATCTTCTTCCTTTCGCCCTTGCAAAGGTGGCAACCACAAGTAAAGGATAGACAATGCTCGCTTCCGTAGTTTGTCGTAATAGCTCGGTAGATCCGGGGTCCAAATGAGGAGTACCCGGGGTCCACTGTCGAGTACAGGAGCAATTAAGAAAGCGTCATGTGGGTCCATAGGTATGAAGGCGACTGGGGAGACATTTAGATCAATAACCCTTTTCAGTGACTCCATGCATTCGAGGTGTTCGAGTGGCTCGGTAGTGACTCTTACAGTTGTGATGCCGTCTGTTCTAGGGAAGGAAGAAAAGTAACCGATGACGTTTATGAATTCATCGTCTTCCGGTTGCTGAAAACCTCCCTTTTCAACCAATGCCTCAATAAAATTTCTCCATTCGCCTGCTAAGTCCTTATAGGGAACATTGTGCTCTAGGATTTCGGATATGTATGGTTCTCCTAGTGGGCTTTGTTGTTCTTCATCCCCTGGAGTATCCGGGCATTGGCCACAAGTACATCTTACGAGTAACACTTCGTGGGGGCCCGTCTCTATTGGTATCTGACCCACATTTTCTGGCGGTCCTTCATCGTCGCTTGCTGACAACCAACCATTGTGTCCGGCTCCCATGATATCATTTCCGGAATGATTGTTCCAGATTGATTTCGGATCTTGGGCCTCAGTTGACTCCTCACTCTCGTCGTCATCATCGTCATTACTGTCATCACTGTCATCAGAATCATCTTCCTATACTACTGGGATTTCGGCTGAGAGAGAACGCCGGTCAAATTTGTTAGGGGAAGATGGGTGCGTGCAACCGCAGAAATTGTCATATGCCCCCATTGCCGGAAGCGGCAATTGCGACTCCGCTTCTCCTTCCAGAAACTGCGGGGGAAGAGTGAGAGGGGGCGGCATGTACTTGACTCCAGGAAGGATATAGAAGCAATCCTCCTCCTCTAATTCTTCATTTTCACTATCCTCGGGATCGTATTCAGCTTCTCCCAAAACCAACTTGCAGAAGTGTACTAACTCCAGGTGCTCTTCGGCCTCTTTGCTGATAAGCCCCAGCACAGGCGCCCGCCTGAAACTTTCTTGTCCAATCCTCTTTGATTGCTCCAGCCACCTCGCATAAATGGTTTTCTCATGATTTGATCTGAATAGCCCCAACTTTTCATTATCAGCTATCCCTTCCTCCGAGAAGTAGCGGGCTTCGTATTCTTGTAAGAAACGGGTAACATGGGACCAGGGAGGACTGGTCTGTTCACCACTCGAGGCCGAAAGGGATTCCGACTTCAGATCCTCGACAAGATTGTCCATAGGTATTTTGTCGGTCTCCACATCTTCCTGAGCATGTGAAGGCTCTCCGGCTTCAATCATGTTTACCTGGTTTTGATTTCTTGGGAAGGGATTTTTGACTGTATTAGGCCCCTCGGGGCCTTCCAACTTCCCTTGCTCTATCAATCCCTGGATTGCCTTTTTCAGAGTAAAGCAGTTATCTGTTAGATGTCCGTGGGCTTGATGAAAAGCACAAAACTTAGAAGTATCCACGGGAGCATTCGAATTTCTGGGTTGGAAATTTTCTAAAGGCCGCAGCAAGCCTTCTTTCACCAATCCTCTAAAGATGTCGTTCAGAGGAATTTTGAAGCTTTCGAGATTTATGACCCGAGGCTTGGGCTCAGCTGGTTTCCTGGGAGCAAAAGGAGTTGCATTATTACATTCCTGCCCTGCGTAGTTGATCACCTCTTTACCTTTAGCAGGAGCGGGAACCATGTTGGAGGGAGGAGCTCTGTATCTGTAAGCAGGTGCAGCAGCCGGCTGTTGATTGTAAGCCTTTTCAAACTTAGCCGCGGAGTTAACCATAGCACGTAAGTTCGAGTACGGGAAATGACTGAGGGAGGTTCTCGAATGTGATTTCAGCACGACCGGAAGATGTCCAACTGCTCCTCTTCGTAAGGAGGGATGGCCATCTCACTAAGTTTCGCATTCCACCGCTTGTAGAAATCCCCGACATTCTCATCGGATGCCGCACCTGTCCGCAAGTCAACTCTATTTGTTTCCCATTCCAAATTAGCTTTGTACTTCTCTCGTAAAGGCACCGGTGATCCGATCCCATGTAGTCCCGGCCTCGGGTTTTAAGTGGAAGAACCATTTTAGAGCACTAGATTTCAAAGAGAGCTCAAATAGTCGCCCAACCGCCGATTGGTGCATCCTTTGGCCTTCATTGCCAAGGTATACGTGTCCAAATGAGTTTTCGGGCATGCAGCCCCATCAAACAGTCCAGATTAGGCATCACAAACTTGTGGGGCAGGGAACAATGGAGTCTCGGTCCGTAGGCCGGAAGGCATTTCTTAGCGCCAATTCGGCAATCTGCGCTTTCATTTCCTTGTGTTGCTCCATGAACCAGTCGGGTTAGGGTCTTGTGGTGGAGCCATGGCGTTCACCAGATCGAGCTAGAGTGAGGAGTTACCACCGGCGGCAGATCGTGGAGGGAACGGCCGATCCGGGGACATAGGTAAAAACCTGTCCTTGGCCCTAGGGAACGTGAGTAGGAGCCTGGGCATAGGGATAGAACCTTGCGGCTTGCTGTTGATTTTCAACTGGCAAAGAGGGTGAAAGCAGTCCTGATGTAGCCGGGTAGTTCGGGTTTTCGGAGTGAGACCCGTAAGTAGGCTTAAGTGCGGGCTGTTGTCCTTGGTTGTTGAATTGCATGGCCGGGCCGTGGCGAGGGTGTATAACCAGGGGATACCGCGGTCCCGGTGATTCTCGATGAAGCCGGGATGGAGGCTTGGTAACCCATCGAACCCTGAGTGAGAAATGGGTTTGTGAAAGCTGTGTGAGGAGCAGCTGAGCTAGCATCATTCTGAGGAGGGGCTCCTGACTGTAGCCCCGAACCAGACTGTGGTGGCATTTCAAACTGTTGCTGTGGTACATTGAACTGTTGCTGCGAAGGTTCGGATTGATCGGTTCCAAACTGAGGGGGGATCCCAATTTGCTGTAGCATTCCGAGGTACCCCCAACCATGAGAAGACATTTCGTACTGATTTTGTCCCCACTGAGGAACTGCGAACTGGTTCGTTCCGTCAGGCTGCATGGATCCAAAGGGTCCGTAGTTGGGAGCCGGGCCGACCCAAAGATCGAGGAGCATGGATTCTCGTAGTAGTACCATAGGAGGTGGGTGGTGGCATCCCGGAGTAATCGTGGCTACCGAGAGTGGGATTGGGGTCCTCTTCTTCTTCCACGGTGAAGGTGCCATCGGGATTGAGACCGGCGGCCAAACCATGGCTCCCGATGGCTTCCATAAGGCTATTAATCTCGTGCTTCCCGTCGCAATCTCATCCGTTCTCGCTAACCGATTCCACTGCTGTTCTGTTTGAGGAGTCCCGGGAGGCGGAGTGATGTTGTCCCCATCGTTACCGGCTGATGCAGACATTCTGAAACCCGGAGTCGTAACAAATGGTGAAGCTGACGATGCGCTTGACTCTTTCCACCTGATCAAACGGTGACCCGGCGCCCGAAACCAAGCTTTGTGAGTAGCTGCGGGGGGAAAGACATGAGGGTTCAGATGTTTGGGAGTGGGGAAGGGTAGGTGTTTGGGCTTAGGGCTCATGCAACATGCAGCTATTTGTTCTTGTTTACTTAAAACGTATTTTATTAAACCTAAGCGGTTGGAAAAGATTGCTCTTCTTTTTCGCAAACTACTCTGATTCCTGGATCAGTGGGACCCATCACTACGCCCTCGCGGACCCTCAACCTCGTAACCCCGAACAAGGGTTCCGTAGGGCAAGGTGTCCCACCGACCGAAAAGAAAAACGATCCTAAAGTCCGGCGGTAATCTAGTCTTAACGAGTATTCGATGTAAATTATGGGCAAAGCTGACGTCAAAGGTCAAGATCATGTCCGAGGGCTCGACAAAAAGTCGGCATGGATTTGACTGATAAATGTCCATAATTGATCTTGACCCGTCGTCAGTTAAGCCGTAATTAGACATGGCATAATCGTTAATCCTTGATGACTCGGTCATGCCGGAGTCGGTGCATAAGTTGTGCCGCCAAAGTCAAAGTCAAGGCGCCTGTCAATATCTGGTCAAAGTTCGCGGCGGAAAACCGGCATGACTTCGACTGATTAGGGTCCCCGAAAGATATTGACTTGGTATGCCGACTAAGGCTTGACAGGAAAGGTGTATACACAGACAGGGCACGACACGGACCAGACTAAAAACCAACCGGGTCTCGGACAAAGTGTGTCACGGACAAGTGCATGGTCGACACGAGGCTCCAAGGGATGTTTGGGTAGTCCCGTGCTCGCACCGAGAGGCGTAATAAGGCCAAACGGGCTGCTACTGAGATTTCCCCGGGTTAAGGACGTAGTGTGCAGTGTAAGGCCAAGTGCGCGTAGTGTGCAAGCAGTCTATCTTCTTTTTCTGAGTAAAACAGAAATTTTCACGTGTGTCTTAAAGAGAATGATGCATGCAAAAATTTTGAAAATGATTTTTTTTTTTGAAAAATTTTTTTTTTTTGAATTTTTTTTTTTTGAAAATTTTTTTTTGAAAGCAAATAAACACATAAGCACATAGGCACAAAATTCAAACAGTTAAGGAAATGATTCCGACAGTCAAGATATCGATTCTTCCGGGACGGTCAAAACAACACGAAATGTGCAAAACCAACACACACACAATACAAATGGTTTCAAATGCCGGAACGGAAGTTTGACCCACAAAAGCTTTTATTTTTTTTTCTTCTTTTTGTTTTTAAAAAAAAAAAACAATGATACCGGTACGTGGCTTTGTTAGACCATAATTTATCCCAAGCCCCGGGTTAGGGAGCGGTACAGGAAACATAATGGTTTCCACCTATATACCAAATACCATTTTTTTATTTTTATTTTTTAAAGATAAAGCTTATTTTTAAAAGTCCCCAGCAGAGTCGCCACTGTGATGATGTGCCACCGGATTTTTCTATTTTGAAAAGTCAAAACGGAGTCGCCACGCCATTTTTATTTTAAGGGCCAAAACTTTGAAAAATGCCCAAAATTAGAGATTTGGGTTCGGAGGTCACGTTACACTCCGGGAAGAACGTTAGGGTTCACCCGAAATGCCTCGTAAAACGAGTCTTCCTAACTTAAAACCATTTATGTGTGTGTGTGTGTGTTTCTTTGGTTAAATTAAATGCAAACTGAGAAAACTAAAAATTGAGAACTCTTTGTAAGGCATTAAACAAGTCCCATGATTTTTGGTATGATTTTAGGGTTGAGTTTTGATACTCAAAAGACTCCTTGAAGTTGAAAGTCAATTCTGCCCGAATGAAAAAGACAGTGGATACTTGATTTTAAAATGGATTTAAGAGCTTTAAAAATTCATAATATGGGGAAAGTCAGAGAATGAAAGTTGTTAAAAACATATTAAATAAGGTTATTGAAAAATATTTTTATAATTGGAGATGATTTGATGGACCAAAACCCTCTGGAAATCACAGATGTGAAATCTGGATTTCCAGAGACTGCTGAACTGACCTTTGGAAAATAATTTGGAAAAGGAAGTTAGACTCACGAAAAAAATAAAGTAAAAATATGTCTGGAATTATATGGATGTTGGCTACAAAAAGTATTTTGTATTCAACACCAAATTCCAAGTTTTACTGTATCCAAAAAATAGGAAAATGGACTGATGTCACAGAAAAATGCTACTGGACAACAACATATTCTTGAAGGAAAATGTGATTTTAAGGGTGTTGCATCCATGCTTTGTCCCCATTTCCTTAGGCTTTGATTAGTGATCACTAAACATGATTAGTGGTGATCTAATATATCAAGCCATCCTTAGGGTACATTAGGACTTGAAAGCATTTCATTTGCTTGGGATGGGGAGATTTTAACTTGAAATGAAGATTTGTGTATGAAAATTGATTTAGGTTAAGGGTGTATCAACTTTAGAGTGGATTTCTAAGGTGATCATTAAGATGATCATCCTTGAGATCTTTTAACTCAATATATCAACTTCACCCTTTTTGTAACCTAGGAACCTTGATGATTTTCATCCATGGAAATGGTTCCAAGGTGAAGACCTTAGGCTTGGAAAAATACTTTCAAGTAAGTAAAAACAATTTGGACCCTTTAAAATGGTCATCCATGGAAATTTATTCCAATGTGACTTCATATTAGGTCAAGTAAAGATTAATGACATGAAATGAGAATATGGACCATTTAGTGTGATCATCCATGGAGATGAACTCCAAGGTGACCACACCTTAGGTCAAGTAATAACTATTTTATGTAAGATAAAAGACAACAATTTAAGAGAGTGTAGATCCTTGTAGAGAATCATCCATGGAGATGAACTTCCATGGAGATTCTCTTGGATCTTGGGCAAGAGATGAACAACAAGTGGATGAACAAGTTACATCTTTAAAGTTTGAGATGTATGCATGGATGGGGGAGGTTTAAGGTAAGGAGAAGGAGGGTTTACCAATGGTGGTATCCTATCTTCCTTGGATTTGTGTTTGAGACTTGAATTTGAGAGTGTTTAGTGAGTGAGATTTGGGAAAATGATTAAGAAAAAGGTGGCAATTCAAGGAATTTCCACTGTTTTCTATAATATTTCCACCAGAATATTGTTGTGAGTGAATTGTTGTTTTTGAAAATGAGACTGAGGGGCTCTATTTATAGGCCACTGGAAATTTCAAAACCATCCGCGCGGATATGTCTGAAGGCGTGCACTGTTCATTAAATGCTGTTGCAGGCTTTGGACAAGAGGAATAAAATTTTCAATTACTCAACCAGCTGTTATTTACAGATTGCTGATTTCGAAATTTTACCCTTTGTGAGATTCCTTACCTTGTTTAACTCCAAATAGCAATCCCGAATTTACCCTTGCTTTGTTAGAAAAGTTAGGTTTTGTTAGAAAAGTTAAGGTTTAGGTTAAGGATGTGAAGGCTTTCGTTAGTTTTCTAACGAAAATACTAATAATTCAAATTGGAGCACTTACACTTTCACAAAAACATTTTCAAATGGCAAACCTCCTGCAACATTTTCTAAGGCTGGAGATACAAAAGAAAATGAGTGATCTAGTTTGCTACAATTGTAAAAAACCTGATCACTTTGCATCTGAGTGTCCACAACCTAAATATGAATATATGAAAAAGAAAACAGCTCCTGCGAAATTTTCTCGTCGCAAGGGAATGGTTGCTGAGGAAGAAGAAAATTCCAAGGAATTTGCAACTTGGATTGAAACTGATTCTGATGATGGAAGTGACAATGAAACCGAAGAGGTTAATCTCTGCTTAATTGCAGATGCTTCCGATGAGTCAGATACTGAGTCAATCAAGTTGCAAGATATGGAGGAAGAAGAGGTTTCTGCAAAACTTCCAAACTTTAAGTTAGATGATAATGTCAAACTTACTCCTAGTGTTAAGATAGGAAATTGTTCGTATTCACGTCCCATTTTTTCTCCTTCAAATGCTCCACCTTCAAAAGCAATTCCAAAGAAGAAAATTTTGAAAAAGGTGGTGGAAGAAGTTTCTCCCTCGGAACACAAACGGATGTTTAAGGAAGCTGAAGTGATGATCCACAAATTCTCTAATCTTAAGAAAACCTTAAACTTAGCTAATGATGAGATTTCTCAGTACAAGACGGAGAAAACTATGATGAGGTCTGAAATTTCAAATCTTAAGGACCAAATCAGAAGAATGACTCCTCTTGCTGATCAAAACCGCATCCTCGAAACTAAGGTTGCTGCACTTCAACTCCTTAATTATGACCTAGTTGCCCAGAAACTCGATCTCCAAAAGATCATTGATGGGTGGACAAAGTCAAAAGTCACCGCGGATCAAATCATAGATTCCCAAATTCCCTCTGGAATTAAGGAAGGTCTAGGATTTGGATCTGCTGAAGAGGAGAAGTGTGCATCCTGCAGTGAAAAGGATGAGGAAATTTTGAAACTAACTAAAGAAATTCCTAAGGTGAAGCGTGCAAATGCTAAGGGTAAAGAACAACAAAATTTTAATTTTGTCTACCCAAAGGGGAAGCAATATGGGAAGAACTCTCAGATAAAGCCAAAGGATTCTGAGAGTGTAGCTTCAGAGGAAATGGCATATGGAGTTGGCCGCATCCCTAAAACCGCTTCTGGTGGAACTAGAGATGCTGGCAACTGCAAGTCTGACCGCGCCTCTTCTTCGACCGCTCCTCCTGCCTTCAAAAGCAGGAATAGCGTTCCCAGAAAATACGTGGTCAAACTAAAGCCAGTTCCCTTTGTTAAGACTGAAACCGCGCCTCCCAAACCGCATGCAACTCCTAAGAAGAGTAAGGAGTTAGTAAAACCTCATGATGCTTATAGATTTTATAAATGTTCTGTGTGTGATGGTTTAGGTCACAAGGCTGCAGAATGCCTTTTGCGGTTCACATCCAATGCCAGGAAGAGTAAACCTCCTTCTGTCAAACAGGTGTGGGTCATGAAGGGTTGCTAACTTCAGGACCTAAGGAATAAAGGGGGACCTCATTCTTAATGTTTACATTTCAGGTCCTCTGCTTAATGGCTGGTCACTCCAAGGATAATGAATGGTATCTTAACAGTGGCTGCTTAAGACATATGACTGGAGATAGATCACTACTAGAAGATGTCATTGAAGCAAGTGGTCCATCTGTAACCTTTGGTGACAACAACAAAGGCAAGACCATTGGATATGGTGTAATAAGGAGAGGAAACCTAACCATTGAGAAGGTTTCTCTTGTTGAAGGACTCAAGCACAACCTTCTTTCAATTTCTCAATTCTGCGACAAAGGAACGCTTTACAACTTCACGTCATCAAATTGCTTTATCAAGGATAGCATTTCCGGAGTCACCCTACTCACAGGGATTCGTAAGAGTAATATTTACATTATTGATCTAGATTCTGCATGTAGTATTACTAATCTCTGTTTTGTAGCTAAAAATGTGAGCGAAAATAGTTGGCTATGGCACAAGAGGTTGAGCCACTTGAACTTCAAGTATCTTGCAAAGATTGGTAGGGAAAACCTTGTTCGTAGTTTACCTAAAGTGGCTGACCATCATCCTGAGAAATGCAGTGCATGCCAGCTTGGTAAGCAATCTGCGTCGTCTTTCACCAGCAAGACTGCTCCATCAACTTCAAGATGCTTACAACTGCTTCACATAGATTTGTTTGGAAGCGTAACCACTACCAGCATTGGAGGAAGTAGATACACTTTAGTGGTGGTGGATGATTATTCAAGATATACGTGGGTTGAGATGATGATTTCCAAAGATGATTGCTATGATATTCTCACCGCACTTTTTAGATGGCTCCAAACTCAGAAAGAAGACGACATTGTTAGTGTTCGATCAGATAATGGAACAGAATTCAAGAACAATGGTGTTGCTCAGTATTGTGATGACCATGGGATTGATCATAATTTCTCAACTGCTGGTGTTCCACAACAAAATGGGATTGTGGAAAGGAAGAACAGGACGTTGATTGAGGCTGGAAAGACAATGATATCTGAAGCCAAGCTGCCTTAGTATTTTTGGGCTGAAGCAATCAACACAGCATGCTTCACTCAAAGAAGGCCAAGCTAACTAAAGTGGAGTTGAACAAATTATCTGATGAGGATCTAGCAGCCTACTACAAGGCTGAGATTGCAAGAATTGAGAAAGAAAGAGCTGAGAGAGGAGCTGCTAAAGGAAAGACCAAGGAACCAACTCCCCAACCACCTCCCTCTCAACCGCCTCAAACCCAAAACCGTGCCCAAACACCACCTCAATCCCCTGTCCAATCTCACCACTCCTCACCAGACAACTCCCAGCCGCCTTCTCCTCCTCAACCGCGCCGAGTAGCAACCGCTCAGGGGGAGAAGCCAAAAAGGGTCAAACACTTAGCCAAGAAAAAGACCTCAACCAAAGGACCCAAACGTTTTCTACACCGTGTGGCCAAACAACCTACTCCTTCTCCACCTTCATCTCATTCCACTTCACATTCAACATCCCATTCACCTTCAAATTCTCACTCCCATTCCCCCTCAGTTCAACCTTCTCTAGGCCCTGCGTTTTCCACATGGACCTCAAGACCATCTGTGGGCCTAGCAACTTCCATTTCCAACCAAAACAGAACCCCAACTCCTTCACCTTTGAATTCTCCTCAACACTCTAACCGCTCTCATTCCCCTCCTCATTCCAACCGCGCCCAAACTCCAACCCTCTCAAACCGCTCCCCTGCTGTATCCATATCTAACCGCAACCGCACCTTCTCTTAATCGCGCCAATACTCCTCCTCCTCCTCAAAATTCTCCTATTCCTGCTAATTCCCCCCTTCAACAAAATACACCTTCACTTGACCTTCATGATTCTCACACCAGTTCATCCTCTAACTCTAACCCAACCACCTCAAATATTCAAACCACCAATATTCCACCTCCTCCAACAACCGCCCATATTTCAACCGCACCTACTACCTTACCCCAAACACTTCCAATTCCTCCCTCAACCGTTTCACCTTATACAGTCCCAGCCAGCCGCATATTCCAAACCCTTCTAACCCCATTACCTCAAACCGCCCCTACCACAGAATCCCAACCGCCTCCATCCTTTACCCAAATTCCCTCTACTTCAACCGCCCCTTCTGACTATTTCCAAATACTATCCACCTTCCAACTCATTCAATCACAACGGATTGTTAACTAAGGGCATATGCTAAAACTTACAAAATCTAACATTGCCTTGGCTAACTCCAACTCCTCCCTTGAAGCATCCAACCGCTCCCTTTATGCCAAGGTGGACTCTCAAGCCACTGAAATGGCAATCTTAAAAGCCCAATTGATTGATGCCATTAAGGGGGAGAGAAGTTCCACAATCCAAACAGCTTCCACAAATCAAACCGCTGAAGCTGTTAAAGCCGCAACAACAGCATGTTTTCAAGGATTCAAGGAAGATCTGGCTAGAGGAGTTCTCAGAGCTATGGGTGATGCTGTGTCAAAAACTCAACTTCAGGAAATGCTCACCAAGCTTTCTGA
The DNA here is from genome assembly GCA_022495995.1 of Adenophora triphylla var. japonica. Classification (NCBI taxonomy): domain Eukaryota; kingdom Viridiplantae; phylum Streptophyta; class Magnoliopsida; order Asterales; family Campanulaceae; genus Adenophora; species Adenophora triphylla. The sequence goes on along the minus strand of JAFEMH010000827.1, from coordinate 254,542 downwards.
TGAATTTGTCTCCTCCACAAATTCTGCTCTTGTATCTTTCATGAAATTCATTCAAGACTCTCAACCGCAACAACAAGCTTCAACCTCAACCGCTCCATCCCAAGCCGCCCTTGAAGCCCTGGAACTCAAGATCTTGTCTGAGTTGGACTCCCTAAAAGACAGAATCAATGTTGACCATAACATTGTGGGAGACAGTCTCAAGAACAAATTAAAGACCTTTGATGATGATATCAGTTTCAGGTTTGAGAACCTTAAGGCTGGATTCAACCTGAAGCTGAACAATTCTATCAAGGAGTTGAGAACCTCCATGGATGTCTCTGTTGATTTGGAACCTTTGAGAGAAGCTCTCTCCAACTAAACCGCAGACATTCAGGGGGAGATTCACACATTCTAAAACACTCTCAACTCCTCCATCGAGCTCTATTCAGGTGAAATCAAGGAGAGTGTTGCTGCCAACACCAGATCTGTTGATGTTGCTACTTCAACCACTGCTCAATCTGTAACCGCACTCAGAGCAGTTGAGACCACTCTTGGAAGACAAGCTGAAGAGGTCAGAGCCCTTAGAAGAAACATTCGAGGTGAAAGCTCAGCATTCAGACCCTTTAGACCGCAAGTGCCAAATCAAGAAGTCAACCAACGCCATGATCAACCGCGCCATCAACATTCCCAGCAACCGCATCATCAACATCAACACCAACCGCGTCAGCATTAGGACCGCTCTTTACTTGTAATTTCTTTCCCTTTTGTTGAACTCCTTTTTGTTTTTGTTGGACCTCACTTCATGTATTTTCCTTGTCCAACTTCTTTTTTTTTGTAACCTTTGTATTTTGCTTTTCTACCTTGTAACTGTAACTGCTCGAGGTAGTAATGAAAAATGCATCATTGGTTCCAAAACCTTGTTCATATCAAACTGCTTATTTGTAGAACAATGAAACCGCTTATGGTTTATAAACTCATTCAAATATTTTTTAACTTAAAATCATATTTTTGAAATGAAGGTTAAACATTCAGTTTAAACCGCACTTTAAACTTAAACTCATATCTTTTCAAGTGCACTGAATGCATTTCTATACTTTCCATATTGTAAGTTTTTATCTTTCAGATAGTATAGAAATCTATAGCTTAAGCTTGTGTGTGCATTGACTTGAGACATGAATTACCATGTTAATTCTTATGGACATGTTTTTACCAAGTACAATGTTTGCTTTAGTTATAGTAGGTAATGGCATCAATCAAATAGGGGGAGATTATTGGGTATGCATGTTTTAACCCTCCTATTTTGTATTAGATTTGATTGATACCATAATCTCCTGTCTATTTTAAGGACTTTAGGACCCTATGTAATGAAGCTTAGACTTCAATTTTTTAGCTAAGTCAATTTTATAGAATAGGTTAAAATTAGGCTTGAAGACTGGCACAAGACTCATTGAATTTGAGGATGCATTTCCAAGCAGTTTCAAAATCGCTCTTCAGAACCGCACATGCAACTGCATGTGGAATTCCTCTTTAAATCTGCTCCGTGAACTACCTCAGTGCAACCGCTTGATGAACCGCACCTGTGCAGTTCAACACCAACCGCACTTTGCAACCTCCTGGTGTATCCAACCGCACTTCATCAACCGCTCCACACCAGACCGCATCCAATGATTGAAGACTTGAAGTGAACCACTTTTTACCGTTGGAATCCACGTCAGCAATTTCAAAAGTCAACCACTAAATCTTGTCACGTAATTCAATGTCAGAGAAGATCTGCAAGGATCTTGAAAAGGTGACAGGTGTCCTAACCTCATTGCTTGCAGTTGGAGCCTGATCAGCTTTATCTGCAGCAGCTGTACCAAAGGACAAAAGTGGATATTGTGGACCAATGGGAAAGCATCAAGTACTGCCCTTGCAACAGCTGTGTCCAACGGCTAGTTCCTTGGTGCTTGGGTATAAATACCCCTAATCTTCACCATTTTAAGCTTGCTTGAGAAATTTGAAAGTACTGTGTTCATAAGAAGCTGAAGCTCTGCCCAAAAATTATTCAACCATTTGAATCTTCATCTTCTACCTTCAAGAAATATTCCCCAGTCCAGAAATCAAGCCTTAACACCATCAAGAATCATTGTGCTCTACATCTCAAAGATTTAAAGAGCCTTGATCTTGTTCTCACACACACACACCTCACTTGTTTAATCACATAGATTATTCATTTGAGATACACTGGTTATAGTCTAGGATTTGATCTTCATAGAATAGATTTTAGATTTGAGTATCGATCTTTGTAACTTGTAATCTCTCATACTCAATAGTAAAATCACTCTTGAAAATCCAAGACTAACCATCTTGGTAGTGTACGTAGATCGTTTATCGATTGAACCACTCCAAATCACGTGTTCTTATATTTCTGCATTTATTTTCTTGTGATTACTAATTATTTATCTCTGTCTCTGTTTGATCTTTATTTAGTTATCCATTATTGTGAAATAGTGTTTGGAGTTAACATTGTCAAAATCACACTTGTTTGTAAACTGCACTTACCAACTGCTCTATCAAAACCGCTTTACAAACCGCCTCTATCAAAACCGCTTTGTAACTCAAGTATTCCGCTGTGCATTTTACAATTCTACTTGCAGTGTATTATCAACTGCAAGAGGTTTTGTAAGCTTAGATGTTTAGTTTTTAAAGAGAGGGAAAAAAATTTGTAACAGCTATTCACCCCCCTCTAGCTGTATTTTCACCCTTGTTGCCACCTTTGGGACCAACAAAAGTGTATGGCCGTACCCCAATATGATTGGAATTATCATTATACTCAAGAATCGAGAAAGCATTGAACAAAGGCAAGTTGACGAGGACCATGACTTGTGTTCAATATAACATCGTGAGACAAAGGGAGAAATGGAAGTGTACCATTGGAAACGTGAACTCTTACGTTACATTATTTGGGTAGACATAATGGCTTGCTAGAGTCCGCTTATGTCTTATGAGGGTCGATATGATCGAACTCATTGCCAACATAATGTAATCCTATTGGGTCACACACAACTAGAATGGATTGATTAAACCATGGGAAGAATGATTGAGAAAAACCCGAGGTGACTCATTGTATCGCGCGACAGAACAAGTCCACGTGACTCGTCTGGTCGTGCGACACAATAAGTCTACAGAGTTAATTTTGGACTGGTTTCCTAATTCGATTAGGAAACACATATTGATGCTAAAGTAGTATAAATATAACAGTCCGTCAGCCCTAAAAAGCTAGCCGAAATTCTCAAAAGAAATTCACAAACATATTCTCAATATTATTCCAAGGTTTATAGGATCTAGCAATCTTCAAGAAATTGTTCTTGGATCCATTCGAAGGTGTGGATACCAAAAGAGGGTCTTTGCTCGTTCGTCGATCAAGGCCTAGAGTTCAAGCAAGTTGAAGAACGAAGTTTGTGATTCGAAATCACATAATCAAATCGTTCGATAGCTCAAGAACGGAAAGCGTTCAAGGTTGGTTACATCTATCTCATAGTTTTTCAAGTTAATTATATAGAACGGATCCTAGGGCTTCTTGGGTTTTATGTTATTTGATGCTTAATTCTGCTGCTCATGGACCCGTAAAACCCAACAGTGGTATCAGAGCCCCGTTCGTATCATTAAGTTTGAATTAACATGCTAGAAAAGTAATATAAATTGTTTATATGTTCTTTTGCATGTTCTATATGTGATAGATTAATTGTTTTTGAAACAATATGCCTAAATCGTATTCTATTGATATTGAATTAAATCTGTTAAAAGTCGTTTGCATGATTTAATTACTCTGTGATTTAGAATTGATTGAATTCTGCAAATCTGCAAAACTAGCTTCATTGTGTCACGCGACATAGTATGTCTATGTCATGCGACAGATATTGTCTGATTGGTTTTCTAGGTCGTGCGACATATTGTGACTCTGGGAGTCTCTGTCACGCGACAAAACTAGCCTATTCTGGGCAGAATCCGTTTGTTGAACAATCCTGCTAATCTGTGAATGTGTTTACAATTTGATATGTTTATGTGTTAATCTGGATGCTATAAAATTGAGTTTATAGGGCTATGCTAGATTAACTCATTGTTTATGCATGCTTAGTTGATTAAAATATGATTTTATTAATTATTGCGATGCATGATTTATTTGTTCTTACGTGTTAAGAAATTTTATGTTTAGTTGAAACATTGCATTGTAGTTTCCTAATATGTTTAGATTTAGAAATTAAAATTTTAGTTTTATGATTGTTTATGGAAACAGGTCATAATTACGCGAAATTTAAAAGGAAACTGATTGTTTATAAAAGGTAGTGATTATGTTGCCAAATCAGAGCCGATTTCTGATTGTGCATGTCTAGGAGAGTTCTGTCGAAGGAAGAGTTGGTACTTAAGTAGTCCTTGTGGCTCACCTATCTTTCTGGGAACTTACCTGGTGCACGATTATGACTATATTTGCTGATATGCTTATAATCTACCTTAAAGAACCTTCATTTAACTTTTAAGTTCTTTATGCCAATTCATGATTAAAACACTTGAGACCATTCGGATAGTTTTGGGTGGGCTTGCCATAGCAAGGTGTTTTGATTCTATTCGAATGCGAGCAAGATGAGGAAATGGTGGTTCCTATACGTTTAAAATGAATGAAATTAATTGGGTTATCAAAATGGTTTTAGACCCAAGGCATAAGATGAGATTAAAATATGCCTAGACATATGATGTCTTGAATAAATCTCATAAAAGATCTAAGAGTCATATATGTGATATGATTGATATTTTCTACCTAATTAATTTAATTTTTAGCGATTTGCCATAGCAAACTTGAAATTGAATTAAAGTTGGATCTTAGCCCATTAAATGTATATTATGCTTATTTGCATTTGAAGGTGTATAATTTAGTGGGAGCATTTTATATAAATGCATTATACTTCTCATATGATATGTTTACTTATATGTGTTCATATTTTATGTATATCTTTTTATAGAATAAATGGCATCAAACAATAATCACTTTTCACTGCGATCTGTCCTTGAGAAGGAAAAGTTGGAAGAGAATGGTACAAACTATATGGATTGGATCCGTAGTTTGAGAATTGTTCTCAAACAAGAAGAAAAAATGTACGTTCTCGAGGAACCTATTCCACCTGAACCTGCTGCCAATGCTACCATGGCAGTGAGGGATCAATATCTAAAGCACAAGCGTGACTCTACAGATGTTGGTTGCCTCATGCTCACCGCCATGTGCAAGAACCTTCAGAAGGATCTTGAGCACTTGGGGACAGTTGATCTAAACAATCGACTGATGGAAATGTTCCAAGTACAAGCTAGGCAAGAAAGGTACAACACAGTTACGGTCTTGACCTCATGCAAGATGAGTGAAGGACAAGCTGTTGGTCCCCATGCTCTTAAGTTAAAGGGCCACATTGAGCATCTTGAAAAGCTCGGCTTTCCAATTAGCCAAGAGTTGGCTACCGACATAATATTGAATTCATTGCCCAAAAGTTTTAGTAATTTCATAATGCACTATAACATGGGTGGAATGAATAAAAATCTTTCCGAGTTAGTTCAAATGTTGAACACTGCGGAAACCAATATTGTCGAGAAGAAAACCGACCAAGTGCTAATGGTTAACAAGGGGAAGGGTTTCAAGGCTAAGGGAAAAGCAAAGGTTCCTAATCCTAAGGCAAAAGTTGCCAAACCCAAAGAGGCTTCCAAGCCTAAAGAGGCTAAGCCCAAGTCCCAAGAGGACGCAGTCTGCTTCCATTGCAATGAGATTGGACATTGGAGGAGAAACTGCGCAAAATACAAGGAAGCACTGAAGAAGAGCAAAGGAGTTGCTTCGACTTCAGGTATCTTTGTTATAGATATATTCCTATCTACTTCTAGTTCTTGGGTATTGGATACCGGATGTGGAACTCACATTTGTTTAAATGTGCAGGGTCTAAAGAACAGAAGGATGCTTAAGGAAGGTGAAGTGGACCTACGTGTGGGGAATGGAGCAAGAGTTGTTGCATTAGCCGTAGGAACTTATGAAGTTACTTTACCTAGTGGACTAATACTTGTTTTGAACAATTGTTATTATGTTCCAGCTTTAAGTAGGAATATTATTTCGATTTCATGTTTGGATAATGAAGGTTTTAATTTTCTTATATGTGATAAGAAATTTTCCATTACAAGAGTGATATGCATTATTGTACTGCTGTTTCATTCAATTGCCTTTATATTCTTGATGTTGAAAACCGTGATAATGATGTCTACAACATTAACAGATAATGATGTCTATAACATTAACAAGAGATCTAAACCCAATGATGTAAACCATACTTACTTATGGCATTATCGTCTTGGCCATATAAACGAGAAACACATTTCTAAACTCCACAAAGATAGATTTTTAGACTCACATGATTATGAATCTTATGAGACATGCGAATCTTGTTTACTTGGCAAGATGACCAAGGACCCATTTACCAAAACCGGTGAAAGGGCGAGCGACTTATTAGGACTCATACATACCGATGTATGTGGGCCTATGTGTAGCGATGCTAGGGGAGGATTTCGGTACTTCATAACATTCACTAATGATTATAGTAGATTTGGATATGTTTATCTAATGAAACATAAAAGTGAATCATTTGAGATATTTCGAATATTTCAAAATGAGGTGCAAAACCAACTTGGCAAAACTATTAAAGTACTTCGATCCGATCGAGGTGGTGAATATTTGAGCCAAGAATTTGACAGTCATCTTAAGAGTTGTGGAAACGTTTCAGAACTCTCTCCACCCGGAACGCCACAATGTAATGGTTTGTCTGAAAGGAGGAATAGAACTTTATTGGACATGGTTCGTTCTATGATGAGTCAAGCTGAGCTTTCTTTATCCTTTTGGGGACATGCACTAGAAACTGCTGCTTTCACTATAAACAGAGTTTCTACCAAATCGGTTCAAAAGACCCCATATGAGATGTGGCATGGAAAAAAACCTAGTTTGTCTTTCATGAAGATTTGGGGTTGTGATGCATATATCAAGAAGTTAACTTCTGACAAGCTAGCACCTAAATCTGACAAATGTATTTTCATGGGTTATCCTAAGGAAATCAAAGGATACTATTTCTACAATCGAAACGAGAACAAAGTGTTTGTTGCTCGAAATGGTACTTTCTTAGAAAAGGAGTTTCTTCGCAAAGGAACCAGTGGGAGTAAAATAGATCTCGAAGAAATTTGAGAACCCGAAAACAACATTGAACCAATGGTAGAGATTGAACCAAGTTCACAAGTAGTTGTGGAACCGGTTCAAGATGCACAAGCCCTTCGCCGAAGTGGTAGGTCACGATCCGAACCTGAGAGATATGGATTTCTCGTTACGGAAAATGATGAAGTGGAGTTAATCGAAAACGATGAACCTACTTGCTATCAAGAGGCGATGTCCGCTCCTGATTCGGAAACATGGCAAGAGGCCATGAAGTTCGAATTACAATCCATGGCTGATAATCAAGTTTGGAACTTGATTGATCCACCCGAAGGTGTAAAAACCATAGGGTGCAAATGGGTCTTCAAGAAGAAGACCGACATGGATGGGAAGGTGCACACCTATAAGGCTAGGCTTGTAGCTAAGGGATATAGGCAGATTCATGGCATAGACTATGATGAAACCTTTTCGCCTGTAGCTATGCTTAAGTCTATTAGAATTTTAATTTCCATAGCCGCATATTATGACTATGAGATATGGCAAATGGATGTCAAAACAGCTTTCCTTAATGGGAAGTTACTTGAGGATGTATATATGATACAACCTGAAGGTTTTGTTAGTCCAGAAAATTCTAATAAGGTGTGTAAGTTGCAGAAATCCATTTATGGATTAAAGCAAGCTTCTAGGAGTTGGAATCTACGTTTTGATGAAGCAATCAAGGAGTTTGGCTTTATCAAGAATGAAGATGAAACTTGTGTATACAAGAAAATTAGTGGGAGCATAGCTCTATTTTTTGTGTTGTATGTCGACGATATCTTACTCATTGGAAATGACATTCCTGCACTACAGACTGTCAAGTCTTGGTTGGAAAGTGCTTTTCGATGAAAGATATAGGCGAAGCTGCATATATCCTTGTTATCAAGATCTATAGAGATAGATCTAAGAGGATGATTGGTTTAAGTCAAAGTACTTACATTGACAAGGTCCTTAGAAGATTCCAAATGGAAAATTTTAAAAGAGGAAACTTCCCAATGTTACATGGTATATCTCTTAGCAAGAATCAAAGTCCTAAGACTAATGATGAGCGAAAGAGAATGAATGGTATTCCATATGCTTCGGCAATTGGGTCTATCATGTATGCTATGTTATGTACTAGACTCGATGTCTCGTGTGCTCTAAGCATGACGAGTAGGTACCAATCGGATCCCGGCGAACCACATTGGATAGCAGTCAAGAATATCCTCAAGTACTTGCGAAGAACTAAAGATGTATTCTTGGTCTTTGGAGGAATGGAAGAAGATCTTGTAGTTAAAGGCTACACAGATGCTAGCTTCCAAACCGACAAGGATGATTTCAGATCGCAGTCTGGATTTTTGTTTACGCTTAATGGAGGCACTGTGAGTTGGAAAAGTTACAAGCAAAGTACCGTCGCTGATTCTACAACCAAAGTTGAGTACATAGCAGCATCTGATGCAGCTAAGGAAGCCGTTTGGATCAAAAAGTTCATTAGTGATTTGGAAGTCGTTCCAAGCATCAGAGATCCTATTGAACTTTACTGTGACAACAATGGTGCCATTGCACAAGCAAAGGAACCAAGGTCACACCAGAGATCCAAACATATACTTCGACGTTTCCACATTATCCGAGAGATATGTGAAAGGGAAGACGTAAAGATATGCAGAGTAGACACTGATGACAACGTGGCGGACCCATTAACTAAGGCTCTCCCGCAAGCTAAGCATGATGGTCATGTTAGGTCCATGGGTATTCGATACATGGGAGATTGGGCCTAGTGCAAGTGGGAGACTGTTAGTGTTATGCCCTAGGCCTATGATTGATAGACTTATGTGTTGACATTATTTATTATTATATGAGATGTTTATCATTTGATTATTATATATGTTTTGTATATTTGTTTATAATAATCTCCGTCCCTAATTATTAAGAGAATAATCAGTATAATTGTCAATGGAAAATCATACGATGATTATATGCATAGAGATGCATATTAAAATTATGGGTACTTGTTAGAGAACAAGTGACTGGACTTGAACCACATGGGATTTATGTCATGGTCAAATGTCATAATTAAATCTCATACGGTTACTTCATTTAGTCCCTAGACCTGAGATTATCATGACCTTACATATGATGAAAGTCATGTTTGATTTTAGTCAAACGATATCTTAACACGATATTTATAAAGGCTAATTTTGGCATGATCGGATTCATGATGGGAAGGATGATAAGTCAAGATGGAATTTGTCCCTCGAAAGAGAGATGTTTTGCTTGGGCCCCTCGATGAGTGATAATGATGAAAGTATATGGTCGTACCCCAATATGATTGGAATTATCATTATACTCAAGAATCGAGAAAGCATTGAACAAAGGCAAGTTGACGAGGACCATGACTTGTGTTCAATATAACATCGTGAGACAAAGGGAGAAATGGAAGTGTACCATTGAAAACGTGAACTCTTACGTTATATTATTTGGGTAGACATAATGGCTTGCTAGAGTCCGCTTATGTCTTATGAGGGTCGATATGATCGAACTCATTGCCAACATAATGTAATCCTATTGGGTCACACACAACTAGAATGGATTGGTTAAACCATGGGAAGAACGATTGAGAAAAACCTGAGGTGACTCATTGTATCGCGCGACAGAATAAGTCCACGTGACTCGTCTGGTCGTGCGACACAATAAGTCTACAGAGTTAATTTTGGACTGGTTTCCTAATTCGATTAGGAAACACATATTGATGCTAAAGTACTATAAATATAACAGTCCGTCAGCCCTAAAAAGCTAGCCGAAATTCTCAAAAGAAATTCACAAACATATTCTCAATATTATTCCAAGGTTTATAGGATCTAGCAATCTTCAAGAAATTGTTCTTGGATCCATTCGAAGGTATGGATACCAAAAGAGGGTCTTCGCTCGTTCATCGATCAAGGCCTAGAGTTCAAGCAAGTTGAAGAACGAAGTTTGTGATTCGAAATCACATAATCAAATCGTTCGATAGCTCAAGAACGGAAAGCGTTCAAGGTTGGTTACATCTATCTCATAGTTTTTCAAGTTAATTATATAGAACGGATCCTAGGGCTTCTTGGGTTTTATGTTATTTGATTCTTAATTCCGCTGCGCATGGACCCGTAAAACCCAACAGAGTTTTCACTGAATGACTTAGGAGGTAATCATGGTAACCCAAATATCAATCCCCTCAACCAATTTAGCCAAAAAGTTCATTATCGATACCAGAAGAATAGCGAGAAGGGTATAAAACATTAGGTTAGGAAGTTCAACACTCATGAGACGGGGGTGTATCAAGTGACAACCGCACATTAGGGTGAAAAGGTGGAAATCTCCAAATTATTCGATTTAATGAGTGTACCTGCACATTTGGTAAATAGGTTGCATATAACATGCCTTGTTCACATCTTCTTGCGTGTTTCCAAGCACAATATCTAGACGGTAGTTCTTTTGTTAATCCATTTTACAATATTAGGGAATACTTCAAGACATGGAAGGAAACAGTAGAACCAATCCACCATGAGAACTATTGAGATGTGGATGATTTGGTGCCACGTTTTTTCCCTAATCCCAACCTTCGACGTGCTGCGAAGTACGGACGACATTGATCAAGGCGATTTCAAAATTGTATGAACTTTCAAGTAGATTAACGAAAGACTCACTGCTCAACATGCAAACAAGGTCACAATCGTTGTAGATGCCCAACCAATAGGGAATATAATGTTGTTCATGTAATTTCTATGTGATTTGCTGGATTTAATTTGTATTCGACTTGGATTTAGTTTGTATTTGACTTGGATGTAATTTCTATTGTTTATTCAATTTTTTTTTTTTACAATTTGTGTTGATTTTAAAAAAAATGTGTTTTTTTTTCAGTTTTCTTTTTTTTTTTTACAGATTGTGTTGTTGTTTATAGATTGTGTTGTTTTGGACAGATTTAACTTCACCAGAAGCTGTGAAAATGAGTTTCAGGGAACTCGCTACACCAATTAGCGATTTCACCCAAACTCGCTAGTTGGTGCATCTAGATTCCTGGAACTCATTTCTACAGCCATAGGTTTCTGCTGTAATGACCACCTGCAAATTAAAAATCACACAAATTGTACTAAAGGCCCAAAAACAACACATAAATTGTAATAATGCCCTCCATTCAGATCAAAACAACTAAAATCAAGTTATTACAAACTGTACTAATGCCCAAGAGTATGAAAAGTTATTACAAAAAAAAAAATCAAGTTTTTTACAACTAAAATAAACAAGTTCTCACTTATTCTTCCTTTCATATTTTTATCATAAGTAGACGGGGTGAACTTGTTTGTCGGATGCCGCTCCCTAAACCCTTTTCTAATGTAAGTGTCTCTCTGAAATTCCTCCCGTTGAGCTTGCATAATTGCCCTCACTACGTGTCCCACCGGATAAAGTCGCAGTGGGATAGGAAAATGATGGACTATCAGCTCGTGATGTAGATAAAGGAACCCTAAAGCCACTCCTCGAATATACTCCCAAGTGAAATGTCAGAGGCCGAGCAAAATCATCATCGCCTGCCTCACGGGCTCTACTAACTGGACGATGTGGCTCCTGTTGTGTCTTGGTGGAGGGTCAATAAAATCATCATAATCATTAGAAACCCCACTAACTTGACTAGGTGGCATCGGGCCGTGGCGAGGGTAAAAACCAGTATAACCCCCCCCCTCAACCTCTAGCCTAATCCTCTCCTCTGCCTCCTCCACATGATTAGCTGTCCACTGTGATGAATAATCAAAAATCCATTTGGCTAGGTCTCGGGCTCCGAATCTACGTGGACCTCAGTCTCTGGCTCGATGTGAGGCTCCTCAACTACCTCGTCATGTAATTTCATCTGTGGTTGTGCTTATGCTGGTGCACGACGTCTCACCCAACGCTGTCGAGGTGCTTCCCCCTAAACACGATCAACTGGCAAGTGTAAGCGTATCTCTGACCAACCTCCGTACCTCAAGTCGAGACGGACACATCTAATTTGTTGCTCCTCATCCCTTGATATGCTAGCTTCGTTGGTCACATGCACACGCTGTAGGTTTTGCACCTGTTTTTATAGCATAAATAATGAGTATGAGACATAAGTTAATTAATTGAAGGTAAAAAAAAAAAGTAAACTAGAAAAAATGAGTCATAATGTAAAAGCTTACCAAACCCTCTAAGAAACGGGCAACCGACCGGTAACCAAACTCATCTATATGAATCGAGTTCTTTACAAACATGCATGTTATGCTCCTATACCAAATCATATACGAATCAGCCTAATGCATAAGCTGATGGCCTGAAACCCCCACGACCACTAAATCCATCTGTTGTCCCAAAATGCTATATAGGGCTGATGGCAAGTACTCTAAACCACAAGGTTATTTCCGTGACGATCAATTCTATGCAACTCCTTCTATATGCCACGAGATTTCGGGACCCCCTTGTAGTATGTAAAACTGCCTCAAAACACGATCCGGCAAGTGCCACTCTATGAGTTTCGCCAACTGATCTCGATAGCCCAAATAGATTATATGCGGTAACCAACTTGAGATATAAAGGACGATCCATACGAAATTTCATAAAAAAGAAAAAGTATAAGAAAATAGTTGAAAAAATATTACAACAAGAAAATAAAGTATTATATATGTATACCTGAAACCCAATGACATGTCGCCCTGTGCCACATCATCATTTGTCCTACGAGATCACAGCTGCGTACATATCAACCTTTCCCTTTCCCAAATCTTTATCCATAAAATATATATAAGATACTATACATAATGCTGACAATTTGAAATCAAAATTAAACCCAACGTCATAATGTACATTAAAATGAGATAACCATACCTGCAAGACATTAAGAAATCCACCGGAATGTCTCGTAGAGGGGGCAGTCACACTACAAAGTTCCTGATATAGAAAAACCAAATAAGCACTACCCCAACTATACATCCATATCCTTGGAATATCTCTAAGCAATGGCAGATAGTAACACTTTACCCTGTTGTTAGTACGATCGGGCAATACAGTAGACCCCAGGGCTAGCATGATATACGCATACGTATACATATCAATCACGTCCTGGGGGGAATCATCAGGGAGGTCGCGAAAATGAGAAAACTTGGTCAAAATCTACTTAAGCTTCAAACTACTCCCATCAATATCTCCGGGGGGTGGGACGATGCCTTAAAGCTCCTGATATAATTCCCGCCAATCTGAAATTGACGGGATGTCAACATCAGTAATGACACCCTCATCAATCAGCAACCGAGAAAGCATATCGATATCGAGTAAGGTGATTATCATCTCACCGACAGGGAGGTGGAATGAATAGGTCTCCGGACGCTATCGCTCAATCAATGCCTCAAACAACCCATATAATGAACCCTCTGAAAGCCAGTCTTGGCTAATCTCGATAATATCCTCGAAGCTAATTTATACGATAAGGTGACACCACGCCAAAATGAAAGCAGACACGCAACCTCAAGTCCTGCCCAAATATATAGAACTCGATGGTTGTCATGTTACATTGTTATCCAAAGGCCCATGATTAATTAAGTTGTTATTCATCTGTTTCAACAAAAAAACCGCATTTTAAAATCAAATAAAAACATAAAACACGTACATATATGAACACAGAGACTTTGAAACTTCAATAACAATACTTCTAAATGAAATAAACAAATATGTTAACATATTACTCCTAAAACTCACACTTTTTTTTTTAAGGAAAATAGCACAACAATGTCAATATATTTTCACCCATATATGATAACACAATCAACTAAATGATATTAATTTATCACCAATTGAGTTCAAAATCCTATATTTTTTTTTTGTCTATTTCAATTACAACACTAATTTTCAAGAATAAACCCTAATTTTCAAAAAAAAATGTTCAAAATCAAAGCAAAAAGAGTCACAATAAAGGATGAACAAGCTTGGATATTGATCAACACTAACAATGGTGAAATTGAAGGATGAACAAGCTTGGATGTTGATGAAGATAGGAATGGCTTCTTCTTCTCCTTCTCCCTTCTACCGTGTACCTACTTGTATTTTAAGGTAAAATGAACAACCGCTAACAATCACCGAAAAAAGCGTGTTTCAATTAAACTAGCTAAATCATGTGGCGAGTACGTAATTATTATAATTAAAATGTTTCGTAATTTTTAAATTAATATACTCGCTAATTGGTGTCGCGAAATTAAACGAAACTTATAATGAATTTGCTACATTGTATCGCGAGTTTTAAGAAATTGATCATTTTGGACCAAAGTTTTAAAGATTTTTCATTTTAACAATTAATAATTTAAAAATGAATTATTTGAAAAAAAATATCGTTTTATATCGTAGACAACATAAATTTGAATGCAAAGGTCGAGTTAATTACGAAGTTTGTCACTTAGCTATTAACATTTTACCTATTCGTCACTGAGTAATATCTTTGTACGATTTCGTCCCCAACCTAATTACTTAGTTTACCATGTCATTCTTTCGTCTCATTTTCGTCCAAATCTCCGTTAAATCAGCCTATGTGGCATGCTGATGTCATAAAAATGATGAGTTGGCACTAGCTGATGTGGAAACTAAAAGGGGTAAAAGTGTACACTAATATAAAGTAAAGGACCTAAAAATATTTCTCACAAGTATAGAAGGGATTAAAAATAAAATGTTTATTTGCAAATTAAACCTATCTCTTAAAAAAACCTCATTCCCAGTTTCCCTAACCTAAATCAATTTAATAAAATCGCAAAAAAAAAAAAAATCATCACATCTTCTTCCTTCCTTCCTTTTTCATCTCAACCTCACTCACATGGCCGCCACTGCCTCTCCCCACACTGCCTTCTCCCTCTCAGATTACCATCCATAGCCCTAACTTCAGTAAAACAACTAAAATACTCCCTCATTTTCTTCACCTTCTTCTCCGCCTCATCCAACCTACCACCGTCTACCATCATCGTCACACATTACCACACCATTACTTCCTCCCACACTGCTCCACGCACAGGCGACCCCCTCCCTCGCCTCACTATTCGTCCCCACCCCCTCATCACTGTTCGTTACCCATATTCTGTCTGCATCTCTCCTTTCAAATTCGATTTTTGGTACAAAATTGAACCTAGATTTGAGATTTTTAAAGGTATTTTGTTGAAATTTTGAAGCTTGATTTTGAATTTCGTCCACCATGAAACCCAGATCTGGGATTTTTGAAGGTATTTTTTTGTTATTTTGAAGATTGATTTTGGATATGTTTGTTGTACTATAATTGTTCAAGTATCTAATTTTGAATGAAATGTGAGTTTGTTGTTTTTAAAATTGGTTGTGGGTTTGATTTTGAATTTGAATGTAGGTTGTTTGAAGATGGTGGTGATGGAGTGGTAATGGAGCAGTGATGGTGGTGATGGCGTGGTGGATGGTGGTGGTTTGGTGGTGTGGTGGTGAGAGGTTGTATGGCATAGTGAAGAATAGGTAAAAATTAGAAAGAAAAAAGGATAATTTTTTAGAAAAATAATTTATAATTGTTAAAATAATTTACTTGGTGGTTGATGATGGCGGTGTGATGGTGGTGGTTGATGACAGCAGTGGGTTGGGTCGTTACGGTGATATGGTAGTCGACCTATTGAATCCAGGCATACGCACGACTCTTTCCATGATTGACTCCCTATATATCAAGAGATATTCGCGGACACGATCTACAGACACGTACCTGTCCCACAAATTACGGGATTCATGCAGTCCCACCACAAATACCACTCTTATCAAACCACTATAAATACATGACAACCACAACGGTTTTGAGGTAACTGCAATTTTGTTATTTGAATACCTCTGTTCATTACAATATTTTCTCTCCGAAACACCATACTTACTCTCACGCCCGAGGGTCTAAGCCGGAGACCATCCGGCTAGTCGTGGGTTCTGATTTCAGGTCAAGGAGCCAGGTGATTGGTCTTGCCACGTGGACGGAGATTGATAACGGCACGATTCTTGCTGCATCAGTTTGTAATTACCGGGAATCGTGCATACTTGACCTCGAAAGCTTTTTCAACTTGTAAACATGGTAACTTCGGATGGACACGTTTCTGAAGCCTCACTTGAGCACAATGAAGGCAACAACGGCACTAACACGGACGCCGGCGCCGGGAACCGCAATACTAATCTGCCTCCTCCCCCTCCACCTCGTCATCACCAAAGGGCGACTCGATCTAATAGCGTTGCTGATGGCAGGGGCTTGCCTGATGGTAGAAGAGACAAGCGGCCTATGGATGGGCAGGGAGCGCCGCCTCCTCCAAAGTGCCAAATGGGGCGAGTGGCTGCAAGAGACAGGGTAGGCCCCTCAACCAATCCCCTTAGCAAAAAGGAGATGCTGTTAGAGAGAGCTCAAATTCTAGCGGAGCTGATAGCCATGGAGGAGGAGTCGGAGCAGACCGACAGGAGGTCGGAAAGGGCAGCTCCCTCCCAAGTTTCTAACAGGCAGCATGACAGGAGTGTTCGGCAGAATGGAAACGCTATGACGAATGAGGAGCACCGAATTGTGGAGCGATCTATTCGTACGCACATGCCTATCCCTAATGACGACTTGAGAAGTCACCTCAACACAAACAGAGAGCAGGAGGCAGAGTCGGAGCTAAGACGGCAAAGGGAGGCCGAGAGGAACAGGCCTGCCAGGACGGAGCGGCTGCAGTCCCACAGAGATAGGAATGGTCGCAGGTCGCCTATAAGAGAAGAAAGGCGCAGATCGCCAGTTAGAGATGAAAGGCGCATGTCGCCACTTCATTCAGTGAGGTCGCCCTCTCACAGAGATAGGAGAAGCAGAGAGATAACTCCCCCTAGGAGTGACAGGCACAGAGCCAACTCAGGGAGGGAACCCCACCGAGATGAGAGGCAAAGGTCGAACGATGTCTCCCATGCTAGGGACGACAGGCCAAATGCTAGGGAATGACTATTGTGGAAGAAAAAGTTTGAACATTGGGAGGCTGATAAGAAAGAAGATGCTGGAAAGGGCGAACGAATAATTTTGCTCTTCGTCCCTTGTCCAAGGAGTTGCTAGACCGTCTACCTCCACCAGGTTTCAAATTACCCGTCCTGGAAAAATATCCGGGTGCAACCAATGCCAAAAGCCATATACAGCATCTAGAGGCTACGATGTGCTTTGTCTCCAACGAGGACGACATGATGTGTAAGGCACTTACTAGCACTCTCACCGGGGTAGCCCTCACTTGGTTCAATGGCTTGGCACTAGGTTGCATCTCGACTTGGACTTATATGAGAAAGAAATTCTTGGATCGCTTCTCGACAGCCGGAGCTCGGAAGATGACATTCACCGACTTGAATAACTTGGTACAAGGAAAGACTGAAAGCTCGATGAGCTATTATACCAAATTCAAGGAAATGGTTGACAAGATTGAGGAAGACCTCACGAACAGGGAGGTAATCAGCTGTTCAGGAATGGGATCGCTTCTGCATATTTGGACTACGAACTGACAGTCCGGACTGTGACTACTCAACAAGAGTTGTTCAAGAAGGCCTACAATGTAGCACTGGCTGAAGAGAGAAAAGAGAAGAAAAATGGAAAAGGCCCCAAGGCTGAGGTAGCTGATACGGATAAGAAGGACTCAGCCAAGAATGGGGGGAGAACAATAAAAATGGCAAGAACAGAACTAGGGCGACTGAGAAAGTGCCCGAAGCTTTCACTCCTTTAACGGTGAGTCGGGCGAGATCATGAGATACGGTCGAGCTAGGCCCACCTTTTGTTTTTTTTTTTTAAGGCTTGCCCACCTCAAGGCAAGCTTTTTTAAGTCAATTCACAACTAAGTTCATCAATTCTCTAAAATTTCCTTAAAGTCCCCACCCCAGAAGCGCCTAATATTAACTAGGGAGGGATA
Organism: Adenophora triphylla var. japonica; assembly: GCA_022495995.1. Taxonomy (NCBI): domain Eukaryota; kingdom Viridiplantae; phylum Streptophyta; class Magnoliopsida; order Asterales; family Campanulaceae; genus Adenophora; species Adenophora triphylla. The sequence continues at coordinate 236,440 of JAFEMH010000827.1, read as the reverse complement.
AACATCCACCCTAACTCCTGGGGGGAGTCGAACCCAGGACCTCTGTGTTGGTGTCCCAGTGCTCTGGCCATCAGGTCAAGTCCTGATGGTTGAGCTAGGCCCAGCTGCCCCTATGAACCCAGGAAATAAGTTCAGACGGGATAACATCAAGTACTGTGAATATCACAAAGATACATGTCACACTACAGAGGACTGTATGAGCTTGAAACGCATCATTCAGAGGTGGGTCGACCAGGGGAGGCTCGACGCGTATGTAAAGAGACCTCAGGCAGGCGGTGGTGAGCGAGCTGCCGGTGGACCACAGGAGCCGAGGCAGCCTAGATTAAACTTGGGGGTTATCACGGAGCAAGCCAGCAACACCGCCATAAAGCACAAAATTTTCCAGCTCAACAAAGCCCCTCACGTGCCGCCAAGAAGCTACATCAGGGATGAGATGATCAGCTTTTACCCAGACGAGCTAGCGACAAATGTGGTGGCTAGAGAGTAAGTTCTCGTTATCCCAGGATTAATTGATGGGTGTACGACGAGCAGACTCTTAGTTGACATGGGGGCCTGCAAGGATATTCTGTTTTACAGAACTTTCCAGGAGATGGGACTCTCAAGTGAGCAGCTAGAACGTTATGATGGTAGATTGGAAGGCTTCACCAACTACAGGGTCGATGCCAAAGGACAGGTCGAGTTGGACGTCGACATAGGCCAACATCCTTACAGGGTCGTCTCCAAGGTAAAATTTGTTGTTATTGATGTGAATAGTGATTATGCTGCTATTCTTGGTATCCCTGGCCAGGTCGCACTTGGAATGGTGGCCTCAATTCCCCACCAGCGAGTTAAATTCCCTATGCTAGCTGGAATCAGCTGTGTACAAAGCACAGCTCGAGCATACCTTGATCATGTCCTTCGAGAAAGAAAGAAGAGGGAACTAGAGATTGAAATAGCGGAAGGATACTTGAAGCTATCTAAGTCTGTCACCAAAACTACTCGACTATCTACGATCACCTGCGTGGAAGAGGAGACCTATCACTCACATAACGAGGTCATGACTGAGCCGACATGTCCCTCTACAATCACAACGGTCGATTCAGATACAGTTATGGTCGACCAAGTATTCATAGGCGAGCTATGCCTCCAGATCGACAATAACTCGGGGGCCACCACCAGTGAGATCGCAGATGAGCTAGATGACATGATCGTCGAGGAAGCTCCACACTTGGGGGCCGAGGAAAGACAGAGGGTTCGAGAGATCATTATCGAGACCCTGCAATTCAGAGATGGTCCGGAGCTGGAAGCTGTGGACGAGCTGGAAGCAGTGATAACAAATCCTTCCTATTGTTAGTACCCGGCCCGAAAAAAGGCATTTAAATGCTTGGCCCGGTTAATTAATAAGAAACCCTAACAAAACCCTAAAAATTCATTAATTCGTCCGTACCTGCGCCGTCACTGTTAGCTTGGAAAGTACGCCAGTTAGAAGTGCCGATCGGCCCTTTACCCGTGGTATGGCCGATCGACCCTTTTATATAGAGCCGATCGACCCTTCAGCCCTAGTGCCGATCGACCCTTGATGGCCCGGCCCAAGTACCGAGAAGCACTATAAATAAGTGTGCCCGGCTCCCATTCTAAACACACAATTCACACGGGAGAAACGAGATTACTCTTGTTTTACCCATAGTTCTTTACTCTCTTCGAATCGCCATAGATTCGATCCCAAAGAAATCTTGCTACAATTGGTAAGACTCTTTTTAATATTTTTGTTCTTTATTATTATTGTCTTTATTATTTATTGTTTGCATGCTTAGTATATTTTAATTACTTTATTTCTTGCTTATGTCATATATGCTAGATTTAGGGTTGTTTTAATATATTTAAATATGCTATAGCCGAGGATGATCTAAGGTTTCGCCCAAAGAAACCCAATGGATCTAGGAACTATTTCTTTCCTTCCACCTTAGTTATAATTATCCCATGATCAACAATCCCCCAAGGATGAACGTTGATTAGTGCACCTTCCGAGGGCCTAACTCAAAGGTTCTAGGGTGTGATCATCAATTAATTCTTTCTCTCCCCTCCTCCTTATGCATGATCCCGTTTCTTCTATCTATTCCTGTAAACACCGCACACAACCAACACCCCACATGCTAGAAAGACCGATTCGTCGGGCAATAGGAGTGATAACGTTTCTTCTTCTGTTGTAACTTGACCCCCAAACCCAATTAACTGTTTAGCCTTTTTTCAAAGCTTTGGGCTATATCAAAGTGGCGTGGCGACTCTCAAAATTTAAATTAATATTTTTAATATGGTTTAAATCGAGTGTCACTAAATGAATATCCCATTTCGGTCCGACTTCCATAATTATTTATTTCAAACCTCCGAATGCGCGTTGCATCGGGACGGGGTATTCACAGTGGCGACTCTGCTGGAGATTTTTGAAATTTTTTCAAACTAAGTGGGTCAGACTTTCGTTTTCTTGTATGGTGTTGTATTTTACTTCCTTTTTCTTTTTCTCCTATTCTTAACTGTTGCATTGCATGCATGCATCTCAAAAAAAAAAAAAAATCTTTCTCTTTTTTCCTTAAAAAAAAAAGAATTAGACTTTTTACCTCACACTACCACTAGAGTCCGTGTCACACTGCACAGACACCCCTTAACCCTTCGGAGAAGCCAAAGTGCGGGAAGTGTGGTGATCATGTCGCCTCCCTTCCGAGTCTCACTTGGCCATCCACTCATCAGTGCGCTTCGGCTGCACGGTGGGAGCCTGAAATCTGACCCTTGTGTCACCCACTTTGCTAGGAATACACTCCTTGTGACCGGTTGGTTTGACTAGCTTTTTCATGTAGACAATTAATAAGGCCTTTATGTTGAGTCACTACGAATCAGTGATAAGTCAAGATCTATAGAGAGAAAAGAGCACAAAAAAAAAAAAAAATTGATTTCCTTTTAAAGGACGTGCCATGTAAAGTTGAATGCTTGATCTTGTCTTATCATAGGTCTGTAGTACTTCCCATAAATATCATCTTAAATGTCTATATGAGACGGTTAGTCGTTAGGATCCACCACTTTAGGACCTTTAGTTAGTTGCGAAAAAGGGGTATCCCTTCCAACCAAGAGTAGGTTCTATAAAAATATAAAGGGCTTTTTTGTAAATAAAATGCTTAACTACTCCTCATTTCTTGGACCGTTCAAGGTCCGCTCTTCTTCTCTTGGACCCTTCAAGGTCCGCTCCTCTTCTCTTGGACCGTTCAAGGTCCGCTCCTCTTCTCTTGGACCCTTCAAGGTCCGCTCCTCTTATCTTGGACCCTTCAAGGTCCGCTCCTCTTATCTTGGACCCTTCAAGGTCCGCTCCTCATATCTTGGACCATTCAAGGTCCACTCCTCTTATCTTGGACCCTTCAAGGTCCACTCCTCTTATCTTGGACCCTTCAAGGTTCACTCCTCTTATCTTGGACCTTTCAAGGTCCGCTCCTCTTATCTTGGACCATTCAAGGTCCACTCCTCTTATCTTGGACCCTTCAAGGTCCGCTCCTCATTTCTAGGACCCTCCGAGGTCCGCTCTTCATTTCTAGGACCCTCCGAGGTCCGCTCTTCAGTTCTAGGACCCTTCGAGGTCCGCTCTTTATTTCTAGGACCCTCCGAGGTCCGCTCTTCAGTTCTAGGACCCTTCGAGGTCCGCTCTTTATTTCTAGGACCCTCCGAGGTCCGCTCTTCATTTCTAGGACCCTCCGAGGTCCACTCTTCATTTCTAGGACCCTCCCAGGTCCGCTCTTCATTTCTAGACCCTTCGAGGTCCGCTAGGACCCTTCGAGGTCCGCTCTTCATTTCTAGGACCCTTCGAGGTCCGCTAGGACCCTTCGAGGTCCGCTAGGACCCTTCGAGGTCCGCTCTTCATTTCTAGACCCTTCGAGGTCCGCTCTTCATTTCTAGGACCCTTCGAGGTCCGCTAGGACCCTTCGAGGTCCGCTAGGACCCTTCGAGGTCCGCTCTTCATTTCTAGACCCTTCGAGGTCCGCTCTTCATTTCTAGGACCCTTCGAGGTCCGCTAGGACCCTTCGAGGTCCGCTCTTCATTTCTAGACCCTTCGAGGTCCGCTCTTCATTTCTAGGACCCTCCGAGGTCCGCTCCTCATTTCTAGGACCCTCCGAGGTCCGCTCCTCATTTCTAGGACCCTCTGAGGTCCGCTCTTCATTTCTCGGACCCTCCGAGGTCCGCTCCTCATTTCTAGGACCCTTCGAGGTCCGCTCCTCATTTCTAGGACCCTCTGAGGTCCGCTCTTCATTTCTCGGACCCTCCGAGGTCCGCTCCTCATTTCTAGGACCCTTCGAGGTCCGCTCCTCATTTCTAGGACCCTTCGAGGTCCGCTCCTCATTTCTAGGACCCTCCGAGGTCCACTCCTTATTTCTAGGACCCTCTGAGGTCCACTCCTCATTTCTAGGACCCTCCGAGGTCCACTCTCCATTTCTAGGACCCTCCGAGGTCCGCTCTTTACTTCTTGGACCCTTCAAGGTCCACACCCTCTACTCCGGACCGCCCTAGGTCCGCTCCTCATCTCTTGGACCGTTCAAGGTCCACTCTTTGACCCTTCGTGGTGCTCTTCCTATACTATGTCCACTCTCCCAATCTTGGACCATTCAAGGTCCACTTCTCATATCTTGGACCGTTCAAGGTCCGCTCTTCTTCTCTTGGACCCTTCAAGGTCCGCTCCTCTTCTCTTGGACCCTTTAAGGTCCACTCCTCTTCTCTTGGACCCTTTAAGGTCCACTCCTCTTCTCTTGGACCCTTTAAGGTCCACTCCTCATCTCTTGGACCCTTCAAGGTCCACACTCCTCATATCTTGGACCGTTCAAGGTCCGCTCTTCTTCTCTTGGACCCTTCAAGGTCCACTCCTTAATTTAGGACCTTTCGAGGTCCACTCTCTCTATCTAGGACCATTAAAGGTCCACCTTTCCACCTGAGACTCTTCGAGGTCCACCCCTCGTCTCTTGGACCATCCATGGTCCATTCCTCTACCTTTGACCACCCACGGTCTACATCCTTCAAGTTAGGACCCTTCAAAGTTCTACCTCTTATCTCTTGAACCATCCGCAGTTTGCTCCCTTAGCCTTAAAACCATCCATAGTTTAGATCCTTTATCTCTAGCACCCTTCAGCCAAAGACCCACCTAGATCAAACCTCTCTCGACCCATATAGATCAAACCACCATCTAGGGCCTACCTAAGCCAACTTACCCAAGACCAAATTAAATCACCTAGATTACCCTCATTTGACCAAGGATCGAGTCATCTTCCTCTCCCTTTTTCACCAAACGGACTCTTTTACATTCATCCTCTCTCTTTCTCTAAACTTAAACCTGGTTGTATCATCAATCGGGGCCCCCTCGAACTACGGTGACCTGAGACTCGTACCTTAAATGGTAAGGGTTACGTAGGCAACTTCAGCCCGGTCAAACTCTCAAATCGTGGAGATCATCTATTTTCTCAAAGGTGCCTTAAGATTAATTATGAGTCTAATTCTACTCATTGGTTCGACTCTGCCATATGTTCTTACAGAATTCTACATCATGTCTATGGAGAAAAGCATTGAAGCCCTTAAAGAAGTCTCAGACATGAGGTTGGGAGTGATCAACCTCCTCAAAGACATGCATGAAATTGAGCAGCACCATTTGTCTTACATTCAGGAATACTTGAGAAGAGTTCCTCCCCCTATTCAATTCCGGGGTCCCTATCATCCACATGCTTATGGTTCCCCTTATGGTCCTACACATCAGAATTTCTCATTCAGGATGCCTGCTGTGGCTACCAACCAACTAAAGGCATCAATACCCGAGAAGAAGATCAACAAGGAACATTTTGATGACTTAGGAATGCCTGTGGGTGAGTTCTTCGACATTTTGGTGGGAAAGAATTTGATCGAGCCGCTCGAGAACTACAAGCCTATTAACCCAAAGGAAGACTTAGATACATCCAAGTTTTGCGGATACCACAAGTACGTTGGGCATACCACCGACAAATGTGTGCAACTGAAACGCTCAATTCAAAGATTGATCAACCAAGGGAAGACCCAAGGCCTCATTGATGAAGGAACCCTCACCCTTCGAGGGAAGATTTAGATTCATTCAGTCTTGTAGGTTCTAGTGCGTCTTTTACGTCCATTTTGGGCATTGATATGTAATGTCCACTTTGAACTAGTTACTTCGATAATAAAAAAGGTCTTTCTTTCTTTTCTCTCTAGACTTGAGACATAATCTCGCATTACTTTCAAGAAGATTGTTTTATTTATAATTATCACTTGGTTGCTAATCTCACTGATAAACTCACCGGATAATAAAGTAAACAATGAATGAATGCTTTGATTGGAGTAAACAACTCACCGTTCCTTCTTCATATACACCATCCCTATACACCCCTCTCTCATACACTCTCTCCATACTCCACCATATACTTTTCATACACTCCTTGTACATACCCGTTATACCGTCTCAAACATACACTTCCCCAAAAACACTCTCCCCCGCTTGACCTCCTTTCCATATGATCAAGACAAGCACAAAGACCGTTGTTGCTCATCATCAGAAAATAGCTGCTCACGCCACTGCAATTTAAAGAAGATGCAAGGAGTTGTTCCTATCCTTCACAAGTGCTGCATGAATATCAACTTGGGGCTCACCAACCCCCCAATCTCGCGTCTCCTCTGATTTTCCATTTTGATCGATAAGCTTTCATTGAATATGCTCACATATCTTTCTCATGGTCCGAATACATTCTGCCTTACTTAATAAGTCGGTTAAATGAGTCTGCATTTATTTTAAATACTCTTTTGAGAATGCTATCCAGTAGTGATTGAAGCTTAAACCTCTCACCATAGGAAGCCATAACCTTACCCTCACTAAATAATACCCTTTCATTTCAAGATCGACAAGTTTTGAGACCCTAAGGAAGAAGCCCATACTAGGGGCTCCCTTGATTCACAAAGGAAGTAATCACCTCCAAGCTCAAGAAAGGCGGAATGCAGAAGAAACTCAGACAAGGGGCTCCACCTCCAAGCCCAAGAGGGAAAAGGTAAACGCATCCCAAGCATATACGCTAGGGGCTACCGCGAGCAAATAAATCCGAAGGCCTTTCTCGAGAAGAAGGTGTTTGAAAAAAAAAAAAAAAAAAAAAAACCTACATCACTCCGAAGTGAACCTCCCATCTCAAAGGTTGTGAAAACGAGACATCGAGTGAAGGTCCTATCGTGATCAAGTTACCTGCTGAAATCACAACAAACTCGCGAGAAGAAGCAACAAAAAACAAAAATTCCCTCTTGGACAAATCCCGTAAACCAATTCCAAAGTCCATCCTCTCACTTTTAGAGGATTCCATCACCACCCTTGACCTTATCAAAATCAAAGTTAACCTCACTCTTAGAGGTTCTGAAGAAGCAGCAACAAGAAAATCCCTTCACCTTAGAAATTCCAAACACATCCCTCAAGCCAACCTCTCAGCAAATGGCCCAGCCGACCTCTCACTTTAAGAGGTCATGTTAAGCATCATCCAATGGTCGATCGCAACCCAAAGACCAGCTACAACCGCTACCGGATGGCATTCTCAAAAGATTATTTAAAAGAAATGCGTATTCAGATTTTTGAGTCACTTGTTATCCTACGTGAGCATATTACATATTCTCTCAAAAGTTTGGGAACTCGTCCTATTCTTGAAATTCGTTCATTCGACTCCTCAAACACCGCTCGCAAAAGTCTCACTGGGGCTTCGCATCCGTGCCTCTCGGCGGCACTCCGGTAAAAGCAAGGAGACACGCGCCGGGGACTACTCCCTCGGCTTGCGAGAACAAAGGAACAAAGAATCTTCACTTGAAGGAATGAAAAAAATCTTTGGGTTATAATCAGTCAATTCCCACCTTTTCTTCCACCCCAATCTTTTTTCTATTTTTTCATTCTTTCCCATGAAGGAGATCAATGCAATGGCAGCCCGCACCACAATTACCACCGAACAGAGCAAAGAAGCAACAACGGAACATCCTTCTCCTTCTAAAGACAAGCCAGATTTCACCTTCAAATCAAAACATTCATTTGTTTACCTATATAATTGGAATTTGATAAACCAATCAGTGAGGTCCATTCACGAGCAATCAAGATATAATTCTGAATAAAATAATTCTTCAAATGTCTCGACAAGTCTTCTTTTTCTACATCATAGGAAAATAGAGCCAAACACTGTCTTTCTGTCTACAGGGGCTTCCATACACTTTTCCACACCTTGTGATGCTTATACTCTCCCAAAAGAGTCAAACCCAAAAGCGAAAGTGTCATACACGAACTCGGGATCCATTCCCACCTTCGAAAAAATGCGCCCCGCACATATACATTTCCGAGTCTTGTCCAGCGACTGATTGACCATTGTTCGAAACGAGGGGTCGCCCCCGTGGCCGCAAGATGACTCTGTCTGCAAATAGGGATGCATTGAATCTCTCCAAGCTGGAGCTTTTGTTAAGCTATTCTCTCAGGCTCTCTTCAGGTTTGCTCCGCATCATCAACTGGGGCTTCGCCATTCCCTTCAGGTTTGCTTTGCATCATCAACCGGGCTTCGCCATTCATCATCAGCGGGACTTCGCCAAGGTCACTTCATCAAACATTGGGGCTCCCCTCAACAAAAATGGGTCGACTATGTGCTCTAACAAAAATCGGAGCTCCAATGAAGTCATATCTAGCATGAAGGGCATCCCTTGTCATCAAGATCAGCATGTGGCAAACTCTTTGAGTTAGTTAGAAACATGATTAATCATAAGGCCTCTTTATCAAATAAACATGCTTTCAAAATACTATCCTCCTTGGTACCTTGTTTACAAAAATCACTCTTTGGTCTCCACAAATTTTCAAATTCTTCAAATCTATCAAAAACGTATCTCTGTGACTCTCAAGATGACTCGGCCCTTATCTCTGGACATCAAACTTACCTAATCCCACCTTCTATCATCGACACTTACTCGGCCTCGCCTAGTTTAAACCAACAACCTTTCTGCTCAAACTGCCTTGTTTAGACTTACCGCAAATGTAAAACCCTAGCCTCAAACCTAGGTGACAAATACCTCTCTAAACCCTAGCCTCAAGCCTAGGTGACAAATATCTTTCTAAACCCTAGCCTCAAACCTAGGTGACAAATATCTTTCTAAACCCTAGCCTCAAACCTAGGTGACAAATATCTTTCTAAACCCTAGCCTCAAACCTAGGTGACAAATATCTTTCTAAACCCTAGCCTCAAGCCTAGGTGACAAATACCTTTCTAAACCCTAGCCTCAAACCTAGGTGACAAATATCTTTCTAAACCCTAGCCTCAAGCCTAGATGACAAATACCTTTCTAAACCCTAGCCCCATGTCTAGATGACAAATATCTCTCTAAACCCTAGCCTTAAGCCTAGGTGACAAATGCCTCTTTCTAAACCCTAGCCTCAAGCCTAGGTGACAAATACCTTTCTAAACCCTAGTCTTAAGCCTAGGTGACAAATACCTCTCTAAACCCTAGCCTTAAGCCTAGGAGACAAGACTCCTCTCTAAGCCTTAGCAATGATTATCCCAATCTTTTAATCGCTTGGTTCTTCGGCTCGGGAAGCCATAATAATCCCAATCAATTCACACAACTATTCTTCATCAGTAAACAGTAGCCTAAGTCCTTTGGCAGCTACAGTTTCCCGCATCTTCAAAGGGTCCGTCCCGTACTTTCAAAGGGTCCGTCCCGCATATCAAAGGGTCCGTCCCGCATTTCAGAGGTCTATCCTCCATTTCAAAGGGTCCGTCCCGCATATCAAAGGGTCCGTCCCGCATTTCAGAGGTCTATCCTCCATTTCAAAGGGTCCGTCCCGCATCTTCAAAGGGTCCGTCCCGTACTTTCAAAGGGTCCGTCCCGCATATCAAAGGGTCCGTCCCGCATTTCAGAGGTCTATCCTCCATTTCAAAGGGTCTGTCCCGCATATCAAAGGGTCCGTCCCGCATTTCAGAGGTCTATCCTCCATTTCAAAGGGTCTGTCCCGCATATCAAAGGGTCCGTCCCGCATTTCAGAGGTCTATCCTCCATTTCAAAGGGTCCGTCCCGCATCTTCAAAGGGTCCGTCCCGTACCTTCAAAAGGGTCCGTCCCGCATATCAAAGGGTCCGTCCCGCATTTCAGAGGTCTATCCTCCATTTCAAAAGGTCCGTCCTGTATCTCAGAGGGTCCGTCCCGTACTTTCAAAGGGTCCGTCCCGCATCTTCAAAGGGTCCGTCCCGCACCTTCAAAGGGTCCGTCCCGCATTTCAGAAGTCAAAATTATCCAATCTTTGGGTGACTCCCCGGACAGTCAAATCTTTGGGTGACTTCCCCAGACAGTCAAATCTTTGGGTGACTCCGGACATCAAATATTTGGCTTTTGATTCCCACACGCTTTTTCCCACATTGCCCCATATACTTTCTCTCAGTACGCGAATCAAGACTAAACTTGGTTTATTTGCACAACACACGGAGAAATCAAGACTACACTTGATTTGTTCCATCACACACAATTTTCAAAGGGAAAATCAAGACTATACTTGAATTTCCTTTCCACACATTATCTCACAACATATCTTCACACGGAGAAATCAAGACTACACTTGATTTGTTCCATCACACACAATTTTCAAAGGGAAAATCAAGACTATACTTGAATTTCCTTTCCACACATTATCTCACAACATATCTTCACACGGAGAAATCAAGACTACACTTGATTTGTTCCATCACACACAATTTTCAAAGGGAAAATCAAGACTATACTTGAATTTCCTTTCCACACACAACATATTTTCCCACGGAGAAGGCAAGACTATACTTGATTCTCCTTTCCGTACATCTCTCAATATTATTCGAATCGCCCTTAGATTCGATCCCCAAAGCCTTGCCACAAATCGCATCTTTGGCTTGAGACGCTGCACGTCCGCCACTCTCGGGTATTAAAACGCCCACTCTTTCGAACTACGACTTGGCTTGATTCCCCTTGGGATACGTAGGTAGCCCGACGTGGGTCCAGCCACTTGACCTACCTGGTCGTCCTTTTGCGACTCAGCTCGAGTCCAAAAGCCTCACATCCACAAAGTCACTTTCCTTACCTCCTGAAATCCCTTTTTTCCAGGACGGATCCTATTCTTTTATCGTCGACCCCACTTGTCTTACAAGAAGCGTCGCCGAGGGGCTACTGTTAGTACCCGGCCCGAAAAAAGGCATTTAAATGCTTGGCCCGGTTAATTAATAAGAAACCCTAACAAAACCCTAAAAATTCATTAATTCGTCCGTACCTGCGCCGTCACTGTTAGCTTGGAAAGTACGCCAGTTAGAAGTGCCGATCGGCCCTTTACCCGTGGTATGGCCGATCGACCCTTTTATATAGAGCCGATCGACCCTTCAGCCCTAGTGCCGATCGACCCTTCAGTGGCCCAGCCCAAGTACCGAAGCACTATAAATAAGTGTGCCCGGCTCCCATTCTAAACACACAATTCACACGGGAGAAACGAGATTACTCTTGTTTTACCCATAGTTCTTTTTACTCTCTTCGAATCGCCCTAGATTCGATCCCAAAGTCTTGCTACAATTGGTAAGACTCTTTTTAATATTTTTGTTCTTTATTATTATTGTCTTTATTATTTATTGTTTGCATGCTTAGTATATTTTAATTACTTTATTTCTTGCTTATGTCATATATGCTAGATTTAGGGCTGTTTTAATATATTTAAATATGCTATAGCCGAGGATGATCTAAGGTTTCGCCCAAAGAAACCCAATGGATCTAGGAACTATTTCTTTCCTTCCACCTTAGTTATAATTATCCCATGATCAACAATCCCCCAAGGATGAACGTTGATTAGTGCACCTTCCGAGGGCCTAACTCAAAGGTTCTAGGGTGTGATCATCAATAAATTCTTTCTCTCCCCTCCTCCTTATGCATGATCCCGTTTCTTCTATCTATTCCTGTAAACACCGCACACAACCAACCCCCCACATGCTAGAAAGACCGATTCGTCGGGCAATAGGAGTGATAACGCTTCTTCTTCTGTTGTAACTTGACCCCCGAACCCAATTAACTGTTTAGCCTTTTTTCAAAGCTTTGGGCTATATCAAAGTGGCGTGGCGACTCTCAAAATTTAAATTAATATTTTTAATATGGTTTAAATCGAGTGTCACTAAATGAATATCCCATTTCGGTCCGACTTCCATAATTATTTATTTCAAACCTCCGAATGCGCGTTGCATCGGGACGTGGTATTCACACCTATCCCGAGCAAAAAATTCAGATTGGAAAGTAGTTGTCACCTGAAGAAATATTGGAGATTGTCGAGCTACTCAAGGAAAGCAATGACGTTTTTGCTTGGCAAGTAGAGGATATGAAAGGGATCAAGGAAGAGGTCGCTGTTCACAGGCTGGAGGTCAACCCGACCATAAAACCCAAACCTCAGAAACTGAGAAGCTTTGCTCGTGACAAGGAGGAAGCAATCAAACTTGAGGTACAAAAGCTTTTAAGTGCAGGTATCATCAAGGAAGCTACACATACCACCTGGCTAGCTAATGTGGTCATGGTGAAGAAATCTAATGGCAAGTGGAGAATGTGCGTCGACTTCACCAACCTTAATCTTGCCTGCCCAAAGGACAGCTATCCCCTACCTCGGATTGACAAGCTCGTCGATTATATTGCTGGACATTCCAAACTCAGCTTTCTCGATGCCTATTCAGGCTATCATCAGATCAAGATGCATGAAGATGATATTGTGAAGACGGCTTTTCAAGGTGCTGGGGGCATTTATTGCTACAACATGATGCCATTCGGGTTAAAAAATGCAGGAGCGACCTACCAAAGGATGGTGAATAAGGTCTTTGCTTCACAGATTGGCCGAAACATGGAGGCTTAAGTCGACAACATGGTCATCAAAACAAAGGCCGAACGTCACATGGTCGACCTGAGGGAAACGTTCGCCAATCTATGAGCAAACGACATGAAGCTTAATTCGAGCAAATGTGTATTTGGAGTAGCAGCTGGCAAATTCCTTGGTTTTATGGTGTCACAGCGAGGTATTGAAGCCAATCCAGAAAAGATTAAGGCTCTGGTCAACATGCAAGAGCCCACAAATATAAAGGAGATGCAGCGACTTAATGGTAGGGTGGCAGCCCTAGGTCGCTTTATAGCCAAGTCGGCGGAAAGATCTCTCCCCTTCTTCAAATCTTTGAGGGGGACGAAAATTTTTGAGTGGACGGCCGAATGTCATTCGTCGTTCCAACAGCTCAAGGAGTACCTTGCTACTCCACCTCTATTGAGCAGCCCGACTACTGGTGAGACTTTATTTGTATATCTGTCTGTGGGTGACCAATCAGTTGCAGCCGTCCTGTTTCGAGAGGAAGAGGGGCTTCAGAAGCCCGTGTATTATGTTAGCAAGGCTCTATCCGATGTTGAAGGCAGATATTTGTGATGTACCCGATTTTTGAAATCAAACGGAGTCGCCACGCCATTTTTATTTTAAGGGCCAAAACTTTGAAAAATGCCCGAGATTAGAGATTTGGGTTCGGAGGTCATGTTACACGCCGGGAAGGACGTTAGTGTGCACCCGGAATGCCTCGTAAAACGAGTCTTCCAAGCTAAAAACCATTTGTTTGTGTGTGTGTGTATGTGTGTTACTTTGGCCAAAATAAGTTGAAACTGAGGAAAGTAAAAATTGGGAATCCTTTATTAGACTTAGGACAGATCCCATAATTTTTGGTGTGATTTTTGGGTTGAGATTTGACACTCAAAAGATTTTTGGAAGTTGAAAACCATTTCTGCCAGAATGAAAAAGGCAGTGGAAACTTGATTTTGAAATGGACTTTAGGGCTTGAAAACTCCAGAATCTGGGAAAAGTCCGGGAATGAAAAATGTTCAAAACACCTTAAATAAGGTTTCTGTAAAAGAACTTTTCATTTTGGAGATGATTTGAGGACCCAAAACCTTCTGTAAATCTCAGATGTGAAATCTGGACTTCCAGAGACTGATGAACTGACCTCTTAAAGGAAAATTTGAAAAAGGGAGTTTTACTCACGTAAAAAATAAAGTAAAAATATTTCTGGAAATCTATGGATGTTGGCTACAAAAATTATTCTGTAGTCAACACCAAATTCCAAGTTTATCTGTGTCCAAAAATTTAGACAATGGACGGAGGTCTTAGAAAATTGCTACTGGACAGCAACTTCTCAAGAAGGAAAATGTGATTTTAAAGGGGGTTTTGCATCCATGATTGTCCCCATTTCCTTAGGATTTGATTAGTGATCACTTGACATTTTAGTGGTGAATCAACTATATCAAGCCATCCTTAGGGTACATTAGGACTAAGCACTTCATTTGCTTGGGAAGGGGAATTTTGTAGAGATGAAATTAAAGAGAAAAATCAACTAGAGATTTAAAATGTGGACCATTTGAGATGGTCATTCATGAAGATGAACTTCAAGATGACCATCTTAGGTCAAGATTTAAGTTAAACTAGACATAAAGTAAATCAAAGTGAGAAGAACAAGATGAACAAGAAGTTAAAATGGAGTTTTAGGGTTTGGAGAAGGAGGGCTTTACCAATGGTGACACCCTATCTTCCTAGGCTTGGAATTTGACTTGAGGAGTATCAAGATTTGGTGTTTGGATTTGTGTTTGAGTGGATTCAAGGCTTGAATGTGTTTAGGGTTTGATGATAGAGTTGATCAAAGAGAAAACAAGTAGATAACACTTAAGTCATCTATGTTTTCTCCCTAATCTTCCTCTTGAGTAGTGTTTTAAGCTTGAACTTGGTGTGTTTAAGAGTTATTTGAGAATGTTTGAAGTGAATTTGGGAAAGGTTCAAGAGAAAATGGTGGCAATCTAAGGATTCCCACTGTTTTCTCTCTATTTTCGCCAGAATACAGCTTCTGTGAGTAAAATGTGTTCTGTAAACTGAGAGAGGAGGGTTCAATTTATAGCCCTCTGTGAGATGCAAACATGTCCGCGCGGATTGGATTGTAAACGTGCACTGTTCATTAAATGCAGCTCCAGGCTTTGGACAGGAAGAATAAAATTCAAAAATCCAGCAGTTTATGTTTTTCAACTTGCCCAATTCGGATTTTTCCAATTTCTTTTGCTTTTTTGATTCCTTTCCATGGTTTATCTTTAAATGGCAATCCCTAATCTACCCTCACTTTGTTAGGAATGTTAGGAATTGTTAGAAATGTTAGAAATGTTAAAACTTTCGTTAATTTTCTAACGAAAATTCTAACAACTCAAATTGGAGCACTTACAGTAGCCCCTCGGCGACGGCGCTTTCGAAGGAAGCGGGGTCGTCGATAAGAGTAAGGCTCCATATTTGACAGGAGGATCAAGTGATTGAGTGGCTTAACCTATTTAATAGGCTACCTACGTATCCTTAAGAGGAATCAAGCCAGCCGTAGTTCGGGTCTTTGACCCTGGAGTGACTGTTTTAGGATGTCAACCTGGCGAGCGAGTTATGCAGTTGGTCGCTGAAAGAAACTTTGCTGGGGATAGAAGATGAACATTTTGGTCTGGTGGCTTTGAGTTGTATATCCGCTCTGCTGGGGATAGGAATGACCATTTTCGGTCTGATGGCTGAACCTAATGACAGGCTACCTACGTATCCTTAAGAGAAATCAAGCCAGTCGTAGTTCAGGTCTTTGACCCAAAGATTTGACTATTTTTTGGGAAGTCGCCCTGAGATCTGACTATTTTTGGGAAGTCGCCATATGATCTGACTATTTTTGGGAAGTCGCCCTATGATCTGACTATTTTTGGGAAGTCACCCTAAGATCTGACTATTTTTGGGAAGTCACCCTAAGATCTGACTATTTTTGGGAAGTCGCCCTATGGTTTGACTGTTTTGGGGAAGTCACCCTATGATCTGACTATTTTTGGGAAGTCACCCTAAGATCTGACTATTTTTGGGAAGTCACCCTAAGATCTGACTATTTTTGGGAAATCGCCCTATGGTTTGACTGTTTTGGGGAAGTCACCCTATGATCTGAC
This sequence comes from Adenophora triphylla var. japonica, assembly GCA_022495995.1. NCBI lineage: Eukaryota > Viridiplantae > Streptophyta > Magnoliopsida > Asterales > Campanulaceae > Adenophora > Adenophora triphylla. The sequence goes on along the minus strand of JAFEMH010000827.1, from coordinate 220,430 downwards.
TATTTTGGGGAAGTCGCCCTATGGTTTGACTATTTTGGGGAAGTCACCCTATGATCTGACTATTTTTGGGAAGTCACCCTATGGTTTGACTATTTTGGGGAAGTCGCCCTGTTAATGACTTCGGTTTGTCGAATTAGGGGATGATTGCGATTTATCGCTTTCCTCGTGTTGTGTGTGATAGCGTTTTAGGTGCCTCAAACCTTAATGATGGCGTCTTAGGTGCCTCGAACCTTCATGATGGCGTCTTAGGTGCCTCGAACCTTGGAGATGGCGTCTTAGGTGCCTCGAACCTTGATTTGAAATGATTTCCCTTTGATGGTTTGGGATAGATGGTCTATTGGTGGACTTCATTTGAAGGGATCGGTCTTATGTTTGCTGCCGAGGAAATGGATGATAATGGGAAAAGAAACGAGATTCCGTTAACTTCGCTGGGAATTTTGTTATCCTTTGTTGGAGTTTAGTTCAGGAGTATGAACCTAAATGGGGACTTAGTTCAGGAGTATGAACCTAAATGGGGACTTAGTTCAGGAGTATGATTCTAAGTCGAGGTTTGGTTCAGGGGTATGAACCTAAATGGGGACTTAGTTCAGGAGTATGATTCTAAGTCGAGGTTTTGTTCAGGGGTATGAACCTAAATGGGGACTTAGTTCAGGAGTATGATTCTAAGTCGAGGTTTTGTTCAGGAGTATGAACCTAGATGGGGACTTAGTTCAGGAGTATGATTCTAAGTCGAGGTTTTGTACTTGAGGGAGACTATTTGAAGGTATTCTCGCTGGGGAAGATTCGGGCTTACGAGAACTATTGGTCAAGTGACTGGACCTATGGTAGGCTAAAGAGGTGGCGATAACGAGAGGCTATGAGCTTTGTACCCAAGGTTGACTGCTCTTACGGGAGTCACCCGAGGATTGACTATTTTAGGGAAGTCGCCCGAGGATTGACTATTTTAGGGAAGTCGCCCGAGGATTTGACTATTTTAGGGAAGTCGCCCGAAGATTGACTAAAGCTTAAGTTGCTATTTGCGGAGATAGGGATAGCTAAAGCTATGGGTAATCATGCAACATTTGTGAGTGCAGGCATATTTTTGAGATATGTTGAAGGACTAACGTACCTTTCTTTGTGCTTACTGCGGAGAGCAAGTTGCGGGGGCTGTGTGGTAGTTGATAGTGTTGAGAGTCTTGATGCATCATTGAGAACTTGGCGTCTCTGTCCGAACTGTATTTGAGAACTTGGTGTCCCTGACCGATTTGTATTCGAGAACTTGGCGTCCCTGACCGATTTGCATTTTGAGATCTTGGCATCCCTGACCGATTTGTATTTTGAGATCTTGATATCTCTGACCGATTTGTATTTTGAGATCTTGGTGTCTCTGACCGATTTGTAGACACTGGAGGTGGTCTGCACATGTTTTGCCCGGAATCATCTCTTGCCGAAAAGGGGGATTTGATTTCTTGCAATTTTGTTGAAACCATTGATTTTGAGCTTTGGTAAATATCTCCCTTGTTGGGGGTAAGTCTCAATGGAGAAGGAAGATGGTCTTTCACGTTTGAATTCCTGCATTGGTTAGTAGAGAGGAAGATGCATATATGGCATTCATGATGACAGATGCATGCATAGAACCAAAAATGATTGTGAGAGTATCACTGCGTATGTTCGCGAGATGATGCATTTACTTGCTTTCGAAGATGCACTTAGCCTAAGCTTTTGGCAGGGAAATTATGATTTATGATCTTCAATCACTTAGGATTTTTACTATTGATTCAAGTTTTGTGCATGCTACATGAGCCCTTGGGATATTTTTGTGGGGATGCATGGTGATGAGAGGGGATGCATTGGGATGTATGTGTCTGGAGACTGTTTGGAACAGATTTTGAGCAAGTGGGGGAGGTGAGAGCCTTCGATTACGATTTAAACAGTGGTTGTTGATGAGGTTTTGTTAACAGTATCACATGGACCTCAATCTTGATGAGATTGGATTCGGATCCCGGGTCTTGTTTGGAATTTTCCCTCTCAATTTTGGTCATTTGAAGCTGATGCTGACAGGCTCTAGGGCACGTTGATATGAGTGAAACTTCTTTCATTTGGGTGAGCCGTGACTTGGCCGAAACCTTGTTCGGAGAATGATTTGATGAAATTGCTAATGTCGGGTGAAACCCAGATCTTAGATTCCGACGCTACGGGAAGCTGCTATGTACCAAGTTCTGAAGCTGAAAATCTAGCTGTTGATGTGACTAGACTTTTCTTGTGACTTGATAAAATTCAGGTCCAGAGGACCAGCTTGGCAAAGTCCAGATTTCGAAGCAGTGACTTGGCGAGGCCCTAATCTTATAACCTCGTTGTGATTCTGACATAATTAGCAGAGTCCCAATCTGATTGGTAATGCAAAGCGATCCTGAGAATAATCTGATGAAGATCGAATCTATCTTGTAGTGAAGAACCCAATGTGGACCCAAAGATGACTATATAGGCCCCAGCTTGAAGAGCTGATACAGGAGAACCCGGGAGAACCGCTTAGCGAAGCCCCAGCGTGAAGAAATTCAGAGTAGTCTAACAGAGGAGGCACCCATCTTTTTAGACCTTAGTCAACCAGTTACTGGACAAGACTCAGAAATGTTTACGTGCAGGGGCATATCTTTTGAAAGGTGGGAATTTCTCCCGAATTTGTGTATGACACTCTCGCTTTAGGTTTGACTCTTTTGAGAGAGTATAAGCATCACAAGGTGTGGAAAAGTGTATGGAAGCCCCTACTGACAGAAAGACAGTGTTTGGCTCTATTTCCCTATGATGGAGAGAGAGAGGACTTGTCGAGACACTTGAAAACTTGTCTTATTCATGATGATCACAAGGTTGCTTAAAACCCTTTGTTAATGTTCGAGTTATTCAACTCCTAAATCTGATATGAACAAATATTTTGATTAATCACGAGGAGAAAATCAGCTGATATCGAGAATCAAGCTCGGAAGAACGGAAAGTGTATAGGGACGATCCTTGATGAGACCGGTTTTTTTTTTTTTTTTTGTGATTTGTTTGTGATTTCGACCGGACCATTTCTGATTGCCTACGTTCCCTCCATTATGAAGAGCTCAGGTCGCCGTAGTTCGGGCCTATCCCGAATGAAAAGAGAACGAATGTTGAAATTCGAGGATCTGAGGACCTTTGGGGATTTTGAGGATTTGGAGGATTGAATAACATATCCCCTTAGAGTGTCCATGAAAGACACGGATGCGAAGCCCCAGTGGGACATCCACGAAAAGTGTTTGTGGAGTAGAAATGAATTATGCTCACATGAATCAAATTTGAATTTGCACAATCTTTGATTGGTAATTTTGAGCCAAAATGAATTAGATTCCAATTTAAGCAAGCAATGAATCATTAATTTGATGAAATTGCTATCCGATAGGAATTGCAGCTGGGTTTCCGGGCTTCGATCGGCCATCGGGCAATTTTGGGAGTTATGATCCTCTTAAAGTGAGGGGTCGGCTGGGCCTTTTGCTGACTGAACCTCTAAAGATGAGAGGTTGGCTTGCAGGGATGTGTTTGGAAAATCTATGGCAGGGAAGATTGATTGCCCCTAAGGATGAGAGGTCAAATTTTGACCTTGGCCAAAGGCGAGGGTAATGGTGATGGGAGTATCCTCTAAAGTTAAGAGGATGGCTTGGGATTGGTTTAAGGTAATGATAAGAGGAAGTCCAAGCTATCAAGAACTTTTGTGAACTTGCGAGAATTCGGGCTCCTTTTTGATCATTGGAGAGCCTCCTTTTTTTTTTTCTTTTTGGAAGGCTTCCTGAGGAGCTTGGAATTATATCCGAGATTGTGAGGATTTTAAAATCATTCTTTTGAGAATTCGGAAGGCCTCTTTGAGGAGTTGAGAATTATCTTTCCTTTCTTCACAACTTGAACATTTTATGCATCGCCGACTTTCGACGCTAACTTCTTTGGCGTTGCTTGGACTTCTCTCAATAAGGAGCAAAGGTGATGGCTAAACAGGGTTTCAAAACATGCCGATCTTGAAATGAAAGGGTAGTATTTAGTGAGGGTGAGGTAATGGCTTTCCTATGGGTGAAAGGCTTCAACCGCAATCCCTACCGGATGACCTGAGATTAAGTCTTCATTGCTTGCTTAAGCTTTAAATGAGAAAATATCCATGCAAATTCATCGAACAACGAGATGATGAGGCTGATGAAAGGGATGTGAGCATATGAGATGCAAGATGAGGAGTTGGTAAGCCCCAATTTGAGAGGGATATCAATTGATTTTCTCACTCCAATTAATTTAAATATTAATCATTTCAAAGAATTAGTGGTTGAGCAGCACAAGTGATCATCTAGGATAAAACCATTTCAATTAAGCGTAACGTGGGTGTGCAAGTGATGTCTCGAGTCTAGCAAGAAAAGAAGAAAGACTTATATATATATAAATTTTAAATGATAGTTAAGCTATCTTCCCACAACATTCGAGGTGGACAAAACCGACAAGTGTCCAAGATGGACTTAGGTGAAATAAAAATACTAGAACCTACGAAGGTTGACTAAAAGACTATTTTAGAGATAGGTAGCCCCTAGTCTAGCCGCTCTTTGCTGTTGGACCATGCATCCATTCTTCGATGCTGGAGACGGGAGCTATCGCAGGTCTTCCCATCTGGACTTCTTTGTCAGCTTCTTGCTCAATCCAACCATTTTCCTTGCCTGTGATGAATGGTTCATCGACCTCGCAAAGGGGTGAGTCAAATTCCATTATGTTCCCAAGTCTTGAAACACCAAACTCGATCATGTTGACATTCATGTTGTTATTTCTGGGGAGCGGGTTATTGATAGTATTAGGCCCTTCAGGAACCTCTAACCTCCCTTGTTCAATCAAACTTTGGATTGCCTTTTTCAGGGGGACGCAATCATCTGTCAAGTGCCCGTGGTACTGATGAAAGGCACAATGCTTGGAGGTATCCAAAGGAGCATTGGGGTTTCTAGGCTGATAATTTTCCAAGGGCTGGAGCAAACCTTCTCTCACCAAACCTCTGAAGATATCACTCAAAGGCATCCCAAAGTTTCTCAAGTCTTGGAGCCGGGATCTGGATGCATCAGGTTTCTTGGGAACAAAGGAAGTGGCATTGTTACATCCCCGTCCCGCATAGCTAATCACTTCTTTACCCTTTGGTTGGGCGGTGAGCCGTGTTGGAGGTGGAAGCAACCCAGATCTGTAAGCTGTGTAACAACTTGCTGCTGATTGTAAGCCTTTTTGAACTTAGCCCCGGAATTAACCATTGCACGTAAGTCAGCGTAGGGGAAGTGACTGAGGGAAGCTCTTAAATGCGGCTTCAAACATGACTGAAAGATGTCTAACTGCTCTTCGTCAGAGGGAGGAATGGCCATTTCACTGAGCTTTAAGTTCCACCTTTTATAGAAATCCCCAATATTCTCATTAGGGCGCTGCACCGTTGTCCGCAGTCAACTCTGTTTGTTTCTCATTCCAAGTTGGCTTTATACTTATCTCGTGAAAGTACTTGGTAATCTGTTCCCAAGTAGCTCCTAGCTTTAGGCCGCAATCGGAAAAACCATTTCAAAGCCCCCGACTTCAAAGAGAGATCAAGTAGTCGACAACCGCTGGTTTGTGCATCCCTTAGCTTTCATTGCCAAAGTATAGGTGTCCAAGTGAAGTTTTATGGCACGCACTTCCATCAAACAGCTTCGAGATTGGGCATCACGAACTTGTGAGGCAGGGGTACAATTGAGCCTGGATCTCGTAGGCCGAAGAGCAAGTGTTCCTTTTGACGGTCCAATTCAGCGATCTCGCGCTTTCATTTCCTTGTGTTGCTCCATAAACCAAGCCAATTGGGGATCCAAAGGTGGAGCGGGAATGCCCGAGCCGATATTTGAGCTAGGAAGAGGACTAGCCGTTGGGTGGTGCATTGGCGGAAGGAATGCCATATCCCGAGCATAGGTGAAAACCCGTCCTTGGCCCAAATTACCCCGAGGAGTGTAGGTAGGATCTGGGCAAAGGGATGTAACCCGACTTGCCTGGCTTCCAATCGGCAGATTCGAGGTAGCCAGATGGCTTGGATTTCCGGAGTGAGGCCCATAAGTAGTCTTAAGTGCGGGCGGCTGTCCCTGGTTGGTGAATTGCATGGCTTGTTTTGGCGAGGATGCATAACCGAGAGGATACCGTGGTCCCGGTGATTCCGATGAAACCGGGATGGGGCTGCAACCCATTGACCCCGAGTGGGAAATGGGCTCATGGAAGCCGCGCGTGAGGAGCAGCTGAGCTAGCATAATTCTGAGGAGGGGCTCCTGACTGTTGCCCCGAACCAAACTGTGGTGGTATTCCGAACTGTTGCTGCGAAAGTCTGGATTGATTGGTCCCAAACTGAGGCGGGATCCCAATTTGATGTGGCATTCCGGGGTATCCCCAACCATGGGAAGGCATTTCGTACTAACTTTGTCCCCACTGAGGCATTGCGAACTGGCTCATCCCGTCAGGCTGCGTGGATCCAGTGGTCTGCAGTTGGGGAGCCGGCTGACCTAGAGATCGAGGAGCATGGGTTCTGGTAGTGGTACCATAGGAGGTGGGTGGTGGCATCCTGGAGTAATCAGGGCGACTGAGAGTGGGATTGACATCCTCGTCTTCTTCCACGGTGAAGGTGCCATCGGGATTGAGGCTGGCGGCCAAACCGTGGCTTTTAATAGCCTCCATAAGGCTATTCAGTTGTGCTTCCTGTCGTAATCTCATCTCGCTCGCTAACCGATTTCACCGCTGTTCTGCTCGAGGGGTCCCGGAGGCGGAGTGACGTTGTCCCCATCATTACCGGCCGATGCAGACATTCTCAAACCCGAGTCGAACAAACGGTGAAGCCGATGACGCGCTTGACTCTTTCCAACTGATCAAACGGTGACCCGGTGTCCGGAACCAACCTTTGTGAGGAGTCATGGGGAAAGGGCACGAAGGTTCAGATGTCTGGGAATTGAAGGAGGGTAAGTGTTTGGGCATTGGGCTCATGCAACATGCGGTTATTTGTTCACGTTTACTTAAAGCATGTTTTATTAACCTAATCGGTTGGAAAAGATTGCTCTTCTTTTTCGCAAACTACTCTGATTCCTGGATCAGTGGGGCCCGTCACTACGTCTATAAGCCCCTCGTATTCCACCTGTATTTCGACCTCCCAGTGGCGGATGCCCCGGCGAGGGTCCTATAGGGCAAGCGGGTCCCACCGACCGAAAGAAAAACGATCCTAAAAGTCTGGCGGGTAATCGAGTCTTAACGAGCATTCGATGCAAATTACGGACAAAGCTGACGTCAAAGTCAAGATCATGTCCGAGGGCTCGACGAAAAGTCGGCATGATTGGGACCGATAAATGCCCACGATTGATCTTGATTTGTCGTCAATTAGGCCGTAATTAGGCATGGAATAATCATTAATCCTTGATGACTCAAAGTGTCAATGCCGGGAGTCGTGTATAATTTGTGCCGCCGAGCCGAAGTCAAGGCGCCGGCCAATATCTTGGTCAAAGTCCGCGGCGAAAACCCTGCGTAACTTCGACCGATTAGGGTCCCCAAAGATATTGAGTCGGTATGCCGACAAAGGCTTGAAAGGAAAGGTCTATACACGTACAGGGCATAACACGTACCAAACTAAAAACCAACCGGGTCTCGGACAAAGTGGGTCACGGACAAGTGCATGGTCGACACGAGGCTCCACGGGATGTTTGGGTAGTCCCGTGCTTGCACCGAGAGGCGTAATAAGACCAAACGGGCCGCGACAAGGATTTCCCAGGTTAGGGACGTAGTGTGCAGGTGTACGGTCACGTGCGCGTAGTGTGCAAAGGCCTATCTTCTTTTCCGAGTAAAATAGAAATTTTTTATGTGTCTTAAAAAGAATGATGCATGATTATTTTTTTGAAATTTTTTTTTTTTTTTTTGAAACTCTTTTTTTTTTTGAATTTTTTTTTGAAATTTTTTTTTGAAAGGAGCACATAAGCACATAAGCACAAAAATTCCAACAGTTAGGGACATGATTCCGACAGTCAAAATTTTGACTTTTTTCGAGGCGGCCAAAACAACACGAAAATGTGCAAAAATCAACACACACAACAAATGATTTTTAATGCCGGGACGGAAGCTTGACCCTCAAAAGTTTTTTTTTTTTTGAAAACAATGATACCGGTACGTGGGATTGTTAAACCACAATTTATCCCCGACTCGTGTTAGGAGGCGATAACAGGAAGTTTAATGGTTTCCACCAATATACCAAATATCATTTTTTTTTAGAAAAAGCTTATTTGTCCCCAGCGGAGTCGCCACTGTGATGTACCCGATTTTTGAAATCAAACGGAGTCGCCACGCCATTTTTATTTTAAGGGCCAAAACTTTGAAAAATGCCCGAGATTGGAGATTTGGGTTCGGAGGTCATGTTACACGCCGGGAAGGACGTTAGTGTGCACCCGGAATGCCTCGTAAAACGAGTCTTCCAAGCTAAAAACCATTTGTTCATTTGTGTGTGTTTGTGTGTGTGTTACTTTGGCCAAAATAAGTTGAAACTGAGGAAAGTAAAAATTGGGAATCCTTTATTAGACTTAGGACAGATCCCATAATTTTTGGTGTGATTTTTGGGTTGAGATTTGACACTCAAAAGATTTTTGGAAGTTGAAAACCATTTCTGCCAGAATGAAAAAGGCAGTGGACACTTGATTTTAAAATAGACCTTAGGGCTTGAAAACTCCAGAATCTTGGAAAAGTCCGAGAATGAAAAATGTTCAAAACACCTTAAATAAGGTTTATATAAAAGAACTTTTCATTTTGGAGATGATTTGAGGACCCAAAACCTTCTGGAAATCTCAGATGTGAAATCTGGACTTCCAGAGACTGATGAACTGACCTCTTAAAGGAAAATTTGAAAAAGGGAGTTTTACTCACGCAAAAAATAAAGTAAAAATATTTCTAGAAATCTATGGATGTTGGCTACAAAAAGTATTTTGTAGTCAACACCAAATTCCAAGTTTATCTGTGTCTAAAAATTTAGACAATGGACTGAGGTCTTAGAAAATTGCTACTGGACAGCAACTTCTCAAGAAGGAAAATGTGATTTTAAAGGGGGTTTTGCATCCATGATTGTCCCCATTTCCTTAGGCTTTGATTAGTGATCACTTGATATTTTAGTGGTGAATCAACTATATCAAGCCATCCTTAGGGTACATTAGGACTAAGCACTTCATTTGCTTGGGAAGGGGAATTTTGTAGAGATGAAATTAAAGAGAAAAATCAACTAGAGATTTAAAATGTGGACCATTTGAGATGGTCATTCATGAAGATGAACTTCAAGATGACCATCTTAGGTCAAGATTTAAGTTAAACTAGACATAAAGTAAATCAAAGTGAGAAGAACAAGATGAACAAGAAGTTAAAAGGGAGTTTTAGGGTTTGGAGAAGGAGGGCTTTACCAATGGTGACACCCTATATTCCTAGGCTTGGAATTTAACTTGAGGAGTATCAAGATTTGGTGTTTGGATTTGTGTTTGAGTGGATTCAAGGCTTGAATGTGTTTAGGGTTTGATGATAGAGTTGATCAAAGAGAAAACAAGTAGATAACACTTAAGTCCTCTATGTTTTCTCCCTAATCTTCCTCTTGAGTAGTGTTTTAAGCTTGAGCTTGGTGTGTTTAAGAGTTATTTGAGAATGTTTGAAGTGAATTTGGGAAAGGTTCAAGAGAAAATGGTGGCAATCTAAGGATTCCCACTGTTTTCTCTCTATTTTCGCCAGAATACAGCTTCTGTGAGTAAAATGTGTTGTAACCGAGAGAGGAGGGTTCAATTTATAGCCCTCTCGTGAGATGCAAACATGTCCGCGCGGATTGGATTGTAAACGTGCACCGTTCATTAAATGCAGCTCCAGGCTTTGGACAGGAAGAATAAAATTCAAAAATCCAGCAGTTTATGTTTTTCAACTTGCCCAATTCGGATTTTTCCAATTTCTTTTGCTTTTTTGATTCCTTTCCATGGTTTATCTTTAAATGGCAATCCCTAATCTACCCTCACTTTGTTAGGAATGTTAGGAATTGTTAGAAATGTTAGAAATGTTAAAACTTTCGTTAATTTTCTAACGAAAATTCTAACAACTCAAATTGGAGCACTTACAATATTACAATGCAGAGAAGGTCGCATATGCCTTAGTCGTGGCCTCAAGGAAGCTACGAGCTTATTTTTTGGCTCACCCCATTGTAGTACTCACTAACGCACCACTAAGAAAGATCTTACATAAGCCGGAGAGTTCAGGTCGCTTACTCAACTGGTCAATTGCTCTCACAGAATTTGATATCGAGTACCGACCTTGAAAAGCACTAAAGGCTCAAGCCTTGGCAGACTTCTTGGTCGAGCTGACGTTCACCAAGGAAGATAGCGAGGTGCGGGCCCAGAAGGAAAAAGCTAAAGGGAAAGAACCAGAGGCCCAGCCCGTTACTAGTCTACCCGACGACTGTTGGAAAGTATACTCTGACGGGTCGGCAATAAGGAGTGTTAGTGGAGCTGGGGTAGTATTGATCGAGCCAGAATCAGGAACGGTCTATGAGGAATCATTGAGGTTCAAGTTTGAAGCCTCCAATAACCAGGCAGAGTACGAAGCGTTGGTCGCAGCCATCGAGTATGCCAAATGCTTTGGGGCAACCAAAATTATAGCATATTATGATTCCCAGCTGATAGTCAACCAGGTCAGAGGAGAGTACGAGGTGCTAAACTCTACTTTAACCAAATACTGCGACCTGGTAAAGGACTTAGTAAAAGACTTGGAGTTTTGGGAAATTCAGAGGATTGGTCGAGAAGACAACGAATTGGCCGACCCTACTCTCGAAACTGGCTACTTCAGATGAGCCGCATGAGGAACCTATCTCTTACCTCGAGCATCCAGCGTATGAAAGGGTTCAAATTCAGTGCGTAGAAGACACGTCGAGAAATTGGGTTTACGATAAGTGTTGGATCGAGGAAATGAGAGCATATTTGGAGACAGGCGAGCTCCCGGAGGACGAGAAAGCAGCTCGAGCCATCAAAAAGAAGGCTCCAAGATACGTTATTCAAGGAGACATGCTATTCAGAAGGTCATACACTAGGCCATTGTTGAAATGCATTCACCCTTAAGAGATCACTCAGTTAATGCACGAGGTGTATAGTGGGGTTTGTGGTGGACACCCAGGGGCCAGAACTTTGGCCGACAAGCTGATTACGTTGGGATATTACTGGCCACACATGAGAGCTGACGCCCACGACTTTGTTCAGAAATGTGACCAATGTCAAAGGTTTGCCAACCTGCCTCATCTGCCTACGACGAAGCAAACTCCGGTGGTCGCTACTTGGCCATTTGATATGTGGGGCGTCGACTTGATTGGAACCTTCCCTCTCGCGCTGTGGAAACTGCAAGTACGTGATAGTAGCCATTGATTATTTTACGAAGTGGGTCGAAGCCAAGCCTTTGGCCAGAATCACAGAGGAAAACCCCATCAATTTCATTCATGACTTCATCTGGTGTCGATTTGGGATCCCTCGAGCTATAGTGTCGGACAACGGGCTACAATTCTCCCGGGCTTTCGAAGAAGAAATGAATCAAGTAGGGATCAAACATTGGCAGTCATCTGTCGCCTATCCTCAAGGAAATGGGCAAGCTGAAGCAGCGAATAAGCTCATCCTATCTGCACTTAAGATGGGCTTAGTTGGTCGACGTAGCAACTGGTTGGACGAACTCCCCCTTGCTCTTAGGGCAGTTCGCACAACCATTCGGGGGCCTACGGGGGAAACCCCATTCGCTCTTACATATGGGTCGGAGGCCATGGCACCAGCCGAGTTGCGATTTCCTACAGCCAGAGTGGGTTTCTTCAATCAAGAGCAGAACGACACAAACAGATTGATCGACTTGGATTTGATTGATGAGAAGCGAGATACGGCCTACTTACGAATGGTCAACTACAAGCAGAGGACAAAGAATTACCATGATAAGAAGGTGAAGACGAGATCATTCCAAGTAGGCGATCACGTGCTAAGAAAGATCGAGGCAACAGAAAGGAGAACTCAGCAGAACAAGTTATCTCCCAACTGGGAAGGTCCCTACATTGTTACTCGAATTATCAAGGAGGGAACTTACAGGATTGCCCACCCAGGTGGTGAGGAGTTGAAGCACCCATGGCATGCTACTCATCTTATCAAATACTACTTCTAGTTCAACTTTTTTTCTAGTTCAACGTCAAAGATTAGTTCAGTTTTCAAAATTTGGGTTTGTTGTAGTTCTAGCTCTCCACTTTTGATGTAAGCATGCTCCTACGTCAATAAAAAGTTGCAGTTCTATTCAGTCCAACATTGTGTTACACTTTACACTAATTTCAACAGACTCGATTCTTAATCAGTCTCGTTCTAACAAGCTCGATTCTTAATCAACTTCCTTCATTTAACAAGTCCGACTCTTAGTCGAATTCGTTCTAACAAGCTCGATTCTTAATCAGTTTTGTTCATTTAACAAGTCCGACTCTTAGTCGACTTCGTTCTAACAAGCTCGATTCTTAATTAGCTTCGTTCATTTAACAAGTCCGACTCTTAGTCGACTTCGTTCTAACAAGCTCGATTCTTAATCAGCTTCATTCATATAACAAGTCCAACTCTTAGTCAACTTCGTCCCAACAAGCTCGACTCTTAGTCAGCTTCGTTCATTTATCAAGTCCGACTCTTAGTCGACTTCATTCTAACCAGCTCGATTCTTAATCAGCTCCGTTCCTTATAACGACTTATTCGCCCTATTAAATCTAGCTCGACATAATATCATGCTGAATTCAAAAGCATAGAACTCAAAAAAGTCAGGTACGATTAAATCAAGGTCCAGTCCCCCAAAACGGGCCAGGACTAGGACTAGCAAAGAGTTATAAGTTAGGATGCCTCCCAAAAATCGGGTCAAGGCATAAGTATTTGTAAAGTGAGAAATAAAACATTGTTTGGGACTTGTTCCTTACACAAACATTCAAATTCAAGTAGAAGGATCAGCTTCAATCTGGCTACTTGTGGTAGTTTGATCTCCTACGTGTTCTTCTTGCTGCTGGGGGCCTAGGGGTTTACCCGATTCGGAGAATCCATGTTTGGGAGTATCACCGTCAAACGCCAGCTCATCTGGTTCCTCCAGCTCCTCCAAAAGAGTATCAAAGTTTACATTATCAACGGGAGGAGGAACCCAAGGCTCAGCTGCCATCTCTTCATCATCCTGGGCAATAGTAGCCAAGTCGTTCTCGGTATAAGGCACCAAATGATCGCCTTGTCGAGCTGACATATTGTAGGGATCCTCAGAGGCCCACTTTGCCAATTACTCAAGTGAAATATCAAAGGCTAGATCCACTACAATACGTCGAGCCATATGGCTTCGACCCACGTTAAAAAATGCTCTGGCCTTCTCAGTGACATGATCATGGAGATCGTCACTCCCCTTATAGGCCGCCACTGCCTCCTTGCCAGCAGTTTCTTTGGCAACATTGACAGCAACAGTGATCTCGGCCTCCCACTCTTGGCGAGCTGCCTTCAGGTCGTTAATCTGTTTGTTCAGCATCGAGTTGTTTTCCTCCATGGTTTGGGTCGCCACTTCCAGATCTCGGTCGACCTTCGCCTTATCTTCCTTAAGAGCAGCTAACTCCTTCTGGACCTTCCCCAGCTTGCCCCAGGTCTTCTTCTTGTCCTTCAAGGCAGCATACTTCACAAGTTTCAGAACCTCGTAGGCTGAGTCCAGATCAGCGTGATCCTCCTTCAGATTGTCATGGTCCTCCTTCAATTTAGCATGGTCTTCCTCCAGCTTATTCAACTCGTCATTTTTACGAGCCAGCATGGACTTAGCCAGCTTTTCTTGCTCTTCAGCTGCCTTCCAGTAGCTCGTAGACAGCTCTATCATAGCAAGGGACTGCAACATTGAGTAAAGATAAGGGATCAGGTCAATCTAAATTGGGCCGGGGGGTCTGAGACAAGCAAAAGAAATGACAGTGAAAATAAAAAGATTGCAAGTATTACCTCGGAGTGGGCCAACCCAGACCTAGCACGGCAAGCTTCAGAAGTCAAGGCCCTATCAGTAAATTTTTTGACCAAGTCTTGGTCAGCCGCTCTCCTCACAACCACTTGGCCGTACTCCAGCTCGGGGTACTCTCTAGCCAAGCAGTTCACACCAGTAAGAGGAGCAACATCACTCAACTTATCTACTCGAGCCTGAACCATCTCGAAATATGAGACCTGAAGAGGGGGAGGCAAGGGGCCACTAGCAGACGCATCCACTTGTTCAGATGACGGGTTGGATTTGGACCGCTTCTTCCTGCTTTCATTGTTGAGGGGAACATCGTCTTCTTCCTCCTCCTCATCCACATTAATGATGGGCGACCTTGTCCTAGATTTAGCCTTGGACTTGGTTTTAGTTTGAGCCCGGGACCTAGTTTGGACGACCTCCCTCACCGGCTCCAAAGTTTGTTCAGAACCATCGACCTCAGCAGCATCGACCTCCTGGACCTCTTGAGCGTCGTCTCCAGCTTGATCTTCCTCCTCTAATTGCTCCAGCTCATCCTCCACTGGAATAAACTTGTCATCCTCTGTATCAGTTAACTTCAAGAGCTCTTGGCTCGCAGAGCCCTCTCTCTCCCTGTGTTCTCGAGCATTGGCAGCCCCGCAGCTCTTCTTTCTTTTCATATATCAATAGCTCGGCCCATGTTAGCCTCTTGCTCAGGAGTCAAAACTGCACGAAATCAAAATGACAAAGGGTTAGATCGACAGGTGAAAGTTCTACACACGAGCTACCAGTTCTATGTACGAGCAAGACATCTACGAACTAAAGTATATATAAGTCAAGGAAAGTTCTATGTACGAGCTAGCAGTTCTACATACGAGCAATTAATGGACAAGTTAAGAGGCAAAAAAGGGTAGAACTCTTACCCCCAAAGTGCTCTCCCTGATCCTTACAATAATTGGGCGTTTTCTTGCAGAAATGACACTCTCTCTCAAACCTAAATCGAGCTCCCTCATGGGTGTTCCAATCCGGATACCTTTGGCATCTGACAATGGGGACAAGGGGCACCACATCCCCATCACTAATCATCATCTCAGCTTGGATATAATTGTTTTTCATGGTTCCCAGAGCTTCCCAACTAATGGGTCCCTTACCAGCAAGCTCAACCAATTTCTTGTATAGATCAACATGCCAGTATGGCTCCCAATAATCCTCCTCTCTCACTACATTGGTGTCAACACTGGGCAGGGGAAACTCCCATCCTCTTCTACTTTCTACTACTACTACATGGGAGTTCCAACCACTCACCTTACTAGGAAGGTTGATAAATAACTTTGGGGAATTTGGCTTGGAAGGGGTGCTAATCCCTGAGTCTGTCTTATCAGTCTTGACACTAAAAAATTCCCTAAATACTCTCATACAAGGTTCATACCCTAAGAACCTGCAAACCATAACAAAGCACACCAGGACTCTACAAGTGTTGGCTCCCAGTTGGTGAGGTAGGGCATTCGCACATTCCAAAAACTCATTTACAAATGGGTCCAAGGGCAACCTCAGGCCAACTTCAAATTGACCATAGAAGAAGGCTACCCTAGTAGGATTTCCTTGAATGTATCACCGAACTGAGATAGGAAATCTTTCTTGCCATATAAGGTGATGTCGAACTCCTTCTTGTCCACCTCACAAAAGTTGTACACCATATCTATCCGAGACGGAAAGTTCTGTTTCCCTCTATGCGGCCTAGGAGGCACATATCCCCTTTCATTCCTTCCAGGCACAACGGAGGTCTCGAAGGCATACACTATTCGAGGGTTGGAAGAGGTCGAAGCTGAAACTCCCCCTTGAGTCGCCATATCTGTATAAGAAGAAGAGGAAACAGGGGAATCAGTCCTATACGCAGTCTCAAGGGACCTAATAGACATACTAAGGGGCGACCTAGATTCCCCCGGAAATCCTTTCCTATTCCTAAGGAAGGAGGGTTTATTGGGACCTTTAACATAGAGCAGAGCTATGTGATCAAGAAGTTCATGAAAAAGGTTGAAGGAGACGACTCTTGGATCGTTCGTTTCTAAAGCACCTATGGTTTCTCCTACAGGCAAACTCAGCTCGCTAAAACGCAAACCCCACCGGGTCAAAATTAAGGAGCACTCCTCCATCGTCATCTCTCTTCATACTCCATTCAGGTGTTTATAAACTCTCCGATTGACCGTGCAGTAGCCGTACCAAGCTCCGGGTTCACTACTAAAGGTCCTAAACATGGCGAAATCAAAGGAAACACAAAAATTAAGCCCTAATGCTAAAACGTGAGAGGAATACCTTAATCAGTTTGAACGAGGATTGACTTTGGTAGAAGACGAAGACTCGAATTAACTCAGTTGCCGTTTCGTTGCTATCGCCGGTGATATACCAGAGCTTGAAGAAAGTAAAAGTTTGAAAAGAAAAATGATTTGGTATTTATATTTTCTGAAATTGAGAAGGAAAAAGAAAAATTCAAGCGTTATTTTCCTAATTAAGTGTGGAAAACAGTTCCCAAGACGGTTCCCAAACGTCAAAACAGTAATGATTGCAAAATACGGCGCTTCCAGCGATCCAACCGTTCAACAGTCAACGATCAGGATTGAGCCACGTCACTATCAGTCGGGTAAACATCAACTTAAGCGTCGGCCTGCGAGTTACCACAATCGTCATCAGAATTTCTTTAACTTCCTGGTTGACAAAGTCAACTCAGAAAGTTGGGGGCCACTGAACAGACTAAAAGTGTCGAGCTAGGCCCAGCGAGTAATGCCCAGTCCTCAGCCTTTTATTGCTAGATCCAATTATTACAAGGCCCAAGGCCCATCATCTCGATCAGTCGACTTAAGCTCATTGTCCGACCTACGAGGTCCCGACCTAGCTTGGTTCGACTCTATGATCCAGTTTCTATTTCGGGTACGGACCAACCCTACCCATCAGTCAGGTCGACCTAGTCCCAGCAGGCGACCTCGGCCAAGCAAGCAAGCGTCGACCTATTAAATTCAGGCGTACGCACGACTCTTTCCATGATTGACTCCCTGTAAATCAGGAGATATTCGCGGACACGATCTACAGACGCGTACCTGTCCCACAAATTACGGGATTCATGCAGTCCCACCACAAATACCACTCTTATCAAACCACTATAAATACATGACAACCACAACGGTTTTGAGGTAACTGCAATTTTGTTATTTGAATACCTCTGTTCATTACAATATTTGCTCTCCGAAACACCATACTTACTCTCACGCCCGAGGGTCTAAGCCGGAGACCATCCGGCTAGTCGTGAGTTCTGATTTCAGGTCAAGGAGCCATGTGATTGGTCTTGCCACGTGGACGGAGATTGATAACGACACGATTCTTGCTGCATCAATCATTAATAATATTATATTTTTAAAAATATTGCTAATGTATTATAGTTTTACAAATATCATTTTTTAAATTTAATTAAATATCAATAGTTAAAATGATAAAAAAAAGAAGTTTAGTGATTAAATTGCAAAAAGATCAATACACCATGGATATATTTAGAACAAGTTAAATGCTATATCAACATTTTAATGACATCAACGTAGCACATAGGCTGATTTAACGGAGATTTGAATGGAAATGAAACGGAATGATGATATGGTAAACTAAGTATTTAGGTTGAGAACGAAATCGTACAAAGATATTCCTCGGTTACAAATATGTAAAAAATGTAAATAGTGAAATTGTCTATGGCTAAGAACTTATGAGACGAAACTCACAAGGTGAGATAAAACTCACAGGTGTTGTTCTTAGTGTTGATGACACTAACAACAACACATTCACCAATTCTAGAAAAAGCACAAATCAATAGAAATAAATATAATTTGCAGCGGAAGAATTAAAGCAATACACAAGAATATAATTTTTATCAAGTTATATAAATATATAACTTGATGGGTGCCTAAAAGGCAAGACCTTTCTATTAATAATATGAATTCAATACAAGGTCGAGGTTGTTCCTTAATGATAAACGAACCCTGATATAAGGAACAACATACACGAATTCTCTCTGTAAATAAACACTCAAAAACCTCACAAAAATATAAAAATCTATATGAAATATTCGAGTGTTGGACAAAGTGTTGCCGGCTATTTGAATGGCAACACTTGAGAGCGAGAATTCTACTTTTCTTGTGCGGATTGCGTTTTGAATTGGATGATCTTCAATGAAGATCCACTGCACTATTTATAGGCCACAAAGTCTTGGAGCCTACTCAAATGATCGCCTATGACCTTGAGTTTGTTTCCTCATTTTATGCCTTCTCGCCTTCATTGTAGGAGACCTAGTCTTCTCTTGCTTCTCATGCTTGTACCTCTTAGCTTTGATTGCCTTGTACTCTGACTTGTTCTCCCCCAGAATAGCTGAATAAAATATCTCTTTGCTTGGTCATAAATTAAACAAATAAACACATGTTTATTTGTTAACTTCTTCTTCTTCGTAATTCTCGCCTGGGCATATTCTGTTGCTGATTTCAAGCTCATTTTAAGGTGACTAACTACTGTTATATAAACATTAATTTACCCATTAATATTTGTGAAAAATACAGTAACTAACTCAGTGTCGCCAATTCCAAATGGCAACACTTTTGGCAACACTGGTTTGCAACACTTGGGATGACATTCATGACAACACATGATCTAACATTAACAATCTCCCCCATAGTTACTGATTTCTTCACAAAATACCAATGTGATGATCTTTTCAAAAACAGTTAGTCAAACTTAACTAAAACCACAAAAAATGCCACGAGATTTTGATAGCGGCAACATAAACCTTCAGGCAATGTTTTGAAATATTTTTCAATCCAAAACATCAACCATTAAGTAAATGAAGTATCAAAATCTTTACAAAAAATCTCCCCCTTAATACGAAATTAATAACTAACCAAAATAATTATTAAAATCTTAAACCAACCATTCCATCATTCAACAAAAAACATCCATCCAAGTTTGAAGAAAATTCCAGCCGAAACAAAGAAAAAAAATAAACAGAAATAAAATTTGTTTAAGCATTACAAACCAAAATAAAACAAATAAAATTGTTTTTGTTCCAAACCACCAAAATCAACCACCATTCAAACCAACCATCTTTAAGCGCATTTCCGGCTCCTTCACCTCCCTCTCTTTGTCCCACTTGGCCCACACCATTTCCACTCCATCATCATCATCACGCCTTGGTGGCTTATCTCCCTATTTTGGAAGAAATTAAATCCACCATTTTCATCATGTCGGTGCGCATGTCCAACCACCCCCGAATTGCGAGTCAATGTGCTTGACGACTATTGAAAAAATTAAGTACCATAGCGGCATCAACCATTACGGGAGCGGTGTTGCCGAAGTGTTGCCGGTTTCAGGGGCGACACTTGGGGCGACACTCGTAGCGAGGCGATGTGGAGGAGCATTTGTAACCAAAACCCAAGGTAAATCCTGTGCCTATCACCTTGATAAAGTGTTTGGTAATTACTGTAATAAACAGGCTTTTCGAGATATTATCACCATTCCAAGGCTTAAGGTTTTGGTACATTAGGACTTGGAAAATAAGGGAAGGAAAAATGAAGGAGGAGGTCTTTTTCTTCTTAGCCCATGCGCAAGGTGAGCAAATACAAGTCTCCCAAAGTTAACTCTTTGTTTCTTGCCTAGTTTGTACAACAAATTAGCTTGCTCAAAAGTGACCGTGTTCTCGTTTGCCGTAGGAAGCCAATTTGTTATACAAGTCTTGTGGAGCACGCTAAACAAAGAAGTGAGATGGGTAGACCTAAAGTGATCGGACCAAATGGTGATTCTCCCTCCGAGTTAAAAAGGTGGCTAAGGCATTAGGATCATATTCCAAACTCTCATCTTCGACATTAGGGAGGCCGAATGCCTTGTTGATGATCAAGGGATTAAAATCATAGATATTGCCCCTAATAAAAATATTTCCATAATGAGGGTATTCCTATCATCAATATTATCCCTAAGATGAGCATAGAAATTCCTAACTACACTTTCAATGTACGATGCCACTTTAGTCACCGTAGGCAAAAACATCCTATCCTCCAAAAGCGATACACACCTAACTCCTTGAATTGAGTCACATACATATTCTTTTCATTCAGAATTTTCTTCTCAGAATCTTCAACAAACTTATCTAAATTTGTTTCACCATAAAATTCATCCGAAAGAAAAGGACGTTCATAAAATCCAAAGGACTCATAATCTGACTTTGTATCTGAGAGGGATTAGGAGAGTGTACCTCGGGCCAGGGAAATAGGAGAATACGAAGGAGAACTCGATTGTGCTTTGGTCTTGGCGGCGGAGTGTTGCTTCGGGTGTTGCCATTTCATCGGCAACACTTGGGGCGACACTTGATGAAATTTTCTGTTTCTTCTTCATTTTGGACTGGGCTTCGGCAAGGGTTTCCTCATCTTCCACCAAGCTTCTTCATCCTCATCGAAGATGATGAGGGCTCCTTTGTCTCTTTAAAAGGTGGTCCGAACCTTCCTCGGACGAAATGTTGAGCGAAGAACTTGAAGAATCATCCACATTAACTGGATCATCTGCCGTGTTGGAAGGAATCTTGGACCTGAACAAGGTTTTGATCCTCTCAGATTGTCTACGCACTCCACCCCTAAAAGACGAAGAGGCATCAACCGCCTTTCTCTTCTTGGTCTTCTTTTGAGGGGCGAAGGTGAGCTCTATGGAGGGGGTAGCTTCTGGAAGATTAATAGGAATGGGAATTTTGGAAGGATCATAGACAACAATGTCTAATGAGGGTGAGGTTGAGGGTGTGGCCGAAAGTGTCGCAGGGGATATCTCCATTGGAACGGCGACATTTGAGGCAACACTAGAGGGAGCTAGAGGCGAAATTTCCATGGGTGATGAAATTTGGGGTGAATTTTTGGTGCTTGCCATGAAAGATTGAAGAAGAACGAGGAAGACGAAGAACAGGGCAAGGGTTTCGGTTTACCGCCTAGAGAGAGAGGGAAACAAGAAGAGAGAGAGAGAGAGGGTTTTGTGAGGAGGAGGGTTTTAATGAGTGAGTATTGAAGGATTAAATTGATTTGACAAGTTCAAATCAATTTAAAACTCCTTTTATCTCTAAAACCCCAACAAACTTAAGCACTGTTTCCGCCATTTTTAAAAACATTTTTTTTTTTTTTTTTTTTTTTTTTAATTTTTATAATTTTTATAATTTTTAATAATAACTAATCATAATTTTAGTAATATCCATAAAATTGTGTTTTTCAAAATTCAAAGAGATGAATTTTAAAAAATAGATATTACAAAATTACACTTAGATTGACAAAAATAAAAATTTTTGCTAAAAACCTTTTAAATTTCACAAACTCTAAATATAAGCAAATAGACTTTTGGAGATTTAAAATTTAATTAACAAAAACAAAAATAAGAAAATAAAAAATTAATGTAGCATCTACTAATGTGTTACTAGCAATGTTGCGTGACACACAAGGCAACATTTTTAAATAAAATCCCCTTGATATTTTTCAACATATATAACTATACTTTCTTAGGCAATTTTTAAGCACACTTTACACTTTATTTATTTACAAGGAAGCATCGTAGTAGCGAGCTCCGTGCCCCGAGTTTTTTATTAAAGTGTAAAGCTACAATTAGTAAGTTTTATACCTTTCAAGTAGGGTACACTGTAGTAGCGAGCTCCATGTCCCTAATACTTAGTATAAAACACTACATTATATTCCCTTTGGGAATTTTCACAAGCTTTGCCCCTTTTTTTTTTTATAAAATATCAACAACAATATGAGTGACTTTGTCACTTTTTAGCACAAAGGGGTATTTTATAAAAAAATATTAACCTTAAGAATGTACACATACTAGAACAAAAGGTCGGTAAATGCCCCCATTTGGGATTAAACTAGCTATAATTTTTTTTTTTTTTTTTTTTTAAAGATAATATACAACTCACACAAGTGTTGCGACGGTGTTGGTAATGAAGGCAACACTAACGATTTATAGAAAACATAGACCAAGAGATTTTCAAACTTGAAAATCTCTCATGGTCCAAGGCTTTGGTCAAAATATCAGCAAGTTGATGTTTTGTATCAATATGCTCTATTTGGATCAATTCCTTTTCTACTAAATCTCTTAAAAAATGATGGCGGATATCAATGTGCTTAGTGCGTGAGTGTTGTACAGGGTTTTTGGAAATATTTATAGCACTCAAATTGTCACAATACATGGTCGAGATATTACTATCAAGACCATAGTCATCAAGCATGTGTTTTAACCATATTAGTTGTGAACAACAACTCCTGCCGCCACATATTCGGATTCGGCGGTCGAGAGAGAAACACGGTTTTGCTTGCGGCGTACCATGACACTAGATTATTACCCAAGAAAAACAACCCCACTAGTACTCTTTACGTCATCTATATCCCACCCAATCGAGTCACTAAAACCAACTAAGTTGGTATTAGTGTCTTTGGTGAACGATTCCCAATTCACTTGTCCCAGACACATACTTGATGATTTTCTTGACGGCATTTAGGTGAGAAATTTTAGGAGCGAGATTGATATCTAGCACAAACACCTACGGCGAACATTATATCGGGACGGCGCGGTAAGATAAAGAAGACTACCTATCATGGATCTATACGAGTTGGGTCAACATCCTCCCTGCACGATCTTTGGTTACCTTAAGAGATGATCCCATAGGTATTTTAGAGCTCTTGGCACTCTCCAATCCAAATCTTTTCACCGGACTCTTAGCATACTTGCTCGAGTGATGAAGATTCCATCATTCGATTGTTTCACCACAATCCTAGGAAATAATTAAGTTCTCCTATCATGCTCATCTCAAATGTAGATGTCATAGCTTCCACAAAATTTTGTAAACATGTTTTAGATGTGGAACCATAAACTATGTCATCAACATAGATTTGAGCAATGACAAGCTCTTTATTTTCCCTAAGAATAAATAATGTCCTATCGGCTTCTCCTCTAACAAATCCATATTCAAGAAGGAAGCTTGTTAGACGCCCATACCATGCACGAGGAGCTTGTTTTAAGCCATATAAGGCCTTATCAAGTCTGTATACATGGTGCAGGTGGAATGGGTCTTCAAACCCTTTGGGTTGCTCAACATAGATCTCTTTATCTAAGTACCCATTCAAGAAAGCCGCTTTGACATCCATTTGGTGCAATGTGATTTTGAGATAACGGCTATAGCAAGAAGAAGTCTTATTGACTCAATTCTAGCCACGGGTGCAAAGGTCTCGTCAAAGTCGATTCCTTCCACTTGTGTATAGCCTTGAGCCACAAGACGAGCTTTATTACGAACAATATTACCCAATTCATCGATTTGTTTTTGTAAATCCATTTAGTTCCAATAATGTTAGTATTTAAAGGACGTGGAACTAAACACCAAACCTCGTTACGGGTAAATTGTTCAAGCTCTTCTTGCGTAGCTTGAATCAGAATTTATCATTTAAGGCCTCAATCACATTTTTTGGTTCAACGGAGGAAACGAAACAGAGTGTTTTACACGAGAGTATGTGGAGGACATACACACATACCTAACCATATCTACGTAATCAAGCGGCTCCTTGTTCCTTGTTCTAACCCCTTCATTAACATCACCAATTACTTGAGTAATGGGATGATAATTTCTAATTCGAGTGGGGGATCTCTCACGCCTTGATGGTACACAAATCCATCTTCTCCTTCAGTCATTTGCTCTCGGAATTTCCAGCCATTTGTTCTGTTCTCTGTGTTGCCTCGGGTGTTGCCATTTCGGGCGACACTTGGAGCAACACTTGAATGCGTGGCAATGGTGAATCGGTCTGTTCCGGCCCTTTGTTCGACTTCTTCTAGTAAGGTCGGAGGTATATCATCATTTGGTTCTCTGTAGCACTCAAGTAATCGTTAAATTCAATATTTACCGATTCTTGAATCACTTTTAACCTCAAATTATAGACACGATAAGCATGATTGTTTTGAGAGTAGCCCAGAAAGATGGCTTTGTCACTCTTAGAATCAAGTTTTCCTAAGTATTCCGGTCATTTAAAATGTAACACAAACACCCAAACACATGAAAATAGTGAACCGTAGGTTTCTTTCCATTTAAAATCTCATAGGGTGTCATAGTTGTACCAGGGTCTTAAGAAAACTCTATTTGTAGTGTGACAAGTTTGTGTTTAATGCTTCGGCCCAAAAACCTTTAGAAATATTTCTAGCAATTAGCATAACACGAGCCATTTCCATTAAAGTCCTATTTTTCCTTTCGTGACACCATTTTGTTGTGGTGTTTTGGAGTCTTTGAAAACTCATGGTGTATCCCCTTTTTACTACAAAAAGTAGAAAAGGAGATGTTTTCAAATTCTCTACCATGATCGATCTTATTCGAAAAATAGGAGAACAAAACATGTTTTTGATTTTAGAGACTAAGTGAGTAAATTTATCAAAAGTTTCAGATTTTTCTCTTAAGAAATACACCCATGTAAACCTAGAAAAATCATCAACTATCACATAAACATACTTCTTACCTCCCAAGCTTTCTACCTCAATAGGACCCATCAAGTCCATATGTAGAAGTGAAAACAATGTGTTGTTCTGAGTGTTGCTCATTGTGTTGCTCAACATTTGTGAGCAACACGAGTTTGCTTACCCTTTTGACGGTCACCACACATCACGGTGTTTTTGAGGTCTAGTTTAGGAACACCTTTGACGGCATTATGTTTGATAATCTTCTCAAGATTTCTATAATGAGAATGACCTAACTTTTGATGCCATAACCTAATATCATCAAGTTTTGTCAAATTGCACAGCGATTTATTACCAACCAGGATAGCAATTATCACTTGATCTTATTCCGGTCATGACACAAAAGTTAGTGTTATCAAACACTTCACGAGGTATTTTTATTGAATTTTACCTCCAAATTGTCATCACATAGTTGGCTAATGCTAATTAAATTAGCAAGTAAACCATCTACGTGCAAGACATTTTTCAAAGGAGGAAAACCAACAATATCCGAGTGTTCCTTTACCAACTATTTCACTCTTGCCTCCACCACCATAAGTCAGAGCCTCCTTGAATAGGTTGGTACTGCGGTAGGAATGATTTTGTACCGGTCATATGACGTGAACAACCACTATCAAAGTACCAAGTTCTGCAATGTTAGTCCTTAAAGTTTGTATAAACAACATAGCATTTCGGTTTTCCTTGGGTAACTTGACCCTTTTTGAAAATGCGGATTTACGTTCACCGGTGTTGCCATAAGTGTTGCCACGGCGGCGACACTTGAGGCGACACTTGAAGGCTGGACATTTTCTTTTGTAGGAAAATGCAATGCAGTTTTAAATGTCCGGCTTTGTGACGGTATCCACACTCATTGGATTGATCGGAGGAATCACTAGAAGTGCTACCCTTTTCCTTGACACGCTCTTTTACAAAACAATTTTTAGTTTCAACATCAAACAAGGAAGAGGTAATACTTTCAAGTGATTCTTGGAACCCAGACCGGCTTTCGAGGCTTACTCAATTTGAGTATTTCATCCAATTTGGATGAACTCGTGTTGAGTTTTTTGAAGGTGGATTCGGCTAGGTTGAGTTTGGCCTTGATTTTATCAAGATCCAATTCTCTCCTCTTGAGTTGAGCTTCTAGCCGAGTCAAGGAGTTCTTAAGATCTGATTTTCCTTTTTCAAGAAAACCACCATCTTATTCTCCTTTTTCCATTCCACGAGGAGAGATTTATAGAGGTTTTTAATTCACAAATAAGTTCATCTTTATCAAGATCATCCTCTATAATCTCTTACGAATTTAAATCGGTTGAACCATGCAAATTAAGATCATTTAAAGAATCATACCTGCTTGAGTGTTGTGCCAAGTGTTGCCAATTCTGGACGACACTTGGGGCAACACTACGAAGAAGTCACCAATGTTGTGTCAAGTGTTGTCAAATGCTGTAACGACACTTGAAGTAACACTCTCGGTCGAAGGTAGCTCCTCTACCGTGGCCATCATGACTACTTGCTCCGTCTGTTCTTCTTTCTCCGTTCCTTCCTCCTCTCCATCACTACGCGATACCCACCAGTTTTTGCCCGCCTTTCTCACGGGGTTAGCACATTCGTTGGCATAGTTACCCCAACCGGAACAAGCATGACATTGAATAGATTCAATGTACTTAAGATCGGACCGGATCTTTTCCGAGGATGCACGCCTTGGTGGGATATCCTTTTGATTTGGAGGAGGACTTCTCCTTGGCACAAAACTAGAGGTTTTGGCCGTTTGGTCCTTAGCCTTTACTGCACTTTGTTAAATTGTCTAACCATAGAATTATAGCTCCTTGCAAGTAAAGCTACCCTAGTATTTTCATCTAACTCCTCGAAGACTTCATCTTCATCGTCCACACATGTGTCAGAAGATTCGACTTTTAAGGCAATATTCTTGCCTTTAGAAGCCTCCGTTTGTTCATTGAGATTCAACTCAAAGTTTTTCAAAATACTCATTAAGGAGTTGATGTCCATTGTTGAAAGATTATGGGCCTCTTCAATATTTGAAACTTTAATATTAAAACGTTCGGGAAGAGTACGAATAGCTTTTGAAACAAGTTGTTTATTTGTAAAGGCTCCCTAATACTTGACAAGCATTTGAAATATCAATCAACTTTTCAAAATAAGACGAGATGTCTTCGTTTTCACCCATTCTTAATCTTTCAAATCTACTAGTGAGACCTCTAAGCTTTGTTTCTCGGACCTTTGCCATCTCCTTCACAAAATCTTTGTAAAGTATCCCAAGCATCTTTTGCGGAGGGACTATTTTGAATGAGTTTGAACATATGCATGTCAACCCATTCATAGATGGCATTCGGTGCCTTTTCATTGAAACTAGCAAGATTATTCTCTTCAATTGTCCACTCGAATTCGGGTTTGACTTGAACGTCACCATCGTCATCCGGAGGAAGCATTGGAACAGAATAACCATTTAAAATAGATCGCCAAGCCCGAAGATCAATTGATTTGATATGCGGCGTAGGCGAATCTTCCAATAAGCATAATTAGATCCGTCTAAAACCGGTAATCTCTTTTGATTAGGGTTTGCGGGATCATAAGCCATGACAAAAGGATCTAAACACTTAGTATATCAAGTGCTAGGCTACGATACCAATTGAAATTGTCTATGGCTAAGAACTTATGAGACGAAACTCACAAGGTGAGATAAAACTCACGGGTGTTGTTCTTAGTGTTGATGACACTAACAACAACACATTCACCAATTCTAGAAAAAGCACAAATCAATAGAAATAAATATAATTTGCGGCGGAAGAATTAAAGCAATACACAAGAATATAATTTTTATCAACTTATATAAATATATAACTTGATGGGTGCCTAAAAGGCAAGACCTTTCTATTAATAATATGAATTCAATACAAGGTCGAGGTTGTTCCTTAATGATAAACGAACCACGATATAAGGAACAACATACACGAATTCTCTCTGTAAATAAACACTTTCAAAAACCTCACAAAAATATAAAAATCTATATGAAATATTCGAGTGTTGGACAAAGTGTTGCCGACCTTGAATGGCAACACTTGAGAGCGAATTCTACTTTTCTTGTGCGGATTTGCGTTTTACGAATTGGATGATCTTCAATGAAGATCCATTTGCACTATTTATAGGCCACAAAGTCTTGGAGCCTACTCAAATGATCGATAATTGACCTTGAGTTTGTTTCCTCATTTTATGCCTTCGCGCCTTCATTGTAGGAGACCTAGTCTTCTCTTGCTTCTCATGCTTGTACCTCTTAGCTTTGATTGCCTTGTACTACGACTTGTTCTCCCCCGAATAGTGAATAAAATATCTCTTTGCTTGGTCATAAATTAAACAAATAAACACATGTTTATTTGTTAACTTCTTCTTCTTCTTCGTAATTCTCGCACAGGCATATTACATTCTTGATTTCAAGCTCATTTTAAGGTGACTAACTACTGTTATATAAACATTAATTTACCCATTAATATTTGTGAAAAATACAGTAACTAACTCAGTGTCGCCAATTCCAAATGGCAACACTTTTGGCAACACCAGTGGCAACACTGGTTTGCAACACTTGGGATGACATTCATGACAACACATGATCTAACATTAACAAATAGGTTAGTGACGAAGATGATAATTAACTCCGCACAAAGGTCAATGACAAATTTGATTCATCGTCTATATGTCGGACTTATTATTAATTTATTTTTTTTTGCGCAAATTCTTCCTCCATTTTTAGAGTTTGACCACATTGTCCATGCTCTAATTTAGGGTTTTTTTTTTTTTTTTTTTTTGGAAAGAGTTGTTCTTATAAAAAACTAGTTTTTTCTTAAGATATGAAAAAACGTGTTTTCAAATTAAGCGGTGACAATTTTGTAAATACTGGCAACCATGTTCAAAATAAACGGTGGCATTTTTGTAATTAATGGTTTCCCCGTTTATGCCAGTGTCTGTTTAACAAACTGCTAGTGTGATAAAGTGCCAGTTCATGTATCACAAATTGCCAGTGAAAAAAGTGCCAGTACCAATTTAACAAAGTGCCAGTGTAAACTGACACTGGCACTTTGTTAAACTGGCACTGACACTTTTACACGGGCACTTTTATATACATGAACTGACACTCTTCACACTGGCACTCTGTTCCACTAACACCGGCACTTTGTTACACTAATATTTTTGCTGGCTCTCAAAAACACAAGCACCGGCATTCAAAAACATGAACCGGCATTCAAAATCACGTACACCGGCACTCAAATACACGTACACCGGCACTCAAAAACACCGATAATCATTTTGGCATTCAAAAAATATGATCTGGCATTTCAAAAACATGTACTGGCATTTATAAAAATGTGGACTGGCATTCAAAATCAGTGGGACGGTGGTTACAAGCTAGGGCTTAGAACATGGTAAGGGCGATTCAAGGGAATAACGACGAATTGGTTTAGAGCAAGGAGGATTCAAGGGGACGCGGTTGTTGTCAACGGGCTTAGTTTCTGGGTGAATTGCGGTTGATTGGGTTGGATTGGGTTGTTCGCCGGTTGGTGTTGGGATCGGAGAAGGAGGGAATTGAAGGAGGTTAGATTGGTGTTGAAGGAGGTTGGCCGGCGAATTGGTTGGAGGAGGTTGCCGATTGATTTGGTTGATGAGGACGACGCCGAGGGATTTAGGGAGGTCTCTGGTTGGTCTTGAGATCGGAGAGAGGAAGGTTTGGCCGGAGGGAGAGGCTAGGTTGAAGGTGAAGAAGACGATTGAAGGTTGGTGAAGAAGACGAATGCGGATAGAGAGAGAGTAGAGAGAGAGAGAGGTGAGGTCTGTGTGTTAATGAGCCGTAAATATAAAACACGTTTTTTGTTAAGTTCACAAAAAACGCGTTTTTTTGTGAGTTTTTGGCTTTTGGAAATCCATTTAATTTAATTAAGTTAAACATATAAAATTGGGAAAGTATGCTTACACCTTAATCTTTCGCTGGCAAATTTCCATCCGCTTCTGGAAGACAATCCAATTCCAAATCCAAAATATTGGGTGCCATTCACAACGCAGCAACAGTGGAAGCCGCCATAATTGTTGCTTCTCTGTCCCCACCCCCACAACACCAAGAAGCCTCTTCCCACTCTTTCAAGAAAAGGGCTTCACGCTTCCCCAACTTAGATCGATCTAATTCAATTCCACCGTCTTCATCGACACAATTTTTGCTTTATTCAATCCCCCGATTCAATCGTCGCACGTGAGTTCACATCTCTATTCATTCCTAATCTCTCAGTTGATTAGATCTTCTGTTTTGCTGAACATTTAGCTTGTTATTACGCAGGGAATTGCGTATTTGGGGGCTAGGGTTTATGTTAGAAATTGGAACATTTGAACAGACTTGTATAATGTGTGGCCGGGAAAATGGGTTTATCAGCTGTCAACTGAAGTCTAAAATTAAAGTTATCTGTTAGTGTTTATATTGAGGTTTGTATTTGTGTAGTTTCAAACTTTCAATTGAGTTTATGTTCCTTGAATTTTTGATTGAATTACTTAATATGTGATTTTTTAGGGTAAAGGGTATTATTCTTTTTGGTGGAGCAAATGGGGCCGGTGTACTATATACTTGTGGCGTTGCCTTGCACAATTGGTGCCATTGCTTTGGCGATTCTCCACATTTATAGGCACCTGTTGAATTATACTGAACCTACTTATCAGAGATACATTGTCCGCATTATTTTTATGGTTCCTGTGAGTAATTCTTTTCATTCTCATGTTTTAATACTGCCTTTTAAATTGTTGCATTCGATGTCACATTTTCATGTACTTGCATAGTTAACCTTAGGCCTAGTTAATATTTGGATGAGTTTGGATTTTATCTAGTCATGTCATTTTCAGTCACATTGTAGGGTAATTTTTTGCAAGTTAGGCATTGGTTCTTATTGTTAAGGAATGATTTTGAAAGCCTTAGGATTTAGGAAATGCAACTTTGAGTAGGGTATTTATTGTTATGGAATTGTGGTCCTGCTTTTGATCAAGACATATTTTGCCATTACCGATGAAACTATCCTGGTAAAGATTTCAGAGGGTCCCTGGGATATCCAAGTTGAACAACACTTCTCTTAATCCTTGACATTCTATGGAGTTATGGGTGCTAGAACTTTCATTTTTAAGGCTTTTACATCCAAAATCTAGAGGTGAAGTGTGAGCTTGGGATCAAACTATCAAACCAATAGCTGGAAACACTGAGGCCAGTTGTTTCATGACTCCGACAAGCATGGCCCTTGAGGCAGGAGAGTTTATGAAGGTAACCGGTACAGAATGCGACACAAAACAGTTACTTGTTAAGAGCGGCCATTCCTGATGTGATAACGCAGCGGAATAGATAAGCAAGAATGACCGAAACCAATTTTTCTGCAAGGAATCGCAATTCCTTAAAACAATAATCTCCTAAAAGATTATTCTGCAAGCCAAATTAATGACTTAGAAAAACATACAAGGTGTAGGGTTTTGCAAACTAGCTAAGAGATTAATTGATAAAAAGGTCTCCTATTACAAAATCCCTAGCAATCTATTTATACTCGCAAATCCTAATAAATAAAGGAAAAGAAATAAAGAAAACCTAATCAATAAAAGAAAAGAAATAAAACCCTAATGACTAAAATACCCCTCGTCTCAAAATATTAAAAGAAATAATAACGATACTAACAATACGAGGCGAATACTAATTAATTAAAAACAAAACATATCTTATAGTTTCCTGAAGCTTCACGGCATTATTTGGGGTGAGGCTGCTGCCTGGATCTAGGCGAGGCTAGCGCCTCACCGGCAGTAGAGTCAGCCGAGGTTTGGTCTTGGTGAGGCGGCCGCCTGGCTTGGGCCGAGGCTGGCGCCTCACTTACAGTAGCTGCGGCCGATCCATGTGCTACATCAATTCCCCACCTTCCCTGGTGAACATGTCCCTCCTTCATTGAAGTCTTATTCTGAATTTCGAGTTTAAAAGAAATGAAGAGAAAGCTGAGTGAAGTGGTATCACTTCCATCTTTTATGTGTTGCTTGGCAGCTTGTTGATGGTG
Organism: Adenophora triphylla var. japonica; assembly: GCA_022495995.1. Lineage (NCBI taxonomy): Eukaryota > Viridiplantae > Streptophyta > Magnoliopsida > Asterales > Campanulaceae > Adenophora > Adenophora triphylla. The sequence goes on along the minus strand of JAFEMH010000827.1, from coordinate 188,862 downwards.
AAAGAAAGAAAATGGGAAGGGAAGGAGTTACTTATTTGAAAAGATTTTGTCTTTCAATTCCATTTACCAGTGGGTAGACGGGGGATGTGCCCCTAATAATTGATGAGAAGTTTGCTGTCTCCTACAACCTAGACTAGCTGCAAGAAATTCAACCTCTGCTGCTGCTGTACCAAAGAATAAAGTGCGTCAATGTTAATTTTAAGGCCTCAAAACAGCCTCAAGCAGGTAGAATCACATCTTAGTACTGCAAACACTCCATCCTTGCGTGACCAAAATTCCCTTTGTTTCTATCTAATTTGCGTGCTACTACTGGTATATCTGATTTTATTTTTTACGTAGTAGTAAATTGACTTGCTTGATGTATTTTCTTTTATGGTGTTTTGAGTAAAGATTCACTTTAAAGGGCTCTTTTCATTACACATGCTTTTCAACTTTAGGTTATTATTGCTGATTGGTTCATCTTAGCTAGGTTTTTAGCAATGTCACGGCTGCCCTTTTGGTTTTTACTTATCTCTTGGCTTACTTCTTTTCCCGTAAGTTATGGTTTCATGTCTGGACTACTTCCATTATGTATTTTAAATGTCTGCCTTAGAAATTCATGATACTTGACCTTTTTTCTTAAATGGCTTGTTGTGTTTGTATTGGGTCAAGCCTGCATAGGTGATGCTTAAAATTGGGGCGTGGTTCAGAGGAGAGAGTAATCTTGTTTTCCTATAGTACATAATGAACCCCATTTTTTATTCTGTGTTGAGCTAAAATTTGTAGTTAGCCATTTCTTGCACTGGATAATTGATTTTGCGAATTCATGTGGAGGTTATCATGTATCTTGGTTCATTTTGCATGCCTGAATGGTTTTATTTTATCTTATGGGTTTCTTTATCATGGATGTGTTAAACTGTTGTCTTCCTTGCTATTCACAGTTGGCTCCTTTTGCTTTTGATTCTTCGTTTACTTGGATGATTCTATAACCTTTTTTGACTTTTTTTTTCTTTTCCTTCTTGGCAGGTGTATGCGTTAATGTCTTTCCTCTCGCTTGTGTTAAATGAGAACCTATCAATTTACTTTAATTCCATTCGAGAAGTGTAAGTATATCATACCTATAATTTGTAGTTAGGAATGCTGAATGTTGTACCTTTCTGTATATAATTTGATAATGCTTTACTACATGCTTTTTGCATTTATATAATTGATAATTTAAAGCGTTATACAAGCCATTTTGTTAAAGATAAACATCAGGATTAGGCCAGACAATTACAACTAGTTACCCACCAACCCAACCCTTTCAAACCAATGGGTTGGGATGGGTTATTCATCTTGACCGGCTCAATTACACGGGTTAACCTGGATTTAACCATTTTCCATAATCAACCAAGAAACTTTTAATATTTTGAAGCATATAAACAAGTACCACAAGCTGCTAGTTATGCGAACATCGGCACCACCACTATTACCTCCTCATAGCTTCAGCCAGTCAACACCAAGTACACTTTGCCCTTCTGACCTACCATCATCACCTCTGACTCTGATCACCATCATCCAACGCTGGTAGGATCACTGTCTATACATTTATGTGGACCTAATTATTATAAAAATTACTTTAATTTGGACTTTTTCTTCTCTCCACGGAGGCTGACATTAGAATCAACAGATGGGAAGGATATAATCATGTTCTGATCGATTTGATAGGAAGAGTGCTTCGGATACGTTTTCCCATTATGCAATTTTTTTTTTCATTTTGTGTCAACCTTAAGGTTTCATAATGTACGGAGGTCATGGCCTTGGGGGATTTTGAGAAGGAGAACGAGAAAAGTTGGGGCTGGCCCAGGGCATGTGGGTGTGGGTTTCAAAAACTCTATCTGAAATAAAGTTGTTTACTTGAACGGGTTACACTCAGTTTAATCCTGTATGTGTCCTTACCTATTTTACCTGTCAATAAATGGGTTGGAATTTGTTCTACCCTTCCTTCCCGCTTGTCATTTGGCATGCCTAATCAAGATGTTACAACGTCCATTAACTCTAACAATGCGTTCATTGGGGAATTACAAACTGGAGCAAAGACTTAAATGACATCTATACTCGTTTGTGAATTCACATAATTCTTTCTTGGAAAGTATGTGTAGTTTGGAATTTGGATGACCTTATGATAGAGATTTTCACCTGGAAAACTAGAATTCTTGCTCTTATGGTTGATTGTGTTTGCTCTCTAAGATTATCAGATTGTGTGCAGTTTGAGAATCTAGATTTTCCAAGCATATATTGCTAATGTAGGGGATATTCATTAGTGAATTTGAGGCAAAAGTTTAGATGGTAAAGAACTCATCGCTTACTTTTGTATTGCTAGAGCCTTCACTGCTTCTAGTGATACCTCTTTGTCTGCACACCTGTTTACTTTTTTATTTTCGTTAAGTTTCTTTGTTTTGATAACGAGTACTCCATCCGTCCCATAATACCTTACTCATTTACTATTAGGAATGGGAATTAAGGAATAATGTTATAGAAGTAGGTGTTATGAGTGTGTAGGAGAGAGAAAGTGTGGATAGTTGTTGTGAGTATGATAAGTGGGTCCCATTAATAAAGTAGATTAATTTCTTTTTAGGAAGTGTGACTTAGCAATGGGACGCCCAAAATGGCAAAGTGCGTAAGGTATTATGGGACTCCCATGGAGTATAGTTTTCCAAATTTTGTTCGTATTACCATTGCTTATGAAAGCAGACTCAAAAATATGGAGTGAAAAGTATTGTGGAAATTTTGAGGCGAAGAAGTTTCCAATCTTGATCTTACCATGGTATCTAGATGGTACTTTTGACGGTGGGATTCAAAAGAAGATAAAAAATTCGAGATAATAGTATGGCAGGAACAGACATTTGGGCTGATTAGCACAACACTAAAAATTAACTTTGATTAACTTTTAGGATTACATCACAATCTACTCCCTTCGATTCAAAAGTAGTCCCACTTCACTTTGTTTTGTTTGTCTCAAAAGAATTGTCTTTATTATAAAAGAGGTAATAATCGTACAGCAATGTCGAGAAGGTACGAGCAAGTAAAGCATGATTGTTAAATAAGTTTGATTTGTCAAATGAAACTATTATTTTTAAGGATGGAGAGAGTATAAGCTACAAGTACTCTGCAACATAACTAGGAATAGGGCTGCTAATACTACGCTGCTTATTTAGTAATCGTAAAATAATCGTAACTGATAAACTGCTCAATGAATACTTGTAAGAAAAATATTATAATCTCTGTGATACTAATAACAACTCTAATGTTAATTATACTTTGTATCAACTCTAATCTTAATCTACCGAAGACACCTTGTACAAAAAAAAAGGGAAAAAAGAGAAGGCTCTTTTGATGGTGGTCTGCCTTGGGTTGACATAGACTCTCTAAGCATTCTTAACCGTCCATATTGCTAATGTGTCCTACATCTCAATGGTTATTTTTGCTTTCTGTAGTTAGTAGTCTGCAACCGTATCTTTTGGCACCGTTTCACACAAACTTCATTCTACATTGGCTACCGATTTTCTTTGCTAGGAAGGAAGGATCAATACTCCATATTGCCAAAATTCTGATATCCTTCATCCTGTTCTCTTTTTATTAAGGTAGGCTAGGTTGCTAACTTTTGCTTGGAGGTATCATGCCTCGTTGATTTTCCTTCGTAAATGCCTTCAGATTAGCACATAAGAAGTTATTACCATTTATATCAACCAGTGGATTGGTCTGCGGAAAACTATTATAAAGGTTTTTTCCCCCTGTTATCATCAATTGTTTTAGTCTTAGCTTTAGGTCATGCATACTTTATTTATGTGCCATGTGTCAGTGGTTTGTCTAGTATAGCATCTTCCGAAGATCCTTTGAAGTATAATTTTCTTACCATTTCACAGTTAGTCTTGCATGGCCATTTAGCTAATTAGAACTTCTCCCCATCTGTATGCCTATTTTTCTAAGGCCATTATTGCTGCAATTTGTAGAGCTTATTGGGGTCTTCTTTTTTCATTTGTTATCGGAGTACACTCCTTTCGAGGACATGCTTTAAAAACTGTTGCTTTCAACTTTTGACTTCGAGTTGATTACGTTCTCAAAGCTGCCACTCGCAAGCCATTTTTCTTGTTGACCTTTCTTCTTATCTCAGGTATGAAGCTTGGGTCATTTATAATTTTCTATCCTTGTGCCTGGCTTGGGTTGGTGGTCCAGGAGCTGTTGTTATAAGTCTAAGTGGTCGGATCCTGAAGCCGAATTGGTGTTTGATGACTTGTTGCTTCCCTCCCATTCCACTTGATGGGTAAGTCACTTTTTTTTAACATACTAAATTCATAATCAAAGTTTGCAATGCAAAACGTTTATTCCATTTGATGATAATCTCTTAAATGATTACATATTGTTATTTACCTCTGAACCAAAGACTGTTCCGTTCTGGGAGTGTTGGAAAAAGTGTCTGGCTATAAGTTAATACCCTCGTTTCATTCTGGGAATTACAGAAAAGAAGAGTCTGTTCTATAAGTTAAAGCAAATATGCTGTCACAAATTTCAGATTATCGGGCAAAAACTGTGGATTAGTTTGAGAAAAAGGAGCAACTTTAAGGTCAAATTGTCTAGTTGATCATTGAATTGACATATTATAACCAAGCAAAATGTAAACGATAATTGTCAACATGTCTTGTTGCTGTCTCTTGTATTAAAACCATCTTAGATTCTTACTGAACAGATGGGTGTTGAATTCTGACCATTTGGTTGGCACAAAAAAGTTAAAATGAGATCATTATTGATGATCTGCTTAAACAGGGGATTTAGCTCATTGCTTCATCATGATATCTGCATCGGGAATTTTTTTTCAGGTCTCATCGTCTCAGACTTGCGATGACAAATTTAGTAATGATTGGATAGCATCCCTTCATTAGATAGGGTATTGCAGTTTTTTTGGGTTTTCTTGGTTTGTTGCAGTCCATTGGACTGTTTATTGTGATCTTTTTGTTTGTTTTCCCCGCTCCTTTCCATGGTTTTCTCTTTTGGAGGACAGCCATCATACTTTCCTTCTAATTATGCCTCTTGCATATAAAAAAAAAGAAGCCAAAATTAGATGAATAAATTCTCAGCATCTTGGACAATAAATGGAAAACAAAAATAAGATTTTGTTAAAATATGATTTCTCGGTGATAATCGTTAATTTTTCCTTTTCTTTCTTATACTTTTTTCCCTTTTGACCCCAGCTTAAAAATCCCGTACCCAACCTGCACAATGACAATCACAAGCATGAGCTTCCAGAAGCCATTACAACCTTTGCCTAGGAAAGCTATCTTGATCCAGCAACATGTCCACATCTTTGGAATCTTGCATGAAGGTTGAGATAAAACCAATAGGATCAAACCATTTTTAGAGATAAAAGAAGAAATTTACCAAGTAGACAAGAATTTAGAGCAAAGTAGCTTCAATAGCTTTTGTGGTAGTTTATGCTTAATGATAGTGAACAAATGTTTTAAGAACAGGGGAAAACATTTTACTCCCTCTGTCCCTAAATGAATGTAAATTTTCAAGAATTTTTTGTCCCGAAAAGAATGTCAAATGATTTTCACTAGTTATTTTATACTCGCAAAACTAAATGTTTAAGAAGTGGATAACAAGATTATTTATGCGTCTATGCCATTATATCCCATAAATATTTAGTACAAATATCATTCCATGATAGTGCGAATATCATGGAATGGAATCACAATTCTTTCCTACCTTACAAGCACTAAGGTTATTTTGGGAGGGAGCATTTTAACTTCAAAACGTAGATTTATGGTCCTGAAGTATTACTCTAAAGAGCAAACTACATAGAGCAGACACTGGATACTTTAGAACATGAAATTTGGAAGACAAGAGATTAGGGTTTTTTAAAGACTAAATTGTTACAAGATGAAACATGGAATGTAGAATGTTGGACCAATGTAATATGTAAAAATGCTTAACTATATGAGAAGAATTGCAAAAAAATTATCAGGAAAACGTCACTGGGCGTCACTGTGTTTCGCTCTTTGCCTCTCGCCTAGGGGATAGAGGCTACCACTTACCGCCGCCTTGTACACCTCACCCCTCCCGACCCTTCCTGAGGCGCCAATACCTCGTCCGAGCCCACCTCTCGCTTCAGTCGAGTCAGGTGCCCACCTTACAAGTATGGTTATTATCAGTTGCCATTATTTAGCATGTGATGCAGACTGATGAATGAAGAATGAATCTCGAGGGCAACCTACATCCATGTGAATGTATGGTGGATTGGTAGCAATGTAATGAATTTCCTGTTACGCAGAAGGGAAATGAAGATGAATGAAGGAAGAACATTGGTGAAAATATGATGAATGGGTTATTGGTCGGTAGCTGAGGTGGATGTGGGGTGACTGCTTCTGGGGGAATATGTATTTGTGTGAAGAGAAATAGTTTGGTTGTAGAAAGTGGGAACCAAATATGTTGTTTCTCTCCTTTATGTTTGCCAGGTGACTATTTATTTTACTTTCATATAATTATAGTTGAAATCTGAAATTACCAAGCACACATGATCTCACTTCAGCATTTTCTGTCTTCAATCTGAATGGATGTCAGAGTAATTATAAATTGCAGTCAAGCAAGTTTGTTCATCCTTTTTGGAGATTATTCATTAACCAACTTACAAAATTATGTCTACTCTACAGCCACAGCCACAACCACAGCCACAACCACAACCACAGCCACAGCCACAGCCACAGCCACAGCCACAGCCACAGCCACAGCCACAGCCACAGCCACAGCCACAGCCACAGCCACAGCCACAGCCACAGCCACAGCCACAACCACAACCTCAACCTCAACCACATACTCCGTGTATCCATTAGTGAGGATTGGGGTGAAGGACAAGTTTACAATCTCCTCAATAAATAAGTTGCACTTTCTTTGTCAAATCCAAGATCAATGAATTGGAATATATAGCAATGATGCTGATGGCTATGGGAACTCTTTAACCTGGAAAGGTTGCTATAACCAAAATTTGCAAGGGGCATAGAAATAGGCAGGACACCAGACCAGCTTCCGTTCCCCAACGAGTTGGAACCATTGACTCTAATGCATTGGATCCACTTAAGCCTGCCCCGCCTCCCCCTACTTTGGTAAATGTACATACAAGTGTGAGAAAATATAAACCTTGGAACAAGCTTATTTACTTTCCTAATAAAAACACTCATTTTAAAAGAATAAGGAAAAGAGAAGGAAAAACAGGCTGAATACCACTTAGTGGAACCAATTTGGGGGATCAACTTGACCTTGTGCGAAACCCCTTAAAAAGTTGTCTTGTATTAATATTGCAGTGATTTTTTCATCTATCTGCTGTACAACTTTCTGAAACTGTCACTACTCAGGCGTTTCATACGAAAATGCAAGCAAGGTTGTCTGCAGTTTGTGATCCTGAAGCCCATATTGGTCGCAGTCACACTCATACTTTATGCGAAGGGGAAATATCATGATGGAAATTTCAGTGCGAATCAATCGTACCTATATCTTACCATTATATACACGATCTCATACACGATGGCCCTCTATGCTTTGGCCTTGTTTTATGTGGCATGCAGAGATTTGCTCCAGCCATTTAATCCAGTTCCAAAGTTCATCATCATCAAGTCGGTCGTTTTCCTGACCTATTGGCAGGTAGTATTCTTTACTATTGGTAATGCCACTTGAGTTCCTTAGCCTTTTGAGGCATGCTGTGTTTTTTTTTTCCGACACAATTTTCATCATGGGTCATCCGGAAACAGCCTCTCTGTGCTTTAATACAGGGGCAAGGCTGCGTACATCCGACCCCCCTGACCCGACCGTAGGTGGGAGCCTTTGCAGCGCTGGGGTAATGTTGTTGTTGTTTCTTTCTTATTTTTTCCTGATTCTTTTTCATGAGTCAATTTTGCATCATTTTTGGATACTTAACAAACGATTTGGGAATCTTTCTTTACATACTATTACTAATATCCATATGTTATTGCTTTGATAAGAAAAGAATAATAACCATATGCTATTCTTCCTCTGTGAATGTTTTTATTGATGATGATTTTTGTAACTGATTGAAATTAAATAAATAAAACGACAATGAAATACTCCCTCCGTCCCAAAATGTTTGTCCCATTTGACTTTTTTGTTGAACTTTGACCACAAATTTATGAGAGATTAATTATGTTCATGAAATTCTAAAAGTTGTTGCTGATAATATTATTAATGGTGAATCAATAGGAATTTTTAGAATTTCATAAACATAATTAAATTGCCATATATTTGTGGTCAAAGTTCAACAAAAAATTCAAATGAGACAAACATTTTGGGACGGAGGGAGTAAGATAATATACTAATGTTACTCTTTTAAAAAAGTCATGTTTTATTTTCATCCCCACATATTTTTGTAAGATTGGAGAACAAAAATAGTTAACTGTTAAAAAGAGTCCAGAAAGTATTTTTGTGATTCAGAATTGTGATTTTGCAATGTGTTCATTTTCAATTTCTATTTCCTTAATGTTTATTTTGGAAGACTGCATTAGCTTCATTTTAGTTTCGTGAAGTTGGAACCATTGAGTTTATTCATTACAATGTGTCTAGGCTGTATAAATTTTCTGCTGGGAGTATTTGTTGGGTTCAACCTTGAGATATCATTCTATAATTCTAGATTCTATTTGGAGGACCCTTTACCCCTTATTTGGCTTAACATTGACGTGAGGAGCTCTATTTTGTAAGATTCCCTTGATCGAGTTATATTTGGATGACCCGTTGTCCCTTAATTGGGTTATATTGCACTTTATCCCTTAGAATTTTAGCTTGCTTTTTTCATTGGGAAAAAAAAATACTCCCTCCGTCCCAATTTAAAGTTCAAAAAACCCAAAAGGTGTCCCATTTTAAAGTTCAAAATCCCAAAATGGAAAGTTTATAATACTTCTTTATTCATTAGGCCACTGGGCCCCACTTGTAGTCAACAATTATCCACTCTACCCCACTTTCTGTCTCCTATCCACTTTCTATACTCAACTTCCTACCCCACTCACAATATTTTACTCCCTCCTTCCCGATTAAGTCTTACTTTTCTTTTTGGTACATCCCAGAGGAAGAGTCCCTTTCCTAAAATGGTAAATAATGAATAGTGTTTTAGGCAACTTTGTCCTTTAATGCTCTTCAATTACAAAAACACCTTTACTAGAGTAGCCTACTTTTTATCCACCTGAGTCATGAATAGTAATTTGGACAATTATGCCCCCAACCCACTTGATATTTTTACCCTTTTTTATTGTTTCCTCAATAAGCGTGCGAAATCAAGGGAGGACTCTTATTCTGGGACGGAGGGAGTAATATAGAAAGTTCACTCTTTCAATTCTTGAACCCAAAAGTTTTTTGAACTTTTAATAGGAACAAAGGGAGTATATGATTAAAATTTTGCTTGTTGTGTGGTGATCAGAGTTGTGTTGAAGTGCAAAACATTAAAGCTTGTAGCTTACTTGTAAGCCTTTCACTGTCTCCCTCATCTTTCAGGGTGTTTTGGTTTTCCTTGCCGCAAAATCCGGTTTTATAAAGGATGCAAAGGAAGCTGCCGACTTCCAAAACTTCATAATTTGTGTTGAGATGCTTATTGCAGCCGTCGGTCATCTTTATGCATTTCCATACAAAGAGTACGCTGGTGCCAACGTTGGTGTCTCTCGTGGATTAACTGCAAGCCTCGGACATGCTTTGATGTTGAATGACTTTTACCATGACACAGTTCACCAGGTACTTCACAACTTGAGCTAGTTTTTATCTCTCTGAGAATTTCATTTATTAATATGATGATCTCTTACCCCCTGAACTTTGGCTAAGTTCTCTCTCCCCCCGGTTTGGTTTTGTCTCGCTTATCCCCTTTTGTCCACTTATATAAATGAAATGACTAATTTACCTATAAATCTCCTCCAAATACTTCATCAGTCCCATTTGAAATTGCACTTATCCACAGTGGAAAGTTTATAATACTTCTTTATTCAATGGGACCCACTTGGCATAAACTACCCACTTACGGTTCCCTACCCTACTCTCTCTCACACTTCACTTTTCATACCTCACAACATATACTCTATTACAAACATCACAATAGTTTTATTTATTCCCCGTGCCTCTCCTATTTGGTGTAATTTCGAATGGGACGGAGGGAGTATTAAATTAGTTTCTTCAAAGATTTGAGTAATAGTTATTTCATTTAAATAAAGTTGACAAAAGAGGGTAAGTTAAATAAAACCAAACCCGGGGAGGGGGCAGTGAGACTAGTTCAAACCTCATGGGTAGGGACTCAAATTAACCGGAATATGTAGTGATCATGGTCCTTTTAATACATTCTCCTCATTTTATTTCCATCTTCCATGCAGTTTGCACCGACTTATCATGAGTATGTACTATACAACCATAGTGATTCGGGTGACGAGGGACTAGGGGCAAGGAAGTACCGGGCGAGGACTTTTGTTCCCATGGGCCCTGAGATGGACACTGTCCGAAAAAACAAGAATATGCTAGGAAATAAATTAGATGATATACAGCTATCTAGTGTCTCATCTTCAGGTAGTAGCACACCCCAAAACAATGGCAATGTTCAAGACATTTTAAAATCCGAGGCAATGAACTCTTCACTGCTAGTGGACCCCTCAAACCCACTCGACGTATCCTATGACCTTTCTCTTATTGACATAGATATCTCTACTTACTCGGAAGAGGTACCTTCTGCTGCTACAGAAGCTGGTACAAGGTGACTAGAATAAAAGAATCTTGACTAGATGGCATTTGCTGATTGGTTGACTTTTCAAGGTCAGTGTGTGGTGGAGCGTACTCGTTATTTATGTATACGTGAAGTTATTGGCTGTAGATTTGTACATGGAGGGGAATATGATTTGTTTTGTTTTGTTTTTTTTGGGTAGATTGTTTAATGAAATACACTTGTGGGATTTGTTTTGTACATGGAGAAGTTTAAACCGCGATATGTGCTTATTATTGGTAGAGAGAGAAGATTGTTTTACCCAGCCATGAAATTAGGTTTTCAAGCAAGCCTTGTCGAGTTTTGAGAAGTGAATTACAAATGAACCCCCCCTTGATGTGAATGGGGACATGAGCTGTTACTTATATTGAACCGCTTGTAGAGACTAATTAAAGGTCAAAAAGGATTACCCAAAAAAAGAAGAAAATATTTTACTCACTGTCCCAATAAAAAAGTTTTAGTACTAAAATAATTTGGGTCGACTAATATAAATTCATTCTTGTAAATGATTGCCAAATAATAAAGGAAAAATATGTTAAAAGTATCGCCAAATAATAAAAAAAATAAAAATAAAAAATATGATTGTAGTATTTGCAACTTCATTTGAAGATGTGTTTTTACAAAAAAATTGCATCGAAACCAATTTTTTCATTTAGAAATGTGACATATTAAAGTAAAAATGTGCAACATATTTTTTCATTTGGGATAAAATCGATTAAAATAAATTAGGAAAAATTCCCCTGAGGCCCCTCTGTCCAGATTTTTTTCCCCTTAAAGAAAACTTTTTGATAAATCTCAAATAAGGAGTTATCCTCAAATTAAAATTCCTCAGACACCCCTAGGCTCTCCCTCCCCTCACGTCATTTTCTCTCTTCTTCCCATTTTAATCTATTTACTCTCTCTCACACACACACACACACATTAAAAATTCTTTGTCTCCCAACCATCTCCGGCCGGCGACCTCCGGCGACCTCCGGCGACGGCATTTCTCTTTTCTTCCCTTCATCTTTTCTCTATATCTTCTCAGTCACCGTACTGCTAGATCTACAATATCTCCGGCCAGATCTACATTATTCCAGTTAGATCTACATTATTTTCGGTGAGCCCCTTCATCTTCTCCGGCGAGCCTCTTCATCTTCTTTCCCTTCTTCGTTCAGGTCCGGCGAGATCTTTCAGTACTTCAAGTAGTTCATCTGGTGTCTTCAGTTTAACACACTTCTCGGTTTCCACAATCACGCTGCTTGTGTTTTGTTGAGTGATTGGTTTTTCACTCTTGGCCTTCTCCGCCTTAGGCAAGAAACATAAAACTAATTAATCTGGATTTACTTTTTAATCTGGATTTACTTTTGGATTTACTTTTGTGGACAAATATATACATTGAATATGGATTAATTAAAAAGTAAATTTCCTTATAGACCTTGGTGTGTCTAGAATTCATCTTCCCCGTGTTATCAGAAAATATCCAGAGCTTTTGATATTGGATATTGACAAGGCCATGCTTCCGAGGTAATCATCATCTTAAAAGAGTAGAGAATGGTTGTGGTTGATTTGCTTTTGTGGACAAATATATACATTGAATATGGATTAATTAATCCATATTCAATGTATATATTTGTGTCACTTACAAACAACATTTGTGGACATATACTGATTGTTATAATATCTCCGACCAGATCTACATTATAAGACTTTTTAAAAAGTCTTATATATGTTACTTATAAGACTTATTAAAAAGTCTTATAAGTTACTACTTATAAGACTTTTTACAACACAATTCTCAATGTTCAAATAGGTCTTATAACTAACTTATAAGACTTTTTAAAAAGTCTTATATGTTACTTATAAGACTTATTTAAATGTCTTATAAGTTACAACTTATAAGACTTTTTTACAACACAATTCTCAATGTTCAAATAGGTCTTATAACAAACTTATAAGACTTTTTAAAAAAAATTATATGTTACTTATAAGACTTATTAAAAATTCTTATACGTTACTACTTATAAGACTTTTTTACAACACAATTTTCAATGTTCAAATAGGTCTTATAACTAACTTATAAGACTTTTTAAAAAAGTCTTATATGCTACTTATAAGACTCATTAAAAAAGTCTTATATGTTACTTATAAGACTTTTTAAAAAAGTCTTATAAGTTTATAAGTCAATTATAAGAGTAATTCGTTGTTATTATGAGAGTAGTTCGTTGTTATTATTCAAAATTTTGATTTTTTTTTTGTTGAAAAAATTGTCTTATAATTTTATTTTTTTGGTTGAAAAAATTGTCTTAAAATTTTGATTTTTTGGTTCAAAATTTTGATTTTTTTGTTATTATGAGAGTAATTCGTTGTTATTATGAGAGTAATTCGTGTTATTTAATTCTCAAAGTTTCAGTGACTAAAGTATAATTTTTAGTTTTCGAATTGGGTAACCACCCTTCACACACGTGTAAGAAAGTAAGGATAATTATGTCTTTGTATTACCGAGGAGTGTCTGGGGAATTAACTAAATGTTGTTTCCTAAATTGGGTTTAAATCTCGCCCAAGGAGCCCTAGAGAAAATCGGCCAATAAATTATGGGAGGGAAGGAAGTAGTTTAATTTCTTAGGCGATGATGTATTGATCCAGAATTATTGAATATTTATCCGATGATGTATTGGTCTAGAATCATTGAATATCTTTCCGATATTACTGCGTTTCTCCTTAAAATTCAAATTTTTTCCAAAAAATTATACTCCATTCGTTTCTAAAAGATTGTCCTATTGTATATTTTGCAATTATTAAGGAAGAACTTCACCTTCTTGTACCTTAGTAGATTTACACTAACATTCATGCCTAAGTTTAGAAATGGGACATACTTTTTGAGACAAGTCAAAATGGCAAATGGGACAATCTTTCAGGGACAGAGGGAGTATCATCTTAATGTTCAAAATTTCAAAATGAATTTTTTTTTCTTATTTATTTGTGGGTCTCACATATGTTATACTTACAACTAGCAGTACCCCCGTGCGATGCACGGCGAGTGAGTCTCTTAATTTTATTACACTATGCGACATTATTAACCAATGCTCATAAAAAAAAAATTCATAACAACAACCTCGTCACATGAAATTATGTACATCAACAGAATTTTACATAGCGGAAATAGCGTTCAGAGATTACAAATTACGGAAAACCTCTTTGTACACAACGTTTGTGGTGGAAGCATCGAATTCACAGTCGCTGTCCTTTTTAAGAACTAAAATTTTAAGGCCACTCGGATTTGTAACTCTCGAAAGGGCGACATATAACTGTCCATGAGTGAAAACAGGCTTCTTTAAAAGTAAACCGACTATTGATAATGACTGGCCTTGACTTTTGTTTATGGACATCGCGTAAGACACAACCAACGGAAATTGCCTTCTCTCAAATCTGAAAGGCACCCTCGTATCGGACGGGGTTAAAGACATCCTCGGAATAAGAACCTTCGACCCGACGTTGCTACCTGATAACGATTCACCCTCGAGACGTGGTTTCCTAGCCTTGTTATGACCAACCTTGTCCCATTACACAAACCAACTGACGGATCAATGTTGCGAAGTAACATCACCGGCGTCCCGACTTTTAAATTCAACGTATGATTAGGTAGTCCAGAAGAGGAAATGCTATTTAAAAATTCCGGGGTGTGCAAATCGGTCAAGAACTCAACATTCGATCGGAATGGCAAGGAGTTTCTGAACTCAAATAAGTCTTTCCCTTTGTCTTGTTAAAAGAAATCATGTAGTCATTAACCGCATTCACTACGTCCAAAGTTGGGGCCAATATCGCTCTTTCAGCGAAGTAGGAAACATCATTTCGACCTAACAAAAATTCTGAATATGTACTCTCAACAACCCCGCTAATCACATCACCAAACTCCTTAACTAAGAACTTATCTGGTATGTCAATATTAGTAAGACCGTCATTTGGTTCGTTCACTTTTCCGTCGCCAATGTCTTCCAACCACTTCGCAAATTCCTTCAACTGAATTGCATCGTTATTGTCATCTAGATTTTGCAACCTCATATTCTTCGTTAGCCTCAAAACTTTGCAGCTACGCAAAGATATGGCCAATTTATTGTCGCACGTACAACATCCTGTCTAGATCCCTTGGGTATAACTGGAAGAATTTGCCTGAAATCTCCGCCAAGTACGATTGTTTTCCCTCCAAAAGGCAACTCCCTTCTTCGAGAATCATTAACTCCCATTATATCACGCATGCTCCTATCTAACGCCTCGAAACAATGTTTATGCATCATCGGTGCTTCATCCCATATAATCAATCGACATTTTATTATCAATTCCGCCAAATGGCTTCCTTGTTGTATGTTGCAAATAGAATCCTCATTCAAATTGAAAGGAATTAAGAACCTCGAATGAGCTGTCCTACCACCGGGAAGCAAAAGTGATGCTATACCACTTGACGCGACATTCAACACAATTTCTCCTCTCGCTCGCAAGAATGCTGATAAAGTCCTCCATATGAAGGTCTTCCCACTTCCTCCATATCCACAAACAAAGAACATTTCCCCAAAATCGGCTGCACATGCTTTCAGAATAGAGTCATATACGTTTCTTTGGTCTTCATTTAATTTATCCTCCATTTTTTGGCATTCTTCATCCAAACTCACACGATCGTAGTTCATCTCATCGTAGATTAGTCTGTTGGCATGATTATGGAAGAATTCAGTGTCTGGAAAGGGCATCGTCTTAAACTCATGCAGACTTCTCCCTTGATTTCGAAGTATTTTCTCAATCTCAGCGAGTGTATAACTTCTCAACTGTGCGTCCTCTAACACCAATCTGTACAGGGATAGAAATATTTACAAAAATACATTTACTTACGAAATAAGTAAGCAGTAGTAAATCACATTTACAGACCTGGATGATTCAAAATAATTCGTTGCCTGTATAGAATATCATCTGATAAAAACTTCCAACATGCCTCCCAAACATGTTAGGTCTACTAATGGACCCAGACACCAAAAGGGTCGCGAATAGGAAGCGCAACGAATGCGCGGAAGAAAATTCGCTAGCTTCCTCAATCCCATCAATATACTCCTTATCGTCATTCAACAAACCCAACTCATAGCATGCATCTCGCATAGAAGGACACCTTCTCCCATTAACAATACATAAATCATCATAACATGTCGCCCCACTTACCTTATTCAACAGACATCTCAAGTAGTACCTCTCGCCGGAACCCGGAGGAACGAAGAAGATACGCCCAATTGCGAAACCCTTTTTCCGTGGTAACCACTGACGAATATCTGCTTTCCAAACAAATTTCATAGGAAACTGAGCATATGTTAATTGCCTACCTTCAGGATATTTCTTATTAGCTTCCATCCAACCCAAAAACATACTTCGTCCTACGGACTCTCTTTCCATGACAGTACCTATATCATCAGAGTCTGAGAATATCACACCTTGCTCATCAGGAAGATGGAAACTCAAACGTTCAACATGTGGATCCTTATATTGTATTTCATACCCAAATATCCTCCAAGCCGCCTCACAAGATGATACGTACCGACAGTCGTAATATAAATTAACCTCATCGACAATTCTATCAGAGCATTCATCATTCGCCTCTCGACAAAAAGTCGTTGTCACACGATCGTTCCCTTTGTTGATATATTTAAACAAATACTTAATCGCTCGGGACTGATTGCACCATTCAACATTCAAATGAGCTCCGTATTTCAACAATAAATAACGATTATGGGGGACAACGTGTCTGTTATCCAGGTAAACCCCATTCTTGAAGATCGTTCGCCCGTTATCTCTTCTCCTATACACCACATAACCGTCATCATCAATTTGAGTTGTCTCTACAAATTTTTTTGGATAATGCTTCGAGCAACGACCTTCAATCATACACGGGGAGTTAGGTCTGTCACTCCCACATGGCCCATGAACCATCAACTCTTTCACAGCATTGTAGTACAAAGGGTCTTCATTTTCATCGGGAATTTGGTGATATAATAGAATCAATCTCTTGAACGACTCTTGAAGTTGCTTGCAGAAATAACAAAATATGGGCATGAGGCAATCCTCTCTTTTGAAACTTCGATGGTGTAAATCACTTTGCAAATATGTGCGACATGTTAGAACATTTTTTACACGGAACTACACTAAAGCCTACAAAGATGAGACACATATTGAATCTTATATGCATATGTATACACACATGTATATATATATATATATATATATATATATATATATATATATATATATATATATATATATGCGTAAACATATATACATATACATATATATAGAAATATATGTTTAGAAATGTATATATATACATGCATATGCGCGTACACGTATGTTTGTATATACACATATTTACCCATACATATATATGTATACGTCACACCAAATTAAAATTACCTGACATGATATCCCCAAAAATCTTATTCCTTCGAATATCTTGTATCATGCCGTCAATCTTTGCCTTAAACACTCTACACAAAATATCTGGACGGTCTTCTGTTTTTAATCCCCCATCCGCAAGGAATCTAGTAATCTCAGGCCACTTTGGGTTGCACGTAAATGTCAGAAATAAATCTGGATACCCAACCCATTTACAAATAGCCATTGCGTCTTGATAATTTTGAATCATATACCTAGCGCCACCAGTGAAAGAAGATGGCAATATAACCCTTTTGCCTTGTCGAGACGCGTCAGTGTCACCTTTAAGTATAGCCTCCTGTAACCCCTTATACATATCAACTCGTAACTTTTTCTGATTTAGCCTAATATATGTCAACCGACCAGACTCAATCATTGTGTACGCATCGACAACAAACTGTTGAAATAATCTTCCCGAGTTCAAGATTGTCTTCGCTTCAGTCCTTCTTCCATGCAGTCTATACGAAAAGTACTCTCTCATGCTTACTTTCTTACGTCCCCCCGACTTCTCCTTACAATTCGCGAACGGAATGTCCTCTCTATATCCGTCTTCACCATATGGAAACAACAAAGGATATTGTAACCCTAAGTACGAAGGGTGCAATTGATTTATTCTTTTCAGCACCCCAGTTTGAGTCTCTATCAAAATATCTCTGTCACCCGAAGAGCTATCGAAATCACCAACAATTAACGCTGCTACTTCAGAAACACATGGAAGGTTATACACCCTTGCATCTCTATATCTCTTTCCAATCAATTTCAATCTTACATCAGGAACACCCTCAAAAAGTAATTTATCCTTCGCCATACGGAAGGATTGTACCAACACATTATGTTCATCTAGCATTGACTTCAACTCATTTACAATCACATCATGTACATCACATGTCCCCGATTCCGACCTATATAAAACAACAGAAGATATGTACGGGCACATATATTAGGAAAGATACGGGATGAAATATTAAGATTGGGGCTTAATAGTAGAAACTAACGTGGAAAAGGTTGACTGTGAGAGTGCCGGGAAGTGAGAATAATGGTTTCTTCTCTTGCTAACTCCAATAATTTTATATTAACGTCGGAAGAAAAATAAGTATATTGTAATACGTACTTACCTCACAGATTCTTTACGATTTTGGATTTCATTATCCGTGTCGTAGATGTAAAGTTGCGCAAACTTAGGCGTTTCACCTTCAGATGGTAACAAACTGCCGATCAGATGGTAATTTTGACCATGTAATTTAAAAACAGGAGGGCAACCACCTCGGTTAATACTTCTGTCTATCTTTCCCCCCATCGATGTGAAACAAAACATATTGTTGTACGATCGAATGTTCTTCAGATATGATTTACTATACTCAGATTCCCCGAACAACAGCTTCCCTAGCTGAGGTGGTGGATCTCTCAGTGTTGGCAAAACAATCTTCCCATGATTGCAACATGTCCCGTATTTCGGGTTACGCGCATTGTAGGAACGACACAACCTTTCTTCGTACCAAAAAAAGGCTCCGCAGAACCCACAAGTGTAAGTAGAGTCACCAATATCCCAATAACCTATAACAAAAATCAATAGTAATTAAACTCACAAATTGAGAAGACAATGGGAACGAAAACAAATAACTTAGAACAACTACTCCCTTTTATGTGTACCCTGTGACTAACTTTCACTCCAACTTCGACTCATATTAAGTTTCGTCGTCATAGAATGGCCAAAAGTATCTGCTACTTCTATTACTAAGTGTCTCTTATCAGATAGTTTTACGCTAAAAAAAAAAAAAAACCACCTTCCCATTCCATACCCCCTTCATCCTTCCAACCGAACTCTTCATACAAGCAACGCTCGTATCACTTCCAACAACGACTAATATTTGTAACAATAAAAGGACTGACACTTACAACTTGCGGGGAATAATGATAAAATATCTTTAAAACAAATATTGAAATTTCGGGTGGAAATTTAGAACAATACCGTCAGTAAGTTTCGGAGTTGTACGTCCCCTGCTAGAAACACATTTCGACTCCTTCTCGCGACGAAGTGTTGAAACATCATTAGCATTAGGCAAAGTGGGTGTTGGATTTCCAAAAGTAATTTCGAAATTCCCTACACTCTGGAACGTTCTCTCACTAACTGTACTTCATACAACGATTATATCAGATGATGTGAATGTATAACACTATAAGTCAAATAAATTACATAAATTTAACCATTTACGTTGCATGTTATATCCGACTAAAAAAAAATCGTACCGTTTGATATATCGATCAAAGCAGATCTGCCAGAGGATAACATTCCGAGGGAAGCGGATGGTGTATTCAATTTTCCTATAACAGTCAACCAAAAAGTTAGACAAATAATACAATGCCATTGACTGAAGAAAAATACAATAAGAGAGATTACATTAGTAATAACGTCAAGATGAAAAGAGATACGGGTTAACACATTCCAAATTTCCATGTCGAACCTAATACATGCGCATGAGTCTCATAACTGTGAACTTAAATACTGTTTACTAAATTAAAAGTAATTACGGGTTGGAGGAAACAATCGATCCGTAGTTTTCGTAGACAAAACGAAGGGGAAATCCTGAAATATTTGAAATAATCCCAGAAATTTTGCGCAAGAAATTATACCACCTAATAAATCGTTTACCACCAGTCTCTTCTTTGTACTCAACAAATTGGAAAAGAAATTTATATTCACGAAAATAACACAAATTAATGCAATACGTCATTCTAGTCTAACTTGTAAATGAGTTCTAAAAAATAAAAAACAAATGAATAGTAGAATTTATATCACAGTAATTTTTTTTTCTACACAAACATGTATACATATATAGTGAGAGAGAGAGAAAGAGAAAGAGAAAGAACAAATTCATTCATGTGACCAACCAAGCCCACTTTCACTTCTCACTACTCAACCCAATTCCAAAGCCCATTTCCTCTACCCAGCTTACTCTCCCCTACCTACTGTCGAAATCGAGCAAACCCTAACTTCTTCCTACAATAAACGCCACTCCTCTCTTTCCATTCTCACCGCCCTACAACTTCCAATCAGCGTCAGCGTATCGCCTACCCCTCATAATGAACCATACCTACCTCAACCGACAACTACATCTCTCATAAAAACAAAATCGCCTTCATCATAACCCTTCCCGTTGACATTTACAAATTCTTACCCACATAGTTGCCAAACGTAAATCGGACATGTACCTATGCAGAATCAACCGGTGGGAAACACAATTTCATGGAAACTGTAGATGTTAGTAGGGGAACTCAATCTCAGCCATACTCATTGACGTACGCAGGAAGAGACATCAGATCTGGTATTATACTTCCTTCCTTCCCAATTTTACTCCTTAATTACCGATTAAGAGAATGTCTGATTGCTTTTTTATACCCTGCACATGCCTTGGTTGAACGTACTTGAAGAATAAATATTCCATTGACGTCATTTATATGTTTTGTATAGACTCATGAAAACCAAACATAGGTATGACCCTTTTATTTTCTTTCGAAAACATATGTACATGTACTGTTTCAGATCTGATTTTTTTCCCCATAGATCTGTAACTTTCAATCATCAACCCTCAACATTCTAGACCGTCCACATGATTAGATCTACATATAAGTCTTGCATTCTAGTTTTCTTTTTAAAGGAACTCCATTCGTATAAGAAACTTGACCTCAAGAAATCAATATATTATCTTCCTTAAACAGTAGTCTTTTAAGTTGAAAACAACTTAGGTAAAAATAAGAAGGTATGGCATTTTATTTGCTTGCGAGATCCAACATAAAAGATGGAGAATATAAACATTATATTATCAAATGTTTGAAAAAATGCGTTGCTATCTACAGTTGAAGATCTAACAAAATATGTCAAATATTATTGTATGTCTTGTCTTCACTTGATTTCTAATTTAATTCTCCTCAAATGTTTGAAAAAATGCGTTGCTATTTACGTTGTTTTCTTCTTATATTTTCTTGACTGGCAGAAGGAGTTTTTTACATAAAATGTCTCTGTTTATACTCATGAATTTTTTTAATTGACAATCATGCATGTCATTAATATAACGAACCCTTGATCTCTGCTAGCTAGTTGCCCTCTCGCATTGATCTCGCATTGAGCAAGCACCTATCGAGTGCAGTCATCACTTACCCTCATCAATCAAGTATCTTATAGATTACAAAAAAAAAATAAAAACATCCTTTCGTGTGCCTGAACTTCATGATAGATATATATCATGCTCCTTTTGCATACCCAAGAATGAAATAGCATATTACCAAGTATTTTACACTGTATCTGCTATTTGACTATAGCTTATGTTCAGCATGCTAAACAAAAGATTTATATCGACTCTTTACCGGTCGAAGGACATAAAGCATTCCATCTCTTGAATTCCCATGTCTCTTCATACTTTTCTTTTAATGGGTCTTTTCTATTCCGTATCTCGCGTCTATGGTTGATGTAAATACTACACTTTGTGTGCGGTTATCGGAGAAACAACAACTTTTGCATCTCCACAGGGGCTCACTTTTCTCTCCAATGGGGAATGGTAAGCCTCGTAGTAGCTTTTTGAAATTTCGGGGATTGATATGATATTGAACTCCATGCTTGCATATCGTGAACTTAGATTTTGCTTCTTCTCTTTCTTCTTACGCATTTTTTTATTATCCATTTATTGGGTGCCTAGAAAGAGCGCGTCGAGGATACCAAGCAACTATAAGTGTTGAATGTTACAATTAACGATGCATCAATATAGGATATAACACTTGAACACGCAAGTAAGTTTTTACGTATTTTGTATTTTACGTACATATACCGTTTTCCAAATAAATAAGATTTTTATTACGTATTCTATACAAAGTATTGGTATGAACTATGAAGTGTACATACGTTAGCATCTTCTTTAGTTTTTCTAAAAAAATGTTGTGAGCTATCGTGGAGCATTGTTTTGATGGGACATCTCTAAATTTGCAATTGATGGCACTTTTCAAATGCACAATCCATTAAGAATAAGGATTCAAATGCAGGGACTTTGAATGTTTGAAAATTTGTTGAAAAACTTATAGGAGTTCCCAATCAACATTAGGTGCGAAGTGGCCTTATTTCGAGTCTTGCATAAAAACCAAATATTTTAATAAAATCCTTATTAATTGTTGTTTGGGTTCTTGTTTAAATTGTATTCGAGACGATTACGGGAAATATCTTGCAATTGCATTTCAAAGATGCAGTAATTATTAATATTTCACCGAGATAAAAATAAACAAATTGTTGTGATAGTTCTAATGAGTACTTGATTAATGACTATTATGTCAATGTGTCCGGTAACTCGGATATACCCGCGTAAGTTGAATACGTTGATCTAGTTGTCACGGTTGTTACGGTCATGTAACTGTATTCTGTTTGTTAGATATGTGTGATACGAACATATTACCTCTGGTGCCATAGTTGTTCTTACCATCATCACCTTTGCTTTACTTAACTCATCTCCGAAGCATAATATAGAGGAAGAGGTACTCTAGGTAAGATTAGCACAAGTAAGATCGGGATGTTACTTGCATGGTGCACATATGATCTTGTTAAAAATGAATGTCCTTTGGGAGTTCATCCATAAAATTATACTCCCTCCATCCTAAGATAGTCCAACTTTTTGTGATATCACTTTGATTGAACTTTGACCAATAATTTTATGTTAAATTATTTACCCAAATGAACGTTTAAAACTTCTTATGGATATAACATGAAAAGTACTACCAAACAATTTTTAGATTTTGATAAATAAGTTAACATAAGATAATATGTCAAAGTTCAATCAAAGTTATTTAATAAAAAAGTGGGACTATCTTTAAGGGACGGAGGGAGTATGTGCCACTTTGGTCAAAACAACTGGGGAAATGGACCAAATAAGGGCTAATATAGGTCATGGGGCTACTTTCCTCTAGCTGCTTATGCGGAGAGCAAATGTCTTTCTGGGTGCATTTATATCTGCAGCTATCCCAGCTGCCAAGAAAGCTGATCTGAAGGCCAAACTTTCTCCACTAAAGGTACTTACTTACTTCTGTCGCGTGATCTACACAATCCATCATTCTGTGTACGACCCGAAAATATACTTGGGTTATGTCTACGTTGCTTATTAATGCTCTTGGATGATTTGGTCATTTCACATTGTGCCTAGGGAGTTGGTTTATACTCTTCCAAATTGCATGCGTAATTTTTTCTCTACCTACCCACATGAAAGGGTGCTTGCATGAAGTAGCTATTTTTGATACATGCAATGTAATTTTTGTGTCCTCGATTCTGAATATTGTAAACTACTGTGTAACATGCATCATGATCTGTCGATGGTAGACTCAGTAATGACTACGTTGCTATTAACTGAATGAAAAACAATAAGAGAATCTCCTCTACTTCACACTTATTTGCTCTAATGTTGATTTGCTATACAGATGGCATGCTCCTTATATAATGTCAATGGGTACTTCAGCCTTGAGGTTACGTTTGTCTTCCATCCAAGGTCATTAAGTACGAAAAATAAGAGCATGTCAACCCCAATTCAAAAGTTCATGCCCAAACTAAAATGTAGACACATTTCGAAAGCATATGCACATTACATGAACTGTAAATATGAAGATAATCTCACCTTCACTATCTGCAAATTCGCATGGTCTTTTCCTGCCAATGGTAACTGACTTTAACAACTTCATGTTCGTTTCCGTATAAATTTGGTTCCTTCTTCGTAGCACCAAACCCTTTTTGCGCTTAACCAGTCAACTTTGGAACCCAAACATCAAATACACTTTCTCCCTCATACTTGAAACACAAACTCATTTTTCATGTTAGTTGTACTCTATTTTTTCCAATTAGGAATCTCCTATAAGAAGGCTGAAAGGGCAAATGGTTTGGACTCAAGGGACATCAAGTTTTTAAATTTTGAAAGAGGTCTGATGAACCACTATTGGTTGAAATACAAAGGCACTGAAAAGGCTGTCAGCAATTACATAGGGAAATGGGAAGAGTATTGGAAGGAAAAGAAGAAATTAATCTAGCATTCTTTTCTTACCCATATTTTGTTCCAAATCAGTGGCAGTAAAAGTTCTGTCCACTGCCACTTCAAGTTCATTCTTTTAAAAAATTTATAATTTGAAAATAAAGTGGAACCCCCATTTAAACAAAAAGGTCTGTTATTTAAATAGTTGCTAACTTTGTTGGAAAGAGGATAGGGAAATTATTGGGCATTGGATTGGATATAAGACTGATATAATATTAAATATAGCTGTGCATTTACATGGCATTCGTAAGACGGATGGAGTATTACATATGACTACTTATTTCCATAGCATTTATATGACTTTGTTCAATATCATTTGGAAATTTTATGCCCTCGCTAGTTTTCTATGTTTACGAAAATTTAGTCCACAATGGAAATGTACTTGCTGATGTTAATTTGTGCATGAGGTCGAATCAACCACATTGCTAGTGACAAATGTATCTTCCAAATCCCTATCCTTTCCGGGATTATCAGACACAATAGAAGTGCCATTTTCTTTGAAAGACATCCAGTCCTATAGCGTAATATATTCTCTCCTTTTCAGAAACAGGGATGTTATACATGCCTTTGCAAGAGAAGGAGATGTGGAGAACTTGAGTAAATGCATTGACAGTGGTGTCTCAGTGAATCTCAAGGGTTAGTAATTTTCAAAACTAATTTTCTCCTTTGACTTGGGTTTCATTTCGTTTATCAATGGAGTCAATCTGGTTTGTTTAATTTTGAAAACTAATTTTCCCCATCATATTTTTTCCACCCTTCCCCATTTACATTACATTACCATATTTAATAAGCTTCATATTTTTTTAAATCCTTTCCCTGTTGCTCCTTTGAAGTTCCAACGCATTTTCACATCATTCACTCATACTCTTCAACTGTTTTAAATAGCATTATAATAAATTCGTCATTCTATTTTTGGGGAAAATATTTTATGCCCACTTCCTCGTTACATTTGAAATGTTTAAAATTTCCCTTATCTACGTCACTCAACCTAATTATCATAAATGTAGAAACATAAAAATAATTGGAGAATAGCAAGACATTTTTACTTGGAAACATTCATTAGACCATAAACATTTCATACATAATTCGCCACTTCTAGTTCCACAAATATAATACATACTACTCCCGTACGTGAGATATACTCCCCAAATACCCCCAAAAGTAATCTTCCCCCCAAAATCTCCAAAGAGTATTCTTCCTGCCAGCAAATTTCATTCTTCCTCCTCATATCGCTCCATGAACCCAACCTACACAAAAAAAAATTACTCAGTTAGTATTCTCAGCAAGACATCAAGCTGAGAACTAATCAAACTATCTTTACCTTAGCTTTTTGAGCCCAGCTCATTAAAATGCGCCCCTACCACCCCAAAAACTGTTCATTTGCGACGGAGTACTTCTAACCGACTTACACATTACTTAACATAGTCCCTAATATAATAGTACCTACATACTTAGTAGTTCAAACACAACATAAATTCAAATTAAAACATAAACATTAAAACCATAACCATGAAACTAAGGGAAGGCTGATTCCCCACTCTCATCAACTTTTGGAACCTTCACTTCCTCTTCCTTCACTTCCTCTTCCTTCACTTCCTCTTTCACACCACTGCCCTCGCAGAAATCTTCCATCAGATTACGTTTGACTGCCAAACATATCTCAGTGCTCACCGCCTTCGCCTTCGAACCCACAAATGGAGTATACACACTTTTCTTGCAGAAATGGCTCCCATAACCCTAACACAACAACATTGTAAAAAAAAAATTAAAAATCAAATTTCTCTATGGTTCTTCAACATACTCTCTTCTTTACATTGACCATTTCAGTTCTTACCTTTGTACGCTGGAACTCAGAGGTTGCTATACCCTTCCCTTTGCTATCACCATCAGGTTCATCAGCTGGGTGTACAAATTTATCAATCACATTCTTATCCGTAGTGAGTTTCAGCACTGGGAATGGACCAAAGTTAATTCCCATCTCATTGTTCCTAACTTGCACTTTGAACATTGCCTCAAAACCAATCAGCATGGATATTTCAATAGGCAGCTCCTGCACAATGTATGCGTTAACATGCAATATATTCAACTCACATATTTGGAGATATTATTTCTTCCAACATCTTACATTAGCAGAGGCAGTAGAACGCAGCTCAATGGCTGTCTTTCCTATGAGTTTAACACATTCTCTATCCCACAAAATCAGTGCTGCACTTGCAGTTCCATCAAGAACCTTCATCTGGATTCTATACCTACAATCCATAAAGTTTCAGCTGAGTACAAACCCAGGTATCAACATAATCTGACCTAAACTTATATTAACTAACCTTAGAGTTCCAACAGAGTCAAAGATGTCGCACTGCTCACACCAAAACGTACCACCTGCTGCAGTCATTTTCTTAACACATTTAGAGCAAGACACATAGCACCAATCCATAGACGTGTCAATCCCAGCCACTTTGCATAGAGTCCAGTAGCTACCAGTCTGCGATAAAGGATAAATTAAGTGGTGAACAGACAATTAAATAAGATTCACAACTCAACAATAAAATACACAATATTCTTTTGCCATTTGGATTATGTAGATCTACCTACTTACCTCACTAACATGAATAAGTTGTTCCAACGTCATAATTCTCTCCTTGCACAGTTCCAAATCTTCTTCTATGCTCAACACAGATGGGAGAGTCACATTATGAATTGGCGTTTCATTCCTACCTTCCAACATCAAGCTGCAATTCAATTCTCTTAAGTTACTCACTCAGCAATTAAAATGGCAGGAAGTAATTTTTTTTTTCAGCTTTTATCCTACTTATTACCTTTGGCGGAAGTCAGTAATTTCCGGTACATTTCCCCTGTAAATCACCTTGGACACATGATACGTGGTGGACACGCGAACTTCACCTCTAAACCTCTTCAGTTGGCACAATTGCATTACAATAACTAACACCTCGTGATGATTCTCCAAATAACCATTTAAGCTTTCCGCATCTTCGCCCCAAACAGTGCATGGCATAGCTTCACCTCTGCAACATAGTAAATAATTCCAAGTTATATATATGTACAATATGCTATCATACTCTCTTCTTTACATAAACTCTTTCATATGATTACTAATTTCATTCACACTCATACTTACTGCAGATTTTCCAATGTTATATCCAGCATTGGAGACTCCTTCCCACGAGTCTCTCGCATTTGAAGTGTGCTCCGACTCGACAACCTACCAATTACATCTGGTGGACAACATGAATGCAATCAATATTAAATAGCACATGTACGCGACAAAACTTTATACTTGTCGACAACTGAATGTATTTTTTACAACTTACCAACCAAACGGTTTTCATCCACAACATCGTACTCAGCTAGACTACCAAATGTGGAAAACTCGAAAACATTTCGAGGGAACTGAGTATCAAATATCTCAGTCACATTAGTTCTGCCCATGAAAATTATCTTATAGCGTCCAGATGTTGTCTTGAGACGCAAGTCATTTTCAGTGACTACAAAGTTTTTCACTGCATACAGATGGCCCTCCTTCAGCATGCTTTTGAATCTAGGTAGCTGCGCACGTCGTATTGTTGCATGCACTCTAGATCCCTGATAAAGAAAAGAAAATAAGTTAGTAGGCATTTCTTATTTGTTATTAGGTAAACCAAATACTATTGACTTGATTATATTTCCTGTAAAATGTACAACCTCCGAGTCATGGAAAATGCATTCTGTACTGTACACCTTTGTACGATCATCAAACGCATGCAACGAATAGCATCGCGTCAGCCGAACCTTTAAAGCCCATTCCACTCGTGTTGGCTCAATCTCACGGATGAAGGTAAACAATGGCATTGTTGAAAGTTAGTTAAATTTGTGTCACTCAAGATATATTGGAATCAGAAGGCATACATTTGGAGGTGAATGACAATGTATTTATAGTGGGGGCCCCTCTAAATTCTGGAAGCTTAACTGGTTGGTTGTCTGCCACCCTAATAAGCCAATAGGAAATTATGTGGGAATTTTTTTTTTTTATTCTGGAATGCAAATCATAAAAATTCCACCACCTATGAACTAATAAGACATAACAAATACTCTAACTCCCACGTGCAAGTTACAACATGGACGTTTTGTTTCCTCATCCTCGGTTGTAACAAAAAGCTAAAAAGTGTAACAGTATCTACAAAACCACACGTAATGTATTCCAACTGGGATTTGCATGCGAAGGTAGTTTCACACAAATCAGTGGGTTTGGTACATGGTTTTATTTTTTTAAAAAATCCATTGTAATTGGCATGTATGTACTGTATGTATGCAATGGAAGTAGAACACAGCTGGAAGAAAACTTTCCATATCTGTTTACCGTGAAAAGGACATTTTTGAGCGGGATATTTCTAATTTTGGGTTGACAATTTTGGTATTAGATATAGATAGATTATTATCCACTAACTGTTTCTTACGTACCCCAATTTCTCTTTTCTAGCTCACTTTTTATATTCACGACACTTACCCCATTTACACTTTTTCTTAATTCTTGAATCCACTTTTTTTAAGGCTGAAATAATAGAGAAAGTAATAAGTAAGAAAAATAGTAGTAGTTATTTTTTTAAGCCAAAAACTTATAAAAAACGCGTTTTTTTGTAAGCTTACAAAAAAACGTGTTTTTAAACCATTAGTCTCTCTCAGACGCAAACTCGTTCTCTCACTACATTCTCTCTCTAGACGCAAACCAGAGCTCTGCTCTCCGCAATCGTCTTCCCCAAGCTCTCCCTCGCCGGCGACCTTCCTCAACCAATCATCACCCTCTAAACCCTCTCCGGCCAAACCCAAACACCAATCCTCCCTCTCCGGCCAAGCACAAAATGAAAATGTTGTTGAAGTGGGATTGCAATGATCAGTTGAACACAGCGATTTGTGCTTCTTCAACTTCGCCGCTACCTCTGTAATTGAAAACCTATGAATCTGGTGAGGTCTTTGTAAGAATCCCAATGTTCCACCTGATTTTAGTGCTTCGCCCATTTGTCTCAGTGGGTTTTCAATTTTGGTGGGTTTTTTTGATGTTTAATTGGTGTTTTGACCGGCGGCGAGGCATTATAATCGACCAACGACACCAATTTCGTGTCGCCGGCTCAAAATCCTTAGTCCGGTGAATGAATTTGAAGCTTATTCAATTTATTCCACTACTCCCATTAGAGACAATTCATGTATTGATGGGGGTTTTGATATGCCCGTTCCAGTTCAAACTAATGCCAGTGTTTGTTTTTTTAAGTGTCAGTTCATGTATAATCAAGTGCCCGTTGGTGTATAATTGAGTGCCCGTTAGTGTATAATCAAGTGCCCGTTAGTGTATAATCAAGTGCCCGTTGGTGTATAATTGAGTGCCCTTTAGTGTATAATAGAGTGTCAGTAAGTGTGTAACTGAGTGTCAATGTATTTTTGAATGCCAGTTCTTGTAATTTTGAATGCCAGTCCATGTTTTTTTGAATGCCAGTTCATGTTTTTTTGAATATCAGCAAAAATAATTATCAGTGTTTTTGAGTGCCAGTATATGCATTTTTGAGTGCCAGTAAATGTGTTTTCAAATGCCAGTCTATTTATATAAAAGTGCCCGTGTGAAGAGTGTCAGTTCATGTATATAAAAGTGCCCGTGTAAAAAGTGCCAGTTTCATGTTTATAAAATGCCAGTATGAAATCACTGGTTATTTGTAATATTAACACTGGCATTTATCATGTTGCCAGTAATTACAAAAATGCCACCGTTTATTTTAAACATGGTTGCAAGTAATTACAAAAATGCCACCGTTTATTTTGAACGTTATTTTGGAAAACACGTTTTTCCTTATCTTAAGAAAAAACTAGTTTTTTATAAGACCAACTCTTTTTTTAATTGTCAGTATAATAAATTTTGAGCAGTAATTTAGTGAATTTAATTATTATAATTATAATATAATTTTATTTATTTATGTTCAATTACTTATAATATATTTTATTTTTTATTAAAATAAAATATTATTTAAAGATTTATTGGGAGTAGGAATATGATGAAACAAAATCTAAATCTTACCCTAGAAGTTAGCAACTCTTCTTTTAAATTCATTCAATTCAATGTATGCACAGTGAGATTGCCAGCTTGGTTGTATTGTTTCTCTTTATTCTTATCTACGTGCAAACTAAAATACTAGAGGATAATATGACTTTGTTTTATACTTCCTCCATCAATTATTATTATTAATAATAATAATTTGAATATTTAATATTTTGATTTTTTTTTATCTTGCTTGAAAATAATTTAATAATTTGTTGTTATCTAAATCACTGACCATAACAACGAGGTTTACTTATTACTTCATTAAGGGGTCGTTTGTTTTTTTGTTTTCAGCCTTAAATGCCTCTTAACTCTTATTCATTAAGAGGATTAGAAAAATAAGTGTGTTTGTTTTTTTTTTTGAAATAAGACTTAAAGGCTCTTAAAAGCCTCTTAATTTTAAGAGGTTAAAATGTTGCTGAATTGCCTCTGAAAGCCTCTGAAAGTCACTGTTTCATATTTGGTTTTGGGTAATTTTTTTTAAAGCATTTCTTGTTTCATAATGCATTTAAGTTTTTTTTTTTTTTTTAATTTTTTTTTATTTTTTTAACTGTTTCGGATAATGAATTCGGATACAAAATCAAACAACTTATCCAATTCGTAATTCGGTTTTCGATTCTTTGCCTCTTAATCATTGACCATTTTCGGGCGAAATCGAAATTCAAAGACTTATCACTTAAAAAAAACAAAAACCCCCTAAGTCTTTTTTTTTGGTTGACGCTCATCCATATTTCTCTCTTCCTCTTCTTATTTGGTTGACAATTTTGAAATGGCCTATCGTGTAGCTAATCAGTTAGTCTAAAGTTGCCGCAATGATAAATAATCGATATACTCCCTCCGTCCCGTCCGACTTAGGAATTTTTCATTTGGTGTGGGGATTAAGGAATACTATTATAATATTAGGAGAGAGAATGAGTGGAGGATGTGTTGTGAGTGTGAAAAATTAAATAGGAGAGAGAATGAGTGGGATAAATAGTGATGGGATTATTGTTGTGAGTATGACAAGTGGATCCCATTTAATATAAAAGTGATATAAACTTTCCATTTTGGATCGTTCTAAGTCGGGTGGGACGCCCAAAATGACAAAACGTCCTAAGTCGGACTGGACGGAGGGAGTATGGTTTTCACTCATCAGCCTCCTTTTGTTATAGAGGCGTTAAATGGGGATAGGAATGGCACATTTTGCCTAGACTTTTTTTTTTTTTTTTTTTGTTAAAAAAACTTTTCAAAGATGTGGATATTACAAAAAAAAAAACCCCAAGTTGTATATTACAAAAAACCCTTTGAATATTTGAAGGAAAATAATTTAGAATTTTTTCAAAACTTGATTTCTTATTGATCAACTGTTTGAATATATAGGTTACAATGGAAAAAGGAAAAGAGATCTACTCAAAATAAAGTTCTAATTAGAAAAGGAAACTAAATCCCAAAAGGAAACTGGATCGCCAGATTTTACATCGCTGGGCGGCCGCGCACAATGCCGCCCACCAGTACAGCCGATTCGTGTTGTTTGAGATTTGGAGTTGGGCGGTCGCCCACTTGTACAGTCGATTTGGCTTCTTTGATAGTTGGGGCTGGGCGGTCCCCCATAGTGTCTGGGCAGTCGCCCACTTGAACAGTGCCACCATCTTCACACCTCCCTCAAGTTGAGCATGGAGATTAAGAATGCCCAACTTGTTAATGAGCAAATCAAACTGTTGCTTTTTCGCCAGCTGCGTTTTAGTGGGAACATAAGAAGGAGAGATAAGACCATCTGAAATGGCATCACGAACAAAATGGCAATCTATTTCAATGTGTTTTGTTCGCTCATGAAAAACAGGGTTCTTAGTGATATCAAGAGCCGACTGGCTATCGCAAAAGTTATTAATTGCCTTGGGATGATGAATACCAAGACTTAGCAGTAATCCTTTCAACCATTTCAATTCACAAGTAAGGGCCGCCATAGAACGGTATTCGACCTCGGCAGACGAACGAGACACAGTGGTTTGTTTCTTCGTCTTCCAAGATATAGAGAAATGACCAAGAAACACAAGCCATCCAGAAAGAGAGCGTCGAGTAATAGGGCAAGCGGCCCAATCCGAATCACACCATCCTTGTAGCGTGAGCTCACTATCAACACGAAGAAGAATACCCTGACCATGTGTGCTTTTGAGATAGCGCACAACTTGTAATGCCGCATTCCAATGATCCTTGCGAGGTTCCTTCATAAATTGCGACAAAATATGAACATAATATGCCAAATCTGGTCGGGTGACCGCTAAGTAAATGAGACGACCAACCAATCGTCTATAGCGTTCAGGGTCATCCAAAAGATCACCAGTGGAAAGACCAAGTTTATGATTCGGTTCAATAGGAAAACCGAATGGCTTTGCACCCAATAGCCCGACCTCAAATATAATATCTAAGGTATACTTTCGTTGGCACAAAAATAGATTAGAGGGGCTACAAGCAACTTCAATACCCAAGAAATACTTTAGGGAGCCAAGATCTTTCATCTTGAAACATTCACTCAGGTACTTTTTAAAAGACTGTAAGGCAGCGGAATCGTTCCCAACTATAATAAGATCGTCAACATACACAAGTATATTCATATGAATTGTACCTTTCGTGAATGAGAAAAGAGAATAATCAGAATAAGACTGCAAGAATTCATAGTGGTTCGAGAATTAAGGAGACACGAGGCATTTCCAGTTATATGATTTGAAGCACCTGTATCAATTATCCATGACGTATCAAACTTACCATGGAGGCGATCATTTGAGATTTGAGAATTACCGACGAGGCTTGCCAAAGCCTGCCATTGCTCAGTTGTGAATGATGAAGAAGAGGCCACAGAAGGGAATTATATTCGATTTTAGGAGGATTATTGATGATAGCATCGTTCCCCGCCATGTATTTAGACTTGTGTATGACGCCGCTCTGATACCATGAAGGGAAATAATTTAGGATTTTTCCAAAACTTGATTTCTTATTGATCAACTGTTTGAATATATAGGTTACAATGGAAAAAGGAAAGGGATCTGCTCAAAATAAAATTCTAATTAGAAAAGGAAACTAAATCCCAAAAGGAAACTGGATCGCCAGATTTTACGTCGCTGGGCGGTCGCCCACAATGCCTGGGCGGTCGCCCACCAGTACAACCGATTCGTGTTGTTTGAGATTTGGAGCTGGGCGGTCGCCCATTGTTCCCGGGCGATCGCCCACTTGTACAGTTGATTTGGCTTCTTTGATGGTTGGGGCTGGGCGGTCGCCCATAGTGTCCGGGCGGTCGCCCACTTGAACAGTGCCGCCATCTTCACAATATTACAAAAAACTCTTTATTTATTTATTTTTTACTTTTTTTAAATGACATTTATCAGTTGTTTATAACTGATAAATTCATTTATCATTTTTTAAAAAAGTATTTTTCCTTGGTATTTGGTTAAACAACCGATAAATGCATTTATCAGTTATAAATATGAAATTTTCGTCTATTAAAAAAATAAAAAATAAAAAATAAAAAGAGAATTTAAAAAAAGTAGTTTTTTTGTAAAATCATACGTATTTTTTTATATAAATTTCATCTTCTTAGATAGTTTTTGGTAAAAAAAAATTTCTGTTCGTATATTATTGTGAATGTCAACTAATAATCTGCTTCGAGTTAAGTAGGATTATAAGAGCGGCAAAGTTTTGATTGTCCCAATAAAATATAGCAAAAATCTTGTAAAAAACGCGTTTTTTACAAACTTAAGAAAAAACGTGTTTTTGACCCGTGGTTCATTTAACGGTCGCTAACACAAGCTTTTTCGGTCCGGTTCAATTTCCTTTCGGCATTTGCGCTCTCAATTTGATTTTTCGTAATTGTTCTTCAAGGATTTCGAACAGTTTTCGTAGCTTTTCATCAATTTTCACCGATTTTGAATATTTTCGTCATTTGCGATCATCTATTTCCACTGATTTACATCTTCTCCGAGCTTTTTTCAGTCGTATTTTACTTATTCTCCGACATTATGTCTGGCCAAACCAAAGAAATCAGGTGCATCAGAATGAAGGTATGATACTTAATTTTACTTCTTTTTCGATATGTTTTCAGTCGTAGTTTTCTTCGATATCCACATATTGTTATTTATTAATGAACTGGCACATTATATTCGTGATGTTGGCACTTTGAAACCCTATCACTGTCACTTTTGATTCCACCTATTGTTATTAATTAATTAACTGACACATTATATTTGTGATTCTGGCATTTTGAAACCCTAACACTGGCACTTTAGAAACACTAATACTCGCATTTTAAAAACTCTAACATTGTCACTTTTCAAACAATGATACTGGCACTTTCAAATACTAAAGCTGGCCCTTTGTAAACCTGATGCTGGCATTTGTATTATTGAAGCTGGCACTTTGTAAATTGATGCTAGCACTATGTAACATCATTTATCTTGGCACTTTTGAAAGCATAACACCGGCAGTTT
Source organism: Adenophora triphylla var. japonica (assembly GCA_022495995.1). Lineage (NCBI taxonomy): Eukaryota > Viridiplantae > Streptophyta > Magnoliopsida > Asterales > Campanulaceae > Adenophora > Adenophora triphylla. Next base: position 154,095 of record JAFEMH010000827.1, on the reverse strand, counting down.
GAAACACCGATCTTTGTCGGTTTGAAAATTCTAACACCGGCAATTTCAAACAATGATCTTGGCACTTTTAAACAATAAAGTGGCATCCGAAAATCCCAATGCATTGGAATGATCCTGTACTGATTGATACAGTTCTTCCCATGTCTTTGCTTTTATCCCCAGCAGTGATGAAGTAATATCAATATGATTAGCTGCAAATAAAAATAAAAAATTAGATTGGCAATAACAATGACAAAACATGTGCTGGCATATTATATTGGAATTACTGGCACTAAAAAAACAACACTCAATGGCACTTTAAACAACAAAGTAACACTGACACTCCAAACAACACTCACTGTCACATTCAAAAATAAATACTGGCACATTCAAAAAGTAATACTGGCTGTCCATGCAACACTAACTGGAATTTATCATAAAAAACAATGGCATTTCGAAAAATAATATTGGCACTTCAAACATCCCTCACTGGCAATTCAAATAAGATAACACTGGCACTCTAAAACACACTCACTGGCACTTCAAATAACAAAGTAACAATGAAAGTCCAAGCAACACTCACTGGCACATTAAAAAATAAATACTGGCACATTAAAAAAGTAATACTAGTTGTCCATGCAACACTAACTGGAATTTATCATAAAAAACAATGGCACATTCAAAAATTAATACTGGCACTACAAACATTTCTCACTGGCAATTCAAATAAGATTACACTGGCACTCTAAAACAAGCTCACTGGCACTTCAAATAACAAAGTAACAATCACAGTCCAAGCAACAATAACTGGAACATATAAAAAAAAAAAAAAAAAAAAAAACACTAGCACATTCAAAAATTAATCCTAGCATTACAAACAACACTCACTGGTACGTCAAACAACAAAGTAAAACTAATAGCCCAAGCAACACTCACTGGCACATATTATAAAAAACACTGGCACTTCAAATAAGTAACACTGGCATATATGAAAACAAACACTGGCATTATGAAATTGGGACTGGAAAGACAAACAAAGCAAATGTTCTGGCATTATATAAAAAAAACAACTGTGTGAGGAATTTGATCAATTAAAATAGCATTATCTGCAAAATCGCCAGTTTCATTTTCAAAATCGACATTTTCATCTTCAAAATCGAGTAAGCTCATCATAACCTAATAAAAATTGCCAGTTTTGAATGAAACAATTAGGAATGATTGTAAATATATTGATTGATAGTCTATAATTGTGCCAGTGAAACAGATTGATTTTCGATCGAATTCTGTTTTTGCTCGACGAATGTCTCTGTTGCGGCGGGTTAACTGTGTGTTTTACTGTGTGTTTTCGTTTGGATTTGATTTGATAAATGACGGATCAATTTTTTTAGTGAGCCGGTATCCGATTCAATACGCGTTCAATGGATTAAGAACGGTTCAAAAACTAATTTTTTCATAATCTTATAAAAAACTAATTTTTCATAAGAGCAACTCTAAAATATAACGTTATTGTATCATAAAACTCAAATTCGAAACATTTGATTATACTAAAACACCTCTACGTGATGTAGGCGATTGTTGGTTCTTGTTTACTACTATGTCATACTCGTAAAATAACTTTAGTCTATTTCCCTTTGTACCCCCAAAAAAAAACAAAAAAAAAACACTAACTACTGTAGACAAAGATGTCAAATAAAGGAAATATTAAGACAAAATAGTACATCATCCTTGCTATTTTTGACATTTCTTGCCTTCCAAATAATCCCTTCGTGAAGAAAATGATAAGTATATTGTCAATGTCTTTTTGTACACACATTCTGGAATTTTGTTAACTTCAAATCTCCAACTCCATCCATTTTTATTTATGTACTAGCATATGTCCGTGTCCAAGTTCACGTGAGTGTTTTTTTTTCTATTTTCTTTTAATTTAAAAAAAATAAAATTTTAAGGGCAAATATGTCGCACGACATACTAATTTTTTTTTTTTTAATGTGGAGCTCTTTTTACAAAAATTCAAATTTTAGGAGGGAAAAGTTATTTTTGAAAATTAATGTCACGTATGTCGCACGGCATAAGTAAATTTTTTATTTTTTTTTAAGGGCAAAACGGAAAAGGAAGTGAATAGTGAGGGCAAAATGTTAACTTCCGCGAGTGAAACTGTTCATAGAACTGTTCACACCCCGATTTGCATTTATACTATAGATATACTGTATCTACAAACTTAATTAGCAAAGCAAGTACAACCATACGTACCATTGCATTATGTGGTCCCACCAGCTTTACGTGACCTAGGTTGCTTTAACTAGGAACTTTTATTGGTCTTTTTAACTAGGATGAACGACAAATATATGAAAAATATTTTAATTTTTTTATAATTAATGAAATTTACTAAAATTTGGCAACTTAATTTAACGTACTTTATCATGACATTTCATATTATGAAACGTGTCCTTACGACGTTAAAAAGTTAACTAAATATCAACGAAATAAGGAAAAACTAACCCCCGCTAAATATATTTAACATTTGTTAGCTATTTAATGGGTTTAGTAGTCTTCTTCTTTACTCCTCACCCTCCTCAGATCACCACCCACCACCCATCAGCCCGCCCCACCACTACCACCACTACAACTATTGCAGCCACCATTACCACCACCACAACCAAAACCAAAACCAAAACCAAAATCAAAACAAAAACAAAATTAACACCATCAATTAATTCAGATCTGAACAAAATACACACCCATATTCATACAAATTTCATGGATTTTGAAAACACACCATCGGTCCGCCCCACCACCATTGTTCCTTAAATCCAGCAAGATCGCACCATTCTTCCCTACCAGTAATGAAGAGCTAAAATAGAGTTATTTGGGGTTTCAAATTTGACAATTGTTGCCCCAAAATCAAAAAGTGAAACCATAGTAGCAACCAAACAGAGAGATTTCTAATATGGGTTTCAATTTTTGAATTTAAGGCTTCAATTTTTCGAACTGGGGTTTCAATTTCACTTTTATTTTAGTTTCTTCTTGGTTCTTCTTTACAAACACCATTATTGAACTTCTCCGCTCACGTGTGTGTTAGTAGGTATGTGTGTAGATATTTAAATGGTTCTTGATACTGAAGTCTAATTCCTGAGTTTCGTTTCTTGAATCCAAGGAACAATCTTTATCCAATTACCTTTTATCTCTTGATAGTTCATAGAAGCTTGGCATAAAGTTCGATTTTTTGGGTTTGATTTCGGGTTTGATTTTGGATTTGATTTTGAGTTTGATTGGGTTTGATTTTATGGGTTCAATATGTGTTCATCCATGATTTGATATTTGATTTTATGGGTTCAATATGTGTTCATCCATGATTTGATATTGGATTGATCCCGTGAAAGTGGGAGGCGCAGGTAATAAAAAAAAAAAAAAAAAAAAAAAAAAAAGAATGCAAGTTAGAGATGAAATGAGAATGGAGATGAAAGAAATGTTACTTATTTAACGATTGTTGTTTTATTTAACGAGGTGGTTCATTACGTTAATGAAATTAACGTCATCCAACTGAGTTACTTTAATTGTAACAAGATTTAAAAGTACGTTACATTATTTTGTAAATTCATACTATATTACCTTTAGTGTAAATGAGGCTAGAGATGCCCAACCGGGTCCGAACCGGAATCGAACCGGCCCAAAATCGGAGGGAAACCGGACCGGCTGATCCGTGAACCGGCTGAACCGGCGATTTTTCGGTCCGATTACGGTTCGTAAATTAAAAAACTGGTGAACCGCCGGTTCAGGAACCGGAACCGCCGGTTCACGAACCGGAACCGTACGGCTAACGACTAGTTGATCTGGGCCGTTGATTTCTTGATCCGACGGTGCCTGTTTAATGACCGTTAGGTAACGGTCATTTTGACTGTTTAGTGACCAAAATGTAAAAAAAAATATATTTTCTTAACCGTTTTGGTCCCTAAAATGATTTTTATTTTATTTTTCTCTCCAACTTATAAATACCCTTCCCCTCCCTTCATATTTTTTTCACTACTCATTCTCTCAATCTCTCTCTCAATCTCTCATTCTCTCCTCTCTCAATCTCAATCTCTCAAATCTCTCTCTCATCTCAATCTCTCAAATCTCTCTCTCAATTAATCTTTATATTATCTCAAACTTGCAAAGTCTCAAACTCAAAGTCTCCATAATTCCATTTTTTTCACATAATTACATATTTTCACCAAAAAAAATGTCTTCATCTCGTGGCGGCTGTGGCGATAAGGGAAAGAATGTATCAACTACGCATCCATTTCCCCCCCCCCCGATGATTCCATTTGGGATAATCTTAGGGGCCGTTTGGTAGCCCTTCTTAGGCTGGATAGGATTATTAATCCAATAAGTTTGGTGTTTGGTACATTAAATGCAACCACTGTATTATTTCTAACAACCTGGATAGTAACCTCTTACCCCCTCTTATCCCCTTCTTATTAATCCCAAAAAAAGGATGATATTATTAATCCCCTGATTAATAATCCCCTCACTATTAATACAGGCTAATCCTACCAGCCTACCAAACGAGCCCTTAATGTACAAGCACTACCACAAGAAATGCTTAATTTGAGCGATGATGAAGTTGATGCAACATTTTCAATGGGTGATCATGGTCATACCGAAGGGAGTAATACTCAAACCACTCAAACCCAAAGTGAAGCGCGAGGGGGTGGTCAAACTCAAATCCGAGGTCGAGGTCGAGGAGGTCGAACCACGGGAAGGTCGGACATCATGACCGTGAACTTTTCAAAAGTCCCAATTGAAGGTACCAACCAATACACCGTTTCTTGCAACCATTGCACTAAAAAATTTGCCTTTACCCATGGATGTGGTTATGGGACATTTAAAAGACACTTGACGTCAAGGCACCCCGACCAAGTTGGAGATGTCCAAGATCAAACACAACTACAAGGATTTACGGGATCATCACAAGGCACGTCTTCGCAATTATTTAAATTTGATAATTCAACGTATAGAAGAGAAATGGCAAAATATACTGCTGCTAAAGAATTACCCTTTAATTTTACTAATGATAGATTATGGTGTAATATGACACAACTTTGTTTAAATCCCGCGGCTAAAGAAATTAATAAAAATACAAGTACTCGTGATACTAAAGCCCAATATCTACAAGGGAAATTAACTTTAATTAATACGTTTAAAGATTTACCCCAAAAATTGTCAATATGTGCCGATATATGGAGTGACCATTGGCAAACTCATAGCTATATAGGAATTACATGTCATTGAGTTGATAGTAGTTGAAAATTACAAAAACGATTAATTGCATATAAATCTTTTGATACTGTTCATAATGCTCAAAATATTTGTAACAAAATTGCTAAAGTTTTACAAGAATATGGATTAGTTCACAAAATTATTTCAATTGGATTTGATAATGCTGCTAATAATACTGCTAGTCTACCATCACTCATTGATATTTGTCAATCATCCATTGGGGGTAAATTTTTTCATGTTAGGTGCATATGTCATATTTTAAATTTATGTGTGCAAGATGGATTATCAACTTTAAAGGAACATGTAGCCCCAATTAAGGAAGTTCTTGCTTATATAATGAGAAATCATAGTGTAACAAAATTATGGATTAAATTTTGTAAAATAAATAAGATCCCACCTAAAAGATTTTTCCTAGATGTTCCAAATCGATGAAATTCCACTTATAAAATATTATCCGACTCTTATGATTTTCGTGAAATATTGTGTCAGTTTATTCAACAAATAGAGTATTCAAATATAATATTGCCTCATCAATGGGATGTTTGTAATAATTTAAAGAAAATTTTGAAAGTTTCTAAAGATGCTACCGAACAATTATCCGGTTCTTACTATCCCACTTCACCGTTAGTTATAGAACACGCCGCTAAAATTAGTTATATATTTATGCATTTTAAAAATTGTCCAATTTTTAGGTGAATGTATTAGCAAGATGAGAACAAAATGGCTTAAATATTTTTTGAACATTCCCCCATTATTTTTAGTAGCTAAACTATTAGATCCTAGGATAAGAGAAGATGATTTAGAACAAATACTTGATTATTATTATAAGAATCTATTTTCCATCGGCTTTGATTTGTTTTTAGATAGACCTATCCCAAAGGCAAAAGACGTTGTAACTGAGACTAAAAATATTGTATATGCACTTTATAGAGAATATTATGATCTTTTTGGTAATATTTTTTATCCTAGTAGTGAAAATGTAGGTGGTAGTTCTCACGAAGATAGCGATCCCTTTAACTTTATAGATAATTTAATTAGTTCTAGAACTCAAAAACGTCAACGAGGTGGCTTCACTTATGTTGAACTTGAAAATTATTTAAACACTTCTTTTGAGCCTATAGAAGAATTTGATATTGCAAAGTGGTGGGCACGAAGGGCAAGCAACTATCCTATTCTATCATTGATAGCAAAGGAGATCCTAGCCGCTCCCGCCTCAACCGTCGCCGTAGAAGAAGTATTTAGTGTAGGAGAAAATGTCTTGTCCGATCGAAGGTCAAGGTTGTCTCTATATAATTTAGAATATCAAATGGTGCTCGGCGATTGGCATAGAGCCGAACTACGACTTCAAGATAAAAGAAGTAGTTCCGAGGAGGAGGAGGCCTTTGATGAAGAAACATCGGGGAGCGAAGCCAAATGAACTACGCCGCTCTTTAGACTTTAGATTAGATTAATTGTAATTTTATAGATTAAATTTTAGATTAGGTTTATTTTTATTTAATTGTAATAGTTATGTTGAGGTAAAGGCTCCTAAATGTCCCCCCTTATTTATAAAAGGGTAAGGTTGGTTGTCCCCCTCATTTGTAATTTTATTTTAATTAATAAAATTTAAGGGTACCGTCCCTTTTTCTTTTATATACTTTCGTTTATTTAAAAAAAAGTTAAGTTTTTATATGACTTTTTGCAAAAAATTAACTTTTTTTATAAAACTTAACATAAATTGTTAAAATTTGACTTTTTTTTTTTTTTTTTTTTTTTGGAAAATCTGTACACTTGGGCGACTGCCCATATCATTCGGCTCTCTTGGGCGGCCGCCCAAACCAAGTAATTTTTTTTTTTGAAAAACTGTACACTTGGGCGACCGCCCACATCATTCGGCCCATCTTGGGCGGCCGCCCAAACCAATTTTTTTTTTTTGAAATTGCCGGTTTAAAATCGGAACCCTACGGTCGATTCGAACCGGGAACCGGAACCGTGACTAAATCGGGCCGATTTCGATTCAATGGCTGGCTGAACCGTGAACCGCCGATTCGAAATCGGAACCGGCGGTTTGAACCGGATGGTCACCTCTAAATGAGGCTGTAGTACGTTTCATGTTTTTGTAATTATTTCATTTTAGCCAAGGTTATAGTTCAAATTCAAATATATTAAAATCTACACAAAATCTTGGAAAAAACGAATTTATCAAAGGGTTAGAAAAACATGTTTTTAAACATGCACGATAGCATTTTTGTAATTAACTAACGCTTTTCAAAAAATGTGAGCGGTGAAATTTTCGTAAAAACCAAAGGTTATCAACTGAAGTTGGCAGTCATTAACTCTAACGCTGACACTACTAACAGACACTCTGGCATTCTTTCATACATGTGCTTTCACTCTTCAAATCATGTGCCGACACTCATAACAACACATGATCTAACACTAAATAACAAAAGGCTCTAGCACTCATTTTAAGCCATCAAACGAGCATTTAAAGTTTTATAAATAAAGTGTTAAAAGATGGTTCTTGGTAGCGTTTGATATAACCAGATGTGTTGTTTAAGATGACTAGTTCGTGTGTTTAAGAGTGACATTGGGTGTTGAGAAGTGCCAAATACTTACAAAAATGCCATCACACATTTTTCAAATAAGTTTCAGTTATTCACAAAAATGTAATAGCACATTAAAAAACATGTTTCTTAATCACTAGGAAAAGTGAGTTTTTCTAGAGACCAACTTGTGTATTGTACACGTATCTTAAAACCACTTGGTGACAAGGTGAGTAACACTCATATCTATATATTAGTTTATGTTTAGTTCTTTAGTGGAGAAAAGATCGAGGGTTTACATCGACCTGCTTTAATACTATCTTAAAATTAGAATTGGGTTAGAGATCGAAAGTAAACATGGACTTGAACCGATAATAAACTTAGAATTGGGTTAGAGATCGAATGTAAACATGGACTTGAACCGATAATAAACTGTATTGGATGGTGTAACCTTAAAATCAATTGATGATAAAAAATAGCACTTTGAATCTATATACCGATATATATTTAATTCTTTAACAATATGACATACTAATGTCTAACTTAATAAAAAAGAAGGAAAAAATGCAAATATAGTACCCCAACTATGGGGTTTGTTTGATTTTTATACCTAAACTAGTTTTCATTGCAACCACAGTACCTCATCTGTTTTGGATGCTCGTTTAAAGTACCTAAGGCTAACGACATCAATTTTTTTCAGTTAAATTGACATGTGCAATGCATGTAATCCATTTTATGAAGGGTAAAATAGGAAATTCATCACAAAATCAAGTTAAACAACTATCAATATTATAAGTGTAAATCTGAAAAGTAAAAGGTGCACTTAATTAATTTTTTTTAAAAAGCATTATTTATTAATAACATTAAACTCTGAGGGCTTAAATGAAAAAAATAAAAGAAACATTCGCTCTCTCCCAATCTTCATTCTTCGTCCCTGTACTTCACCTTTCTCAAACTCCATCACCACCCTCTACCCTATCCCCACCACCGTCTTCTAGTCCTCTACCATTCCTTGTTATAGATCAATTCTTAAATCTATTTATCTTCAAACTACCCTCTCTTTGTCTTACCCCACCACACATTGGCCCCTCTCCCCTTTCCTTATCCACTGCTGATCTCTCCTCAAAACAGATCTAGAAATTAACCCACTCCCCAAAAATCAATCCACCTTCCCACGCATCGTCCTCAACTGCAATTTTACACCTATAATCTCATTCTTCCCTAAACCCAAAAATTTACATTTGAAATTAGACCTATTATTCACCCAATAATCACTTCGTCTCCATTGTCAACCCATGAATTCCCACCTGAAAACTGGATTGAAATGAATACGATCAATTAAATTCAAAGAGAAACAAAATTGATGCTGCCATCCCAAATATGGTTGCACAGGAATTGAAACAAAGGATACTCTGGCTGTCCTCCTTGAATGGTAACCTGCACATACACACACGTCAACTAGGCTGGGGTGTCCCCGGCGTGAGAGTAAGTTGACAGGTCTCAAATAACAACAATGGCTATGGAAACTTTTAGAGAGAGAGAGAGAGAGAGAGAGAGAGAGCAGTGAAAGTAGAGAGAAGAAGAAGACTTACAAATGACAATGTTGCTCTTATTTTATACTCCCATGCAGCATGTGCAAGGCACATGCTGGATACTTGTCAATCATCAACAATGGAAGCCAATCACCCCCAAAGTTAGTGGAATTACACTATTCAACCTGTCACATCTGTTTCCAATGGCGGTTATGGGGGGACCTATGTGCGCCAATCTGAACTGCACCCAAAGCCCCTAAACACACAAATCGCCTAGGCGACAACCAATGGTAAGGCGGCAATCCTCAGGTCGCCGTCAATCCTAACCTTCTCATAAGCGAGATCCCCGCCTTTCGATACCATTATCCGGAGCCACTAACCAACAAGTTATGCTTCTCGCTTGGCCTTGCCTCTCACTTAGTCTTACTCTCACATGCCGGTTCGTCTATGTTGCCTAATCACACATGTCGCCCCACCATGCATGTCGCTTCATCACTTTGGTCCTACCTGCGATACACGGACTAGACTTATTTGACCCATTTCTCCCTATTGGGCCTAATTTTACTGTTCAGGCCCAAATCCATTTTTCATAATCATATCAGTAGCCCCCAAGTTCAAGACCTAGACTATTTATGGTCTAGGCCAGAACTTCAGTTGTCGCTTACGATTTCCGCCCTTTCCTGTTGACTGGCGAGAAAATGGTTTTAGTTGAAACCTAAGTGGACGCGTGTCACTCTCGGGTTGATGGGCTAGGGCGGTTGGACAGCGCCGTACTCTCACCTTGGAATTCATGCCGATCATAATTTGCCTTCAATAATGGGGGGAGATTCAAAATTCGAATCTCTTTTAATACATCTTGGAAACTCCCCCAAATCCATTTATCTTCCTTTGCTTAGGGTCAGAGCTTGGTTTACCGTTTTCATTTTCCTACCCTTTTTACTCGTTATTTCCCTTCTTTTCTATTATCACCGGAGAACTAATTTCGAATCAACCCGTTTCTGCCTATTCCGTCCACTTTCGCCGTTCGTTTCCCCTCTTTCGTGTTTCCTTTCGTTTCTGGTACATTACGTTGCTTTTCCCAGTTAATTTGAGGGCGTTCCTGAAGAATATCAACTCTTTTTGAAGTTTCCGGCCCACTCTCCGGCCGATATTCAAGTTTCAAATAGTTTCTGCAAATTTTCAGATACACTCTCTAATCCTTCGAATTCTCGCTTTTATTTCGATTTCCCTATCCCGCATGTTATGGCTAGGACTAAATCTTGTGCTAGGACTGTTAGATTTGGTCAAAATGAGAAAAGTGGAGGGCTTTATAGAATGGATATGGGGGTTTGGGCTCGAATTCCACGAGAGGATCTCAATTTCATGCTCATGCGACATGGAGCGGATGTCGCCATTTTAGATGCCTTAGAAATTAGGGGTCCCCCATTCCTGCATAAGTCAATACCTATGAAAACCTTTTTCACGACTTGGGAACTTTGTACTCATATCTGCGACTTCTATCACCCTCTCTTTGATACTGATTTTTCTGACATTGACTATCTCGCAGTCCCCAATTTACATTGTCGTCGCTTCTATAAACAGGTTCTATCCATCTCCAATGATCGGAGCGACATGTCTTCCTCCAACTCTACGTCAAATCATGACGTCTCAGACACATTGGCCACAGAAACTTCCTCGCGACATCAAATCTCGCAGGATACTTCTAACCCTGATGTCACTGAGACTAGCAGCTCCTCTTCCTTGGAATTCTAAACATCTTTTCACGTGAAATACGGGATCAATCACAACATATACCGTATTGAGCCCTATATCGGCGACTTGTCTCTTGCCGCCATGCGCCACTGAATGGATTGCATTGTAGTCTATCCTTCCCTACTAGACGTCGACCTTAGGATTCCAATTGACCCTTTTCTCAATGTCGTCATGCACAAAGCTCAGGTCGCAGTGGTGGACCTTCATCCCAATGCAATTAGGATTCTTACTAGTTATTTAGTGATCTATAGGGCCCTAAGGCAGGAACCAACTGTCCCTTTACTGGTTCATTTATTTGAAGGTTACACCGCCGTATCTCAACGAGATGGCGTCGTCGAGAACTGCCTCTCCATTAAATATAGAAAACCAAAATTTTTGACTCCCCTACCCAGGAAAGTTCACAATTGGCAGTCCAATCCTCTCTTCATTACATCTCGCATGGGATGGACCCCATTCGGGCGACCTTAGGGAGATAATTCCCAAAATTGAGACAAGGAAAGCCTTGGTATCAGGCGACAACCGACTTAAAGATAGGATTCTCAAACTTCTCGCTGAAGCTAATGATATCGACCTGGCCTTATTTTCTTGGTGAGAAATTCTATCCCGCCCCTCTTCACTCAGAAAAGTTGGTCTTCCCGATTTCACATGTCCCGAGGATGAATCTCGCGTTTCCATTGTTCACACCGCTCCTTATCCTGGCTGGGACATCCATTCTGGGGATTGCTTTGCTTCAGAGTGCGGGCCTTGCAAGCTGGAAGGTCGCTGTTGCAATGCAATGTTTGACGTGTTAAGTATGTCTCTCGCCTTTGATTTGTCTCATATTTTGCTTTTCCTTTCTTTTACTAACTGTCTGTCATTCTCGCTTCAGAGTTCAGAACTATGGATCTACAGGATAGGCGATCTGCTGCCTCGGGTGCTGATGGTCGTCGTCGGCGACTTGCTGAATCCCACCTATCTGCTCTTCTTCAAACTACTGACCTGGAAATCCCTATTTCTATTCACGGGGATGACTCTGAAGCGATAGCTCGCGAGAAAGCCCTTCTCGCCGCTGAGAAGGCCGTCGGCCCCTCAAAGAAAACTAGTTGAGCAAAAACTCCCATGCGACCTTCCGGCCTTGCACTCAGAGATGAGGATATGGCTGAGGGGGAAGGCCTCGAGAAGGAAACCAATGTCGCTTCTGATAATGTTGATGCTATCCAGTCTACCGCTCCCACCAAACCAGACCTTGGCAAGGAAGTTGATTCCCGCCCCCAAAAATGCGTGCGATCTTATGATGATCCTGATGTGATTACCATTGACGAACCCTCCACTGAGACCGAAGCACAGCTCGCCAGCTGGCTCTAGGAGGGCTTTGAGATGCCCTCACATGAAGATGGCATCTATGAGATAAGCAAAGAGATTGCTGCGGTTCCCTTACTAATGGGTTTTGACCTTCATTATCACGACTCTACCTACAGCCTGATTGGCGCCAGCATAGTTCAACGTGTCGGCGACAAGAAAGCCATAGAGGAGGTGGAAGAACAAGATACTGACTTGTCCCTGAATTTCGCTGGCCTTCAGATCTGCGGAGTAAGAATTGTCGCACATTGCTCTATTTTAAATTCCGCTTTTCGCTTTCCTTTTGTTTTTTTTAATCTTCGTTTCTCTCTTAACAGATCACCAGTTGAAATTGTCACGGCCAGAATCACAAGTGATATCCAAGGTGATAACTGCATCAACGATAGCACTTGGGATAGCACACACACACTTCGAAAATAAAACAATTTTGTAAAAGAGTTTGCAGCGGAATAAAAACACCAAAATTGTTTTTCTCAAGTTATATAAATATAACTTGAGAGTGCCTCTTAGGCAAGACTTTATAATCACTATAAATGAATTTACAAAGCCGAAAGTTCCCTATAGCTATATCTATTTTGAGCTCTATGGAACAAGAGATAAATAACGGAATCCTATCCTAGCCTTCACACACCTTGATACCAAAGTAATCAAGTGCGAAATTACAAGGGAGAAAGGATTAAAAAGAACCAAACAAAGATCTCTATCTCTAAGATTTTCGAAGGTGTGAATGTGATGATGTAATTGGCATATCTTCAAATGAAACCTTTCAAGCTTTTTTATAGTCTTCAAATACTTGAAGGCTACTCAATTAACAGCCTTGGGGTTGGTCTTGCACGTGGAGGAAGTATAGGGAGAGTGGGTGAAGTTGTTCCACAATTCTAGCTCCCATTTCCTCAATTTTAGCAACCAAGTTGATTTATCCTCAAGCCAAGCTTCCACGCCTTGTACTCCCTTGCTTTATCAACCTTGTACTTCGTCTATAACTCAGCAACAACCCTTGACCAAGTCTTCACACGTTTTGTTGTTGTTTGCCCAAGTTACGAATTAATACATAAAATGTATAAATTCTTTTCTTCCAATTTCCACACGTGTCTAGCTCCTTCTTTGATGCTATTGCACTCTGAAATATAAACACAAATCATAGACTATACAGAGTTTATTAGCACATTAGTCCATTAAATAATAAACAAGAAATATACAAATATATAATTTTCAGTCCAGGAAATCATCTGTGATATCACCTGGACTTTTGGGAAATCATCTACGATATCACCTGCAGTTTACACTAACAATCTCCCCCTTAGTTGGATATTTCTTTCCAAACTCAATGTGCTGCTGTCCTGTAGGATTAGTCTATATACAAATGAACAGAGCATAGAACACAATATAATATCCCCACAAAAAATTAACTCCCCCTTAATCAAGGAGCTAATCACAAACAATGATTAATCATATAAAACTAATTTATTTCAAACTTTAAAAAGTTTTCGAAATAAACTAAGTTAACAAAAAAAAACAATAAACCATTGTAGCAAAATATCATCCAAAACTAGCAAAAACAACCTAGCAGTTTAAGTTATAAACAAACCAACTAAAGTGTTTTAGCAAACCAATATAAACATAAAAAGAAAATTGTTTAGAGAACCACCAACATCACCAAAATAAAAGAAATTGTTTTTAGAACCACCATCAAATCAGTCACCCATATGATAGTGGCAACATCAACCTTCAGGTTTGTCAACCTTCAGGTTCAGCTTTCTTCTTCTTCAAACTCCTCTTCTTCTTCATCTTCCTCCTGATCTCCTTCCCTATCACTTCCACCATCACTTGGACCAGCACTGGTGGTAGCACCTGCAGTAGCACCAGCTCCAGTAGTTGCAGTAGCAGCAGATCCTCCCCCTGTTTGAGAAGAAATTTCATCAATAAAAGCATCTGTAACCTGCTTAAGCTTAGCCCATCCCTCAGCAAGTTCTCCCATTGCACTTGACTGTTTGTGCAGGAAGTTAATCACTATTGCCTTTGGGATTGATGGTCCAGAGTTGCCCAAAAGGTTCATCATGTTGGTCAGAATACTTGCAGCATCAGTTCCTGCAAAAGTATTAGGGGCAACACCTGGGGAAGCACTTGGGGTATCACGTGAGATAGCACTGGGAAGAACAGGGGCTGTTTCATCAGATTTGTTCCAAGGGAGATCTTTTGTATACCTTTTGCCCTTTTTCAGTTGTTGATTAATGGTATAATACTCAGGTTCAGTGGTGAAAACATCAGAGGCTTCAATGGGCAAGGATTGAAATACCAAAACTTTGAATATTAGAGAAGGATAGGGGAAAAAGCTAATGTTCACTTCCTTTTTTCTACCCCATGAAGCTAAGTGTTTGAACACTAATCTTCCAAAGTTAATCCTTAAATTCTTACCCAATCTATACAACACATTCGCATGTTCCAATGTCACAATAGGTTCATTAGTTGTAGGAAGCCAATTGAATATGCACAATTTGTGAAGCACAGAGTATAGAGAAGATAGCCTAGAAGCATGAAGTTTCTCTTTCAAAGGCCAGGACTGCAGTTTGTTGTGAGTGAGCAATTTTACCATTTCATCTCTATTGACCCTAATGCTCTCATCATCTACATTAGGGAGGCCTAAAACTTTGTTAATTAGGGATGGAGTAAAAGAATAGACTTTTCCCCTAACAAACACTTTTCCATATTTTGCAGACCCTTCATCATCCAAATGAGCATGCAAATTGGCAAAGAAATTGCGAATGACACTCTCAACAAACACAGATGCATGATTATTAGCATTAATAAAATTCATGTCCTTCAAAAACTGAACCACTCCTTCCTTTTCCAACTGACCCTCATCAATGTGCTTTTCTTTTAAAAATCTCTTACTCAAATTATTTAACCAAGATTCCATATTTTCTTTCTTATAATATTCCAGAGTAAGAAAAGATTTTGGAAAAGCCTTATCCTCTTCAGTTCGAATAACCTCATCACCAGAATTATCACTAGAGGAATGTTTATGAACAGAGGAGGGGGCAAGTGTTACCTCAGATGATATCTTCTTCTTGCTAGCACCTTTGGTAGCACTCACAGTTGCTTTGCCCTTGCCCTTCTTTTTCTGAAAATCAGAGAGGGTCTCCTCTTCATCACCATCTACCCAAGCATCAAATGAGTCCACAGAAGGCTCCTTCTCCTTGTTTGCATCAAAGTTCTCGTCACTCACATGGGGTGAGGACACATCAAGAGAGCTTTCTGAGACTTCAACCGGATCAGAGGTGGTATTTGAAGTTGCCTTGGACCTGATTGACCTAATGCGGTTGGAAGATCTCCTTTTTGCAACTTGAGGAGAGAGCTTGGAAGTTGGGGCTTTCCTCTTTCTCTTTGGCTCGGCTGGAATGAGAGTTACCTTAGGGATTCCATGTTCAAACGAGGCAACAGGGGCAGTGGCTGGAACAATCGCCATTGTAGGTGGAGAAGAGCTTGGAGTGATCATTGGAGAAGTTTCCATGGCCACACGAGAAGCCACAGATGGAGCAATGCTAGGTGATATGTCCATTTGGTCCGTGTGAGAAGGTTCGGTATTGGTTTTGGATGGAGAAGCCATGGAGATTTGAGGGAATTTTGGAACGTATTTTTGACCTAGGATTTTGGGAGAGAACAGGACGCTGGAACGAGGGTTTTTAAGAAATGAGAGAGAGAGAGAGAGAGAGGGAGTAACGGTTAGAGAGAGAGAGATAAGAGGAGAGTTAGAGAAATTTTAGGGAATTAAAGAGATAAAAATGGATGGGGAACAAAAAATTAATTTGATTTGACATATTAAACTACCCATCCCATCTAAACCCCTAAAAACTCTCACCTTTATCCCTATCCACTCATTTACCATTTAACCCTAACCACACCTTTTTTTTAAAAAATAACCCCTTACCAACTTAATAATAAAACACACGGTTGAAAAAAATAAATTAAAATATATATATATATATATATATATATATATATATATATATATATATATATATATATATATATATATATATATATATATATATATATATATATATATTAAGTAAAACGTAAAAAAATAAAAATAAGTAAACTAAAAATTTTGTAACTAGGCCCAAAACATTATATGCACAAATCAAAATAAATATGGGATAGTTACTTAACTAAGTTTACCAAAAATAAAGGAAACTTGTTGAAGACGTTTTCAAAATCGTAAACTCTTTAATTAAAAAGACTTTCAGATTTTGAGAAATTAATCAACAATATTTCAAAAAATAAGAAATAAAAAACTAATATAGCACACACTAATGTGTTAAGGCAATGATAGTAACACGTAGGATAACACATATGATATAAATCCCCTTGATAAATATTTTCATTTTCAAGCCTTTCAAGCATAACAAGCTTAGCCATTTTCAGACACTTCAGACATAACAAGCTGAGCATTTTTCATGCACTTTAGGCATTAAATGCCTGTATATATTTTTTAAGTACATTGCTTGTTAATCACGTATCAATACACTTCTTAAAACAAGAAAGCAACGTAGTAACGAGCCCCGTGCTTCGAGTTATATTTCAAGTGTAAAGATAAAGTGATTTATGCCTTTCAAGTAGGGTACACTGTAGTAGCGAACTCCATGTCCCTAATACTTAGCATAAACCACCTCATATATTCTCATTGGCAAGAGTACATCGTTGCAGCGAACACCGTGCCCCGAGCTCGAGAGAATAGTATGGATAAAATGCCTTTGCCTTTTATTTATCAAAAAAGAAAAGATTAGTGACTTTGTCACTTTAAGCATATGAAGGGGAGTGATATCACACATGATAACCTAAGTAATAACCTATCATAACAAAAAGGTCAGCATGTGCCACTGTTAGAACTAAGCTAACCAGATTAAAAGAGAATGAAATCATTTTTTTTTAAAAATAAATAAAGAGAAAAAATACACTAATATACAAGTGTTACCCTGAGTGATAACATCACCTGGGGTAGCACAGACAAACAGACTTAGAGATTACAAAGACCAAGAGATCTTTTCAAACTACAAAATCTCTCGTGATCTAAGGCCTTGGTAAAGATATCAGCCAGTTGATACTTAGTATCAATATGATCAATGTTAATTAGGTCTTTATCTACCATATCTCTAAGGAAATGATGACGTATGTCAATGTGCTTAGTACGGGAATGTTGAACAGGGTTTTTTGAAATGTTGATAGCACTCAGGTTATCACAGTACATAGTCAAAGAATTACTCTCTAGACCATAGTCATCTAGCATATGTTTTAGCCAAATAAGTTGTGAGCAACAACTACCAGCTGCAACATACTCAGACTCAGCTGTGGAAAGAGAGACACAATTTTGTTTACGACTATACCATGAAACTAAATTGTTACCCAAGTAAAAATACCCCCCACTAGTACTCTTCCTATCATCCATATCCCCCGCCCAATCCGAGTCACTAAAGCCTACCAAATTGGTATTAGTATCCTTACTAAATCAAATCCCTAATTCACTTGTTCCTGAGACATATTTAATTATCTTTTTGACAGAATTAAGGTGAGAGACTTTAGGATTGGCTTGATAACGTGCACAAACACACACGCTGAACATGATATCAGGACGACTAGAATGAGATAGAGAAGGCTACCTATCATAGAACGATATAGAGTAGGATCAACATCCTCACCTACTTGGTCTCTACCAAGTTTGAGAGAAGAACACAAAGGGATTTTTGAACTTTTTGCTCCTTCCAACCCAAACCTTTTTACTAGGCTCTTTGCATACTTGCTTTGTGAAATGAATATTCCTTCATTTGATTGTTTCATCTGCAAGCCTAGAAAGAATGTTAACTCACCAATCATGCTCATTTCAAATGTTGATGTCATAGCCTCTACAAAATCTTTTAAACATGTTTGAGAAGTAGAGCCATAGACTATGTCATCAACATAGATTTGAACAATGACTATTTCTTTGCCATGCCTTAGGATAAATAAGGTCCTATCTGCTTCACCTCTTGAAAAACCATATTCAAGTAAGAAAGAGGTTAAGCGACCATACCATGCACGTGGAGCTTATTTCAAGCCATATAAGGCTTTATCAAGTCTATACACATGGTTTGGTAGATGAGGATCTTCAAATCCTTTTGATTGTTCAACAAAAACTTCTTCTTTTAAATAACCATTTAAAAATGCAACTTTAACATCCATTTGAAATAAAGTAATTTTTAGAAAACAAGCTATAGCCAAGAGGAGTCTTATGAATTCTATTCTAGCGACGGGAGCAAAGGTCTCATCAAAGTCAACACCTTCAATTTGGGTGTAACCTTGAGCTACGAGACGATCTTTGTTCCTTATATATTTCCTTGCTCATCTGATTTATTCTTGAAAATCCATTTTGTACCAATTACATTTGTATTTATGGGACGTGGTACTAAACACCAAACTTCATTACGAGCAAATTGTTCAAGTTCCTCTTGCATGGCATGTATCCAAAAATTATCTTTTAAAGCTTCAAAAATATTTTTGGGTTCTAAAGAAGAGACAAAATAGGAATATTTTACCTTGTGGTATGTGGTGGACATGCACACATACCTTGCCATTTCACGGTTACTAAAGTGTCCTTTATTCCTTGTTCGTACCCCTTCACTTGTTTCTCCAATGATTTGAGATGAAGGATGATCTCTTCTGATTTTGATTCTCCAGTTCTTCCAGCAATATTAATGGAGATTCCTGTACTCCATCACCTGTAACACTTGCTAAATCATCAAAAACAATGTTAATTGATTCCTGAATGATTTTTAACCTAAGGTTATAAACCCTATATGCTCGACTGTCCTGAGCATACCCAAGAAATATAGCCTTATCACTTTTAGAGTCAAATTTAGCTAAGTAATCCCGATCATTTAGAACATAACACACACACCCAAATGTATGAAAATAATGAACCTTTGGTATCCTACCATTCAAAATTTCATAAGGTGTCATTCTAGTATCAGGTCTTAGAAAAACTCTATTGGCCGTGTGACAAGCTGTGTTTAAGGCCTCAGCCCAAAATCTCTTTGAAATTCTTTTTGAAAACAACATCACACGTGCCATCTCAAGTAAGGTCCTATTTTTCCTTTCATCCACCCCATTTTGTTTAGGTGTTTTAGGAGAAGAAAACTCATGTTTAATTCCTTTTAATTCACAAAAAGTAAAGAACAATGAATTATCAAACTCCGTTCCATGATCAGACCTTATTCGCATGATAAGAGCAGAAAACATGTTTTTGATTTTAGCATGTAAGACCTTAAACTTTTCAAAAGTTTCTGATTTTTCTTTTAAAAAATATACCCAAGTAAATCTAGAAAAATCATCAACTATTACAAAAGTATATTTCTTACCTCCTAAACTGTCTACCTCAACTGGACCCATTAAATCCATATGCATTAATTGAAAATAGTGCGTTGTCCCAGAATACTCCTCATTATGTTGGGTAGCACTATGGGTAGCACGTGTTTGTTTACCCTTTAGACAATCTTCACATATGATTTTTGTACTTATGTCCAGACTAGATATACCTCTTATAGCTTCAGCATTTATGAGTTTCACAATGTTACGAAAATGGACATGACCCAACTTTTGATGCCATAAGGTAGCATCATCAACCCTCACAGAATGACACACTTGTTTATCCTCAACAAGATAACAGTTGTTACTTGATCTAGTACCAGTCATAACACAGTTATTGGTACAATCAAAGACTTCACAAGTGTTTTTATTGAATTTTACTTCAAGGTTGTTATCACAAAGTTGGCTAATACTAATTAAATTAGTTACCAGTCTATCAACATGCAAAACATTTTTCAAAACAGGAAATCCAGGTACATTTAATACTCCTTTTCCTACTATATTACTCTTGCCACCACCACCATATGTTACACTACCACCTTGAATAGGTTCATATTCCTTTAAAAACATTTTTGTTCCAGTCATATGACGAGAACAACCACTATCAAAATACCATGAACCTTCAACATTAGTTTTTAAGGCAATGCATACAACATCACATATCAGATTGGACTTAGGTTTCCACACTTTCCTACTTTGATAACTTTTCTTCTGACTGACAGTGATATCTGACGTGCTAGGTAGCACTTCAGGTATCACACAGGAACTTGACTGTTTCTTTAAAAGCGTTTTACAATCATTTTTCAAATATCCAGAAGAGTAACAGTAGTTACATATTTTTACCTTGTCAGAAGACTTATCAGAAGATATTAGTTCAACATTGTCTCTTTCTTTAATAAAAACAACCTTATCTTTCTTATTAGCCAAAGTAGATGTAATAGCATTTAAAGACTCTTGAAAACCCATACCTGCCTTGAGTGGTTTGCTCAACCCAATAATTGCATCTATCTTGGAAGAACTCGTGTTGAGTTTCTTAAATGTTGCTTCGGCAAGAGTAAGCTTGGCCTTGACTTTGTCCAGCTCCACATCCTTCTTTGTGAGTTGCACTTCCAATCTAGTCAAGCCATCAGTCAGGTCTTGAACCTCTTTGGACAGAGAGATCACCTTCTTGTTCTCTTTCTTCCATTCGTCCACCAATTCTTTGCAAAGGTTCTTAAGACCACGATTGAGTTCATCCTTGCTGAACTCCTCACTTTGTTCACCCTCTTGTGAACTACCTGCATCCATGTTAACAGAACCCACAAAACAACCAGCATTTATCAAATTTAAATCTGTATACTTGTTGGATGATATCGCAGGTGCTATCCCACTTTGGATATCACCTGGGGTATCACTGACAGAATCCGAGTCACAATTTGTGACCACCATTGCTGTTTGATCTGAATCTTCAGATTGATTGGTCTCCTCATCTTCATTGTCACTGAGAGAAACCCATAGGTTCTTTCCCATCTTCCTTAGAGTGTTAGCACACTCATTTGAGTAATGATCCCATCCGGAGCAAGCATGACATTGGATTGATTCAAGGTATTTTGGATCAGATCTGGATGGATCTAATGATGCTCTCCTTATGGGACCACCTTTTTGAGTAGATGGAAATGTCCTCTTGGGCATTGAATTGCACACCTTGGTTTGTTTCTCTTTAGCCTTCACCTGCACATTTTCTTTGTTAAATTTTCTCACCATTGAGTTATACTTCCTAGCAAGTAAGGCAACACTGGCATCTTCACCTAATTCCTCAAAAATTTCGTCATCCTCATTAGTTGAACCACTAGAGGATTGAACTTTTAAAGCAACACTCTTGCCTTTAGAAGCTTCACTTTGCTCAGCAAGGTTTGACTCAAAATTTTTTAAAATGCTCATTAAGGAATTGATGTCCATAGTGGAAAGGTTGTGAGCCTCTTCTATAGATGAAACCTTTATATTAAAACGCTCAGGGAGAGTTCTAATAGCCTTTGAAACCAATTGTTTGTTTGTAAAAGGTTCACCTAAAAGTTGACACTCAATAGCAATGTCAAACAATTTTACAAAATAAGAGGAGATGGTATCACTTTCACCCATTCTCAACCTTTCAAATTTGCCAGTAAGACCTCTAAGTTTGTTTTCACGCACACTAGAATCACCTTCACAAAACCTTTGTAAAATGTCCCAAGCTTCTTGAGCTGTGGAACTATTTTGAATAAGTTTAAAAATATGCATGTCAATCTACTCAAAAATAGCATTAAGAGCTTTCTCATTATAGTTAGCTAGGGTGATCTCTTCATTAGTCCACTCGCCTTCAGGTTTAACCTGAATATCACCATCCTCATCAGGAGGTAAAAGTGGAAGAGAGTACCCATTAACTATAGATCGCCATGCTCGAAGATCAATTGATTTGATATGCGAGCGAAGACGAATTTTCCAATATGCATAATTCGAACCATCTAAAACAGGAAGACGTTTTTGATTGGGATTTGCAGGATCAAAAGCCATGACACCTAGACCAAGCACTTAGTAACGTCAAGTGACCTGCTCTGATACCAATTGAAATTGTCACGGCCAGAATCACAAGTGATATCCAAGGTGATAACTGCACCAACGATAGCACTTGGGATAGCACACACACACTTCGAAAATAAAACAATTTTGTAAAAGAGTTTGCAGCGGAATAAAAACACCAAAATTGTTTTTCTCAAGTTATATAAATATAACTTGAGAGTGCCTCTTAGGCAAGACTTTATAATCACTATAAATGAATTTACAAAGCCGAAAGTTCCCTATAGCTATATCTATTTTGAGCTCTATGGAACAAGAGATAAAGAACGGAATCCTATCCTAGCCTTCACACACCTTGATACCAAAGTATTCAAGTGCGAAATTACAAGGGAGAAAGGATTAAAAAGAACCAAACAAAGATCTCTAAGCTTTTCGAAGGTGTGAATGTGATGATGTAATTGGCATATCTTCAAATGAAACCTTTCAAGCTTATTTATAGTCTTCAAATACTTGAAGGATACTCAATTAACAGCCTTGAGGCTGGTCTTGCACGTGGAGGAAGTATAGGGAGAGTGGGTGAAGTTGTTCCACAATTCTAGCTCCCATTTCCTCAATTTTAGCAACCAAGTTGATTTATCCTCAAGCCAAGCTTCCACGCCTTGTACTCCCTTGCTTTATCAACCTTGTACTTCGTCTATAACTCAGCAACAACCCTTGACCAAGTCTTCACACGTTTTGTTGTTGTTTGCCCAAGTTACGAATTAATACATAAAATGTATAAATTCTTTTCTTCCAATTTCCACACGTGTCTAGCTCCTTCTTTGATGCTATTGCACTCTGAAATATAAACACAAACCATAGACTATACAGAGTTTATTAGCACATTAGTCCATTAAATAATAAACAAGAAATATACAACTATATAATTTTCAGTCTAGGAAATCATCTGTGATATCACCTGGACTTTTAGGAAATCATCTACGATGTCACCTGCAGTTTACACTAACACCAGTACTTTATACGGCTTCAGGAATAAGTGCAAAAACTTGACTATTGACTTGGAAAAAGCTGAGAAATCTCGCAAACGGGCGCTTGGCGAGAAAGATAAATACAAGAAAAAATGCCTTGAAAAGGAGAAGGACTTAGGTGAACTTCAAGCGGGCAAATAAAAGTTTGATGAGGCCCTTAAAGCAAGCGAGAAAACTGAACAAGAGCTTTGTGCTGAAATAACTGCCTTGAAGCTGGGAGCGGAGGAAAAAATTAAGAAACTGGAGGCTGAAAACATGGAGAAGGCGGCTTTAAATGCCCAACTTATCAAGGAGATTTCTGATAACAAAGCTAAAGCGGAGGAAGAGGCAATGGATATCTACGACAAGACACCATTATTTTCATTTTACTTTCGAAATGTCCTTTCCAAATTATTCAATATACAAAACCTGTTTAACTTAAAAACTTTCTATTATACTACTAAAAGTAACAATACTTTACTTGAAATCCAAACTCCATATTTTACAAACCATTTACAAACCAAGGAACATAGTTTCAAAACTTATAATATTTACAATCCCTAAAATGTTTCAAAATAGTGACATAACATCTCAAGTCTCGGGTATACTATCCCCTTGGTTCTACATTTACATAATGTAAACCACTACAAAATACCTTTCCCAAATTACAACCCAACTCGGCGTCCTCTCCGTGCTCAACGTGGCTTATTTCCTGGCTCGCCCTTATTTAAGGAAAACAATAAAAGGACGCGGTGAGATAAATCTCAGCAAGCTATTATATATATGCAACAAGATGATATGCGATCACATTATGAAAACATATATCAACCCATTCATCATATACATCACAATCTTGTAAAGACATAAAAGGATGTATAAGATAACACATAAGTGCAATAATGTAACACTTAGAGGGATACTGAGCCAAGGTTTAAAAAAAAAGGATATATCAGTCTGAGCAACATCAACAGCTGAAGAAGCGGTTCCGGAACCAAGAAACAACATCAACAACAGGGAGAAAATGACACAAAGTCATACCCTAAAGTGCAGCTAGACCTCACCCGAAGGGAGCTAGCCCACAACCTAACCATGGCCAATGGAAGGGGGGAAAGGGACCCAGTGAATGGTATTATAATGAACTCGGCTCGGGTGCCATTATAATCTCATACCACTGCCCGAACAATCAAGTACCAGCTGGACTTTAAATAAAAGCACAGTAATAAATACTTGCTTAAACAACCAATATATGATTCCAAAGTAGGGAACCATACCAAATATATCATAACAAGATGATAACAAGCATCACTCATAAGTAGCATAACGGCTAAACAATCCTTGAAACAATTCATTTTAATTTAGGATTCCAAAGTAGGGAACCCTATCAAGCACACAATTAAAGATGTCAAACAAATCAATATTGTGCAACACATAAGGTCTACACACTTAATATAACAATTCCAAGGTTTATTATCAACCATATAAAGATGTAGAGCAATTTAGGTTTCATGGAAATCAAGTGTTCCAACCTATTTTAACCAAGTATTTAACCACCTTTCCAACATCACAATTGGTATGTAAAGACATCCTTTTGTAGCTCATATGTAGTACTTGGATTATAGTGTTCAATTGGGTAAAAGATATGTTAGATAGTTGGACATACATTGCTTTGAAAATGGTTCAACAAAACAGGGCAGGGCACGACTCGTGCCCTACAGCACGACGGCACGAGTCATGCCAATTGAAATCACCACGAGTGCAGAAACTTACACGACTCGTGGTCACGACTGAAGGCTTGGCACAACTCGTGACAGAGGGCACTAATCGTGCCCTTTGCAGAAAATCAGCATTGATTGCTGAAACATCAGCAAAGGCTTGACAATTCCCATTTTACCTCAAGCTAATATTTCCAACACTTCAAACTTCAGTATAACATATACCAATTTACCTCAATTCATTTCAACTCAACCAAAGACCATTTCAATCATTCCAAACTCAAATAAAACACTCAAAAGTAACATGCAACATGTATAACTTCACAATTATAACATGAATATTAAATGAACTTAATTTGAAGGGAAGAATATAATAACTTACCTCCAAAATAATATGAAAGCTTCAAAATTTATTCGAATGAAATGATCCCCTTGGCTTTCCAAACATTTAGACACAAACGGATCGAAAAACGGACAAAGATTGAATTTAGGAGGAATTTATGAATAGAAAACCTAGGTTGAGCTTCTTGGAACAAAGGGAAAAGAAAATGGCTAATGATTTGTTTTATGAAAACATGAAGCTTCTTCATTAAACAAAACAAGGATATATACATGGATCAATTAACACTTAGGCTCCTCCAACCATTGAGTTATTGAAATTAGATGACTTAAGTTCTAACTTTTACTCTAAAGCACCTCAATGACTTTTATAAGTTTCTAATAATTTTCAACAATTACGACTTCAACTATACAACTCCTAATATTTTCAATTAGACATTACATAATTATATTTAGTTTATTAACATAGTTAAAAATGCCAACTAAATTATTCAAAATATGAAACTAACACATAATCGCCACAAACAAAATGCGAAGCATTAAATAATATGCAACACACGCCATAAATACTAGTTCAAGTATGTATCAAAATAATGCCTAGGTTTAGGGTCGTGACAGATGTCGCCCGAGCTGCCAAGGCCACTTCCAGCGGGAAATAAGCAACTACCTCTTAAAAATTTGGTCTCTTTTGAAAACAATTTGACTATTCATTATTGGGTTGTACTAAACAATTTACTTTCCTGTCTTTTACTTACTTTTGCCGTACTTTGGATGTCGCAGTTTGCGACTTAACTTTTAGCTTTAATATCCGCTTTTATGAATGGTTTCTTCCATTGACATTTGTTCTGCTATATTTTGGATGTCGCGATTTGTGACTTTGCTTCTATACTTTATCTCGAATGTC
This sequence comes from Adenophora triphylla var. japonica, assembly GCA_022495995.1. Taxonomy (NCBI): domain Eukaryota; kingdom Viridiplantae; phylum Streptophyta; class Magnoliopsida; order Asterales; family Campanulaceae; genus Adenophora; species Adenophora triphylla. Next base: position 127,818 of record JAFEMH010000827.1, on the reverse strand, counting down.
ATTACTTTGCTTCCTATAATTTGCTTTAAATTCTACCTTTGGCATGTCGCCTACTTTATTTTGATTTTGCTTCGATAGTTTATCGAAGATTCATTTTACATAATCTATCTATATACATATTACTCCCTTCAAAAGAGTGAGGCTTGTCTTTAGGCAGCCTTACTCCTTAGCTATGATTCTCGCCTTAAAAATTTACTTTGCTTTATGGCGACTTAACCCAAATCACTTATCACAACTGCCTACGGCAGACCGCACTGGGCCTAAATCGTGCGGCCAACCTCCTTTGGCCAAAAACCTCACTGATCAAAATCGCGTTCGATCAAACATGCACTTAAATACAAACCTCATTTGATGCAAACCGCATCACTTACACACACTACTAGAAACAGGGGCATTACTGGCGGAATTTTACCGACGGACGTAGTCCGTCGGTAATACCGACGAAAAATTTTCATTTACCGACGGAAATTTATTTTAATTTACCGGGAATTTATTTTTTTAAAATTTCGTTTTGTCCGTCGGTAATTGATGAATTCCGCCGGTATTTCCGTCGGTAATACCGGCGGTCATAGTCCGTCGGTATTACCGTCGGACTTGTCCGTCGGTAACAAATCCATATATATACACGCGTATCCTCCCCATTTTTAATTACGTATCATTTTTATTACGAACTCCTTCGTTCCTCCCTCAGTGTTCGCGAACCCTTACGTCGCGCCAACGCCGTCGCCGCCGAGCCTCGCCGTCGCCGGTAAGTCTTCTTTCTCTCTCTCAATCGCTTTCTCTCTCTCACTCGATTTCTCTCTCTCACTTTCTCTCTCTCTCTCAGTAATTCGCCAAGAAGAACACGCCGTCGCCGCCGTTTCTTTCCATCGCCGTTTGCCGTCGCCGGTACGTTATCTCTCTCTCTCACTTTCTCTCTCTCAATCGTTCTCTCTCTCACTCAATTTCTCTCTCTCTCTCAATCGTTGTCTCTTGAAAGTGTTCTTCAAGAATAATCTGAGGGTTTTGAAGTAATTGTTGTTCTGGCTTATTTGCTTATTGTTTGTTGCATTTTTGTGATGTTGGTGCTACATTAAATTTTTTGTTGTGGTAGATTCTAGGTTTGTCAAGTTTTGATATTATTATCATAGTCGATATATGTTTCTCTTAATCAAATTTGTATCTATAAATATTGATGATGGTGGTGGATAATAATTTTGCATGAACCTAGTATTTATTGAAATTGGAAGTATTGGTTTTGGCAGAAACTTCTAATGTTCATGATTATTGATTGGTATTTGTGTGAATTTTCAAATATTTGAATGTTTGATGCTTGATTGGTCCTCCGATTTAGGTTGTTTGCATTTTCTAACTAGTTTATCAAGCTGGGTTTTGGAAGTGGCTCTTCATTATACCTAATTGGTAGTTAATTAGGCTTTAAATAGATTGAGGTACAACTCTATTTAAAATATAAATAAGATGAGAGCCTTTTTCACCCACAGCTATCAAAATTCGTCTTCTTTGATCAAGGAAGACGGAGTAAACAAGTTCATTACCGTTTGAGTAAAGGATTTTCTATTTAATAAGAGTTTTTTTCAGTCTCACTGTCCTCTTTCTCTCTAAGGATCTCAAACATCACTTGAGATCCTTAGAGAGGAGGACAGTGAAATTGAAAAAAATTCTTATTAAACAGAAAATCGTTGACTAAAACGGCAATGAACTTGTTTGCTCTGTCTTTCTTGGTCTAAGATGAGATTGGGTTTTGATAGTTGTGGATGAGAACGACTCTTATCTTGTTTATAAATGTTAATTTAATTCATCATTGTAAAATTTCAAATTTCAAATTTTACAATAAAGAATTAATATTTCAAATTATTCACAATATTAATAATTTAAAAAATATGAGAGATGTGTTTGTTAATTCATTATTGTAAAATTATGCATTTTACGGTAATGAATAAAAATTAATGTTACGACGTGACGTTGTGACGGTTGAAACACAAAAGCTTAGAAACCCGTTTAAGAATCTTTAACTTATCATGTTGAGGTCAACATGTAGTCATCGATTCTTAAATTGTCCGTGTGGACAGTCTTGAAATGCACGATTATATGATTTGTAAATATCATCATTGTCTATTAAAATTGCTTGAATAGTCGATAGTTGAGATATTTTGGTTGCATTAATCTTATTGTTCTCTGAGTGTATACTAGACATATATGGTTGATTACACTGTCGATTCTAATCGATAGTGTTTGATTGACCTAGTCTACGTCGTGCACTTGGAGACCATGGGGTTATCTTTGCCGAAATTTCTTGATTTTCGATTATAAATCAAGTAGACAAGGTGATATTTGCAATTCATATGTGTATTTCAGGATGGGATAGAAGCCAACCCAATTCTAAACTTAATGGACATGAATTGTCCTTTCATCATAGGGAATAATATACTTTACAACAAAGAATTAAATATTAATATTTAAAATTATTCAAAATATTATGATAGATGTGTGTGTTAATTCATTATTGTAAAATTATGCATTTTACGGTAATGAATAAAAATTAATGTTACGACGTGACGTTGTGACGGTTGAAACACAAAAGCTTAGAAATCCGTTTAAGAATCTTTAACTTATCATGTTGAGGTCAACATGTAGTCATCGATTCTTAAATTGTCTGTGTGGACAGTCTTGAAATGCACGATTATATGATTTATAAATATCATCATTGTCTATTAAAATTGCTTGAATAGTCGATAGTTGAGATATTTCGGTTGCATTAATCCTATTGTTCTTTGAGTGTATACTAGACATATATGGTTGATTACACACTGTCGATTCTAATCGATAGTGTTTGATTGACCTAGTCTACGTCGTGCACTTGGAGACCATGGGGTTATGCTGCCGAAATTTCTTGATTTTCGATTATAAAGCAAGTAGACAAGGTGATATTTGCAATTCATACGTGTATTTCGGGATGGGATAGAAGCCAACCCAATTCTAAACCTAATGGACATGAATTGTCCTTTCATCATAGGGAATGATATACTTTACAACAAAGAATTAAATATTAATATTCAAAATATTAATAATTAAAAAAATGTGATAGATGTGTGCGATAGAAGCCAACCCCAATTCTAAACCTAAAGAAACATGTCTTGTTGCTTTTAAGTTTGTAATCCAAATTTAGGGAATTGTAATGCGTTAATTACATCTAAACTGTTAATACATTATGAAATGCAGGAGTTAATTATGTCTGGAGAAGATCGTAGTTGGAATGATAATCGTAGTAATCCCGGTAGAAGGGGTGTCAGACCTCAATTCTTAGAAGGTTTAGAACATTTCGTGGAGTTTGCTAGAGCGCATCCCCAGTGCATGCGTGGTGATAAGATTAGGTGTCCTTGTAAAAAGTGTAAGAATAGAAAATATCTGAGTGTTGGATGGGTAAAGAAACATGTTTTAGAGGCAGGGTTTGTTGATGGTTACAAGGTATGGGTAGCGCACGGGGAGCGTTATGTGGTTGAAACAAGTGTTCGCAATCATCCTACTGTATCAAGTGGTCCGCCAAGGGAACCTGAACATTTGATTGATGAAGAGGAGCCGTCTGTCGGTTTGGATGATATGGTTCGAAATGCGGCTGGCCCAGAGTTTGATTGAATCCAACAGAGGCACCAAATCCCGTTGCAAAGAAGTTTATGGATTTAATGGACTCTGCAAATGAGAAAATTCATGTAGGTGCAAAGGCTACAGTGTTAGAGCAAGTGACTGAGCTTCTAACTATCAAGGCTGATACAAATATGAGCCAGCATACTTACGATCGTATAATGTCATGGGGACAACGGATGCTACCCGAAGAAAATAATATGGTTCACAATTTTTATGAGACGAAAAAGTTGGTGGGGCAGATCGGTCTTGGGTATGTTAAAATTGATGCTTGCAAGAATCAGTGCATGCTTTTTTATAAAGAAAATGAGGGCCTCGATACATGTTCAATATGTGGACTTAGTAGGTATAAGCCACAACGCCGTGGTAGTGCCAAGCACAAGAAAAACGTGCCTCGGGCGCAGTTACGTTATATGCCGCTAATTCCCAGGTTACAACGAATTTACGCATTGAAAGAAAGCTCAGAAGCCATGCGTTGGCACAAAGAGTGTCCTCGTGAAGAGGGTGTGATGACTCATCCTTCTGACGGTGAAGCATGGAAACATTTTGATGCCACTTATCCTGATTTTGCTGCGGATCCTAGAAACATAAGGCTGGGGATATGTACAGATGGGTTTTCTCCATTTGGACCAGGGGCAAAATCTTATTCATGTTGGCCTGTTATAGTCACAGTGTATAATCTTCCCCCGTGGTTATGTATGACTGATCCTTATATGTATTTGAGTTTGTTCATTCCCGGGCCTTCGAATCCAGGCAAAAACATTGATGTGTATCTTCGACCTCTGATGGATGAACTCAAACAGCTGTGGAATGATGGTGTTCGACATGGGATGCTTTCAAGTTGCAAAATTTTAACATGAGGGCTGCAGTGATGTGGACAATTAATGACTTTCCTGCTTATGGTATGATGTCGGTATGGAGCACACATGGGAGATTGGCTTGTCCGTATTGTATGGAAAATACAGATGCATTCACACTTCAGCATTACAAGAAGCAGTGTTGGTTTGATTCCCACCGACGGTTTCTTCCTAGTGACCATCCATTTCGTAAACAGAGGAATGCTTTCACCAAAAATAGAGTTGAGAATCGGGGCCCCCCTCCTCGTCTGAGTGGGGAGGATATTTTTGAGCAGGTGTCTGAGGTGTCTGATGTCGGGTGGGGAAAGATGTTTTCAAAGGATAGACCAGACGGATTTGGTAAATTATTATAATAGTAGACAAAGTGATATTTGCAAGTAGACAAAGTGATATTTGCAATTCATACGTGTATTTCGGGATGGGATAGAAGCCAACCCCACTACTATCACGTACAACCACTACCATGGGGTTATGCTGGAGTGGAAAATCTCAAGTTTTTTGCACAAGCGTTAGGCCCAAAGATTGAAACTTTGATTAATTATTATAATAGTAAATCTACTTTCAAAGTTTCAATCTTTGGACCAAATGCTTGTGCAAACTTGATATTTTCCACTCCAGCTCATTATAAATGTAAACCCTCTCTCTCTCTATTTTAAAGAAAACAACAATATTATTTCAAATTCAAGCAGTCCAAGTGAACTCCATTATTTTGCTTCTTTTTGTTTTTAGTAAAACAACCTTATCTGAAACCACTGGTCCATGTGAACTCCATTATTTACTGTTTTCATATTGTCATTTCTATTTTAAATATAAAAAAAAGACAAAGAAGGGTTGTGATTCAATCTTAAAATACACAAGTCCAAACTGTTACCCACGTTTTGTTTACTTGGTTACTCTTTACATGCTATGTAATATTTAAATTTTGTTCTACTTGATAATATTTTCTGTCTACATATATAATATACTAGTTTAGATATGTCGGGTCGAGGTGGCAATCGTTCAAAGAGAGGGAAGGTTGCGGGTTTTGTCCATCGTCTTGTTTCACCAAGGACGGGAGGGAGGGGATCTACTTCTGGTTATGGACGTAGTGAACCATCCGGGCGGGTTAATTTGGACGCAATTATTAATGAGGAAGGAAAAATGGAAATATCTATCTCTCCCAGTGGCCAGTAAGTATCATTTAATTGTAAATGTCATATATATAATGTTTACATTTTATTATTGTCTTTTTATTTGTATATATATTGATATATTGTTTTTTAATTAATATCTTGATAGGTTTATACATGCATGGTGGTGGTAGCGGTAGCAAAGAATGGGGCGCTCGTGGTTGTTAAACATGAATTTTCATTGACATGTAATTAAACAAACAAACAAACAAACATATGTAGTTTCTCTTTCCCTTTCCCCTTTTCCCCGGCCTTTCCCCGGCCGTTTCCCCTTCCCTTTTCCCCTTTCCCCGTTTCCCCTTTCCCTTTTCCCTTTCCCCCTTTCCCCGACCGTTTCCCCTTTCCCCTTTCCCTTCCCCTTTCCCCTTTCCCCTTCCCCTGTTGCTTGATTTGGACAAACATATGTATTTTATTTGATGTACAAGCGAAACAAGTTGTTTGTGTGTGTTTGTAGTTTGTAATTGGGTTGTTTGTGTGTGTTTGTAGTTTATAGTTGTTTAAAACAGGTTGTTTGAACAGGTTAACAGGTTTACAGCCTTTTACATGTGGTTTAATAATAAAATATAATTTTTTTTTTAAAATCTGGCCAGATTACCGACGGAAATTTCCGTCGGTAAATTAAGACAAAAAATAAATAATTCTATTTTCCGGCGGAAATTGTAGACATCCCATTCTGAACCCATAATTACATGATTACACTACTCTTCATCTCTCTTTTATGTTTTGATGAAAGCATATCAGTTACGTCATGTTTCCTTAAGTTTCTAACTAACCTCGTTAGTTTTGGACCTAACTTACTAACGGAACAACTGAAGAGGACAAAATGGTCATCAGACTAGTTATCTCGCACGAGATATCATATCTCGCGCGAGATATCCCCTCGACAGGATGTGCAGAAATCACCCTCCTTCTCCGTTTCAAACTCTCTTTTTGGATAAAACCTTATCAATTCGGGTATCCAATCAGAACTGAGTTCTGGAACCTTCCTAGGGTAATTTCCCTCTCCACCTTCACCTCTCCAACCTCCTATAAATACTGGATGACTTCCAGTATTTCAGAGGGTCGACAATTCTGATCCTTGATCAAGAACACACACAACACACACAATTTGTTGGTTTCTTTCCATGAAAGACTCCTTCAAATCACTCACAAACAACTCCTAAAGTTTGTTCATCAACCTTGTTGATTAACAAACATCGAAGCCCGAATCAAGGGAACAAGGCGAAGCTCCGTCCGCATCAAGATCCAAATCAAGGATCGAGGCGAAGCTCTGTCCAAATCAAGGTTCGACTCTAAACTTGAGTCGAAACTCTGTCCGAATCTCTTCTCAAAAGGTAATCATCCTTTAAACTTTCGTTTCTCTTCTCAACCTCTCTATTGATTTTAGAGTAGTGTAATCCTATCAAAAGGATTAGCTTAGAGTCCCTTCAGTCAATGGAGACGATCTCGAAGCATATAATCCGACATTCCTAATTAATAAATTAATTAGGGTTTATTTATTTCTTCTTCTGTTCTTTAGATTGATTAGATTAATAACACCCAATTAGCAAGATCAATCTTCGGATTGGGTGAAATGGATGCTCCTTGACCTACCCATTTCATAACTTAACCCCCGAACCCAAATCTCTTTCAAAATGGTTTTCCTATGTTTCCAAACGAATAATATAGGTGGCGACTCAAAAGATGAAAAGATGTAATGAAATTTTCTCACAACGCTACAGTGGCGACTCCGCTGGGGACAATTGAATAAGAGGGTTAGATTTGCGTTACAATTGGGTGTTATTAATCTTTTCAATTTTCTGTTTAAAATCTGATTTTTCTGGATTTTTTGAAATTTTTCTCACTGTTTTCGTCAAGAAAAAAAAAAAAAAATTACTGTGCGACAGCTTGTCCCGCACGAGATATATTATCTCGCGCGAGGTTACTATGCAGACAAAATCCTGTTTGGCGGCTGGATTAAAAAATGACTAGGCTGACTTTTAGCAAAGTTATCCACATTAAAAAAAACAATAATAATAAATAAAGGGACCTTGCACTGTTCTTCTTCAAAGGTTTGAAAAAAAAATATAATATATATATATACCGTGGTTGACTTGTTTCAAAAGATTGACCATTTCAAAAAAAAAAAAAAAAAAAAAAAAATCGAAAACAGCTTTAAAATTTTGAAAAATTCCAGAAAAGTCAAATAATTGTTATTTCTATTTCTGCTTGTACTAACTTTATTTTGCAGGGTAGAGTAATTATTAATTATTTGAATTATATACATGCGTGTGATTGGTTTTTTGATTTAAAGACCGGTCCATGGAGGATTCGGGAGTTGTAATTTTAATTTAATTTAATTATCTCTCTCCCTTTATGTGGAACTACGACGGCCTGAGTCTTCCTAAATTGGGAGAAACGTAGGCAACCACTTGGTGCGGCCACTATCTGTTTTTCATTTTAGTTTTCAAAAAAAAAAAAAAAATCTCTATTTTATCTATCACATAGATCGACTCTCACACACGCGCACTCATGCTATATCTGTCATTGCACTACATATCCCGATTAACCCGGGACCCACACTAAGGACGGATGACGGTAACCACCTAGTCGCCGGTCTCTCCGAAGTTGGACAATCCCACTCCGCGTATCCAATCCACTTAGATTGTCATATCGCGGGGAGCCTAGCCTTCCAGCCCTGCATCGCCACATTTTCATGTAGATTGTCTTTCTAGGAACACTCCGTGACCGGTCGGTTTCGACTTGGTAATCTTTCTTGTCTTTGATCAAAATGAAGTTAATGTAAAATTGACTATCGAGAAAGGATTCGGAAAAGTCCCTTCGGAAAAAGAAAAAAAAGTCCCTTCGGAAATGTCCCTTCGGAATGACCCTTTCGGAAGTCCCTTTAAAGAAAAAAAATCCTTCCGGTCAATTTTACATGGCTTTACTTTACAAAGAATGGTTAATTACCGAGTCCCTAGGTTTGGTTTGAATTACGTATGCCTGCAAGATCTACCTAGGATGCTAGATAGAAAACGGATATTTGTCCGTCCGATCATGAATTTAGGAAATAAAAAGAAGAAAAATCCATCTTTCCGAATGGTTGTCTCGTGCGAGATCACCTAGTCTCGCGCGAGATATTATTTGCACATTTTGTGTTTGTGATTGATAATCGATGTGCGCTCCCTCCTTGAGTCAAAACTCCGTCTCTAATAAAAATAAAACTTCAAAAAGAATCACTCGTGAGGTAATTTTAACCATCATCCTTTTTTCCATCTAGGATCGTTTGGGGCTAATATTCCAAAAGACGTTTCGTTAGGATATCTCGAGTTCATCTCTAAGGTCGTCAAGCTCCCTTACCTCTCCAACGGTAGCATTTCAATTTCCTTCCGACACGATGAATTCTGAAGCACTCAAGAAGGAAATTGAGGACCAAAGGATTCGATATGAAGAAATGCTACAAGCCCAAGCCGATGAAATGGAGGCCCGATTAGAACTTGAAAGGAGAATCCAAGCCGGGGAAATGAAAGCCATGGTTGACGAACTCCAAGCCATGAAACTACAATTGGCCGAATTAAGCTCAAAGAAGAAAGAAAGTAGGACCTCTTCCGATGATGAAGTATCATACACTAAGAAAGCTAAAAGCCACCGCAAGCACAAGAAAAAGGTGTATGAGTCTAGCTCATCATCTTCCTCCTCCGACAATGAGGGTTATGCTTCCAAGAAAGAAAGAAAGAGGGAAAGCAAGGACGAACCACTTACCATGGCAATGCTAGAAAAGAAACTTGCATCCCTCGATGTGAGTAAGGGAGCCTCGCTCTCTATTGGCTATAACACCCTCCGTCAATCTATGTCAAAGCTTCCTAGAAAGTACAAGACACCCGACATTGCAAAATTCAATGGCACTACTTGTCCAAAAGCTCATTTGGAAACCTACTCTTGGGCCATGCTACCTATGGGTGTCGATGACAACTTGCTAGTTCAATGCTTCCCTCAAATCCTTGATGGTGCCGCTAGAGATTGGTACATGACTCTTCCGCTCTCCACAAGGCTTGATTGGCCACTCGCCAGTCGTGCCTTCCAAGAACAATTTGAGGACAACACTACCTACCGCACTACTAGGAGAGACCTTGAGCAAACCAAGCAACTTCCGAAGGAATCATTCGCAGACTTCGTCAAGAGATGGAGGATCAAACTGACTGAAATCGTTGATAGGCCAAGCCTAGACGAACAAATTCATATCCTACTTCAATGTCTCCGCGAAGAGTACCAAGAGAAGCTTGCCGGCAATTACTTCCCTAGTTTCGTCGAACTCCATAAATCAGGCCTTAGAGTTGATGAATTGATCCTTCTTAGAAAGAATTCAGAAAAAGAGAATTGTCCAACAAAGGGGAGCACCGGTCGTACCTATCATGATTTTGGTGGGGCTACTCTTAAGGAGATGTTCGATGATCTAGTAGGCCAAGGAAAACTGAAGCCAATGGAAGACTATCATCCTAAGAAAATGAGAGAAGATTGGGACCACGACAAATTTTGCGATTACCATCAGTTTAGTGGTCATGACACCAACAATTGCTACAATTTGAGGGATGCCATCCAAGACTTGTATGAAGCCGGCAAGATCAACTGAAGCATCACCACCTTGGGGCTCCGATTGTCCTCTCCTTTTTTCCTTTAAAAAAAAAAAAAACATAGATTAGGTAAATTTTCTAGTATGTTCTCGAAGAGTCGTTCTAGTCCATCTCTATCCTCTCTAGTTTGTGTCAAGTGAACTATCGAGTCTGTTTCAAATTTTCTTATCAATAAAAGTTATCTCTTTATCCTAAACACTTTCCCAAAAGTTATTTTTCTTTATGAGTATCATTTGATCCATGCTGAATAGTGGACCTTCATTCCTTCAATCGTCACGAAAAATAGAAACTTCTAAACAAGTTTGAAATGAAAACTATTCTTAGAAGGCTTAAGGCTAAACATTACTCCTGTTGAAAGTCGATTGTCAACAAACGAAGGAAGCCAAAGGCGCTACTATCAACATTCATCCCAAGAAGAGTGGGGCTACTCAATTCAAAGCTTTGAGAGTACAAAAATAAATAAAAAGCTCGCTAGGTCGAAACTCCTCAAATCGTCCTAGGCAAAAATAGAGCATCAAAAAAAAAAAAAAAAAAAAAAAAAAAAAAAAAAGAGAAGAAGAAAAACTCTCAAGCCTTCATCACCCCACAACGAGGATGGAATTTCAACAAAGGCAAGAAGGACTCTCCCACAAAGAAGAAGAGTCAAGTGATACCAATGAAAAAAAGAGGATCCCTCAACATCCTCTTACCATGAAGCCTCAATGGCAGCGCAAATGAAGAAGACTTTCAACATCAATTCATAAAGAGAAATGTTTAGCCTTAAGTCATGCTAATGATTAGCTTTCTTTTCAAACTCGTTAAGAAATTTCTAGATGATGCAAGATCCATTAAAGGTAGAACAACCTTTCTAGATCTTTGAGCCATATAGCGTTCTTTGTTGAGTCTAGGGGCTTCCTCTTAGCCATTCTCATACACACTCTTGAAATCCAAGCATCGAAACTGGGGCTTCCTAACCTTTCCTCCCCCAGTCAATTCCTACTTAAACTCTCAAGAGTAATCAAATCAGCATTAGGGGCTTTCCTCTTCGCTTCTCACTCTCATCATTAGAGAATACACTCCCCCAAAAGAGTCAATGCTTGGATCATCTTCCAAAAAATAGAGTCCGTCTCTCCTCAACTAAACTTGAGATCTCATCTTTCTCCTTAATGAGATTCTTCCAACTGAGTCACCTTCGAGTACACATACTTTTCAAAAAAAAAAAAGAAGAATAGCTCGCTAGGTTGAAAACTCGTAAAGAGCGGCCTAGGCAAAAGTTAGAGCACAAAAAAAAAACAAAAGACGCAAAAGAGATGCCCGCTAGATTGAAAACCTGAAAGGGCGGTCTAGGCAAAAACCAGGGTGCGTCACAAAAAAAAAAAAAATCAAAGGGAAAAAGGAGGGGATCCTTCTCCAATTCACGCTGCCTCACAAGCATGTTCACGAAGTCATCTACAACATACAAGAAGTCTTGGGGCTTAGTGTCAAGAGAAGCCGTGAAAAATATGTGCTTTAGGTTAGACAGCATCAGTTCTACATAGCAAAAGCCATTGGAGTGGTATAGACCTTGGTCAGTCAATGATCATCACATGAGAAACTTGGGGCTTGACGATGAAAAAGTCCTACGACAACGAAAAATCCTTAAAGTATCCTTAGTGTTGAACTTAGGTTATCTCAACGGAATCCTATTTGACGACTGTCTCATTCGATCTTTAGATGGACCTCACGAGTTGGTCTTCAAAACCAAAATCTAAATCACAAACAATTTTCAATTCTCACATAATGGAACTCATTCTCCCCGCTGATTCTCGGAGTCGAGTGCACATTGATCGTCTTGAACAAACAATGCTTAAGTGAATGTATGTTGTTATGCAAATGCTTTCACTAACCCTCTTGCAAGAATTAAAATGCGTAAGGCACGTCAAGTGCCTACTTTCAAGAATTAGATCAAACATGTTGAGTGTTTGGATTTCGCCTACCATCTACCTTTCAGTATAGCAATGCATCCAATTAAGTGCGTCGAGCATCTCTTAAAGCGTCAAGCATCCATCGCGTCAAGCAACCATCGCGTTAAGCAACCATCGCGTCAAGCATCCATAGCGTCAAGCAACCATATGCGTCAAGTATATTCCAACAAAAAGCCCGATTCAGCGCCCTTACAGGTGGATCGTCATCAAATAGATGTGTCAAGCATCTAGGGTAAGTATGTCAAGTACTCACCAACAAAAAAGCCCGATTCAGCGCCCTTACAGGTGGATCATCATCAAATAGATGTGTCAAGCATCTAGGGTAAGTATGTCAAGTACTCACCATCAAAAGCCCGATTCAACGCCCAAACAGGTGGATCGTCATCAAATAGATGTGTCAAGCATCTAGGGTAAGTATGTCAAGTACTCACCAACAAAAGCCCGATTCAACGCCCAAACAGGTGGATCGTCATCAAGTAGGTGTCAAGCATCTACAAGTAGTATGTCGAGTACTACTCAACAAAAAAGCTCGATCTTGAATCGCCAGGATCGTCACCTCAACAAAAGCTCGGTCCCGAATCGCCAGGATCGTCACCTCACTTCGTCAACAAACATGTATCTTCAGAATTGGGTCATGATTTGATTCCTCAGTATGGATTTGCCTTTTCAAAAATAAAATCTCCTCGATTTTCAAAAATGATTTTCAAAATACCTAAAGCAACCTTTTCGTGTTTTGGAGTCGAACTACGTTTTGGTCTGATTCTCCGATAGAGATACGTAGGCAGCCGTGCGGCACGACCATCCCAGTGTTCAGAATGATGTCTTTTCTATCGACGACACTTCTTCTTTCATAAGACTCCGTCGCCGAGGGGCTCAGACACCCCATTCTGAACCCATAATTACATGATTACACTACTCTTCATCTCTCTTTTATGTTTTGATGAAAGCATATCAGTTTCGTCATGTTTCGTTAAGTTTCTAACTAACCTCGTTAGTTTTGGACCTAACTGACTAACGGAACAACTGAAGAGGACAAAATGGTCATCAGACTAGTTATCTCGCACGAGATATCATATCTCGCGAGAGATATCCCCTCGACAGGATGTGCAGAAATCACTCTCCTTCTCCGTTTCAAACTCTCTTTTTGGATAAAACCTTATCAATTCGAGTATCCAATCGAACTGAGTTACGGAACCTTCCTAGGGTAATTTCCCTCTCCACCTTCACCTCTCCAACCTCCTATAAATACCGGATGACTTCCGATATTTCAGGGTCGACAATTCTGATCCTTGATCAAGAACACACACAACACACACAATTTGTTGGTTTCTTTCCATGAAAGACTCCTTCAAATCACTCACAAACAACTCCTAAAGTTTGTTCATCAACCTTGTTGATTAACAAATATCGAAGCCCGAATCAAGGGAACAAGGCGAAGCTCCGTCCGCATCAAGATCCAAATCAAGGATCGAGGCGAAGCTCTGTCCAAATCAAGGTTCGACTCTAAACTTGAGTCGAAACTCTGTCCGAATCTCTTCTCAAAAGGTAATAATCCTTTAAACTTTCGTTTCTCTTCTCAACCTCTCTATTGATTTTAGAGTAGTGTAATCCTATCAAAAGGATTAGCTTAGAGTCCCTTCAGTCAATGGAGACGATCTCGAAGCATATAATCCGACATTCCTAATTAATAAATTAATTAGGGTTTATTTATTTCTTCTTCTGTTCTTTAGATTGATTAGATTAATAACACCCAATTAGCAAGACCAATCTTCGGATTGGGTGAAATGGATGCTCCTTGACCTACCCATTTCATAACTTAACCCCCGAACCCAAATCTCTTTCAAAATGGTTTTCCTATGTTTCCAAACGAATAATATAGGTGGCGACTCAAAAGATGAAAAGATGTAATGAAATTTTCTCACAACGCTACAGAAATATCCGTCGGACAATAAAAAATTAAAAAAATAATACTCAAAATACCGACGGACATATCCGTCGGTTTAGGGTTTATATTCCGACGGACATATCCGACGGTAAATATTATGGTTTCCGACGGTTATAACCGTCGGTAATGGTTTTTGATGCTGCAGGAATTGTGCTTATCAATCTTCCTCCACGTGGCAGGACGAATCACCTGGCTCCTTGACCTGAAATCAGAACCCACGACTAGCCGGATGTGTCTCCGGCGAAGACGCTCGGGCGTGAGAGTAAGATCACAGTTGTATAAAGCTCAAAATGTATTGAATAAATGAATTCCAATAGCAAAATGGCAGTTACCTTTGCATCGTAGGCAGTGAAGAAGTATTTATAGGTAATAACGTTGTATGTTTTGTGGTGCTACATGAGCTCCGAGATTATAGAGGCAGTTATATTCATGGGAACGTGCCTATAACTGTCCCTGATTTATAGGGATACTATTATGGAAAGATTTATCCACGTGCGTCCATATCTGCTAGGTCGACACTTGGTGGTTAGGTCGAGGTCGCCATTTGTAGAATGGTCAACCTGACTGGCGGGTAGAGCATGGTTCGTACCCGAATTGTGGTATGGATCATGAGGTCGGACTAAGCTAGGTCGGGACCTGGTAGGTCGGACCATGGGCTTAGTCGACTGATACTTGAGATGGGCTTTGGGCCTTGTTCTGATTGGGCCAGCCTCATCGAGAATGTGAGAGCCAAGGCTGTCTGTGATTGGGCTTTGCTAGTTTGGCCCAACTCGACACTTTTGGTATGTTCAGTGGCCCCCAACTTTCGAGTTGACTTCGTCGACTAGGAAGTTAAGGAAATCTTGTTGGAAATTTGTTGTTACTCGAAGGTCGATACTCGTTCTGAGATTTAGTCGACCAAGATGACGTGGCACAATCCAGGACGTTGATGATGAACGGTCATATTTGAAGGAGCGCCGTTTTTGCCGTAATGATTACAATTTCGACGTTTGAGAGTCCGCCTAGGAAACTGTTTCCGCCATTAATTAGGAAAATTAATTTCGAATTTCCCTTTGTCCTTTCCAATTCAGGAAGATATAAATTCGAGAGTCCTTCCCCATTTACAACTTTCGCCATCTCTGATTCCTTGAATTCCGGCGTGAATAGCGAAAAAGGCAATCGGATAAATCAAAGCTTTCATCTCCGTCTGTAAACCCCTCTTCGAACGAGCTAATTTAAGGTACTCCTCTTGTCTCTCAAAATTAGGGTTTTATTTCCATAATTTCTTCAATTTTGCCATGGCTAAGACCTTTAGTACTGAACCCGGAGCTTGGTATGGGTACTGTAAAGTCAACCGCAGGGTTTATAAACACTTAAACGGAGAGTGGAGGGAGATGACGACGGAGGAGTGTACTTCAATTTTGACCCGATGGGGTTTGCATTTTACTGAACTGGCTTTGCCTGTGGGAGATAGCTTAGGTATCCTAGGAACGAACGACCCAAGAGTTGAGTCATTCCACCTCTTTCATGAACTTCTTGACCATATTGCTACATTTTACATTCAGGGTCCCACTAAACCTTCCTTCCTTAGAAACATAATTGGATTTCCGGGGGAATCTAGGTCGCCCCTTAGTGTGTCTGCTAGGACTCCTGAAGCTTCATGTAGAACTGATTCCCCTGTTTCCCCTTCTTCTTGTACAGATATGGAGACTCAAGGTGAAGCTCATGCCTCGACCTCGTCAAGCCCACGCATCGTGGATGCCTTTGAGACCACTTTGGCATCGGACAAAAATGAAAGGGGTTATGTCCCTCCAAGGCCATTTAGGGGGAAGCAAAACGTTCCGTCTCGTTTGAGTATGATACATGGCTTTTGTGAAGTTGATAAGAAGGAGTTTGATGTCACCTTGTATAGCAGAAATGATTTCTTCGATCAATTTGGGGATACCTACGAGGAGGATACCACCAGAGTGGCCTTCTATTATGGCCAGTTTGAAGCTGGTTTGAGGTTGCCATTGGACCCATTCATAAATGAGTTTCTAGAATGTACAGATGCCTTGCCACTTCAACTAGGAGCCAACACCTGCAGGGTACTGGTGTGCTTCATCATGGTTTGTAGGTTCTTAGGATACGAGCCTTGTATGAAGGTGTTCAAGGAGTTTTTTAACATTAAGTTTGATAAAGATAGTGGGATAAGTACTCCCTCCAAGACGAAGGCTCCCAAACTGTTTGCCAATCTCCCTGGTAAGGCCAGTGGATGGAACTCCTACGTGGTGCTGGTTGAAAGTAGAAGAGGATGGGAATTTCCCTTGCCCAGTGCTGACACGAAAGGTGTAAGTGAAGAGGACTACTGGGCGCCATATTGGCACAACGATTTGCGCAAGAAGTTGGTGGAGTTCACCAAAAAGGGGGCTATCAGTTGGAATGCCCTGGGAACCAATAAGAATAATTTTATCCGAGCTAGATTGATGGTCGGTGATGGAGATGTTGTACCCATGGTTCCAGTGGTAAGATGCCAAAGATACCCAGATTGGGTCACCCATGAGGGAGCTCGATTTAGATTCAGGAAAGAGTGCCACTATTGTAAGAAAACTGCGGATTACTGTAAGGATCGAGTAGAGCACTTTGGGGGTAAGTACTCGACCATTCACTGTCCCTTGACTCCTCCCGTATTTGTTGATAAGTAGATGTCTGGCTCATACTTAGATTAACTGCTCGTATGTTGAACTCGTTAGTTAGCACATATTTTAACTCGCTGCTTTCTTACTCGTAAATCGAATTCGTACATAGAACAATTTGCTCGTATGTAGAACAATTAGCTCGCATATGTTTAATTCGTACATAGAACCATTTGCTCGTATGTAGAAATTACTTATGTTGACCTAATCTTTTATTGTTTCTACTTTGGTGCAGTTTTAACTCCCGAGCAAGAAGCAAACATGGGTCGAACTGTTGACATCAGGAAGAGCAAGAGAAGTTGCGGGGCAGCCAATGCCAAAAATTATTGAGAGAGAGAGGGTGTTCTTCGTCACGAGATTCTGAAGACAGTTGATGTGAACCCTGATGCTGCTATCCCTATAGAGGATAATTTGGAAGAACTGAATGAAGACCCAGTGGGGGAAAATGTTAAGGGTAATAATGCCCAAGGTTCTGAAGAGGTCCACGTTGCTGGCATGGATGGGGTTGAGCAAAATGTGGAGCCTGAGGAGGAGGTCGGCCGCACCAGGACCCGAGCCCAAGCTAAGTCAAAAACCAAAAACAAAAGCAAAACCAAAACCAAAGCTGCCTCCAAGAGAAAGTCACACGTCATTGCTTTGGATGATGAGGAGGATGAAGATGATGCTGCCCCTATAAGCAAGGTGATCAAGATTGGCCCCCCAATAGCGAGCTCGTCCTCTAATCAAATGGATGCCGGTGAACCCGTGGAGATTGAGACTGGGGGTCCTCAAGCTTCTCCTGTCAGAGTTTCCTATGCTTAGATGGTCCAAGCTCGAGTTGACGAGCTGAGTGAGGTCGCCCCTCTGACCAAGATTAACTGCTTGGCTAGGGAATATCCTGACTTGGAGTATGGCCAAGTAGTTGTCAGGAGGGCGACTGATCAAGATTTCATCAAGAAATATACCTCCAGACCTTTAACTCCTGAGGCTTGTCGAGCTAGGGTCGGGCTAGCTTCCTCTGAGGTAACTCCTCTAACTCTTGGAATGGTTGTACTTATCCTTCTTATCCTTCCTTTCCCAGTTTCTTACTTAAGCTTGATCTAACCTTTTTTCTTTGTTCGACAATGCAGTCTCTTGCCATGATCGACCTGGCCACTACCTATTGGAAGGCCGCTGAGGAGCAGGAGAAGCTAGCCAAATCCATGTTGGCTAAAAAGAATGAAGAGCTGTTGAAGCTTGAGGAGGAGGCATCCAAGGTAGTGGAGTTGAAGGAGGACAAGAAAAAACTGCAGGCCGAGCTTGAGAAGGTAAGGGAGGAGCACTCTGATCTGGACAGCGCCTTTGAAACTCTAAAACTTGTCAAGGATAATGAGATTAAGTTGAAGGAGGAAGCCTGGAAGAGCTTGGGGGAAGTTAACAGTGAGCTCGCCCGTTTCAAGGAGGAGAATAAGAAGATGGCAGCTGATCTTGAGCTGGCCAAGCAACAGCTGGAGGAGGTCCCAGTCACCCTGGCAAAGAAACAAGAGGAGCTAAATGTTGCTCGACAACAATGGGAGCTGGATCTGGCCAATGCTGTGAAAACTGCCAAAGAAGAGGCTGTCAAGGCTTATAAGGACAGTGACGAGCTCAACCAATATATCACTGAAGAAGCCAGGGGGTTCTACGAGGTGGGCCTGAGACATATGGCTCGGCGAATCATAGTGGATCCCTCTGTCAATATATCTGTGGAGCAGTTAGCCACATGGGCCTCTGAAGATCAATATAACACAGCAGCCCGACAAGGCCACTCCCTGGTGCCATTCAACGATAATGACCTGGAGCTCATAAAGAAGGATGATGAAGCGGCGGAGGCAGCACCTTGGGACCCACCTGCTATTGAAAAGGTTAACTTCAACACTATCTTGGCTGATCTCGAGGAGCCTGATTCTCCGGCCTTTGATGGCGATACTCCTAGGCATGGATTTTCAGAATCTGGTAAGCCAATTGACCTCCAGCAGCAGGAAGGAAGGGTAGATGATCAGGCAGCTACCAGTGGTCAAGTTGAAGGTGATCCCGAAAATTAAACTTCATATGTAATGGTCGTATAATGAACAAGTTCCAAACAATTTTTTGCTTTTTTGCTTGATAACTGCTTAGAGTGTCTTGGATGCCTTGGCCCTATTTTTTGGGAGGCAAGATATTTTTGTAAGTTAACTTTACCCAAGTCTTGGCCCACTTTGGGAGACTTACTTCTATCATAGCTGACTTTCTTTATTGCATGTTGTATGCCTTTGATGTAAGTGTCGAGCTAGATGTGGTAGGGCAAATGAGTCATCTTAAGTTTAAGGTCGTCCTGACTTTATGATGCCATAGTCGACCTCAGACTTGGTTAATTTTTGTGAACGAGATTGACTATAAATCTAATCTGTTCAAACTATTGAAGCTGACCAAGGGTCGAGCTAATTAGAACGAAGTCGATTAGGAATCGGACTTGTTAAATAAACAAAGCTGATTAAGAATCGAGCTAATTAGAACAAACTGACTAAGGGTCGAGTTTGTTAGAACGAAGTCGACTAAGAGTCGGACTTGTTAAATGAACAAAGCTGGTTAAGAATCGAGCTAATTAGAACAAACTGACTAAGAGTCGAGTTTGTTAGAATGAAGTCGACTAAGAGTCGGACTTGTTAAATGAACAAAGCTGATTAAGAATCGAGCTTGTTAAAACGAAGCTGACTAAGAGTCGAGCTTGTTGGGGTTAGTGTAACACTATGTTTGATCGAATGAACTGAGCTTTTCATTGAAGTAGGGAACATGCTTACATCAATTTAAAACTAGAATTAACACAAGCTTGAAATTGGGAACTGAAAACTAGAAGTAGTATTTGATGAGGTGAGTGGCATGCCAAGGATGTTTCAACTCTTCACCATCAGGATGAGCAATCATGTAAGTCCCCTCTTTGACAACTCGAGTAACTATGAAGGGGCCTTCCCAGTTAGGAGATAACTTGTTCTGCTGGGTTCTTCTCCCCGTTGCCTCGATCTTTCTCAACACATAATCTCCAACTTGGAATGACCTTGCCTTGACCTTCTTGTCGTGGTAGCTTTTAGTTCGCTTCTTGTAGTTGACCATTCGGAGGTAGGCTGTTTATCGCTTCTCGTCGATCAGATCCAGGTCGATCAATCTGTTGGTATCATTTTGCTCTTGATTGAAGAAAGTCACTCTAGCGATGGGGAATCTCGAGCTCGGCAGTGCCATGGCCTCGACCCATATGTGAGAGCAAAGGGGTTTCCCCCGTAGGCCCCGAGTGGTTGTACGAACCGCCCAAAGAGCAAGGGGAGTTCGTCCAACCAATTGTTACGTCGACCTACGAGTCCCGTCTTGAGCGAAGATAGAACAAGTTTATTTGTTGCCTCGCCTTGCCCATTTCCTTGAGGATAGGCGACAGAAGATTGCCAATGCTTGATGCCTACTCGATTCATCTCTGCTTCGAAGGCTCTGGAGAACTGCAGTCCGTTGTCAGATACTATAGCTCGAGGAAAACCAAATCGACACCAAATGAAATCGTGAATGAAGTTGATAGCGTTCTCCTCTGTGATGCGAGCTAATGGTTTGGCCTCAACCCATTTGGTGAAGTAGTCTATGGCAACGATCACATACTTGCAGTTTCCCCGGGCGGGAGGGAAGGGTCCAATCAAGTCGACACCCCACATGTCGAATGGCCAAGCTGCAATTACTGGAGTCTGCTCGGTTGTAGGCATGTGAGGTAAGTTGGCAAACCTTTGGCACTGATCACATTGTTGAACAAAGTTATGAGTATCAGCTCTCATGTGCGGCCAGTAGTACCCCAAAGTGATTAACTTGTCAGCAAGAGTCCTGGCCCCCGGGTGTCCACCACAAATCCCACTGTGTACTTCATGTATCAATAGGGCGACTTCTTGAGGGTGGATGCATTTTAGCAACGGTCGGGTGTAGGATCTTCTAAACAGGTCGCCTTCTTGAATGACGTATCTTGGAGCTTTCTTTTTGATAGCTCGAGCTTTCTTCTCGTCATCAGGCAGCTCGCCGCTTTCTAGGTACGTCTTCATTTCCTCGATCCAACACTTCTCATGAGTCCAATTTCTTGAGGGATCATCTATGCATTGAATTTTTACTCTTTCATAAGCTGGATTTTCGAGGAAGGAGATGGGTTCATCGTGTGGCTCATCTGAGGTGGCTAGTTTCGAGAGGAGGTCGGCTAGCTCGTTGTCCTCCCTTCCAATCCTCTGAATCTCCCAGAATTCCAAATCCTTTATCAGCTCCTTCACCAGGTCGCAGTATTTAATCAACGTGGAGCTAAGTACCTCGTACTTGCCTCTGACCTGGTTAACTACCAGTTGTGAATCACAATAAGCCATGATCTTAGTTGCTCCAAAACACTTGGCGTACTCTATGGCTGCTATCAAGGCTTCATATTCGGCTTTGATTGTTGGAAGCATCAAACTTGAACCTTAGTGATTCCTCGTACACCGTCCTGCATTCTCGGTTCAATTAGCACTATCCCAGCTCCACTGCTATTCTTGGTCGCTGATCCGTCTGAATAGACCTTCCAACAATCGCCGGGTAGACTGATGGCGACCTGGGACTCTGACTCTTTCCCTTTAGCCTTTTCCTTTGGAGCTCGCTGCTCGTTGTCCTCCTTGGTGAACGTAAGCTCGACTAAGAAGTCTGCTAGAGCTTGAGCCTTCAGTGCCTTTCGAGGTCGATACTCGATGTCAAATTCAGTAAGGGCAATTGACCAATTGAGCAGTCGACCTGAACTCTCCGGCTTGTGCAATATCTTTCTTAAAGGAGCATTAGTAAGAACCACAATTGGGTGAGCCAAGAAATAAGCTCGCAGCTTCCTTGAAACCACGACTAGAGCATAAGTGACCTTCTCAGCATTATAGTACCTGCTCTCCACATCTGATAAGGCCTTGCCGATGTAGTATACTGGTTTTTGAAGCCCTTCATCCTCTCTAATCAAAACTGCTGCAACCGACTTGTCTCCAACACACAGATACACAAATAAGGTTTCACCAGTGGTCGGGCTACTCAGGAGAAGTGGAGTAGCGAGGTAATCCTTTAGCTGTTGGAACGACGAATGGCATTCGGTCGTCCACTCAAAATTTTTCGTCCCCATCAATGCTTTGAAGAAGGGGAGAGACCTCTCTGCTGACTTTGATATAAAGCGACCAAGAGCTGCTACCCTTTCGTTAAGTCGCTGCATCTCTTTGACACTGGTGGGAGCCTTCATGTCGACTAAAGCCTTGATTTTTTTAGGATTAGCCTCTATACCCCGTTGAGATACCATAAATCCCAGGAACTTGCCAGCTGCAACTCCAAAGACACACTTGCTGGGATTGAGCTTCATGTCGTTTGCTCGCAAATTGGCGAACGTTTCTTTTAGGTCGACTACGTGACGTCCGGCCTTAGTTTTGATGACCATATCATCGACGTAAGCCTCCATATTTCGGCCAATTTGAGAAGCAAAGACTTTGTTCACCATTCTCTGATAAGTTGCACCCGCATTTTTCAAGCCAAATGGCATCATGTTGTAGCAGTAGATGCCTCCAGCCGCTTGAAATGCTGTCTTGACTATGTCATCCTCGTGCATCTTAATCTGGTGGTAACCTGAGTAAGCGTCGAGGAAACTGAGGGTGGAGTGACCAGCAATAGAATCCACAAGTTTGTCGATTCTAGGAAGAGGGTAGCTGTCTTTTGGGCATGCAAGGTTCAGAGTGTTGAAGTCGACACACATCCGCCATTTGCCGTTTGATTTCTTCACCATGACCACGTTGGCCAACCAGGTTGTATGAACGGCTTCCTTGATTATCCCTGCACTTAAAAGTTTTTGTACCTCAGCTTTTATGGCTTCTTCTTTATCGCGAGCAAAGCTTCTCAATTTTTGGGGCCTAGGCTTTATGGTCGGGTTGACTTCAAGTCTATGAACGGAGACCTCTTCCTTGATTCCCCTCATGTCTTATACTCTCCATGCGAAGACATCATTGCTCTTTTTGAGTAGCTCGATGATTTCTTCTCGCTCCTCAACTGATAGCTGCTTTCCAATCTGAATTTTTTGGTCGGGGTAGGAAGGGTTGGTGATCACTGATTCTAACTCGTCCACAGCTTCCAGCTCTGGTCCATCCCTGAATTGTAGAGTCTCAATGATTATCTCTCTGACCCTTTGTCTCTCCTCGGCCCCCAGGTGTGGAGCTTCTTCTACTATCATATCATCCAGCTTATCTGCAACCTCGCTGGTGGTGGTGGTGGTGGCCCCCGAGTTATTGTCGAGCTGGAGGCATAGGTTGCCTATGAGGACTTGGTCGACCATAACTACATCTGGATCGACCTCTGTGGGGTTGGAGTGACGTGTCGACTCAAACATGACCTCGTCATTTGAGCGATAGGTCGACTCTTCCACGTTGGTGATTGTAGATAGTCGAGTAGTTTTGGTGACTGATTGAGACAACTTTAAATAACCATCTACCGTCTCGATTTCTAGCTCTCTCTTCTTTCTTTCTCGAAGAACATGGTCCAGGTAGGCTCGAGCTGTGCCTTGTACGCAGCCTACTCCAGCAGGTGTGGGGAACTTGACTCGCTGGTGAGGGATCGACGCCACCATTCCAAGAGCGACCTGACCAGGAATACCAAGTATGGCGGCATAGTCACTGTTTACATCAATTACAATAAATTGTACCTTTGAGATGACCCTAAGGGGGTGTTGGCCTAGGTCGACGTCGAGCTCTATCCTGCCTTTTGCATCAACTCGATGGTTGGTGAAGCCCTCCAACCTGCCATCATACCTTTCCAACTGCTCGTCATTAAGACCCATCTCTTTGAAAGTTTTGTAGAACAAAATATCCTTGCAGGCCCCCGTGTCGACTAAGAGTCTGCTCATCGTACATCCGTCTATGAGACCTGGGATGACGAGAACTTGCTCCCTAGCCGCCATATTAGTTGCCAATTCATGGGGGTAGAAGTTGATCGCTTCATCCCTGACTTCTCTTCTTGGAGGCACATGTGGGGCTTTGTTGAGCTGGAAAATCTTGTGTTTGATGGCTGTGTTGCTTGCTTGCTCTGTAATGACCCCCAGGTGTAATCTAGGTTGCCTAGGTCCCTGTTGTCCGCCTGCCGGCTGCTCGCCTCCACCGGCTTGAGGCCTTTTCACATAAGCGTCGAGCCTACCCTGGTCGACCATTCTTTGTATGATACGTTTCAGACCCAAGCAATCCTCTGTGAGATGTCCTGTGTCCTTGTGGTAATCACAGTACTTGCTATTATCCCTCCTAAACTTGTTGCCTGGGTTCATTGGGACAGGAGGAGCTAGCTCGACAGCATTCATAATTTCTGTTCGACTCACCGTAAGGGGAGTGAAAGCCTCGAGTACCCTCTCTGTAGCCCTTGTCCTGTTTTTGCCGTTTTTATTGTTTCCTCCATTCTTGTTGGAGTCTTTCTTGTCATCAGCGACCTCAACCTTGGGGCTCTTACCATTCTTCTTCTCTTTCCTTTCCTCAGCTAGAGCGACATTGTACACCTTTTCGAACAACTCCTGTCGAGTTGTGACTGTACGAACTGTGAGCTCATAGTCCATGTCTTCCGAGGAAATACCACTTCGGAAGCAATTGATCACCTCCCTGTCAGTGAGATCCTCTTCTATCTTGTCAACCATTTCCTTGAACTTGGTGAAGTAGCTCATGGAGCTTTCATTTTTGGCCTGCACCAAGTTGTTTAGATCAGTCACTGTCACCTTCCGAGCTCCGGCAGTCGAGAAACGATCTAGGAACTTGGTTCTTAAACATGTCCAGGTGGTTATGCTGCCAGCTGCCAAACTATTAAACCACGTCAAAGCTGCTCCTGTGAGAGTACTTATGAGAGCTTTGCACATATTGTCGTCTTCATTGGCGACAAAACACATCGTGGCCTCCAAGTGCGCTATGTGACTCTTGGCATTGGTGGCTCCGGAATACTTTTCCAATAGGGGCAACTTGAAAGTTGGAGGAGGTCGACTGTCTCTCATCTCCTTGGACAGAGGTCGAAGAGCAAAATCAACTCGTTCAACCTTTCCAGTGTCCTTTTTCTTCTCTTCTTCCCATTGCTCAAACTTCTTTTTCATCAATAACCATTCCCTAGCGTCGGGTCTTTCATCTCCTGCAGGGGGAACGGCATTCGACCTTTGTCCTTCGCTTATGGGGGGAGTCACCTGCCTACTCCTTCTATCTCTATGAGAATGAGCCCTCTCTGATCGAACTGGAGATCTATGCCTGTCATTTCTTTGTGGCGATCTGCGCCTATCAGCACCAGATGGCGACCTGCGCCTATTATCCCCGAGTGGCGACCTGCGCCTCTCCTCTCTTATAGGCGACCTGTGCCCGTTCCTGTCTCTATGAGACCCTGATCTCTGTGTCCGTGCTGGGGAAATGCGCCTATTTCTATTGGCTGTTAATTGCGTCCTCAAATCAGATTGAGCCTCCTGCTCCCTATATCTGGTGAGGCTAGCCCTTAGGTCGTTACTCGGCACATGAACAATAGTAGGAGCTCGCTGAACTATCCTGTCCTCGCCATTCTGTCCCACACCTTCATTTGGCCTAGCACTCCTGGCCTGCTGCCTGTTGGAGATTTGGGAGGGAGCAATCCTTTCTGAACGTACGCCGGCCTGCTCTGCCTCCTCCATGGCTATCAAGTCAGCCAAGATTTGAGCTCGTTCTAACATCATTTCCTTCTTGCTCATGGGATTAATTGAGGGACCTGCCCTGTTTCCCATGTTCACCTGTCCAGTTGGACGCTTAGGAGGAGGTGGGACTCCTTGTCCCTCCATATGCCTTTTCCCTCTCCTTGTGTCAGGCAATCCTCTGCCATCAACAACACTGGTAGAGCGCGTGGCTCTACCATGAGGACGATTTGGTGGGGGAGGAGGCAAGTCCATGTATAAAGCATTGACATTGAGATTTCCTGCGTTTGTATTGGTGTTGTTGTTCACCTCATTGAATTCTTCAGAAGCATCTTCAACATGACCGTCTGGGGTTACCATTGTTGTAGGTTGATGAACTTTTCGAGGTCAAGCTTAAGCATGATTCCCGGCAATGGAACCAAACTGATGCTGCAGGAATTGTGCTTATCAATCTTCCTCCACGTGGCAGGACGAATCACCTGGCTCCTTGACCTGAAATCAGAACCCACGACTAGCCGGATGTGTCTCCGGCGAAGACGCTCGGGCGTGAGAGTAAGATCACAGTTGTATAAAGCTCAAAATGTATTGAATAAATGAATTCCAATAGCAAAATGGCAGTTACCTTTGCACCGTAGGCAGTGAAGAAGTATTTATAGGTAATAACGTTGTATGTTTGGTGGTGCTACATGAGCTCCGAGATTATAGCGGCAGTTATATTCATGGGAACGTGCCTATAACTGTCCCTGATTTATAGGGATACTGTTATGGAAAGATTTATCCACGTGCGTCCATATCTGCTAGGTCGACACTTGGTGGTTAGGTCGAGGTCGCCATTTGTAGAATGGTCGACTTGACTGGCGGGTAGAGCATGGTTCGTACCCGAATTGTGGTATGGATCATGAGGTCGGACTAAGCTAGGTCGGGACCTGGTAGGTCGGACTATGGGCTTAGTCGACTGATACTTGAGATGGGCTTTGGGCCTTGTTCTGATTGGGCCAGCCTCATCGAGAATGTGAGAGCCAAGGCTGTCTGTGATTGGGCTTTGCTAGTTTGGCCCAACTCGACACTTTTGGTATGTTCAGTTTTTATTTCCGACGGATATTTCCATCGGTAACCTCCGGCGACTGCTCCGGTTAACCGGCCGATGTAACTCATTTCCGACGGACGTTTTCCGGCAAAATTTTAGATTTTCCGGCGGATAATCCACCGGAAATACCGGCGGAATTTGTCCGTCGGTATTACCAACCAATTATTTCCGACGGAACCCGACGGACGAATTCCGTCGGTAATATCCATTTACCGACGGATGTGTGGATTTACCGACGAAAATTTCTGTCGGTAAAAGGCCTTTTTCTAGTAGTGACAAAACACAGCTGACGGAAATCGCATCAACTACAAACCGCCTTGGACCAAACCTGGAGACATTGATCCCTTGCCCAAACTTTCTTGTTTCAACTTCTCGCCTGGCACCTTTAAGCCATGTCTTTTATGTGCCTGTTAAAAAACCAGGACTTTCTGTGCTAGCACCTTTAAGCCAGGTCTTTCTGTGCCTGTCACTTTTAAGCCATGTCTTTTCTGTGCTTGGCACCTTTAAGCCAGGTCTTTTGGTGCCTGAGGCCTTTAAGCCAAGTCTTTTCTATGCCTGGCACCTTTAGGCAGGTCTTTTCTGTGCCTGGCATCTTTAAGCCAGGTCTTTTGGTGCCTGGCACCTTTAAGCCAGGTCTTTTCTGTGCCTGACACCTTTAAGCCAGGTCTTTCTCGCCTGTTAAAAAGCCAGGACTTTCTGTGCCTGGCACCTTTAAGCCAGGTCTTGCTGTGCCTGGCACCTTTAAGCAAGGTCTTTCTGGGCGGCAACCTTTCTCACCTCCAAGGCCGCCATCTTCAAGCTTTCTCTCCTTCAGCGGCAACCTTCATAGCCACCATCTTCAAGCTTTAACTCACCAGCGGCAACCTTCATGGCCACCATCTTCAAGCTTTACTTCTTCAGCGGCAACTTCCATGGCCGCCATCTTCAATCTTTAGTTCATCAGCGGCAACCTTCTAGGTGACACAAATCCCTTTACTTTATCTTCTTCTCCATATTTCACACTTGACGGCATCTCGTGCTCTTGCGCTCCTCGTTTCATGAAACACAAAGTTAACATTTGTTAGAATTGGACATTTTTTCGACAAAAAATGTACAAAGATGTCGTCAAGAAATTTCCTCCACCCTTTCAATAATACACCAAATTACATCCAGACTACCAATTTTTACATAACTTCCCCCTCCTAAACTATGCGACAAACAAACTATTCCAGTTACAAGGAAAGCGATTTAATTTTTGCTATCTAACATGCGACAAACAAAATAACTTAGACATAAACAAAAGCGACAACTTCACTGGTAAAACCCCTTCAGGTGATCAACATTATAGGCATTCTTTAGCTCCTCGCCATCCTTCTTCTTCAGCTTATAAGTTCCTTCACGAACGACTTTGGTTACTTGGAACGGGCCCTCCCACTTTTCATTCAACTTTGTAAACCCCGGCTTTGGCCCAGTAGCCTCCACACTCCTGGAGACCCAATCCCCGACATTGAATGACCTCTTCTTGACTCTTTTATCATGCTGCACCTTCATCTTCTGCTTATAATTGATCATTCTAATTCTCGCCTGAAGCCTCTTCTCGTCAATCAGATCAAGGTCATTACAACGCCTCTGCCCATTTCTCGCCTCATCATAATAAGCTACCCTATAAGTCAGCAAGGCCAACTCGGCTGGCGCCATTGCCTCTGACCCATAAGTAAGCGCAAAGGCGGTTTCTCCAGTTGAGCCCTTTACAGTTGCTCTCACGTACCACAATGCCGTTGGTAATTCCTCTAACTAAGCTACACCCCTTCCTTCCAAATTCTTGCACAGGGCGGAATTGATTTGCTTGTTTGCCGCCTCTTCCTGCCCGTTACACTGCGGCCTATAAACTGCTGACATCCAATGTTTAACATTCAACCTCGCACATTTCGCAAAAAATTTCTTCCCAAATTGAGTCCCATGATCTGAAAGACGGGGATCTCGCTTATGAAAATGTTAGGATTGACGGTGACCTGAGGATTGCCGCCTTACCATTGGTTGTTGCCTGGGCAATTTGTGTGTTTGGGGGCTTTGGGTGCAGTTCAGATTGGCGCACTTAGGTCCCCCCGTAACCGCCATTGGAAACAGATGTGACAGGTTGAATAGTGTAATTCCACCAACTTTGGTGGTGGTTGGCTCCCATTGTTGATGATTGACAAGTGTCCAGCATGTGCCTTGCACATGCTGCATGGGAGTATAAAATAAGAGCAACAATGTCATTTGTAAGTCTTCTTCTTCTTCTTCTTCTTCTTCTTCTTCTTCTTCTTCTTCTTCTTCTTCTTCTTCTTCTTCTTCTTCTTCTTCTTCTTCTTCTTCTTCTTCTTCTTCTTCTCTCTACTTTCACTGCTCTCTCTCTCTCTCTCTCTCTCTAAAGTTTCCATAGCCATTTTTATTATTTGAGACCTGTCAACATACTCTCACGCCGGAGGGGTTACGCCGAAGACACCCCCGGCCTAGTTGACGTGTGTGTATGTGCAGGTTACCATTCAAGGAGGACAACCGGAGTATCCTTTGTTTCAGTTCTTGTGCAACCATATTTGGGATGGCAGCATCAGTTGGTTCCTTTGCCGGGAAATAACTGTTTATCTCTACTTCTTCCAATTCTTTGCCTGTCTGGATGTCAGGCTCATCCCTGGTCTGCAACGTTTCAACCTCAATCCTTTTTTGCTTCTTGCCCTTGGTGACAACCACCCTTCTGGGATCAGTAAACATATTCCCTGTAGGCCGCCCTTCACTATCCTTGACCTTCACTGTCTCACATTCTTCTTCTGAATCATCAATCACCTCTTCAACTATCTCCTCGATTCTCAGCTCAGCCATCTGAACAAACCGCACCATTCTGGTATAACTCAAGTTTGGGGCCACATTCACCACCTCCATTCTAAAATCTTTCTCGCAAGCGACTTCCTGCTCAGCATCCTCTGGCTCAGATTCTCGAACTTCAACCATTTCGACCTCCCGTACTTCCTCAACAATCTCAATCTCTAAATTCACTGGGGCTTCACTTGCCTCCGCGACAACCATCGTCGTACCATTCCTCATGTTTTCAGTTACCTCCCAATCAACCTCATCCTCCACAGCTTCAACCATATTTATTCTCAACTGGCGAGAAGCTGACTTTGTCATCATTGAGCTCGTGCTTATCGCCTTAGCCTTTTGCATCTCCTTTTTCTTCCTCATCACCATGATCACTTCACTCTTCAAACAACCTATGCCATTAGGAGTTGGATATTTCACCCTCTAGTGCGGGATAGATAACACCATTTCAAAACTCTGCATGAACGGGATCCCGACTATCGCGTTGTAAGGGGAAACCAAGTCAATCACCATAAATTCAATATTTTCACTTCTCGCCAGCCTGCCCTCGCCAATCTCAACCTCCAACATAATCGTGCCCTTCATCTTAACAGCATGATTTGAAAACCCTTCCAAATATCCCTTGTAAGGCACCAAATTCGCATCTGTATAATTCATTCTCTTGAAGGCTTCGTAATACAAAACATTTCTGCTCGCCCCTGAATCCACCATAAACTCTCTGCACTATGTTGTTTCCCGGATAAATAGTTATTATCACTGGCTGGCTCCCATGGCTCTTGGTGACGGCCAATTCTCGCCGGGAAAAGCTAATCACTCTATCTTCACCGGCGGCATACTAGGGGACATCAAAACTATGCGACAAACGTCATTATCTGATTATTCAACTGAGCCACACTAGGAAACGGATCTTGAATAGCATCCACCAAATTTCTTTCAGGCCTAGTCTCCTCATATCACCCCACATTTCGCTCAAGGTATTTCTTTAACTCGCCTCCATCAATTTTCACCTGAATAACCCTCCTCAAATTATAGCAATCCTCTGTCAAATGCCCATTGGCCTGGTGATATTCACAAAAACTGTGCTGGTCTCTGGCTCCAATCGTTCCTTCTTTGATGGGATAGGCCGGCGGAAAGTTCACCTTCTTCATAATCTCGTTGATCGGGGTTTTCAGCCTGTCATACTTGATGATCCTCCTTAGACCATGGCCTCCATCTCGACCACCACTTCCTCCTGCTTGATTCCCGCCGTGGCCTCCTCTACCACCCCTATTTTCATCCTTCACATAATCAATTCTTTCTTTAACACTTTTCTTAGCCGCCGATGTTGTCACTGGAGTCACTCTCACATCATCATCCTATCGGCCACAATATCCATGAACTCTTTCATACAACTCCCTACTGTCTCCGACAACCTCATGCCCAATTCCCGCTTGAAAGGAATAGGCAGCAAACTGGCATTGTACAACATAATGATATGGCTCTACTCAATGTCGGAAATCTGATTAGCGACTTTCATAAATCTGTCAGTGAAGCTCGCAATCTCCTCTCCAGTCTTCTGCTTAAACCCACACAACTCTTGCTTTCTCATGGGCTGCGCCCTAGACGCACTGAATCTCGCCAAAAACTTTCTTTTGAAATCTTAATAACCAGAAATTGATTCTGATGGCTGGGCCAAAAACCATTCCAATGCGTAATCCGTCAGCGTGCTCGCCAACGCTCTATACAAGACAGCCTCACTTTCAGTCAATAAAGACAAAGCCACCTCAAACCTGCCCACATGGGTTTTTGCCCTGGAATTCCCAGAATAACTCGACAGGTTCAGCATACGGAAGGTTGAATCTGGGGAAGCACTCTGAATACTCTTTGCAAATGGGGCCAAATAGGAACCCTTTTCTTCCACCGGCTTGGTTCCCGCTTCCAACTCTTTGATTTTCTTGGCCATTTCAGCCATTTAGGTCTTCCACTTCTCATTCTCATCCATCTTGGCCTTTTCAATCTCGACGGCCTTGGCAATCTCCACAGCTTTCACAGTCTTTGCGACTTTCTCAGCTTTCTCCTTTTCCTTTTTCTTATCCCTCCTTTCTTGTCGCATGCGATCTCTATCTCGAGGCGACCTTTCATGTTGGTGCGCCAGAATGCCGCGAATGATGCGACGTATCCTCCCTGTAGGACCTTTCCTCAGAATACTTTGAGCGACTAGGCTTGTACGGCTTATCCATAGTTGATCCGCTATCCAGCTAATCACTTTCATATTCATATAAGTAGGAATCTTCTCGCGAGTTTCCCGACTTGTGATACACTTTCTTCCTCTTTCCCCCTTCATCAAACTCTTGATGCTTTCTCTTCACCACAACCCCTTTTGATCTCGCATTTACTGGTTCTCGCCTATGTTCTCTAACCTTCTCTTTAGGCGGCGGCATATCACTTGCCCGCCTATTATCCCTCTTCGCCACACTTTGGCTGGATGCTTGCTCTTCTACTGGGGCCTTTCCTGCTACCCCTGCTAACACATCAGGTGGGATCTGAGAAGGCTCCTGATCCATCACCTCTCCGCTGATCTTGATATAAATCTCCCCAAAGCGATAATCCTCCCATTCAACCTCTGGATCTCGCGAATAGTCTTGGGAGGTGACATATCCAGTAAGGCTTGAATCTTCTCGGGGTTGGCCTCAATCCCTCTCCTGTTCACCAAAAAACCCAGAAACTTTCCCGTAGTCACCCCAAATGTGCATTTACTTGGGTTTAATTTCATTGAATTTTTCCTCAAATTCTCAAACGTTTCTGCGAGATCCCTCAAATGGTCGTTTTCCTTGGTCTTGATCACCATATCATCAATATAAGCTTCAATATTCCGCCCAATCTGTGACTTGAATACCTCATTCACCATTCTTTGGTATGTCGCTCTAGCATTTTTTAGCCCAAACGGCATCATTTTGTAGGAAAAATTTCCCTTCGGCGTCCTGAAGGCCGTCTTCTCACTATCCTCCTCGGCCATTTTAATCTGATGATGTCCAAAATAAGCATCAATGAAACTAAAAACTTTGTGGCCGGCAATCGAATCAACCAACTTATCAATCTTCGGGAGCGGGTAACAATCTTTTGGGCAAACCGTATTCAAATCTGTAAAGTCTATACACATCCTCCACTTCTTGTTCGACTTTAACACCATCAGGACAAGCTAACCAAATTGGGTACTGGATCT
Organism: Adenophora triphylla var. japonica; assembly: GCA_022495995.1. Taxonomy (NCBI): domain Eukaryota; kingdom Viridiplantae; phylum Streptophyta; class Magnoliopsida; order Asterales; family Campanulaceae; genus Adenophora; species Adenophora triphylla. The sequence goes on along the minus strand of JAFEMH010000827.1, from coordinate 95,233 downwards.
TCTCAATGATTCCTGCCTTCAAGAGCTTATCCACCTCTTCCAAACCGCCTTTTCCTTCTTGGGCGACAAATACCTGACTTTCTATTTGAATGGCTCGATGTTAGGGTCTGCATTTAAGCAATACATGGCGACATTTTCATCAATGCCCCTCATGTCTTCTGGTCGCCACGCAAACACAACTAAATTTTCCTTCAAAAACTCAACTAAACAATCTCGCTCATCCCGCGACAACTGTTTCCCAATCTTGATCCTTTACTCCGAGAAATAACTGTTTATCTCTACTTCTTCCAATTCTTCGCCTGCCTGGATGTCATGCTCATCCCTGGTCTGCAACGTTTCAACCTCAATCCTTTTTTGCTTCTTGCCCTTGACGACAACCACCCTTCTGGGATCAGTAAACACATTCCCTGTAGGCCGCCCTTCACTATCCTCGACCTCCACTGTCTCACATTCTTCTTCTGAATCATCAATCACCTCTTCAACTATCTCCTCGATTCTCGGCTCAGCCATCTGAACAAACCACACCATTCTGGCATAACTCAAGTTTGAGGCCACATTCACCACCTCCATTCCAAAATTATTCTCGCAAGCGACTTCCTGCTCAGCAACCTCTGGCTAATTTCTCGCACTTCAACCATTTCGACCTCTCGTACTTCCTCAACAATCTCAATCTCTAAATTCACTGGGGCTTTACTTGCCACGGCGACAGCCATCGCCGTACCATTCCTCATGCTTTCAGTTACCTCCCAATCAACCTCATCCTCCATAGCTTCAACCATATTTATTTTTAACTAGCGAGAAGCTGACTTTGTCGTCATTGAGCTCGTGCTTATCGCCTTAGCCTTTTGCATCTCCTTTTCCTTCCTCGACACCATGATCACTTCACTCTTTCAAACATCCTATGCCATTAGGAGTTGGATATTTCACCCTCTGGTGCTGGATGGATAACACCATTTCAAAACTCTGCATGAGCGGGATCCCGACTATCGCGTTGTAAGGGGAAACCAAGTCAATCACCATAAATTTAATATTTTCACTTCTCGCCAGCCTGCCCTCTCTAATCTAAACCTCCAACATAATCGTGCCCTTCACCTTAACAGCATGATTTGTAAACCATTCCAAATATCCCTTGTAAGGCACCAAATTCGCATCCGTATAATTCATTCTCTTGAAGGCTTCGTAATATAAAACATTTCTGCTCGCCCCTGAATCCACCATAACTCTCTACACTATGTTATTTCTCGAATAAATAGTTATTATCACTGGCTGGCTCCCATGGCTCTTGGTGACGGCCAATTCTCGCCGGGAAAAGCTAATCACTCTTTATTTACTGGCGGCATACTAGGGGACATCAAAACTATGCGGCAATGTCATCATCTGATTATTCAACTGAGCCACACTAGGCAACAGATCTTGAATAACATCCACAAAAATTTCTTTCAGGCCTAGTCTCTTCATCTCGCCCCACATTTCGCTCAAGGTATTCCTTTAACTCGCCTCCATCAATTTTCGCCTGAATCACCCTCCTCAAATTATAGCAATCCTCTGTCAAATGCCCATTGTCCTGGTGATATTCACAAAAACTGTGCTGGTCTCTGGCTCCAATCGTTCCTTCTTTGATGGGATAGGCCAGCGGCAAGTTCACCTTCTTCATAATCTCGCTGATCGGGGTATTCAGCCTGTCATACTTGATGTCCTCCTTGGACCATGGCCTCCATCTCGGCCACCACTTCCTCCTTCTTGATTCCCCTCCGCGACCTCCTCTACCACCCCTATTTTCATCCTTCACATAATCAATTCTTCTTTAACACTCTTCTTAGTCGCCGATGTTGTCGCTGGAGTCACTCTCACATCATCATCCTCTCCGCCACAATATCCACGAACTCTTTCATATAACTCCCCTGCTGTCTCTAGCAACCTCATGCCCAATTCCCGCTTGAAAGGACTAGGCAGCAAACTGGCGTTGTACAACATAATGGTATGGCTCTGCTCAATGTCGAAAATCTGATTAGCGACTTTCATAAATCTATCAGTAAAGCTCGCAATCCCCTCTCCAGTCTTCTGCTTAGTCCCACACAACTATTGCTTTCTCACGGGCTGCGCCCCAGACGCACTGAATCTCGCCAAAAACTTTCTTTTGAAATATTGATAACCGGGAATTGATTCTGATAGCTGGGCCAAAAACCATTCCAATGCGTGATCCGTCAGCGTGCTCGCTAACGCTCTACACAAGATAACCTCACTTTCAGTCAATAAAGACAGAGTCACCTCAAACCCGCCAACATGGGTTTTCGCCCTGGAATTCCCAGAATAACTCTGCAGGTTCGGCATACGGAAGGTCGGATCTAGGACAGCACTCTGAATACTCTTTGCAAATGGGGCCAAATAGGAACCCTTTTCTTCCACCGGCTTGGTTCCCGCTTCCAACTCTTTGATTTTCTTGGCCATTTCAGCCATTTCAGTCTTCCACTTCTCATTCTCCTCCTTCTTGTCCTTTTCAATCTCGACGGCCTTGGCAATCTCCGTGGCTTTCACAGCCTCTGCGAATTTCTAAGCTTTCTCCTTTTCCTTATCCTTATCTCTCCTTTCGTGTCTCCAGCGATCTCTATCTTGAGGCGACCTTTCATCTTGGTGCGCCCTCTCAGAATGTCGCGAACGATGCGACCTTTACTCCCTGTAGGACCTTTCCTCAGAATACTTTGAGCGACTAGGCTTGTACAACTTATCCATAGTTGATCCGCTATCCAGCTCATCACTTTCATATTCATAGAAGTAGGAATCTTCTCTTCTTTTCTGGTTCTCGCTTATGCTCTCTAACCTTCTCTTTAGGCGGCGGCATATCCCTCGCCCGCCTATCATCCCTCTTCGCCACACTTTGGCTGGCTGCTTACTATTCTACTGGGGCCTTTCCCGCTACCCCTGCTAACACATCAGGCGGGATTTGAGAAGGCTCCTGATCCATCTCCCTCAACTTCTTGTTGTTTGCGAGAATTTGCAACAACAACTCATTGTCATCCTTTAACTGGTCCGCCTTCGCTCTTACATCTTCATTCTTCGAGGGGGAGGGATTCGGCTCGTCAGCCCTCGCTTTTTCCTTTTCATCTCGCGCCCTTGCTTCCCGCTCCCTAACTCGCCTTATTATCGATTCGGTTTATGTGGACTGCACCTCGTCTTCCCTTACAGACCCTGACCTGTTCTTGCGGGTATCCTTCGGGTTTGGGGTCACCAATGCCAAATTCTAGGCAGCTTTAGACGGAACTCCTTTATCTTGACCCATTTAACAACCTTTCTGGCTTTAATAACAAGTATACAAACTAAAACAAAGCGTGTCTAAACACTGACAGCAACTTGGACAGTATGGTTTCTGGGTTTCTGACCAAGAAACAAGAACAACAACCAACATAAACAGACCCAGAACAACAATCACTCTTCACCGGACCAAATAAAGAAGGAAGATTCAGGTCCCGACAATGAAACCAACTGATGCTGCCATTCCAAATATGGTTGCACAGGAACTGAAACAAAGGATACTCCGACTGTCCTCCTTGAATGGTAACCTGCACATACACACACGTCAACTAGGCCGGGGGTGTCTCCGGCGTAACCCCTCCGGCGTGAGAGTAACTTGACAGGTCTCAAATAACAACAATGGATATGGAAACTTTAGAGAGATAGAGAGAGAGAGTGCAATGAAAGTAGAGAGAAGAAGAAGAAGACTTACAAACGACACTTTGCTCTTTTTTTATACTCCCATGCAGCATATGCAAGGCACATGCTGGACACTTGTCAATCATCAACAATGGGAGCCAACCACCCCCAAAGTTAGTGGAATTACACTATTCAACATGTCACATCTGTTTCCAATGGCGATTACGGGGGGACCTAAGTGCGCCAACCTGAACTGCACCCAAAGCCCCCAAACACGCAAATCGCCCAGGCGACAACCAATGGTAAGGCGGAAATCCTCAGGCCGCCGTCAATCCTAACCTTCTCATAAGCGAGATCCCCGCCTTTCGATCCCATTATTCGGAGCCACTAACCAACAAGTTATGCTTTTCGCTTGGCCTTGCCTCTCACTTAGTATTACTCTCACATACCGGTTTGCCTATGTCGCCTAATCACACATGTCGCCCCACCACGCATGTCGCTTCATCACTTTGGGCCTACCTGCGATACACGGACTAGACCTATTTGGCCCATTTCTCCCTATTGGGCCTAATTTTACTGTTTTGGCCCAAATCCATTTTTCATAATCACATCAAAAATAAAAAAGATTAAAAAATCACATTTCATCTTTCATTGCGAATTTTATAGAGGTATTGTACGTGAACATTGACTCAAGAGACGGGGACGGGAAAAGGTCGAGTGGGTGGGGAGGTTGTGGGTGAGGTAGAGTTGGGTGGGGTGGGTATCCAGTGGAATAGAAGAAGAATAAAAAGGCATAAGGTCAATTTATAAATTAAACTTTTAATCTACCTTTTAGTCTATAGATTAAATTTTGGGCAGAAGATAGAAAACAAATGTTTTGGGCAGAAGATAGAAAAAGGGAAATGGGGTTGATTATGTGGGCGTAAGTGAGGGGGTGTGAGGCGTGGCTAGGGCCAGGGGAGGGGGTAGAGGAAGGGGCAGTGGGGCGGGGATGGTGGAGAAGAGATGGCCGGAGAGAGAGTGGTGAACGAAGAGAGAGAAGGAAACGTAATGGAGAAGGATCAGAGAGTGAGAGGGATAAATGGCCAAATATGAAGGTGAATGGGTAATGGAGGAGAGAGATTAATTTAAAGAGAGAGGAAGGTGGAGGAGAGATTTGATTCTAGAGAGAGAGAGTAAGGTGGGTGGGTGAGTGGCCAAAGGTGGGGATAGTGGTGGGTAATGGAGAAGAAGGGTAAAGAAGACAAGATATAAATTGAGAGGGGGTTAATTTAGTGAATAAATAATTTACATTGTAGTTCTTTTCTTTTTTAATTTTACATTTAATACCATTGTAGTTATGTTATATTAATAATCTTTGCGCTTGGGGCAATGACGCAGCTAGTGAGGTACTAACCGAGGCGCGTCAATTGCTGGTTGAAAACTATTTCCAAACCCCCTCCTTGGCCTTGAGTTCACCTTGGGGCCATCGAGAATTTCTGGAAGGGCTCCCTCTAAACAAGGGTAAAGCCCTACAAAAAAAAAAAAAAAAAAAAAAAAAAAAAAAAAAAAAAAAATGTTATATTAATTGGATTAATTTTCCAATTTTACCCTTCATAAAATGGGTCACATGCATTGCACATGTCAATTTAACTGAAAAATGGATGTCGTTATCCCTATGTACCTTAAACGAGCATCTAAAACAGACGAGCTGATGTGGTTGCAACGAAAACTAGTTTAGATATGAAACCCAAACAATCTCTCTCTCTCTCTCTTTCTCTTCAATTTTCCTTTTCACTTATTTTTTCATTCAATCCTACACATTAATTCCCAAACTTTTTTTTTACGATTTTGCAATTTTTGGGTTTTTTTCTTACCCCCACTTCCATTCTCCACTCAATTATCAACACTAGGCATGTCAATTTTGTGTTGGGAATGTAGCCAAACCGAGGACGGAGGATCGAGGTCGCAGCAAGAAAAGGAAGAAAAATGTAAAAGGAGTTTGGCACGATCGCGCGTTGAAAGTTGCACGGTCGTGCATAAGTAGAAAAAGGGGACAGAGGCTTCGTCAAGTTCTGCACGACCATGCTTGGCAAAGCGCACAACCGTGTGAATGTGGTGAATGCTGGGCTAGGCTGAAACTGCTTAGTGAACTGTTTTTGGCCGTGGAATTCTTTCTTGGGCAAGATTAAGGATATTTCTTGGAGAGTAATTAAGATCCTTTAGGGTTTAGGATTGTCACCTATTTAAGCCAAGTGATAGTCAATATTATTGTGTGCTTGAGTGCTAGAAGAAATATTTAGTATTATCTATATTGAATCTATGAGATCAACAAGAGAGTCTAGAGCAGGGTGGGACGGCCTTAAGGGTGCCCTTATGGGCATTCCTTGTATGGTCGAAAAGCATGCTTAGAGGTGATTGTGTGAGGGTGTGGGCATAGAGTAGAATTATTTTGGTGAGACAACATATATTCTCTATTGTAATACGAAAAATTTGTGCTCATAGTGAATATCCTGGCTTGGTAGTGCCCTCACATGTAGTCCCTTTTAGGGGTAAACTTAGGTGAACAAAATTGTGTGTTTCTTTCTTTCTTTATTTTTTTTCATATTATTAATGTATAGATGTTGATTGTCGCCATCGGTAACTGATATGAGACAATACTGATCCGATAGACCACAATTCCAAAACAACTGGTATCAAAGCCCCGATTAGAAAATCATGGTTGTTCGAATTGGATGTAGTATGTTGCATATTTCGGTACGGTGCAGATCTTGATACAGTAATGTGCGATATGGTGCGAAATTCGATGCAGAGCTCCGATTTTAAGACCAGAGCTGTCCGAATTGATTGGATGTATGTTGCAGAAACATGGATCAAAATTAGGGGCTATAGAGATTCAGATGGATTATGTTACTAAGACCAAATTGGACCAAGGTTTCATAAATCCAGATGGATTTGGAACTGCAGGGATTCAAATCAGGGTTGCAATTATATAATTATGGAAGGATATTGGATCCGGGTTTCAAGGGTTGCAGAATCGAAACGGGCGTAGGATTGTGATGGATGTGTTTTTATCAATCCATAGGATATATATTTAGACCTATTTTGTGCTCAACCTTGAGTTTTTTTAATGGTTTTTGGAGTGTTTATAAGTATAGGGAATGGAATGAGAAAGCCCCGAAATATGTTGAAAAATGATATGAAAAGGAATGATCGAGAACGGAGAGGAAAATAAGGAAAGAATGTAATTTATAGAAGGACAAAGTGAAATATGACCTGAGTATTCAGTACCATTAGATAGTACTCGTCGATAGCTTTCCAACCATATATGGAACGTCTCAATCGGAGTCCGTATGAATAAGTTATAACATTCGAAAGTTTGCCAAGAAATGTACAAGTCGATGAAGCACGAGGAGCGCACACACCCAAGGATTGAGAGCGTCCGCCCCCAAAAGGCAAAAATCATGATTTTCAAACCTTTGATGGGTGCGGTCTCCCCCTCAAAGGGTGCGATCGCCTCCCCTTCCATGGCAGATTTCCAGACTCCTCTTTAGCATTGGATGAGTTTGAATTATTTCAAGGTTGAAGATCAAGGTTTTTATTCTTTCGTTGTTTATGGTCATTCGCGAATAAATTCTTGATTATTGGATTGGGTGATTAATAATTTGATCTTTATGTTAAGGTTTTAATTCCTTCTATCTCTTTCTCATTCTTCTTCTTCTCAACATTTTTAAAGATTGTTCTTATGCTTTAATTGTATGTTAAGATACTTTTGGCCTTTGAATTTACTTGGTTATAAATCATTACACTCACGTGTATGATTAATAAATTGACCATTGTTGAGAAAAATATATTCAATTGATGACGGAACAAGGAGTCAAATGAATTTAGATTCTTATGTTTTAAATTGAATCTATTGAATGTTTGTACCGACAAACCAAGAAGGTATAAACAAGATAAAGATATTAGGGTTGCAATACGCATACCAAACGTCCCAACCCTATATTTTTGTGAACGAACACTTGAATGCAAAAGAGACAATTGTTATAATCCACAATTCATAAATCCCTTCTTCATTGATTTCTTTACTTGTTATTTATTTCTTGTTTCTTAGGTTTATAATTGTAACGACCCAAATCTCGGTCCCCTATTTGTGGGTCCCAACCTTGAGTCCGTTACTCTTACCAAGACAATATATACTTAATTCAACACGATTACATAAAATTTATTCTCTGAACATTATTGCAATCCAGCCGTCTAGGGTTCAATCTAAACTGACAAACTTACAATTTAAACTCAAAAGTCTTACATCATTACTCAAAGTCTAGAAAACATAAAATTTAAAAGATGAATATTCTCAAATCATCCTCCTTTTAACGCTTACCTGAAAGAATAGAGAATACGAAAGGGTGAGCGAACAATGCCCAGTAAGATCATAAACGGACCTCTCCGAATACTAAGTAGAGGTGACGACAAAAATAAACAATTTTTTTCAACGAGGCAATAGCAATAAGAATGATGACATCCAATATTTATTCTAAAAGAATCAAAACGGAACAATTAACAATACGATTCAATCATTATCAAACGAATATTTTAACAGAGTCATGATCACATAAGCGGTCAATCGACCTTATTAAACCAAAAGCCCACAAGGGGCACAAATACAAAACAGTGATTCCGGAACACCCCACTGCTAATCCTCAGCAGTGAACAAAAATGCCAAAAAGGCCAATTTACAATTATACCCCATTAACATGGGTTGTTTAGCTTAGTGATCATGTGGAAAATTTCCAATTCATATTGAGATATGCAAATACTTCATGTACAAAAAAATATTAACATGAAGTAACAAAAATTGGAGATATTGAAATATTTGACTTTTAGCAAAAGACGCTGTTCGACGGAGTCAAAGCAAGTATCAACCCAAGGTTGACTTTTAATATTTTCAAGGACGGACATTTTCAATAAAATTCATGGAAACCTACGAATTTAAATGAGACATCAATTACCTAATTAGAGGTATAATCCCTTACCTTGAATGGATGTCTTTGCTAAGGTTTTCGAAGAACAACAAAGCCCTCAAATCTGCCTTCCAAAATCTATCAAAAAATATAATACATAGTGTAAGATACTAAGTGAAACCCCATTAACTTTTTCTTTCAATTCGGACCTTCTTCCCAAAAACCCAAGAAACCCATTTCCATTTGGTATTATTCCCCCTCCCACACGTACACACACACACATTTCTTTTTATTCTTTTTTTTTTTGTCTAATTTTATTAACACTTATTTTTATTATTATTATTTCTGGCTCACTATTTAAATTTTATTTATTTATTTATTTATTAATATGATTATTATTATTTCTGGATATTACATTAACGCCCCGAGCCCGAAGATCGGGTCGGAACACTATCAGATTTGACGTACTAGCCCCACAAACCACCACATGTCTTTCCAGCACGTGTTGTCCTAACTTACTGGCTCACATCGAAAATATGTGGAAATTTAGTGTGATATATAGAAGGCCCATACACTACTACTAAGCATCAAATCATCCATTGGACTTTTGGAGACCTGTGATGGGCTGTGGTTGACCCAATTGAGGAGATGCTTAGTGGGCCAGTGTGTGGTGCCTACGTAGCGGGTCGGGCTTCGAGCTCGGGTCATTACAAATGGTATCAGAGCAGAACCCCGGCCTTAAGGCTTGCGTTGTAACGACCCGAGCCCGTAGCCCGACCCTGCTAAGCAGGCACCACACACTGGCCCACTAAGCATCTCCTCAATTGGGTTAACCACAGCCCATCACAGGCCTCCAAAAGTCCAATGGATGATTTGATGCTTAGTAGTAGTGTATGGGCCTTCTATATATCACACTAAATTCCCACATATTTTCAATGTGGGATGGGGGATATCACATTCTCCCCCACTCAAACCCTTGCCTCTCTGGCAAGGTCAATCAATATCCAGATCGTACCCCCGGGCTAGCTCGCAAGCCTTAAGGCCGGGGTTCTGCTCTGATACCATTCTGTAACGACCCAAATCTCGGTCCCCTGTTTGTGGGTCCCAACCTTGAGTCCGTTACTCTTACCAAGACAATATATACTTAATTCAGCACGATTACATAAAATTTATTCTCTGAACATTATTGCAATCCAGCCGTCTAGGGTTCAATCTAAACTGACAAACTTACAATTTAAACTCAAAAGTCTTACATCATTACTCAAAGTCTAGAAAACATAAAATTTAAAAGATGAATATTCTCAAATCATCCTCCTTTTAACGCTTACCTGAAAGAACAGAGAATACGAAAGGGTGAGCGAACAATGCCCAGTAAGATCATATACGGACCTCTCCGAATACTAAGAAGAGGTGACCACAAAAATAAACAATCTTTTTCAACGAGGCAATAGCAATAAGAATGATGACATCCAATATTTATTCTTAAAGAATCAAAACGGAACAATTAACAATATGATTCAATCATTATCAAACGAATATTTTAACAGAGTCATGATCACATAAGCGGTCAATCGACCTTATTAAACCAAAAGCCCACAAGGGGCACAAATACAAAACAGTGATTTCGGAACACCCCACTGCTAATCCTCAGCAGTGAACAAAAATGCCAAAAAGGCCAATTTACAATTATACCCCATTAACATGGGTTGTTTAGCTTAGTGATCATGTGGAAAATTTCCAATTCATATTGAGATATGCAAATACTTCATGTACAAAAAAATATTAACATGAAGTAACAAAAATTGGAGATATTGAAATATTTGACTTTTAGCAAAAGACGCTGTTCGACGGAGTCAAAGCAAGTATCAACCCAAGGTTGACTTTTAATATTTTCAAGGACGGACATTTTCAATAAAATTCATGGAAACCTACGAATTTAAATGAGACATCAATTACCTAATTAGAGGTATAATCCCTTACCTTGAATGGATGTCTTTGCTAAGGTTTTCGAAGAACAACAAAGCCCTCAAATCTGCCTTCCAAAATCTATCAAAAAATATAATACATAGTGTAAGATACTAAGTGAAACCCCATTAACTTTTTCTTTCAATTCGGACCTTCTTCCCAAAAACCCAAGAAACCCATTTCCATTTGGTATTATTCCCCCTCCCACACGTACACACACACACATTTCTTTTTATTCTTTTTTTTTTTGTCTTATTTTATTAACACTTATTTTTATTATTATTATTTCTGGCTCACTATTTAAATTTTATTTATTTATTTATTTATTAATATGATTATTATTATTTAATAAAAATAAGTGTTAACAAAAATAAGACAAAAAAAAAAAAGAATAAAAAGAAATGTGTGTGTGTGTACGTGTGGGAGGATGACTCCATTATTGATGAACTATCGACTCTCTCTCCGTCTTCGTCTCCGTCTCCGTCTATTGTTGTTGTTGATGAATAAGTTGATTGTGAAAAAGATGGGGTGAAAGAGAAATTAAAAGACGATGAGGTTGTACCCGACCAAATTAATGAAAATTGCCTCAATGAATATCTTCTCCATCCCATCGAAAGTGTGAAAGATTATTTCTCCATCGTTCTTGTACCTGCACCTATTTTTGAAGGTGAAGAAAGTAGCAAAGGTTTGAAAGAGAAGAATTCCAAAAAGCTGAAACGTCAAAAATTTCCTTGGGCACTAAATGATTGTATGGCTCGAGGAATGTATATGGGGCATGAACTAAAAGTAAGGACCCGAAAACATGAAGTAGGTCAAAGGACGAAAAGTAAAGTCGAAACGTTTGAATACGGTCGGGCAAACAACCTTAACCAAATACTAGAGCTGTCAATACGGGCGGGCGGGGAGGGGTGGGCCTAACCCGCCAAAACCCGCCATTAGACGGGGCGTGGCAGGCTGGCCCAAATTTCTGGCCGGCTGAAAATACGTCATACCAACCCAACTTAACCCATCTTGGGTTGGTGTGCTAGGCGGGCCAATCAAATAAATGAAATTCGGGCTTGAAATTGTGCATAAACTGATACCAAAAAAATAAAAAATCATAACAGTAAAACAAACACAAACTGTCAAACACAATAATATCTCAAAAGAAACCAAAAATCATAGCAGTCAAACAAACATAAACAAAGATTTATATCAATATAAATTAATTCTCAAGCAGGCAACAAAAGTAAAATTTACGCAAATTGCTACAAACAAAGACAGGTAAATTATGATCTTAGAAATGAAGATTTATTATATCAATAAGAATGGAGAGAGAGAGAGAGAGAGAGAGAGAGAGAGAGAGAGAGAGAGAGAGAGAGAGAGATGTGAGTGGATCAGAGACATTAATTACAAAGAATTAGTGGTCGTGATGGAGTACACCAGCGGCAATAAAAACGTCGACACAGGCGGCGGCCTTCTCTTAGGGTTTCTCCGTTTCTCGTCTCTCCTTCTCTCGAGTCCCTCTCACTTCACGATTCACATATTTAGTTCATAAGGTCGATATAGCCCTAGAATTTTCACTTTAAAATGATGTCATTTTGTGGCAAAAAAAATATAAAAAAATATAGTGGGCTGGCCCTCCCCGACCCGCCACGAACCCGTTTTGGCCCACACCCGTATGGGCCAGCCCGAATTGGCCCACTTTTATTTGGGTTAGTAGTTTTAAAATCTAATCCACCCTTATTGCATGGCGGGATAGGCTGGCCCGTCGGGCCCAACCCAAATTGACGGCTCTATCAAATACGCTTATTGGGAGGCAACCCAAATAGGCATATTTTATTTATTTGTTGTGTCATATCATTCTTTGAATCCAATGCATGTCTTAGTTATCTTTGCTATGAGAAAATAACATGTTTTGAGTTTGAGGCCAGATATATCTCCGAGTTTGTGGATTTATAGGGTAGTAGTGTATATAGTGTTACCCTAAAAAATAGTGTTTTTTTTTTTTTCATATTTTGTGATGTTGGGAAGAGTCGACGATGATTTGAGAGTGATTTAATTCTAAAATCTTGAGTATTATTATCAATATGGGGGATATAATTGCATTGAAACATGTAAAATATAATTGCTTCACATTTCACTTAGATGCTATTTTCTTGATCATTGTTACTAATTTAGGAGACCTTTATAAGATAACTTTGGCATTCTCGGGGTACCTAGAACATGTTTACATGATTGTCAATAACACATCAATTAGGTTATTCGGGAAGTGATAAATAACTATTTTCATTGAACCCAATTTGTATGACTTTAACTTTCTAGTCACTTATAAATATTTTTGCTATAACCTCTTTTGAACTTTAAAAAGAATGAATTCTCTTACAAAGTAGGAGGTTATCTTATACCACCATTTGCTTTATTTTGTACCTACATTATCCTACCCTTTTAACTTATACACTATTTTCTCACATTTTCAAAAAAGTAAAACTAGGGAACAAAATGGAAAATCGTAGGGTATGTTAAGGAAAATCAAAGTGTTGAGTGAAAAGTGGTCATGATCTAAAATAAAGAAAAGGGCTATGAATGTAATTAAAATATGGGCTTTTGCAAAGTATTGAATGCATGGTAATATTCGTGATATATATATATATGCAAAGCAAAAGAAAAGAAAGAAAAATCTGAAAAGCCTTGTCCTCTTTTATGTTGAAGTGGAAAGTGATCAAAGTAAAGAAAGGTGATCAACCCTAAGTGTGAAAGTATTCAAAATCATAAATTTGAGGGTTGAATCATGGGTTAGCATGGATGAGCGGGGAGATAAACTCAAAGTGAGGATGTATGTTGAAGACTTTATAGTTTCACTTACTTGACTTCGTATTTCCTTATCTTCATTTGTAACCGTTAACCTAGCCCACAATTTTCGCGATGCATTACAAGCAATAAAGCCATACTCCGTATTTGATACATAAATAGTAGTCGGGTTGACAATTGTGATTAAACATTCATATAAGTGTCCTTGTGCAGAAATTCATTTTATTATCTTTGATTTATAGCATGACACAAGTGACCCTATAAAATATTTAGCTTTGATAACATTGATCCCCATTATTCATTCATATTATCATATTGTGGTGAAAAATTGTAAGTTAAATACTCCCTCCGTCCCACGTGAATGCAAACTTATTTCTATTTTGGTCCGTTCCACGTAAATGTAAACTTCCCAAAATGGAAACAAATTTATTATTTTATATTCACCCTACCCCACCCACTCATTCTCTCTCTTCATTTTTCACCGTACAATTTATTCAACCAACCTACTATTAACTCCACTCATTCTCTCTCTTCATTTCCTACCACACATTTTCATTATCTTAATAATATTTCTAAGTTATTGTGCCCAAAAAAATAGTTTACATTCACATGGGACGGAAAGAGTATATTCTTGTAAATATAATTTCATGTTCATGATAATACTTGTAGATTATTTGTGTTGTAAAAATCTGAGACTTGATATGCCAACGACTAATTATATGATTTGAACATCCCAAAAATATTTTCTTTATTTTAGTTCTGTTAGTAGTTTTATTTTGTTTTTTTTTTTTGTTTTACTCGAGTACGAGCAAAAAATAAGTTTGTGGGTATTTGATAAATGTGTTTTCACCAATTTAAAGAATACTCCCTCCGTCTCACGTAAATGCAAACCAACTTTTTGGGTGTGGAAATTAAGGAAAAGTAGGAGAGAGAAATAGGTGGAGGAGGTGTTTGTGAGTATGAAGAATTAAATAGGAAAGAGAATGAGTGGGAGGAATAGTTAGGAGAGAGAATATTGTGAGTGTAAAAGTGAAGTAGGAGAGAGAATGAGTGGGTGAAATAGTGAATATTTATTTTCATTTTGGGCAGTCCACATTTACGTGGGACGGACCAAAATGGAAATAAGTTTGCATTTACGTGGGACGGAGGGAGTATATCTTTAGACCTATTTTGTGCTCAATCTTGGGTGTTATTTTAATGATTTTTGGATTATTTATAAGTACAGAGAATGGATTTTTACAGAAGGACAAAGTGAAAGATGACATGAGTATTCAGTACCATTGTATAGTACTTGTCGAGATCTTTCCAACCATGTATAACACGTTTCAATCAAAGTCCGTATAACGAAGTTATAACTTCCAAAAATTTGCCAAGAAATATATAAGTCGATAAATCATGAGTAGCGCACGCACCCAAAGATTGGGTGAGCGGGTGGTATATTTATTTTTCAACTTATATAATGAGACAAAAATATTAAGTTTTTGCCTTTTTTGTTTGCTCCCAATGGCGCACACACCGACACACACGTTACACGCCCGACTGTCACACACATTCTGCATACACAGTATAAATATTAATATTTTTTAAAAATAGGTCGGTTGAACCGCCGTTATAACCGCCGGTTAATTTCCTTGAAACGAATTTAAACCTTGAAATTTCGATACACGATTTGACGATTTTAACGATTTAATTAATAATTTTAAAACACCTATCCAACGATCTCTCTGACATTCTACCGTCCCGTGCCAGGACGTGCCATTGACACAGTAACTATACAATCGGAAGAAGCAAGGGGGAGAGGGAGAGTAGAGGAGAAGAAACGTAACGTCCAAAAAGTCAAAAGAGGATAACTGACCGACGTGATAAAAGAGGAATGACCCCAACACAAACAAACATGTATTATTAACACATTAATTATCATCAAGCTAAATCAAAAACAAAGAAGAGATCCCAACAATAAAAGCATGACAGACAAAATGACAAACTAAAAGAATGAGGAAAGCCTAACATTAACACGTCATTTGACCGTCCATTCCCCATGATCTGATATTTCAATTAATTATTTTAGTAATAAAAATCCCCATATTTATATTATTTAAAAAAGATAAAATAAAAATATATAATTATCATTTTAATATCTTCATTTTAGTGATAAATTAAGCCAAAATCTTAAAAAGATACGTTTTTCCTTAAGGTTAAAAAAAACGTGTTTTGATTCTCCCGCTATTGCCAGTGTTAGAGTAACAAAATGCTAGTGTAAAAGTGCAGTGCATGTATTATTAAGTGTCAGTGTAAAAAAGTGTCAGTGTTAGTGTAACAAAGTAACAGTATAAAGAGTGACAGTTCATGTATATTAAGTGCCAGTGTTAGTGTACAAAAGAGCCAGTGTTAGTGTAATAAAGTGTCAGTGTAAAGATTGTCAGTGCATGTATTATTAAGTATCAATGTTAGTGTAAAAAAGTGTCAGTATTAGTGTAACAAGGTGTCAGTGTAAAGAGTGTCAATGTATATATTATTAATTGCCAGTGTAGGGTAAAAAAGTGACAGTTTTAGTATAAAAAAGTATCAGTGTGAAGAGTGTCAGTGAATGTATTATAAAGTGCCAATATAAAAATAATTTTTCCTTAAGTTTAAAAAAAATGCATTTTTTATAAAATCAACTCATAAATTAAAACTACATTAAAAAAGATAAAATAAAAAGTCCTACCATTATTTTGTACATTTAGTAAGAAACAAATTAAGAAATGAGTAAATAATCACAAGTGAGTTGCAGATATAATTGTGCAAAATACAATTGAGGGTTCAAGTGGGTAAAAATATGTTACTTCCTCTTCTGATTCGAAACCAAAATAGTTGTTATTTGGAAAAAAAATTAAAAATATATGACTTTTAGTATGAAAGATAACAAGAAGAAAAGTTGTACTCTTATCTTGAACAAAAGGATTATTATTTTGGAATCAATCGACATTATAAAAGTCGTACTCTTTTTTGGCTTGGCGAAAAGCTTCTTGAAGAATGCATAGAATATCGTGAAAAACCTGTAAATGTCACTATGGTGACCACGAAAATGGAGATGAAGAAGGGTGCTGAAATTTCCCAACACAAATACATTGGTAAAATTGCGAGAGATTGAGAGGTGACCAGAGTAAAATCTATGAGTATGTGGACCGAGTATGATCCACGTTAGACTCATACAAGACTCGACTTCGCTAACTTTAGTTAGGTTTCTTTATTTTTTTAACATTTGTTAAATTTTCTAACATTTTGTTAACTTTTCTAATATTTTTTGATGAAGTTAAGGTGCATGAGCTAATCGAACGCATATACTAAATAGAATGGTTAAAACGGTGAAAAAATAATCAAGAATGATTAAAAGAAAAGTTTTATCAAAGTACAGTAATTTAAAATGTCAATTGGCCTTATTTTTTTCGGGTAAATACATAATATGCCACTAAACTTATGCTTTGAATGCCCCATAATATCGATAATTGACATTAATGCCCCTAAATTCATGTAAAATGAGAGTATATTTGCCCTTTATTAAAATTTCATTCAAAATTTAACGATTTCGGAATCTAATTGAATCAAAACGACGTTGTAGGGATAAACTGTGAATTAAGGGGTTGAACTTATTAAAAAATAGGTTCCTCATTTATTGATATTTTCTCACGTTAGTCACTAGCATTTTTCACCTTGGCAAAAAAAAAATTTTATTATTAAAATTAATATTTTTAATTATTTATTTAGCATAATTAGCAGGATTTTTTTTAGAATAATTATTTAATTTTTAAAAATAATTTTACAATTTTTTTTTTTAAAAAAAAACTGATGTTTATCTTTTAATAATTATTTTATGAAACCCTTTATTTTTTTCCAAATAATTTTACTTAATATAATTATTTTTACTAAATAACATGATTTTATTTTTAAAATTATTTATAAAATATTAGAAAAATTATATATTTCATATTGATATACGAATACTCATAGTTTACCAATTATTAAAAAGAAAACAAAAAGGGAAGGGCCAAAGTTAAAGAGAAGAGTATGGGAGGTCCGAACTACGAGAGAAAGGGTGGTCAGATAAGACGAAGATGATGAATAAAGGGAGGATTAACCTATACATGTGGGTATTTTTTTTTCTTTTTTATATTTGACAATCTATGATACTCCCTCCGTCCCAATCTAAATGTCTCAACTTTCCTTTTTGGGCGTCCCACTTAAAATGTCTCAACCCAAAAATGGAAAGTTTTTTTTACTATTCCACCCACTCATTCTCTCTCCTACTTTACTTTTACACTCACAACATTCTCTCTTCTAACTATTCCACCCACTCATTCTCTCTCCTATTTAATTTTTCATACTCACAACATTTAAATTTTTTCTCTTTCTTACATCACTTTCCTTAATTCTCGCGTCGAACCCATTTTAAGACACTTAGATTGGGACGGAGGGAGTATATTCTTATATAAATATAAAATATATTAATTGTAATATGTAAATTTTCTAAATAATTTTACAAAGATAATTAAATTATTTATTAAGTATAATATATTAAGTAGAGTTAGTTAGAGGAAATAAATATTTTCATAAAATAATTATCCAGAGATAAACTTTAAGTTTTTTTAAAAAATAAAAATTTACTCGTTAATTCTTTTATTAAAATAATTATTCTTGAAAATTCCTACAGAAAAAAAATTATTAAATATTATCATGATTATGCTAAATAATAATTAAAATATTAATTTTAATAATAAATATATTTTTGCCAAGTTTAAAAAAAGCTAGTGACTAACATGAGAAAAAAACTAATAATTGAGATACATATTTTTGAATAAGTTTAATCCCTTAATTCACAATTTACCTATTCAACGTCGTTTTGATTGAGTTATGTAACAAAATTGTTAAAATTTGAACGAAATTTTCACGAAGGTAAAATATAGTCTCATTTTTCATGAGTTTAAGGGTAAGGATGTTAATTATTTATTTACCCTTATTTTTTCAGAGATATGCATGCACTCCACAATTGCGAACTCAAACGACGGCGTAACGGTTATTGCAGTGCAAAGACGGAAACATCTGCGACTTTAACTCGGGTTTTCATGGGAAATAATCCAGAAAACCTCCTCACATTTCACATACACACACACACACACTATAAAACCTCTCCCTCCCTCTTTCTCTCTCTTTTCTTTAACCCCTTCCCCTCTCTTTCATCTCTCCACCTCCATTTAGCTACCTCATTTATAGCATCAATCCGTACAACAATGGCGTCGAATCGAATGGGTCCGGGTACGGGTCCAATATTTCGGAGCGAGATGACTCATATGGGTGGAAGTTTCAGAGACATGGAGAAGAGGCAACTGTTCCTGAGAAGCTACCAGTTCAGCAGGAAGGAAACTGTACCTGAGAGGATCAAGAAATCTCTGGTTCGGGTCAAACGGGTCATCTGGATCAGACTCCGATCCGCCAGGAAGCTACGGAAGATGATTTGGTTCAGGTTCCGAAATGGATTGTTCTATGGGATCAGGAGAAGAAGAACAAGGTTTATTATTTTACAGAATCACCACAGCAGTTACAATAATATCTATAGATCATCAACTTCATGTTTCTGGTAGTAAAGTATACTCCATATATATTTTTTGAATTTTCTTTTTTTATTTGGGTAGTTGGGAGTTTTACACTAATTTGTTAATTTAGAATCAAAATATACAGTAGGTGAATTTATTTATTTATTTATTTTATATTTATATTTCCTGCATCAAAAAAAGGCAATAACGTCAAAACAATAAATATGAATTTATGATGGAATATAGTTTTTTAATTTTGCACTCTTTTGAAATTAATGGGAAAATTCGGAGAAGCGTACGTTATTTTCGCCCCAATTTTCAATTTTAATTTTGACATTTATATGGTTGTACTTTCTGAAACGTTGTTTATACGTGCTACTGCTTGCGGTTGAGGGTGTAGAATGGGTGTGCAAGAAATATGAGAAAAATCTGTAATAGGAATATGAAATGAGGGTTGTTTGTTCAATTTTGACCAGCACTTTTTATGGTTGCTAATGACATGATGAATAATAGGATATGACAATTCTGAATGGTAACTTTTGATTTTCTAATTGCCTACTTTTAAAGCATGTTCATGTAATTTTGGGAACACTAATAAACTAAAAGTTTGGTTTGATATGGGAAAAAGTTGTATTGACCTGGAACTGGAACCGGAACCTCTTCTTTCATATGAGTAATGTTGGATGTGTGTGTTTAATTGATTCCAATTTTTTACCAAGGGAAATTACAGAAAATTTTGGAGGAAACTAGTTTTCCCAAATATTATAAAAAGTCTTGTTTTTTATTTAAAAAAAAATTGTACGTGTCTTTGTTTCGATTTTTAAAACAAGACTTTTTATAATGTTATGGAGAAACTAGTTTCCTCCAAATCCTACTCGGGAAATTAAGGCTGCTCTGTTGTAGACTTTTATGGCGTGGGGAGAAACAAATACAAGACTTGTTTGGGGAAGCCAAGGCCACGCTTACCTTCCAACTTTCAACTTTAAATACAGAGATACTCCTATGATGTGTAAAAACTAGACTCTACATAAAAAATTAAATCCATGAGTCAGGTGTGGATATTTAGTTAGACAAATTAGTCAAACTATTAGAAAATAAAATGGCGTAGTGGCAATAAAAATGGAGAGAGAGAGAGAACTGAGATCCAAAGAAAGTACCGTTGAATTTGGATGGAGTTTACAATGTGACAGCTCCCTAGTCATTAACATCCCTCATCTCTATAAGATACTATTGTATGTCTGTACAATAGCATTTTATTTTGACCATGGAATGTTGAAAAAATAAATGAACAATTGGATTAATGTGTGTTTCGTAGTAGTATTAAAGAAGATTGTTTGAAATGTAAAAGTGTAAATATTTATATGATCCTGATATATCCTATAAATTAAAAAGAAAATTTAATTGCACATCAATTAGATCGACACTGCTTTATAACACTTAATGTTGGTTCGTGAAACAGTGTCATATTAATAAGATTAATGTAGCAAAAATACATATAATACGATGTATGTATGGGTATAAAAGAAATGATCTATTAAAGAATGAGGTCGTTAGGAGTAAAGTATGAGTTGCGGATATTGAGGATAAAATAAAGGAGAATCATGTAAGTTAGTTAGGTCATTTAATACGGAGATCGAGTAATACACCGGTTAGAATACCTGAATAGTAGATAAGTGACGAGGGATTGGTAATACCCATTAAAACCCTAAAAATAAAGAACCTACAATTTGTTTTGCAATCACTTGACAAACAAATTTATATTCCTTAAAAGTCCGACTTTGTATGGATTAATCAATCAATTGACAATTACCACACACATATTTAGTTAAAAAGTCAATCAAATCTACACATGTGATTGTAGTTAGAGAACTTTGATTAAACCACTTTTAAAGAATCAAATGTTTGATTGATTATAAAATTAATTAATGTATTAATGATTAATACATATTATCTCCACTTTCCAGATAAAAGAAGATTAGTTAATCATATTCATGACAATCATTAACAAATTATGAGATGATTGCATAAAATCTATATATATATATATATATATATTAAAGTTGGTGAGGAGGGTTATGGCTTCGCCACGTGGACAAGTTTAGGCAAACTCTTGATTTTGGAGAAGCCACGTCATCACTATCCCAAAATCTATATGATTTTTGGTATTCTCCTTATTAGCTAATACTATTAGTTAATAATAATAGTTATTATATAGGTTAACTATTACTATTAATAGTATTAGTTAACTATAATAGTTACTTTATAAGTTAACTATTACTATTAATTGTATTAGTTAACCATAATAGTTACTATATATGTTAACTATTACTATTAATTGTATTAGTTAACCATAATAGTTACTATATATGTTAGCTATTACTATTAATAGTATTAGTTAACTATAATAATTACTATATATGTTAGCTATTACTATTAATTGTATTAGTTAACTATAATAGTTACTATATATGTTAGCTATTACTATTAATAGTATTAGTTAACTATAATAGTTACTATATGCTAACTATTATTATAAATAGTATTAATTTACTATATTGGTTAAGTAATAGTATTATAGTTACAATATATGTTAACTATTACTATTAATAATATTAGTTAATCATAATAGTTACTATATATATATCAAAGTAGGTCGTTAATAATGTCAATGAGCATTTAGCTTAAAGGCGTATTTTTTTCGGGAAGGCTAAGGGTTGGAACCCCCTACATTGTATTTAAAATGTTGTAATTTGAAAATAAATAGGTCGTTAGTTTTTTCATTCACTTTGTTAACGTCCATAAAAAATGTTGCATACTGACATAAATTATGACATCAAAAATAAATGACATAAAGTATGAACATCAAAAATAAAATAGCAAAAATTGCTACATTGTTAGTCACAATGCAATTCCTATTAAACTTATGTGCAACAAAGTTATTAAAATTGAACACAATTTTTCTAACTTTATAAATGTTAATGTTTTGATTCATTTATAATATACTTATATTATAAAAAATAAATTATGATATTAGCAAATTAGTTTTCCGTGCGGAGCACGGATTACCTACTAGTCTTAAATTAGAATACTTGAATATCCCCTACAAACTTGTTAAAGTAATATATAAAGCATAAACCTAGAAAGTGTGGAGTTATTTTATTTATAAAAGGGTGAAAAAATCCTGATGAAATTCGAAAAATTGAAGTTTCTGGACAAAGGGAAATTGGAGTGGGAATAGTAATTTCTTATGTCAAAGTTATCTTATCATCTGGTCCTTTAATAATCCTTAATTATCATTTTTTTTTTTCCAAATTGAATTTTTAAGAGTCATTTTGAAGATGTTAATTTTTAATTTAGTTTAGCACACATATAATAAATTTTGAAAAAAAATTAACAAAAAATCATTTAGGGACAATTTTTCAAAAGAAAAATTTCAAAAAATCAAAACAATATAGGTCATTTAATTGAGGACAAATGGAATTGTTTTTTTTTATACGATCTGCGAGTTTTAAAATATTGTACACCTTTTTTTAAGATCGACCCTCAAATTTCATATGTTTATTTGTCTTTTACCCAAAAAAAAATAAAAAAATAGACATGGACTTAATGACCGAAATCCGGAGATAGGTGTGCAATAAATATGACCAAAATCTGCAATAGGAATATGAAATAAGTAAGGGTTAAAGGGTTGGGGCCGATGTCTCTTCAATTTTCACCAACTCTTTTTATGGTTCTTAATGACATGATGAATAATATGATAGAGTAGATCTAGTCCATAAGTTATGAAAAAACGGGTTTTTGGATATTCAGAAGCTTTGAAATTGATATCCAGAAGCTTTGGAACGGATATCCAGAAAAAAGATTTGAGACCAAATCCAAGGCCAAGACCAAATTTCTGATTCTGGATATCACTTTCACAAGGTTCTGGATATCCAGAACATTGAATATGGATATCCAGAAGCCTTAAAACTTATATCCAGAAGCCAATTCTAAATTTCTGGATATCACTTATAAAGGTTCTGGATATCGCTTTCAAGGCTCGGATATCCGTAACCTTTGAGACTGATATCCAGAAGTAACCATGGGCCAAGGTCATGACCAATACAAAAAATTTTTGAATATCCTTTCAAAAGGTTCTGGATACCCGTAACCCGTTTCTCCATAACTCATGGAAAAACGCATTTCTCTCTAAATTTTACGAATATGATATGACTATTATTATTTATGAATGGTACCATTACTTTTGATTTTCTAATTGCCTACTAAAACGTCAATATAGTACATCGTAATATTTCCATAAGAACATTAATTAAATAAAATTAAGAGTAGAAAATTTATGAAATTAAGGATGCAATTAATTCATTAAATTTCAAAAGCATGGACATGTATTTTTTGGAATAGCATTAAAAGAGAAATTAAACCTTTTTAATGCGTTTGGCGATTTGGCTTGTTGTATCGTCATCGATAATAATATCAAGTTTTTCATTTTTTACAATATATTTTTTTAATTAGTGAATGACTTAATTCATTAGAATAATGGCTCTTTTAAAAGTGTTAGAAATACATGATGATGTCAAAATTGTCAATTCAGTCCAAATTCAAGCGATCGTTTGCTCTGGCGATTGCTAGGCCTGAAAATAAGAGAAAACACGTAAATTAAGCTGGGGCTTGACCGGCGAAGGCCCTCCGGCGTGAGAATAAGTTCACGGTTTTGATATGAGAAACTAAATTGACAGAGTTTATGTATGTAAAAAGTAACGTACCAAATAATGTGATATATGGCTTGTATTTATAGGGATGGATTGACAGAATCCATGTTGAACTTGAACTGTAAGGAGATAAGATATAATTCTAAAAGGATCATATCTGTTAAGGAGTCATTGTTTGACTTGAATAGAAGTAGGTGGTTGCAATCCTGATTGGACAATAACTGTTGAATCCTTATTTGAATAGGACTGCTCAATCTGCTTGCTGGATAGCCGAGGAGCATAATTTTGTCTCCTCGTCATATGATGATATGCCGAGGTGCGAACTTTTCTATCCTCGTCATTCATGACATCTCGAGGCATGATGAGCCGGGAAGGAAATAGTGATATGAAGAGCCCGTTGACAACATTAAGGCTGAGGAAGGTACCTCTCGGCATACGAGAAAGGTATTCTCGGCACTCATAGTTGGGGACACTTATACTTGCATGTTGGGCCTAGATTGGCCTTGTTGATGATGAAGAACGAGACCGAGGAAGCCCGTGATTGTCCCTCGTAACTCATAGATGGATTATGTTTATAGCCCAATTCAGTTGGGCCTGACCCGGACAAGCCCATGTTTGTATCTCGATTTATACTGTTCAGTGGCCCCCGACTTTCTAGCTCGGACTAGGACGAGAAGAAAGTCATCTCGTCCTCGGCTTATGAGAATACGAACAGGCTTGCCACGCGTCGGAATCGCTTCAATTGGGCGCCGTTCCATTATCCGCCGGTTATTGATGTGATGATGATGATGCGTGGGCCCCCAAGTCTGACATGCCTTGGAAGTTGTCAAGCACAATTAATTCTTGGGGCGCCATACCCGGTTACCCGCTTTGCCCATGGGTTTGACCCGATTGGGTGAGTATAAAATCGAAAATCTCTTTTCATTTGAAACTTTCACAACTTCGAATTTGAGAGAGAATATCAGAAACTTCAAGAACCTCCGGCGACTTTATTGAGCTTGCGAACCCAGTTACCGGCGATCCTTGGTTTTCCGGCTTGATAGTCTTCATTGCTCGATTCCGACCATCTAAAACACCAGAAACAGGTATAACTTCCTCCCTTTACTGATTTCCGTTTGTAATCTGCAGTTTCTAGGGTTTTGGTAAGATTTTATATTTCAAAAACCCCCATTGTTGAGTTTGTTGAAGCATATCCCCGGAAAGTTTGATTCTTGAATTTTCTTGACATTTTTAATTTTTTTTGAATGCGCTTGCACTCCCATATTAATCCTTCATTCTCCCTTAGAAAATGGCTCGTTCTTGGGACCATTCCCCCAGATTCATTTATGGATACCACAAGGTCAATCTGAGAGTTTACCGGAGAGAGAGAGGACCATGGTTGATGCTGAACTTGGGTGACATAGGGGAGATGTTGAGAAAATATGGCTGTACTCGAATGTTCATCCAATACCCAGACAGTATGAGGATAGATCAGATTGATTCCTCATCCCGTAGCATAGTCTTGCTTGAGGATAGGGCCGAGATAATGGAGCACATAGAGTTGTTCTACCCGTCCTCAGATCACATAGCTCGTGAGCGTCTAAGTGGTAAGGCTCCCTCCTCGGCCTAACTCTGATGACGAGGAGGGGCATCCCTCTTCCCCGTCGTAAGCCTGGCCTTGTATAATGACTAACTTTGGATCCTTGACATTTTTGCAGATATGACGGGAAGATGGGGTGAAGCCTCCTCATCTACAAAAATTGTCAATGCCTTCGTGGAGGGGGAACAAGTTGACGAAACGAGAGGCCGAGGAAGGGAAGGCCGAGGAGGTGGACGAGGCCGAGAAAGGCCACCAAAAGCCGGGGACCCCATGCTGGAACAACTGTATACGAGATACGGGGTTGATAAAAATGAGTTCCGACTAACTTATAAGGATGATGCACATGAGAGGAGCTTTTACTATAATGACAACCACGTCCACTTCTACTTTAAACAATTTCAACAGGGACTTCGTCTCCCTTTGGATCCCTTCATCAACGAATTTTTAGGTGACGTGAGGGCTGTCCCGACCATATTGGGGGCTAACGGGACCAGGGTCCTCGTCAGTTTCATTGTGCTTTGTCGTAGCTTAGGTTACGAGCCTACCCTAGCCGCCTTCCGTCACTTCTTCCCGGTCAGCTACATCAAGGGTTCGAGGCTCCTGGTCTTAAGGAGTGATTCTTTCAAGCCAAAAATTATTCTCCCAATGTCTAGTAAGGTAGGAGGTTGGGAGAACCATGTGATCAGGGTGGAAAGCCGACAAGGCTAGGAGTTCCCCTCTCCTTATGACGTGCCCATTACATCTAGTCCGGTGCAAAGGTATGGGTGGACTAAGGACCTGATCAAGCGCCTCGAGGAATTTTCCGAGGTTGGGTTCCTTGACTGGGCCGCCTTAGAGGGGGAGACGCTTCAATGACTGGAGAACACATCCCGGCCTAGTCTTTCATGAGGACTGTGCAAGATGCAAGCTCCCTCCCGTCGATCAGTGCCTTAGAGAGGCTGATGTAGTAGGATGTAATTATTTTTTGCCTTTTACACTTGTATTTTTTGCATGTTGCTTTAATCCTCCTCGTAATATAACCATATCTTCCTCGTCTTTTGCAAATTTATCCCCTGAGCAGGAGGCTGAGCTAGAGATGGAGCAGCTAAGTGTCGTTGAGCTGATTAAGAGGAAGAGGCGCCAGGCCAAGCAATCGGCCTTGAAGGATAGGAAGGAGGAGGCCAACCGCCGTAACCTCCTTCTGAATGCTAAAGGTGATCAACCTCTTCCTATCAAACCGCGAGGGGATGCTGACGCCGAGGAGGTGGCCTCCGAAGGCCGAGACAATCCTTTAACTACCGAGGGGCATAGCCCCCATGTTGAAGTTACTTTGGAATCTGATATCCCGTCAACCGAGGAGACTGACCTCGTCCAGCGGCGTTCTGGTTCGAAGAGGCCCCAAGGTGCTCCTACCGAGGAGCCTGTAGCTAAGCGGGCTGCTGTGGAGCCCTCGGACCCTCAAGATCCTCCGGTCATCACCATCCAGACTGTCAAAAGTTATGAAGATGCCGAGGAGCTTGCTCGGCGAATGGTGGCCAACGTTCCACCTCTAAGGGGTATCCCTTTGCAAGTCAGGGAGGGGGCCCTCGTGAGACTGGGCCGAGCTCCCATTCAAAGGGCCTTGGACCAGGAGGCCTTTGAAAAGCTTGTTCGAGATAAACCGAGCAGGGAGCACCTGCTATGTTGTAAGGGACTTCTGGCCTCCGAGGTAACTGTCTCGTATTTCGATCTCGCAACTTCTACCTCGTTTTCAATACTTGTGTTATTTCTGACTTTTTCCATTTTGCAGTTTGCAACTATCTCGGCATACGAGAATGTCTTGTCCAAGGCTTCGGATAAGCAGTTGCACGAGGCCAGGACCGCCCAGAAGAAGGTTGAGGCCGAGAAAGTGGCTTTGGTCGGGCTGCTGAAGGCCAAGGATGCCGAGCTGGAGGCGGCCAAGGCTAAGGTGGAGGCGAGGTGATGAGGGTTGGGGAGGAAAGGGTGAAAGCCGAGGAGCATCTCCGGGTGAAGGATGCTGAGCTTGCCGAGGAGAGGAGGCTCAAAGCTGAGGTCCAAGTGAGGGCCGATGAAGCTGAGGCCAAGTGCCGGGGCCTGGAAGCCACCCTTCCTTCAAGGGAAGAGGAGGCCGTGACCCGTTTTAAGGACAGCCGGGCCTTTCAAGATGCCGTGGACGAGAAGATGGCCACGATGTTCGAGGATGGCTATCTGCACTTGGCTCGCCGTCTTCTGGCCGATCCTTCAACTGGTCTGGATGTGAAGGCCATTGCTCGGCTGATCAGCTAAGGCCAGTTCGACAAGGAGGCTAGGGCCTTCCACCATCTTGTCCCCTACTCTGAATATAAATTGGGCATTATTGCCAGGGAAGATGGCCGGGCTGGCCGAGAGGCTTGGGTGCCCCCTTCCGTTGATCCCGACAATCTCCAAGCCTTGGTGGAGGCTATTGAAGATGAAGGATGGAAGCCGAGCAAACCACCCCGCCGGCCACCGATGCTGCCACCGAGGAGTTCCTGGAAAAGCCTTTTGAGGACGCCCAGACTTAGGATTTTTTCTTTTTCTTTTGTTGTAATAGCGTTAGGACTTGTATTTCCCCATTTAAATATTAATGAAAAAGTCCTTTTGTTTCAATTCATGTTGTGTTGCTTTGATGAATCGTTTGGATTCTTGTTTGTAGGCTACGTACAAATACAAGACTTGTTGTTGGGAGGAAGTCGAGGAAGGTTCCTCGTCTCCCGGTTATAAAGTAAGTCGTTAAGCCGAGGTGGAGTCCTTCGGTCTTGACTACACTTCAAGTCGTATGAGCCGAGGGGAGCTCCTCGGCATTGACTGTTGGGCGTTCTTCTTTTCCATCTCCTTATGTAGAGGAAGATGACTCGTGCACAGGTTTTAGACGTGTGATGCATGTTAGTCGTAGTGACAAGGTGTGCTTCCTTGTCTTGACGTGAGGCAAGTCAATAGGCCGAGGAGAAGTCCTCGGTCTTGACTGTTTGAACCTTGTAATCCTTGAATCGAGGCGGACCCTCGTCAGGATGTAAGGTAAGCCAGTAGGTTGAGGGAGGATCCTCGTGTTGGCTGTTAGGAGCCTATGGTCATTGAGTCGAGGCGGACCCTCGTCAAGACGTAAGGCATATATTTTGAAGAGTCGGGGATAAGATCCTCGTCTTCCGGTGTTTGTGTCAGGAGTTGATAGTTGCCTTGCAGGTTGGAAGAAGTTGCTTTCATAAACTGAAACTTGATTACATCAAACTGCAATCTTGTCAAACTAAGAAGTAAAAGACTGAAAACGAAAAACTAATCTATTACAAAATAAAATAGACTAATGATATTATTTTCGAAGATTGTCGGAATGCCATGGATGCTTGAGCTCCTTCCCTTCCTTAGTCTTCAATCTGTAGGTCCCTTCTCGAATGACTTGAGTGATGATGTAGGGACCTTCCCAATTTTGGGAGAGCTTGTTTTGTTCTGCCTTTCGACCGATTGCTTCAATCTTTCTAAGTACCCAATCGCCTACTTGGAATACTCTTTTGATGACTCTCTTGTCATGATATGCCCAGTGTTCTAAAAGACCCCGCCTAAGGGCACCTAGGCCCCCCTCTCCAACGCCTAGTTCTAAGCCTCGCCTAGGTCCCGACTAGTCCCCGCCTAGGCGCTAGGCCTGGCTCCGCCACCTAGCATCCGCCTAGCGCTTTTTAGAACCTTGGATATGCCTTGATCCTTTGCTTATAGTTTACCATCCTCATCTGTGCAGCTAGTCGTTTTTCATCTATCGGGTCTAGTTCTAGGAGCCTATTAACCTTGTTGACTTGCTCATCGTAATGGGAGTTTTTCACAGTAGGGATGGCCATTTCAACTGGTGCCATAGCCTCAGAACCGAAGGTTAATGTGAATGGGGTTTCTCTAGTTGGCCCCCGGGTGGTTGTGCGAACGGCCCATAAGGCTAAGGAAAGTTCGTCTAACCATCTACCCTCACGTCCTTCAAGATTCTTAGTAAGGGCTGTTAGGACCAGTTTGTTGGCAACCTCTGCTTGACCATTGCCTTGGGGTCTGCTAACTGAGGACTTTGCGTGGCGGACCTTGACTCTTCCTAATTCTGTTGTAAATGTCGTAGAAAATTGGAGTCCATGATCAGAAACAATTGTGTGGGGGAGGCCAAATCGACACCAGATGTAGTCGTGGACAAAGTTGATTGCGTTTTCTTCTGTTATCTTCACTAATGCCTTTGCTTCTATCCATTTGGAGAAGTAATCAACAACTACTATCACGTACTTGCAATTACCTCGGGCGGGAGGGAAGGGTCCGATGATGTCGATCCCCCACATATCAAATGGCCACGTAGGTATTACAAGTGTCTGCTCCACTGCCGGTAGTCTAGGAATGTCGGAGAATCTTTGGCACTTATCACATTTTCTAACATAGGCGTGGGCGTCCTCCCTCAGGTTTTTCCAGTAGTAACCTAGCGAGATGATCTTGTCAGCTAAGGTTCTGGCCCCCGGGTGTTCGCCGCAAACACCCTCATGTACTTCTGCCAAGAGACTCTCAATTTTCTTGGGATAGACACACCTTAGCAGGGGCTTGGTGTAAGATCTTCGGTAGAGGAATCCTCTCATCACAACGAACCTTGGGGACCTCTTCTTTATAAGTTTAGCTGGTGCTTCATCTTTCGATAGTTGGCCCTTCTCGATGTAGTCAATGTAATCATTGATCCAACATCCTCCTCTCCATCTAGGAGCATGATTTGTAATCTTTCATACGTAGGTTCCTCAGCATAAACTACGTATGTATTTGTCTTAGACTTAGACACATTCATGTTTGCTAGTTTAGACAGAACGTCTGCGATTTAGTTGTCTTCCCTGCCTATTTGCTTGATTTCAAAGAATTCCATCTTCTTCGTCATGTCTAGGACAAGGTCTCTATATTTGGTAAGGGTGGGGTCTTGGGTGTTATACTCTCCCTTTACTTGTTTGACAACGAGTTGGAAGTCACAGAATGCCGCCACCTTAGTTGCTCCATAGAAGGAAGCCAACTCGATACCAAATATTAGAGCTTCATATTCAGCTTGATTGTTGGAGTCAAGGAATTTGAATCGGATGATGTCTTGCATGGTGTATTCTCCTTCTGGACTTGCTAGTACCACTCCAGCTCCGCTTCTTTCCTTTGTAGCTGATCCGTCCGTGTACAAGATCCAACAGTTGGATGGGAGTTCGATGGGAGACTCTTCCTCTTCCGCAGTGTTTTGCTTACGGGAAGTGGGGAGGTGTTCACCCATGAAGGCGGTCTCAACCATGAAGTCAACCAAGGGCTGTGCCAGGAGGGTCTTCCTTGGTTAGTAAGTGATATCAAACTCAGTGAGAGCGATAGACCAATTTAGGAGACGTCCGGAGCCGTCCAACTTGTGCAGGATTTTCTTCAATGGTTCATTGGTGTATACAGTGATAGGATGCGCAGAAAAGTAGGCACGTAATTTCCTTGAGGCAATAACTAGTGCGTACGCTATCTTTTTCACGTTGAAATATATGCTTTCCACGTCAGATAATGCCTTAGAGACATAGTAGACGAGCTTCTGTGCTCCTTCTTCATTTTGAACTAGAACAGTTGCGACTGCATGATCAATGGCGGCTAGGAATACATACAGCATCTCACTAGTAATCGGGCTGCTAAGCAAGGAAGGGGAACCCAAGTACTCCTTCAACCGGAGGAATTCTTCGGAGCATTCGGGAGTCCAGGAGAAGCTCTTGGTACCCTTCAGAACCTTGAAGAAAGGCAATGATTTTTCGGCGGATTTGGCTATGAATCTTCCCAGTGCCGCTATTCTTTCATTTAATCTTTGAACCTCCTTGATGTTGGTAGGTTCCTTCATGTCAATTAGTGCCTTGATTTTTTTGGGGTTTGCCTCAATTCCCCTTTGCGATATCATGAAGCCCAAGAACTTTTCAGCTGTCACCCCAAATACACACTTACTTGGATTTAGCTTCATGTTGTTGGCTCGGAGGTTGTTTATTGTCTCTTCCAAGTCAGGGGTGTGACTACCCTCCTTGGTCTTAATGACCATATCATCGATGTAGGCCTCCATGTTCCGACCTATTTGTGCGCCTAATACCTGATTCACCATCCGTTGGTACGTGGCACTCGCGCTCTTGAGTCCAAAAGGCATCATAACATAGAAATAATTTTCCCCAGGTGTTTGGAAGGCCGTCTTCTCGATGTCCTCTTCCGCCATTCTGATCTGATGATAGCCTGAATAGGCATCTAGGAAACTGAGTGTTCGGTGTCCAGCGATGGAGTCAACCAACTTGTCGATTCTGGGGAGAGGATAACTATCTTTAGGGCAGGCTTGTTAAGATCGGTGAAATCGATGCATATTCGCCACTTCCCATTTTGCTTCTTTACCATCACCACATTGGCCAACCACACGAGGTACTTTACGTCTCGAATGATTTCGGCGCTAAGTAACTTTTGCACCTCTTCTTTGATAGCTTCCTCCTTATCTCTGGCAAAATTTTTTGTGAGCATCCCAACCCAGATTCTAATACGTAACCCGAGCTTGAGGGGCCCAAACTAAGAAAACTCACCTTAAATTTTTAAAACTTTTATTTCATCTTAAAAGAAAACTGATTCTCAACTTCCAAATTAAAACCAACTGATAATGTCTCCACTTTGGAGGAAATTTCAACAACAACTTCACTAAACTATAATATGATCAATTACATCAAAAACCCCCAAATAACATTGTTTTACAAAGAGTTTTTTATACAACTTTATAAAAGAGTATTACTTAATAAAGACTCCAGACAACCTACTTATTTTCATAACCTGACAAGTCCCAAAAGCCAAAGTCCACACTCTGATCCCCGGCCTCACCGGTTCAGATCACCTGTCTCAAAGACAATCTAAAACAGTAAAAGGGGAAGGGGTGAGAATAAACTCAATAAGCTATTATGAATGCAGCAAGATGCCAAACAAGATGCAACACATCAAAAGATATATCCACATAATAAGAGAGGCTCCCTGCCGCCAACTGTCCCATACCGGTTGGAAACAACGACCAGCTCATCATGAATATATCACAACACATAAGTACGATAAAGTAACACTTAGAAGGATATTGAGCCAATGTTTTATCTCCAAAAGGATATACACATCCGAGCAGCAGCAACAGTTGATGAAGCCGTTCCGAAACCATAAACAATATCAGTACCATAGGGATTCTGACACACAGTCATATTGTAACGACCCCAATCCTAGGCACAATTTTAGTATCATATTATTTGATTTTAATATTATTGTTAATATTATGTGTTCATTTTATTTCCTTAAATTCTTAATATTTAGATGAGATGGTTGGGAAATAATTTAGAATCCTTAGGATTTCAAGGAATTAAAATAAAGCATTTTGGGAGAAGTATAATAATAGAAAATGGATAAAACAAATAAAATGTGAGTAGTAGGAAGTAAGTAAATGATTAAATTTCTTTTCTTTAATTTTAAATGGGTTTGAGTGTGGAGGTGAAAGCCTCAATTATTTAGGGAGTGGGGGGCCATGACTTTCCCCCTTATTTCCCTCATCCTTTCCTCCCCTTTGTCAATGAATACCACCCTCCTCCCATACCTCCTCCATTCTTCTCAATCTTCCCTTATCATTTCTTCTTCCTTCTCCCTAAATTTCTCCATGGAAGCCTTACTTTGAAGATTCACTTTTCAAATTATTTCCAAGTTGAATCCTTCTCCATTTGACAATTCGGGTGTACTTTTGTGTTCGGGGTGAAGAGAGGAGCACATCAAGCTAAGTAGATTCTCATTCCATCCTATAATTCTAAGGTAAGTTATTATGACTTCCTTCTAATATTTGTTCACTTTATGTGTTAATGACTACTTTGTGGAAATAAAAGGAATTTGATAAATTTTAATAATGTTATTTGGGTTAAAATGGTTTAATCAAGGTTTAATTGATTTTGGTTGTAAAATGGTCTTCTAAGTTGAAAGAAGAAGTGGTATAAAGTATTTGTGGAGATAATGGTTTAAGAATAGGTATTTCATGTGAGTTTGGCCAATCTTCTAAAGTTAGAAAGTGAGGTATTATGACTTTCCCTTCTTTAAATGTTCATGAACTAGTGTTGTTGTTGTTGTTGTTATATGGTTTTTAATGCTTTGGAAACCTTTTTGGAGTTGAAGAATTTGGTTAATGTCATAGAATGATATTGTTGTTCCTAGAAGATGATCAAGAGTGTAAGAAAATGTGTTTGGTTAGATTAGAGAGTTTAACTTGAAATGTGGTAGTGAATTGGGTGGAAAATCAAATTATAAATGATTTAGGTTTATGATATCTTGGGGTTTAAAAGATTTGGTATGAAAGGTATGAAATTTGGTAAGCACTTCTAGGTTCACAAAACAAGGGAAATTTAGTTTGGAACAATTTGGTTTAGGTTAATGAAGGATTTTAAGTATATTCTGAATTCTGGCTCAGGTCACGAGTCGTGCCCAGTGGCACGAGTCGTGCCTGAGATGGGGACGAGTCGTGACCAGGATGGAAGGGAAGTCGTGCCTAGTTGGGGACGCTGGAATCTGGGGAAGGTAAAATGGGCACGAGTTGTGCCCTGGGCACGAGTCGTGCCCTGGCCTGGTGACATTTAACCAACTTTAGAGCTGTTTAAACCAAATCAAACTAGAACCAAAATGAAATCTCTTTAACCTAGATTGAAGTAGAATACTTTGGCTACACAATGACATCTTAAGTGATCAAAATGGAATTGGGAAAGTACTTTAAATATTGCTCGGAAAATGCTAGGCAGCCTTGTTTTGCAACATCACTAATGTGATTCCAACTTAGTAGATTTAACTTGGACCTTTATAGAGGCCATGTATTGTTGTATAATGACTATGTAGGGTTGGTTGATGATACCTTATTGCCTTACTTGAGTTCATATTCATTGATTATACTATGCATAGTGTGTTAAATAAATGTTGCACTATGATTATTTGTTGAACATGAGTATATTTTACCATGTGGCTATATTGTTTATTTATGCATAGTGTGTTAAATAAATGTTGCACTATGAGATTGGTTGAACATGAGTATATTTTACCATGTGGCTATATTGCTTATCCCGTTTGTGGATTATATTTCAAGTAACCATTATGTGCTTGATAATGTGTTAATCAGCTGATGTTGGGGATATAACATAATACAATCAATTATGGAAGTGTGACCTAATGTGATCGGATTATTTTATATCTGTGACCGTCCCCTCCTGTGACCACAGGTTGGGGTTATAGCATCTGTATTGAGCCAAAAGCCTTACAGAGTTGCTACTATCTTATATGGT
Source organism: Adenophora triphylla var. japonica (assembly GCA_022495995.1). Lineage (NCBI taxonomy): Eukaryota > Viridiplantae > Streptophyta > Magnoliopsida > Asterales > Campanulaceae > Adenophora > Adenophora triphylla. The sequence continues at coordinate 60,730 of JAFEMH010000827.1, read as the reverse complement.
TCCCTGAGAAATGGGTCTTATAAGATGTGAGTATTGCTTAAGCAGCTCACCTAAGATTGGGGTTTTATCCCCCAATGTTGTACGACTATTGTTCAGACGGGAAAAGGTAAACCAAGGTAATGTAAGATGTTTACAGCTTTTTCAATGTGTTATATGCAACTTGTTATGTGTTGCATTTTACTTGGCATATTGCTGCATTCATAATAGCTTGCTGAGATTTATTCTCACCCCTCTCCCTTTAATGTTTTTAGATCCCGAGACAGGCAGACCGGCCAAGTAAGGATGGAAAGGAGTTTGGGAGTGGTATTCTGGGATTTGTCGGGGTATATATATAGGTTGGTGTAGAAAGTGTATTTTGTTCTAATTCCTTTATGGAGTTGTGTATATAAAAACTTAGTTCTTCGTTATAACCAAAATCTTTTGTAACTAAAACAGGTTGTTGCTTTCAAAGTTGTTCACCTCTTTCCCCCATGTAGAGAGAAATGAAGTTATTTTGAAATGGTCGTATCAAATGTGTTTGAGTTGTTGGTTAAATCAAAGTTTTAAAAAGTTTAGGTGGTTTGAGTAGCATTTTGGGGACGCTCTAGCTCGGGACACGGGTAGGTTCCGGGTCGGGGTCCTCACAGTTGGTATCAGAGCTCGGTTAGAGTTCTCGGGTAGAGTCTAGCTGAGTGAGAGTGTGCGATAACTGACGTCGAGTGTTTAATGCAGGAGTTTGTTCAATGACAGAAAATAATAATGACCAACCAAAGGATCAAGGAAATGTGAGCAATATGGAGAGATAGATTCCTCCACAATCATTTGAGGTATATTACCTGTCTCCGGAGTTAGGGGTCATACTTTTATAAATCCCCGTTCATTTCGTTCTCATGTGGCATTACATTTCGTTTTTATTTGCATAAATGGCCCGAGAGTTGCCTTATGTACTGGAGGTTCTACTCCGATGGGAGAGTACCTCGAATCATCCTTGATTATCATGGTAGTTGTGATTAAGTGGGCATGGATTGCCGGTGGATATGGTAGATATACCAATCCGTGAATTATTGTTATATTGACCTGAATTGATTGAGTAGTTGTTGTGTTTGGGGAGGACTGTCGCAAGAAGCGAGTCTCCTTATCTATGTTTGATTTGCCTCCGTGTGTGGTTGAGGCGGATAAGTCATTAATTGCTATTATGTCATATATGCGTAAATGTCGAAAGTATGGCCTAAAGAATGTGAAGGTTATTTGGGTTATGTGTTATATTTGAGTAAAAGACCCTCGAATGATCTCATGTACCGGTGGTAAATGAATTGGTGAACTCTTAGTTTAGAGTTGGTCTATGGCCTAATTGAGAGTGGTTATGGTTGTATAATTTGCGTGAATATTTATACATTGGTGTCTCATGGTGGAGATTCGACATATGAAACTAGTAGTGAAAGTGATAAGTCTAAGTGGGACTATTGGAATTATAAGTGTCTCGAGTACGAGTTCTTATAGAATTGATCTATATTTGCCTTATGTGTTATAAGTATTCTCTCTGATAAGCGATGAATTCGTGTTACTAACTTGAAAAGGAAAGCAGATATTCTTGTCTGTAATTATACTGTATAGGTTAACTGAGAAGTGTTTCCCATGAGGGACATTACTGTGATACTTAACATGAATTTGCTTTATATGCATAAAGTCTACGTGGATTTTCATTAAAAAAAAAAAGTGATATCATTTTCTCCGCTGATTTTGTTTGAATTTGAAGATGAGCTCTAATAGTTAGGTGAGACATTTTGTTAATTCTGAAGGGAAAGAATGAGAATTATTATTGCGAGTTGTGTCGGGTATTAGGATAGGTGATGTTCACAATGATGTTAACAAAGGTATGTTATAGTAAAATTACAGGATAATTCTCATATTGGTGAGTTCAAAACGAGTTTTCGCTAAGTATCATGTTAATATTGAGGCTTGAGTTGACATAAGGTCTTGATAGTCAAATTACTATGTAGAGGACACCAACGGAGTTAATGGAATGATGATCCCATTTTGGAAATTAATTGATAAATTGTTACCAATTATTGATGATTTGTATAATTGACTTTTGGAAACCAATAGGATACTCAAGGATTGACTCGAATAAGGATATCATTGAATGATTGACTTGAGGATATACCTAAGACTACTTTTCTTATCTAGTATGGGCCTTGTGAATTATGATTATTCTCAGTTGTGTGGCAAATTATTCTAGCAGTAATTATGGATTGTGAACCATAACATCAATCGATGTGCGAAAATGTTTACACCTTAGTGGTATAGTCAGGATTTGATTTAAGACATAAGTATAAATTGTGGAGAAAGCGATAAGAGAATAATGATAGTATTGCGAGAGTGTATTATAGGATTAAACTAAGTATAAATATTATAAGTTGTGTACTTTTGATTGATAAATGAAAAGGTAGTAATGATAAATTTTTGGAATTATATGTTCACACCATACTGGGATTGTCTATAGTGGTAATTACTGAGGAGACCTTGTTGCACTATGAGTTAGAGGTCAGGCAAGAATATCATCTTGGGATTGTCTTGATTTTATTTCAAAACATTGGGTTATATACTAATACTCTGTATGAACTTTTGTACCCTTCGGGGGTAGCTTGGTTTGATTCGGTCGGTGGACCGCTTTTGTGATCATTGATAATTGTGAGTAATTTGATTATCTATCGCCGGTATGGGACGGTTGTAGATAATTAGATCACTCGAGTTAGTTTTGTTCAACTTATCAGTCCTTGAAAGTTTGTAAAACCTGTGAGTGATTTAGTTAATTAAAACCGGTATGGGACGGGTTTAGTTTAATTAACTGAACCATTCGATCCTAAATTGAATTATTTTATTTATCTGTCCTTTGGAATTCTGAAAAATGTTGTGAAAGTTAGAAAGACACATTATTTAAAGTCATAATTCGTACAAAAACGAGTAGAGGGGCAACCTAGTCTCCATATAGTGTGTATATATATATATATATATGTGGGATTATTTATGTGTCAGTTACAGTGAATTTGGTTTTATTTTGGGGCTGGACCGGCTTCGTTGTGGGCAGGCCAACCACTTAACTCGGATATTGATCTGCCACTGGACCGAACATAATTAGAACATTGAATTGCAATATATGGTCGATTAATTTTCCGTTTATGGAATCATGGTCTTATTAGCATGTTCATAATTATTATTTCTTGGACAGTTATTTAATGTTTGTATCACGAGAAGTGCGGATGAGATAATTGAAATAACTCGTTTCAAGTGAGCCAAATCATAGAGTAGTTTGTTCACGAATGTGAAAATAGGATATTACCGTTAGAAGATTTATTAGAATCTTTAGAGTTCCAGAATGAACTCGAGAGTATTATCACGATTGGTTTTGTGATTGGGTACCTTGTGAGTAGCAAGGTTATGGTGTTATGTTTTAGCAGGTTGATTAACATTGTCTGCTCATTATATATATATTTTGATGAGATATTTACTGATAAAGTCTTCATATAAGTTAGGGGATAGTTTGATTGTATAAACCGCTTAGAGTATAGTATTAAATGGATTTGGATAGACATCGTTTGGGAAGGTCCTTTTGGAATGTGTGGATGCTATTAAGTTTAACTTTGTGAAAGATTGAGGAATCATTACTTATTGTTGAGGATATGCTACAGACATGTACAATGGATTTTAGTAGTTGATAGGATGTATGGTTACCATCTGTTGGGTGTGTATAATAACAGTTATCATTCTAGCATTGAGATAAAACTGTATGAGGCATTGTATGGGGAGAAAATACCGATCTCCAATTTGTTGGGGTGAGATTGGTGAAAGCAAGACTAAGGTAAGTTGGCGCCAAAGTTGTTAATCCATTTGAAGTTTTAGAAAAGGTTGGTGATTTGACTTATAGACTGGCTTGAAGCAGTTTCTGAAGCACCTGAGGTTGTTAGTGATATTTTGTATGGTATTCTCGAGACATTAAGTTGTAATATCGTATTATTAATGGATGTAGAAATCTTGGGGAAGAATAACACCCTTGAAGAGGCTATTTGGGAATTGGAGTTTGAGGTATACAAGAAGTAACTGAGGCGGGTTGAGCATTTAGGTAAGTGATAGTCAAATTCGGGACAAATTTTCTTTAAGGGGGAGTGAATGTAACGACCCCAATCCTAGGCACAATTTTAGTATCATATTATTTGATTTTAATATTATTATTAATATTATGTGTTCATTTTATGTCCTTAAATTCTTAATATTTAGATGAGATGGTTAGGAAATAATTTAGAATCCTTAGGATTTCAAGGAATTAAAATAAAGCATTTTGGGAGAAGTATAATAATAGAAAATGGATAAAACAAATAAAATGTGAGTAGTAGGAAGGAAGTAAATGATTAAATTTCTTTTCTTTAATTTTAAATGGGTTTGAGTGTGGAGGTGAAAGCCTCAATTATTTAGGGAGTGGGGGGCCATGACTTCCCCCCTTATTTCCCTCATCCTTTCCTCCCCTTAGTCAATGAATACCACCCTCCTCCCATACCTCCTCCATTCTTCTCAATCTTCCCTCATCATTTCTTCTTCCTTCTCCCTAAATTTCTCCATGGAAGCCTTACTTTGAAGCTTCACTTTCCAAATTATTTCCAAGTTGAATCCTTCTCCATTTGACAATCCGGGTATACTTTTGTGTTCGGGGTGAAGAGAGGAGCACATCAAGCTAAGTAGATTCTCATTACATCCTATAATTCTAAGGTAAGTTATTATGACTTCCTTCTAATATTTTTTCACTTTATGTGTTAATGACTACTTTGTGGAAATAAAAGGAATTTGATAAATTTTAATAATGTTATTTAGGTTAAAATGGTTTAATCAAGGTTTAATTGATTTTGGTTGTAAAATGGTCTTCTAAGTTGAAAGAAGAACTGGTATAAAGTATTTGTGGAGATAATGGTTTAAGAATAGGTATTTCATGTGAGTTTGGCCAATCTTCTAAAGTTAGAAAGTGAGGTATTATGACTTTTCCTTCTTTAAATGTTCATGAACTAGTGTTGTTGTTGTTGTTGTTATATGGTTTTTAATGCTTTGGAAACCTTTTTGGAGTTGAAGAATTTGGTTAATGTCATAGAATGATATTGTTGTTCCTAGAAGATGATCAAGAGTGTAAGAAAATGTGTTTGGTTAGATTAGAGAGTTTAACTTGAAATGTGGTAGTGAATTGGGTGGAAAATCAAATTATAAATGATTTAGGTTTATGATATCTTGGGGTTTAAAAGATTTGGTATGAAAGGTATGAAATTTGGTAAGCACTTCTAGGTTCACAAAACAAGGGAAATTTAGTTTGGAACAATTTGGTTTAGGTTAATGAAGGATTTTAAGTATATTCTGAATTCTGGCTCAGGTCACGAGTCGTGCCCAGTGGCACGAGTCGTGGACCGAGATGAGGACGAGTCGTGACCAGGATGGAAGGGAAGTCGTGCCTAGTTGGGGACGCTGGAATCTGGGGAAGGTAAAATGGGCACGAGTCGTGCCCTGGGGCACGAGTCGTGCCCTGGCCTGGTGACATTGAACCTACTTTAGAGCTGTTTAAACCAAATCAAACTAGAACCAAAATGAAATCTCTTTAACCTAGATTGAAGTAGAATACTTTGGCTACACAATGACATCTTAAGTGATCAAAATGGAATTGGGAAAGTACTTTAAATATTGCTCGGAAAATGCTAGGCAGCCTTGTTTTGCAACATCACTAATGTGATTCCAACTTAGTAGATTTAACTTGGACCTTTATAGAGGCCATGTATTGTTGTATAATGACTATGTAGGGTTGGTTGATGATACCTTATTGCCTTACTTGAGTTCATATTCATTGATTATACTATGCATAGTGTGTTAAATAAATGTTGCACTATGATTATTGGTTGAACATGAGTATATTTTATCATGTGGCTATATTGCTTATTTATGCATAGTGTGTTAAATAAATGTTGCACTATGAGATTGGTTGAACATGAGTATATTTTACCATGTGGCTATATTTCTTATCCCGTTTGTGGATTATATTTCAAGTAACCATTATGTGCTTGATAATGTGTTAATCAGCTGATGTTGGGGGTATAACATAATACGATCAATTATGGAAGTGTGACCTAATGTGATCGGATTATGTTATATCTGTGGCGATCCCCCTCCTGTGGCCACGGAGTTGGGGTTATAGCATCCGTAATGAGCCAAAAGCCTTACGAGTTGCTACTATCTTATATGGTTCACGAGAAATGGGTCTTATAAGATGTGAGTATTGCTTAAGCAGCTCACCTAAGATTGGGGTTTTATCCCCCAATGTTGTACGACTATTGTTCAGACGGGAAAAGGTAAACCAAGGTAATGTAAGGTGTTTACAGCTTTTTCAATGTGTTATATGCAACTTGTTATGTGTTGCATTTTACTTGGCATATTGCTGCATTCATAATAGCTTTCTGAGATTTATTCTCACCCCTCTCCCTTTAATGTTTTTAGATCCCGAGATAGGCGGACCGGCCAAGTAAGGACGGAAAGGAGTTTGGGAGTGATATTCTGGAATTTGTCGGGGTATATATATAGGTTGGTGTAGAAAGTGTATTTTGTTATAATTCCTTTATGGAGTTGTGTATATAAAAACTTAGTTCTTCGTTATAACCAAAATCTTTTGTAACTGAAACAGGTTGTTGCTTTCAAAGTTGTTCACCTCTTTCCCCCATGTAGAGAGAAATGAAGTTATTTTGAAATGGTCGTATCAAATGTGTTTGAGTTGTTGGTTAAATCAAAGTTTTAAAAAGTTTAGGTGGTTTGAGTAGCATTTTGGGGACGCTCTAGCTCGGGACACGGGTAGGTTCCGGGTCGGGGTCTCACACATATTCCCAGTGAAACTAGACCATCTACCTCAAAAGGAGATGCTATCCCACTAATCCCACACAAGGGGGACAAATCCGGGTTACCAATGTATGAATTATAATGAACTTGGCTCGGTGCCATTATAATTCCATAACATTGTCCAACAAACAAATACCAGCTGGATTTTCATAACTAAGCACAATAATAACATACTTGCTTAACCAAACATTGTATGATCCAAAGTAGGGATACATACCTATAGCATATCATGAAGATAGCTATACTATAACAAGTATTCAACATATTAGCACAACGGCTATAAATCTTTGTTTCAACATGTACAGTTTAGGAATTCCAAAGTAGGGAATCCTACAACAATAGAATATCATAAAGATAGAAATACTATAACAAGTATTCAACATATTAGCACAACGACTATAAATCCTTGAACAAATCCAAAACAATTTAGGAATTCCAAAGTAGGGAACCCTAGCATTTATATCGGAATACATCAATGAGTCCAAAATGTGCAACATTCATTTAATACACTATATATAGTACCATCAATGAATATGAATCCAAGTAAGGCAACAATATAACCAATAAATCCACACTTGGGATAGACATATAACCATATGCTAGATAAATCCACACTTTGGATAACAAGGTAGCAATATAATAAATACACATTTCCAAACTAGCATAATAGCGTAACATACAACTTCTACACTATTCAACCCAATCACCAAGGATATGGAGCACGTAAGGCCACGATGTATCATAAACCATTCCTACATAGTCATTACACAACCTCGGATAACCCAATAAAAGTTCAAGATCTACTTCCCAAGTTTGAACCACTTTGGTGAAGTACGAATCAAGCTTAACAACCATTTTCCGGACAATATTTAAACTAATTCCACAATTTCATTTCGACCAAATAAGACATCATTCTGTAGCCCAAGCATTCTACTATAATCTAAGTTAGAGAGGGTTCAATTATGGTCTAGGTGGGATAGGTTTAAACAGCTCCAAAAATAGTTCAATTTTATCAATGCATGGCACGACTCGTGCTCTATAGCACGACTCGTGCTCTATAGCACGACTCGTGCCATTCTAGCCCCAAAATAATCAGAACGATTTATCCTCAAATCCACGAGTCGTTTCCACGAATGGGCCATGGGCACGACTCGTGCCAAGGGGCACGACTCGTGCCACGGCCAAAATCAGACATCAGCAGCAGGACCTCAGCAACAACTCAAGAAACCAATTAACCAAACCAATTTACTCTGTTTTAAGAACATCAAAAGGTTTACTATCTTTATCAAAATTCACACCAACAATCCCCACCAAACTAAGATAGGCCTAACCCACTTATTACTTAGTTATTTCACACATTTCACCACCACATTTCAAGTTTAACATTCCCATTGTGACTCAAACCATATTCTTACACTCTAAGTCAAATTCCATGAACAACAACATTATATTAGGTCACTACTCCATTTTTCAACTCCAAGAAAATATTCCAATATACCAAACAACCATTATAACAAACAATATCAATATTACACATTTTATGAGCAAGTTAGGAAAGTCCTAATAACTTACACCATTAAAAGCATATAAAATTCTTTTTTTACTTCTTTCAACCCAATTGAGGTATACTCACAACATCTCTCAAATTAAAGTAAGATGGATATAATCAAATACACTAACTCCATTAAAGTCATTAACATCTTACACTCATTATACCCTCATTCCTTCAACTTAGACCACCATCTCATCACTAAAAATCAATTCAACCTTAAATAATCCATTTTACTCAAATAAAATTATTTAAAATTTCCAAAATCCTTTTCTTTCAACAAAGTATTCATTAACACATAAAATGGCAATTATTAGAAGGAAGTCATAATAACTTACTTTAGAAATATGAGAAGAAATCACGATTTTTCTAGCTTGATGTGCTCCCCTCGTTGCCCCGAACACGAAAGTACAACCGGATTGAAAAATGGAGAAGGATTGAATTTATTGTGATTTTTAGAAAGAAGGGAATGGAGAGGAGGTTTCCATGGGAAATTCTTGAAGGAAGAAATGAAGAAGATTATGAGGGAATGAGGAGAATGAGAAAGTCAAAGGAGGTGAGGTGGGGAAATAGTAGAGGCATGGCCTCCCATCACCACACTTAAATGAAATCTTTCAAAAATGATCAATTAAGTCCTCCTAGGCTTAAGGTAGTAATATTAACCCCTCTACTCCAAATCTTTACCCAACACACCTTGACTACCTTTTATATTTTATTTATTTTCACTTGTTATACTTCACCCAAAATACTTTATCCTATTTCCAATTAAATCATAAAGCTTTAAAATTATTTCACGACCAAATAAAGACATAAAACGAGCACATAAAGTCAACCAATAATATAAAATGCATATAATAGGATGCTAAAATAGTGCCTAGGTTTAGGGTCGTTACACTCACTCCCCCTTAAAGAAAATTCATTCCGAATTTTAAAAAGACTTACCTTAAGGATCAAATAGCAAAGGTTACCTCTCACGCATTTCAAATTACACTTCCAAATAGTTTTCTCAATGGCATGATTCTTCTATACATCTCACAACCCGAATACTCAAGAATTTCGATTCCCCTAACTGCGATTCTAATAACTCTCAACGATTCTCCCGCATAAGTCCAATCTATCTAATCATCATTAGTGGAAGAACTCCATACAAACGAGGGATCATGCAAATGATTTTTCTATACCAAGCTTCATACAGTACCAATTCAATGCTAAACTAAAAACTACTATTATACGCAAACTTGCTAAGATTAATTAAACTTTTCAAGTTGAAAGGAAATCCACCAAAATAACTTTTCCGGATGTTATAAATAACGCAGTTAAAGTCTTTTAATAGTTCCAACCATCACTTTGGCCTATTGATCACTTCCTTTTGAGTAACTAAATTCTTCAAACCCTTAGGATCGGCAACAATTTCAAATGGAGCTTCAAAAAGATAAGGTTCCTACTTAATTAACGCAACACAATTGCAGCCACTCTCAAGTAGAGGATAAGAAGATTCCACTTTATCTAAGTCAACTTTCTCGAAGCATACGCTATTACTTTCCCAATTCTCATAATATCACAACCTAATCCTCCTTTAATACGCACTTAAAATTCACAAAGTCCTCGCATCTACTAGGTAAGGTGAGGATCAGATCTATAGTCAATCTATTCTCCATCTCTTATCCATATGGTTTACCCTTATTACATTCTACACCATTGATATATCCTTCCGAGTTAACTAAATCGACGATTTTACAATTCTCAAAAATCCATTGATAATCCTCAGGTAGCTCTTGCCAATCCAAAGACTACGGACTCAATTCTCGTAAGAACCATGGTAACATCCGAGCTTAAGACTATAGAACCCAAAATTTGAAATCTTCTCGAGTCAACTCACATTTGCTAAACTTCTCAAACGATGAATTCCTACTAAAGGCAAATAACACAACTCACAAATGATCTTCATGATCCTCTCGTAACTTTAAATAAACAAAGAGGTCATCAATCATAATTACCATAAAGCCATCAAGATAAGGATTAAAAATTCTGCTTATCATACTCAGAATCAACACATGAGATACTTCGATGGAAACATAATTATCATCTACTCACAACTAGCACATAAAATTTTTGGAAAGACTTCTTATGCAAGTCTAACACATACCACATACCATTTACACTTTTTAACCAAATTTTCTGGCTTTAACGCATATATAACAAAATTACCACCTAAGATTTATCTGTATCAAATACCTATATAAGCAAATTAGGCATAGAAAAGGAGACTCACTTCTTATGATAGTCTACCAATGCACACCAACTACTTACCCATCCAGGTCAAGTATATCTCAGAATCATAAATTGGTAATCGTACCAAATCAACTGGCAATACATGCTCAACCATAACCACATCACCATCGTGGTAAATCAAGGGAGATTCGAGGTACTCTCTCTTAAGGGCAGAAACCTCTATCACATAAAACAATCTCAAGCAATGTATGCCACATAGAAGCAAAATGCTATGCCAAACATAAATGATATGAAACAGGATCTGAAAAAAAAATATGACCTCTTACTTCTGAGACAGGTAATATACCTCTAGTGATCTCTGAGGGATCTATCTCTTCTAGACCCGAAATACATACCCGACCTTAGACCTTCCCTTTTTGGTTTCCCTTCATTATCTCCTTTGGTACCACCTCTTTGTTGTCCACCAAGCTGACCGCTGCATTGAAGCTCGACCCCGCTGCAACCTTGGGCGATTCCTCCTAAAGTGCCCCACCTCTCTACTCTTAACACACCTGTCTTGCTTACTCCAACACTGATCTTCGATATGCCCAACCCTCTTGCAAAATTTACAAATCATCCCATACTGTTTGGATATTGGCCTAGACGAAGAAGCTACAACAAGCTCCCTTCGCAAACTCCCTGTAGTTGAAGTCCTTGGTTTTCCCCCGGTGATTTTGGATCCTTGTCCTAGATACTTTGATTTATTTCTAATCCCACTTTTGGATCTTCCACGATTTTCCTCAATGTCATTCTCGACCTTATATGCTCTATCTATGGCGGTCTGATAATTGGTGAAGTTATCAATCAATAATTTCTTCCTAAACTCAATCCTCAAACCTTTACAAACTTATGAACTCTTCTTGCTTCATGTGATACCAAATGAGGGCAACACCGAGCCAATTCCTCAAACCGGGCGAATGCGATCCACCGTCATGTTCCCTTGTTCTAGCCTCAAGAATTCGATCTCCTTCTTGTCCCTTGTAACCATTGAAATGAAATAATCCTCGAACTGCTGGGTGAAATTACCCCAAGTCAAAGAAACATGATCCACCAAGTTCAAGATGATTTCTAACACTTTTTGTCAACAATCAAGTTCATATGCTCAATATCATTTATACCCTTAACATTATTATATACCATATATACCCAAATTCAACAACTACTATACTCTACGTAGTCCATTTTCATTATGAAGTCCCAATTAATCTCACATACTTCCTCTAAGCCATATAACATAGATAATTAAGAATCATATCATTTTCATTCCAACTATCACAACAACAACTTTCCAAACTTAGCCAACTCCATTATAAGGTACCCGAACAATACCACATACTTACTCTAAGCCATATAACCATATTACACCACCTTCCCAATTAAACACAACCATTTTATCACCCTTTTCTCTACTACTTCCAGCACTCTATTTCAACCTTTCAAAATCCAGTTAATCATGTACAAAAATCATCAAATTCATTTATCTCTCATAATTTCCCAAAATCTTAACATACTCGTTCAACAAACCATTTTCCTTCATTATCTGGAACTCTTCGCTGTCATCATTGCTTTCGGCCATTGGAACAAACTCCTGCATCAAACACTCGACGTCAATTACCACACACTCCCTCTTAGTCTAGACATCTACCCTTGACCTCTAAACTAAGCTCTGATACCAACTGTGAGCACCCCAACTCGGATCCTAACACGTAACCCGAGCTTGAGGGGCCCAAACTAAGAAAACTCACCTTAAATTTTTAAAACTTTTATTTCATCTTAAAAGAAAACCGATTCTCAACTTCCAAATTAAAACCAACTTATAATGTCTCCACTTTGGAGGAAATTTCAACAACAACTTCACTAAACTATAATCTGATCAATTACATCGAAAACCCCCAAATAACATTGTTTTACAAAGAGTTTTCTATACAACTTTATAAAAGAGTATTACTTAATAAAGACTCCAGACAACCTACTTATTTTCATAACCTGACAAGTCCCAAAAGCCAAAGTCCACACTCTGATCCCCGGCCTCACCGGTTCAGATCACCTGTCTCAGCACAATCTAAAACAGTAAAAGGGGAAGGGGTGAGAATAAATCTCAATAAGCTATTATGAATGCAGTAAGATGCCAAACAAGATGCAACACATCAAAAGATATATCCACATAATAAGAGAGGCTCCCTGCCGCCAACCGTCCCATACCGATTGGAAACAACGACCAGCTCATCATGAATATATCACAACACATAAGTACGATAAAGTAACACTTAGAAGGATACTGAGCCAAGGTTTTATCTCCAAAAGGATATACACATCCGAGCAAAGCGTGAGTTGATGAAGCGGTTCCGAAACCATAAACAATATCAGTACCATAGGGATTCTGACACACAGTCATATTCCCAGTGAAACTAGACCATCTACCTCAAAAGGAGATGCTAGCCCACTAATCCCACACAAGGGGGACAAATCCGGGTTACCAATGTATGAATTATAATGAACTTGGCTCGGTGCCATTATAATTCCATAACATTGCCCAACAAATAAATACCAGCTGGATTTTCATAACTAAGCACAGTAATAACATACTCACTCCGTCCCATGTGAATGTAAACCATTTTCTTGGGCACAATAACTAAGAAATATTATTAAGATAATGAAAATGTGTGGTAGAAAATGAAGAGAGAGAATGAGTGGAGTTAATAGTAGGTTGGTTGAATAAATTGTATGGTGGAAAATGAAGAGAGAGAATGAGTGGGTGGGGTAGGGTGAATATAAAATAATAAATTTGCTTCCATTTTGGGCAGTTTGCATTTACGTGGGACGGATCAAAATAGAAATAAGTTTGCATTCACGTGGGACGGAGGGAGTACTTGCTTAACCAAACATTGTATGATCCAAAGTAGGGATACATACCACAATAGCATATCATGAAGATAGCAATACTATAACAAGTATTCAACATATTAGCACAACGGCTATAAATCTTTGTTTCAACATGTACAGTTTAGGAATTCCAAAGTAGGGAATCCTACAACAATAGAATATCATAAAGATAGAAATACTATAACAAGTATTCAACATATTAGCACAACTGCTATAAATCCTTGAACAAATCCAAAACAATTTAGGAATTCCAAAGTAGGGAACCCTAACATTTATATCGGAATACATCAATGAGTCCAAAATGTGCAACATTCATTTAATACACTATATATAGTACCATCAATGAATATGAATCCAAGTAAGGCAACAATATAACCAATAAATCCACACTTGGGATAGACATATAACCATATGCTAGATAAATCCACACTTTGGATAACAAGGTAGCAATATAATAAATACACATTTCCAAACTAGCACAATAGCGTAACATACAACTTCTACACTATTCAACCCAATCACCAAGGATATGGAGCACGTAAGGCCACGATGTATCATAAACCATTCCTACATAGTCATTACACAACCTCGGATAACCTTAATAAAATTTCAAGATCTACTTCCCAAGTTTGAACCACTTTGGTGAAGTACGAATCAAGCTTAACAATCATTTTTCGGACAATATTTAAACTACTTTCACAATTCCATTTCGACCAAATAAGACATCATTGTGTAGCCCAAGAATTCTACTATAATCTAAGTTAGAGAGGGTTCCATTATGGTCTAGGTGGGATAGGTTTAAACAGCTCCAAACACAGTTCAGTTTTGTCAATGCATGGCACGACTCGTGCTCTATAGCACGACTCGTGCCATTCTAGCCCCAAAATAATCAGAACGATTTATCCTCAAATCCACGAGTCGTTTTCACGAATGGGCCATGGGCACGACTCGTGCCAAGGGGCACGACTCGTGCCACGGCCAAAATCAGACATCAGCAGCAGGACCTCAGCAACAACTCAAGAAACCAATTAACCAAACCAATTTACTCTGTTTTAAGAACATCAAAAGGTTTACTATCTTTATCAAAATTCACACCAACCATCCCCACCAAACTAAGATAGGCCTAACCCACTTATTACTTAGTTATTTCACACATTTCACCACCACATTTCAAGTTTAACATTCCCTTTGTGACTCAAACCATATTCTTACACTCTAAGTCAAATTCCATGAACAACAACATTATATTAGGTCACTACTCCATTTCTCAACTCCAAGAAAGTATTCCAATATACCAAACAACCATTATAATAAACAATATCAATATTACACATTTTATGAGCAAGTTAGGAAAGTCCTAATAACTTACACCATTAAAAGCATATCAAATCCTTTTTCTACTTCTTTCAACCCAATTGAGGTATACTCACAACATCTCTCAAATTAAAGTAAGATGGATATAATCACGTATACTAACTCCATTAAAGTCATTAACATCTTACACTCATTATACCCTCATTCCTTCAACTTAGACCATCATCTCATCACTAAAAATCAATTCAACCTTAAATAATCCATTTTACTCAAATAACATTATTTAAAATTTCCAAAATCCTTTTCTTTCAACAAAGTATTCATTAACACATAAAATGGCAATTATTAGAAGGAAGTCATAATAACTTACTTTAGAAATATGAGAAGAAACCACGATTTTTCTAGCTTGATGTGCTCCCCTCGTTGCCCCGAATACGAAAGTACAATCGGATTGAAAAATGGAGAAGGATTGAATTTATTGTGATTTTTAGAAAGAAGGGAATGGAGAGGAGGTTTCCATGGGAAATTCTTGAAGGAAGAAATGAAGAAGATGATGAGGGAAGGAGGAGAATGAGGAAGTCAAAGGAGGTGAGGTGGGGAAATAGTAGAGGCATGGCCTCCCATCACCACACTTAAATGAAATCTTTCAAAAATGATCAATTAAGTCCTCCTAGGCTTAAGGTAGTAATATTAACCCCTCTACTCCAAATCTTTACCCAACACACCTTGACTACCTTTTATATTTTATTTATTTTCACTTATTATACTTCACCCAAAATACTTTATCCTATTTCCAATTAAATCATAAAGCTTTAAAATTATTTCACGACCAATTAAAGACATAAAATGAGCACATAAAGTCAATCAATAATATAAAATGCATATAATAGGATGCTAAAATAGTGCCTAGGTTTAGGGTCGTTACATTTTTCCTTGTTTGTGAAATAGTTTTCGCCAATGGATCAACTTCCAAGCGGTGGAGTGCTACTTTCTCATTGATCCCCCTCATGTCTTCAACTCTCCAAGCAAAGACGTCGAGACTGTTTTTTAAGAGGGAGATAATTTCTTCCTTCTCTTCCGGAGATAGCTGGCCCCCGAGTTTGATTTTTTGTTCAGGATAGTCGGTGTTGATGACTACCTCTTCCAGTTCGTCCACAGGCTCCATTTCAGGACCGTCTCGAAATTCCAGGGACTCGATAATGATTTCTCTAATTCTCCTACCCTCATTGTTATTCATATTGAGGCCCTCCTCTTCCATTAGTTCATCAACGTCGAGTGGATCGGCCGTCCTCAAGTCATGGTTGGCCCCCGAGTTCTGACCGTTGACAAGAATGGGATCTTCCTCAAAGACGGATTGAACTATGCCTTGGTCAGCTGCAATTTCTAGGATCATAGGCTCTTCATCTAGGACCTCACGGATATACCCCACCCTGGAGCTGGTGTGGGTAGTTTTCAGAGATTTAGAGATCTTGATATTGTCCTCAGGGGTGTCTATCTCCACGATTTTGGATTTTTTTCAGCTTTTCACGATATGCTCCAAGAAGTCCTTGGCGGTCGCCCTCACGCATCCAATTCCAGAACGAGTAGGAAATTTGACTCGTTGGTGAGGAAGGAAGGCGATCAATCCAAGTTTTGCTTGACTTGGAATGCCCAGTATTGCATGATAATCATTTTTTAGATCCATGACTACGAAGGTGACGGTAGCCGTGGATCGGAAGGGGTGTTCGCCGATTTCCAGTTCCAGCTCAACAGTTCCCTTGGCACCAACTTTATGGTTGGTGAAACCTTCCAACCTTCCGTGATAAGGCTTCAGTGTGGTATCTTTCAGTCCCATCTGTTGGAAGGCAGAGTAATACAGAATATCGCGGGAGGCCCCCGTATCAACAAGTAGTCTTTCAGATTCCGCATTATCAATTCGACCTTTTATCACCAAGGGTTGTTCACGGGCAGCACGGCTCCGTGTCAATTCGTTAGGAGAAAAGCTAATCACCTCTTCCGCTTTATGAACCCAAGCAGGAACATGGTATACTTTGCTTAGTTCATGGATTTGGTTCCTTAGCTGTCTAGTTGAGACTGTCTCTTCTCGGATTACATGCAGCTTGGCCCTAGGAGGCCTTTGTTCTCCATCTTCGCTCTTATCATCATCTTCACTTTCCTCTTCCTTCCGTTTTCGCTTGCCATCTTTTTTCATGACATAGCGATCTAGCTTTCCCTCGTCAACCCACCTTTGGATCATTTTCTTGAGGGCGTAACAACCTTCAGTATTGTGACCATGGTCCTTGTGGAAATCACAGAATTTGGAAGTGTCACGAGAGAATTTTGGTTTGTTGCTCAGCGGACGGGGTGGAGGAAGGTTTACTAGCTGCATAATCTCCGTGATGGGTTTGGTAAGAGGGGTAAATACTTCAGGCTTCTCAGTGCTTCTAGTTCTATTCTTCCCCTTGGATCCCTTACCATTCCCATTGTCATTGTGGTGAGTGCCAGCCGCTTCTGGTTCCGCCTTGTCAGATTCCCTTTTCTTGCTCTTATCCTCAGCCATAGCAATGGCGTAAGCCACGTTGTACAAGTCGACCTTGGACTTAGGTTCTCGGGCAGAGAGTCCATAGATGAGGGGAATCCAAAAAAGCAAAAGAATTAAGAAAATCCCGAAACAGCAAGTTGAAAAACAATTTCTGCTGATATTTTGAAAAATATTCTTCCTGTTCAAAGCCTGGAGCAGCATTTAATGCACCAGGCACGTTTTACAGGGACCTCCGCGCGGACATCTTTGAGTTTTCAGAGGGCCTATAAATTAAACCCCCTCTCTCAGTTTAACAACACAACTTACTCACAGCAACGAAGTTCTGGCGAAATATAGAGAGAAAACAGTGGGAATCCTTAGATTGCCACCATTTTCTCTTGAATCTTTCCCAATCAAATACCAAACACACCAAACCTTGATACTCCTCAAGCCAAACACCAAATCTTGATACTCCTCAAGTCAAATTCCAAGCCTAGGAAGATAGGGTGTCACCATTGGTAAAGCCCTCCTTCTCAAAACCCTAAAATTCTCTTTTGATCTCTTGATCATCTTGTTCTTCTTACTTTGACTTATTTTATGTCTAGCTTAACTTGAGTTTTGACCTAAGATGGTCATCTTGAAGTTCATCTTCATGAATGACCATCTCAAGTGGTCCACATTTTAGATCTTTAGTCAATTCTTTCTCCTTGGTTTCATCTTTACAAAACCCCCTTTCCCTTTGCAAAGGACATGTTTCAACCCCATAAATTCCCCAAGGATGACTTGAATATGATAACCACTTAATAAAAAGTAGTGGTATCAAGTCTAGGGATGAAAATGGGGTGAACATAGATGCAAATCCCCCAAAAATCACATTTTCCCTCAAGAACATCTTGCTGTCCAGTAGCATTGTTCTGAGACCTCAGTCCATTTTCTTATTTTTTGGACCTAGTAAAACTTGGAATTGGGTGTTGACTACAAAACACTTTTTGTAGCCAACATCCAGATCTTTCCAGAAATATTTTTATTTTATTTTTTGAGTAAGTAAAACTCCTTTTTTCAATTTTTCTTTTAGAGGCCAGTTCATCAGCTGCTGGAAATCCAGATTTCACATCTGTGATTTCCAGAAGGTTTTGACCCCTCAAATTACTTCCAAAATGGAAAGTTTCTTTGCAGAAACCCTATTTAGGGTGTTTTAAGCAACTTTCATTCTCGGACTTTCCCCAGATTCTGAGGTTTTGAAGCCTTTAAGTCCATTTCAAAGTCAAGGGTCAACTGCCTTCTTTCATTCTGGCAGAATTGCTTTTCAAATCCAAAAATCTTTTGAGTGCCAAGACTCGACCCAAAAATCATACCAAAAATCTTGGGGATTGTTCAAAGTCTTATAAAGAGTTCCCTATTTTTGTTTTTCTCAGTTTCAACTCTTTTTGGTCAAAACACACACACACACACACACACACACAACAAAGGATTTCAAATGTTTGGAAGACTCGTTTTGCGAGGCGCGTCGGGTGCACACTAACGTCCTTCCCGACGCGTAACATGACCTCCGAACCCAAATCTCTGATCTCGGGCTTTTTTCAAAGTTTTGGCCCTCAAAATAAAAATGGCGTGGCGACTCCGTTTGATTTCAAAAATCGGGTACATCACAGTGGCGACTCCGCTGGGGACTAAGCTTTTTTTTAAAAAAAAAAATGGTATTTGGTATATTGGTGGAAACCACTAAATTTCCCGTTATCGCCTCCTAACACGAGTCGGGGATAAATTGTGGTCTAACAATCCCACGTACCGGTATCACCGTTTTCAAAAAAAAGCTTTTGAGGGTCAAGCTTCCGTCCCGACATTTGGAATCCTTTGTTTTGTGTGTGTGTTGATTTTTGCACATTTTTCGTGTTTGTTTTGGCCGCCTCGAAAAAAAAAAAAAAGTCAAAATTTTGACTGTCGGAATAATGTCCCTAACTGTTGGAATTTTTGTGATTATGTGCTTATGTGCTCATTAATTTTCGAAACAAAATTTCAAAAAAAAAAAAAAAAAAAAAAAAAAAAGATGTGTCAAAAAAAAAAAGAAAATTTCCAAAAAAAAAATCATGCATCATACTTTTTAAGACACATAAATTTTTTTTTTTATTTTACTCAGAAAAAGAAGATAGACTGCTTGCACACTACGCGCACGTTGACCGTACACTGCACACCACGTCCTTAACCCGGGGAAATCCTTGTCGCGGTCCGTTTGGTCTTATTACGCCTCTCGGACGAGCACAGGACTACCCAAACATCCCATGGAGCCTCGTGTCGACCATGCACTTGTCCGTGACACACTTTGTCCGAGACCCGTTTGGTTTTTAGTCTGGTCTGTGTCATGCCCCGTACGTGTATAGACCTTTCCTTTCAAGCCTTTGTCGGCATACCGACTCAATATCTTTCGGGTCCCTAATCGCCGAAGTTACGCCGGTTTTCCGCCGCGAATTTGACCAAGATATTGACCAGGCGCCTTGACTTCGGCTCGATCGGCACAAATTATACATCGACTCCCAAAGATGACACTCGAGTCATCAAGGATTAATGATTATTCCATGCCTAATTACGGCCTAATTGACGACAAGTCAAGATCAATCGTGGACATTCATCGTCCAAATCATGCCGACTTCTTGTCGAGCTCTCTGACATGACCTTGACTTTGACGTCGCCTTTGTCCGTAATTTACATCGAATGCTCATTAAGACTGGGATTACCCGCCGACTTCTAGGATCGTTTTCTTTCGGTCGGTGGGACCCGCTTGCCCTATAGGACCCTCGCCCTGGGCCGTCCACCGGGAGGTCGAAATACTGTGTGGAATACGAGGGGCTTATAGACGTAGTGACGGGGCCCACCGATCCAGGAATCGAGTAGTTCGAAAAAGAAGAGCAATCTTTTCCAACCGATTAGGTTAATAAAACGTGTTTTAAGTAAACATGAACAAATAATCGCATGTTGCATGAGCCTAAGAGCCCAAACACCTACCCTCCTTCAATTCCCGCCATCCGAACCCTCGTGTCTTTCCCCGCAGCCTCAGCGTAAAGCTTGGTTTCGGGCACCGGTCACCGTTTAATCGGTTGGGAAGAGTCGAGTGCCTCATCGCCTTCGCCGTTTGTTTCAACTCCGGGTTTGAATGTCTCGCATCACCGGTAACGAGGGGGACAACGTCACTCCGCCTCCCGGACTCCTCGCACACAAAGAATGGAATCGGTTAGCGAACAGATGAGAATGCGACGGGAAGCAACCTTCTTGAATAGCCTTATCGAGGCTATTAAGAGCCATGGTTTGGCCGCCACCCTCAATCCCGATGGCACCTTCACCGTGGAAGAAGAGGGCGACCCCAATCCCAATCTCGGTCGCCCGATTACTCCAGGATGCCACCACCAACCTCCTTCGGTGCTACCGTAACACATGTTCCTCGATCTGCGGGTCGAGACCCACTTTGGATCCATGCGGCACGATGGGGACGAATCGGTTCACGGCTCCTCGGTGAGGCAAAGTGATACGGAATGTCCTCTCATGGTTGGGGATACCTCGGAATGCCACGGCAGATTGGAATCCCACCTCGGTTCGAACCGATCAACCCAGCACCTTCACATCAACAGCCACAATTTGGAATGCCGCCACAATGCGGTTCTGGGCCACGATCAGGAGCCCTCCTCGTAATGGTGCTTGGTTCGCTTTGCTCCTCACACGCCTTTAACAAATCCATTCACTCCGGACTTCTATGGGTTATCAAGCCTTCATCCCGGTTTCATCCGAATCACCAGGACCACAGTATCCTCTCGGTTATGCATCCTCGCCACAACCAGCCATGCAATTCAACAACCAGGGGACAAGCGGCCCGCACTTAAGCCTACTTATGGGCCTCACTCCGAAAATCCAAGCCATATGGCTACCTCAGATCTGCCTCCATCTTCTCTCGCCGATTGGAAGCCAACAAAGAAGTCGCCGGGTTCTATCCTTTTGCCCCAGCTCCTACCTACACTCCCAGGGGTCATTTGGGCCAAGGACAGTTTTCACCTATGCTCCGGGATATGGTATTACTTCCACCAATGCACCACCAACAGCCTAGTCCTCTTCCTAGCTCAAATATCAGCTCGGGAATTCCCGCTCCGCCTTTGGATCCCCAATTGGCTTGGTTTATGGAGCAACACAAGGAAATGAAAGCACAGATTCTTGAATTGACCGCCAAAAGGAACACCGCTCTTCGGCCTACGATCCCGACTCGATTGTCCCCCGCCTCACAAGTTTATGATGCCCACTGGAATTGTTTGACGGGAGTGCATGCCCTAAAACTCACTTGGACACCTATACTTTGGCAATGAAGGCTAAGGGATGCACAAACCAAGAAGCTTGGCCGATTACTTTAGTCTCTCTTTGAAGTCGGGGGCTTTGAAATGGTTTTTCCGATTGCGGCTGAAGCTAGGGCTACTTGGGAGCAGTTACAAGACTTTCACAGATAAGTACAAAGCCAACTTGGAATGGGAGACAAACAGAGTTGACCCGCAAACAACGATGCGGCGCCCCTAATGAGAATATTGGGGATTTCTATAAGAGGTGGAACTTAAAGCTCGGTGAAATGGCCATTCCTCCTCCGACGAGGAGCAAGATTAGACATCTTTCGGTCATGCTTGAAGCCGCATTTGAGAGCTTCCCTCAGCCCACTTCCCCTACGCCGACTTGCGTGCAATGGTTAATTCCGGGCTAAGTTTGAAAAGGCTTACAATCGGCGGCCCGACCGCTGCACTCGCCTACGGATATCGGGCTCCTCCCTCCAACACTACTCTCGCTTTCGCTAAAGGCAAAGAGGCGATCGGCTACGCGGGACAGATCGTAACAATGCCACTTCCTTTGTTCCCAAGAAGCCCGATGCATCCGCATCCCGGCTCCAAGACTTGAGAAACCTTGGAAATGCCTTTAAGCGATATCTTCAGAGGATTGGTAAAGAAGATTTGCTCCGGCCTTTGGATAATTATCGCCCAAGAAACCCCAACGCTCCTTTGGATACCTCCAAGCATTGTGCCTTTCATCAGCACCATGGGCACTCCGAGATGATTGCGTCCCCTGAAGAAGGCAATCCAAAATTTGATTGAGCAAGGGAGGTTAGAGATGCCTCAAGGGCCTAATACCATCAATAACCCGCTCCTAACAACATGAGTGTCAACATGGTCGAGTTTGGTGATCCAAGACTTGTGGGCATAATGGAATTTGACTTCGCCCCTTTGTGAGGTCGGTGAATCGGCCATCGCAGCGATGAAAGTGGTTGGATTAAGAAAGAGATTGCCAAGGAAATCTGATGGAAAGGTCTGCAATAGCTCCCGTCTCCGGCGTCGAAGAATAGATGCATGGTTCAACAAAGAAAGAGCGGCTAGATTGGGGCTACCTATCTTTAAAATAGTCTTTTGAGTCAACCTTCGTAGGTTCTAGTACTTTTCTTTCACCTAAGTCCTTCTGGACATTTGTCGTTGTAGTCCATTTTGGACATAGTGGTTAAATGCCTAACTTTTAATATAAGTCTTTTTCTCTTCTTGCTAGACTCGAGACATCACTTGCGCACCCACGTTACACTTAATTGAAATGGTTTTATCCAAAATGATCACTTGTCTTTGCCAACCACTAATTCTTCGAAAATAATTAATATTTAAACTAATCGGAGTGAGAAAACCAATTGATATCCTTCTCAAATGGGGGCTTACCAACTCCCCATCTTGCATCTCATATGCTCACATCCCTTTCATCATCATCATCTCGTTGCTCGATGAATTTGCATGGATCTTTTCTCATATAAAGTTTAAGCAAGCAATGAAGACTTAAATCTCATTTAGATCATCCAAGAGGGATTGCGGTTGAAACCTTTCACCCATAGGAAAGCCATTACCTCACCCTCACTAAACACTACCCTTTCATTTCAAGATCGGCGTGTTTTGAAACCGGTTTAGCCATCATTTTGCTCCATACCGAGAGAAAGTCCAAGCGAGCCCAAGAGTTTAGCTTCGAGAGTCGGCGATGCGCAAAATATCTCAAGCCATGAAGGAAGGACAAAGATAATCTTCAACTCCTTAGGAGGCTTTCCAAGTCAAAAAAAAAAAAAAAAAAAAAAACAAAAAAAAAAAAACAAAAAAAAAAAAAAAACAAACAAAAAACAAAAAAAAAAAGAAAAAAAAAAACAAAAAGAAAAAAAAGAAGAAGCGTCGGGTCCTCAAAAGTCCCCGACTTCTCAATGATCAAAAAGGAGCACGAATTCTCGCAAGATCGCAAAAAGTTGTCGATAGCTTGGACTTCCTCTCACCATTACCTTAAATCAATCCCAAGCCATCCTCTCTATTTTAGAGGATACTCCCATTACCCTCGCCTTTGGCCAAAGTCAAAATTTTACCTCTCATTCTTAGAGGCAATCAATCTTCCCGCCATAGATTTCCCAAACACGTCCCTACAAGCCAACCTCTCATCTTTAGAGGTTCGCCAAGTAAAGGCCAGCCGACCTCTCATCTTAAGAGGTCAAAATTTCCCAAAATCACCCGATGGCCGATCGAAGCCCGGAAACCCAACTACGGTTCCCCTATCGGATAGCGGTTTCATTCTAATATCCTCGATGTCGGGATCAAATTAATGCTTCATTGCTTGCTTAAAATTGGAATCTAATCCATCTTGGTCCAAAATTACCAATCAAAGATTGTGCAAATTCAACCCTTCCCTTCATGTGAGCATATTTCATTTCTCCTCACAAACACTTGCCGTGGATGTCCCATCAAGCTTCGCATCCGTGTCTTTCATGGACACTCTAAGGGGATATGTTATTCAATCCTCAAAATCTCCAAAGGTCCTCGGACCCTCGAATTTCAACATTCGTTCTCTTTTCATTCGGGATAGGCCCGAACTACGGCGACTTTGAGCTCTTCATAATGGAGGGAACGTAGGCAACCGTAAATGGTCCGGTCGAAATCACAAACAAATCTCAAAAGAAAAAAAAAAAAATCCGGTCTCATCAAGGATCGTCCCTATACACTTTCCGCCCTTCCAAGCTTGGATTTTCGATATCGCTGGTTTTCTCCTTGTGATTAATCAAAATATTTGTTCATATCGATTTAGGGATTGAATAACCCGAACATTAACAAAGGGTTTTAAGCGGCCTTGTGATCATCGCCCAGTGAATAAGACAAGTTTTCAAGTGTCTCGACAAGTCTTCTCTCTCCATCATAGGGAAATAGAGCCAAACCTTTGTCTTTCGTCTGCATAGGGCTTCCATACACTTTTCCACACCTTGTGATGCTTATACTCTCTCAAAAGAGTCAAACCAAAAGCGAGAGTGTCATACACAAATTCGGGAGACATTCCCATCTTTCAAAAAGATATGCCCCCGCACGTAAACATTTCGAGTCTTGTCCAAGAATCGGTTGACTAAGGTGCGAAAAGATGGGTTCCCCCTCTGTAAGACTACTCGAATTTCTTCATCTTTGGGGCTTGCTAAGCGGTTCTCCCGGGTTCTCCTGTAGCAGCCTCTTCAAGCCGGGGCTTATATAGTCATCTTTGGGTCCACGATGGGTTCTTCACCACGAGATAGACTCGCCAAATCGCTTCTTCAAAATCTGGACTTTGCCTACTCGGGATCCGGGCTTTGTCAAGATGGTCTTTGGACCCGAATTTTATCAAGTCGCAAGAAAGAATTTCGGCTTCGTAACTTGGTACACGGCAGCCTTCCCGTAGCATCGGAATTCAAGATCGTGGTTTCTCCCGCATTAGCAATTCCATCAAATCATCCTCCGGACAAGGTTTCGCCAAGGTCACACTCTCATCCAAATGAAAGAAGCTTCACTCGTATCAACGTTGGCCCTAAAGTCTGTCGACGCCTTCAAATGACCAAGAATGAGAGGGAAAGTTTCAATCAAGACCCGGGATCCGAATCCAATCTCATCAAGATTGAGGTCCATGTGATATTGCCGACAAAACCTCACCAACAACCCATTTGTTTAAATCGCGATCAAGGGTTCTCATCCCCCACTTGATCAAAATCTGTTCCAAGCAGTCTCCATACCCATGCATCCCCACTAAAAATCTCCCAAGGGCTCATGTAGCATGCACAAAACTTGAGTCAATAGGAATAATCCTAAATCATCGAAGATCATAAATCATAATTTTCCCGCTGTAAGCTTAGGCTAAGTGCATCTTCGAAAGCAAGTAAATGCATCATCCCATAATCATTTTTGGTTCCATGCATGCATCTGTCATCATGAATGCCATATATGCATCTTCCTCTTCACTAACGAATGCGGGAATTCAAACGTGAAATCAAATCCCTTTTTTCGGCAAGGATGATCTTCACCAAAGACGACCTCCAATGAATGAATGAAGACGCCCTCCAACATCTACAGCTTTGGCAAAGACAAGCTCCGGCGTCTCGCAACTTGCTAAAGACGACCTCCAATGTCCACAAATGGATGAAAATGACCCCAATGAAGACCACCTCCGGTGTCTACAATTCGAATACAATCGGTCGAGACGCCAAGTTCTCGAATACAAGTCGGTCAGGGACGCCAAGTTCTCAAAATGAAAATCGGCCAGGGACGCCAAGTTCTCAAATACAAATCAAGATGCCAGTCGGTCAGAGACGCCAAGTTCTCCAATACGAATCGGTCAGGGACGCCAAGTTCTCAAATACAATGCGGTCAGAGACACCAAGTTCTCAAAAGCAAGAAGTCCCAATGTGAATACAAGCTCAACCACCTCTACAAGGTTGACGATCACCAAAGAAGATGCGGACTCAACCAAACTCCTCCTTCAGTCAAAATGCTTCCAAAGACAAAGAAATCGTCGCCAGAAACCGTCCCACGAACAGCAACTTAACAACTCTTCATCAACATCGCCCGTAGCCTCGGTCCTTCCGGCAACTACAGTGTAAGCACAAAGACATGTATGAAAGCATATCTTAGTCAACTACTTTTCTAAAAGAACATTATCATCGATCATAGGCGTCTTCCCAAAAATAGTCGGATCATAGGGTGACTTCCCAAAACAGTCAAACCATAGGGCGACTTCCCAAAAATAGTCGGATCATAGGGTGACTTCCCCAAAAATAGTCGGATCATAGGGTGACTTCCCAAAACAGTCAAACCATAGGGCGACTTCCCAAAAATAGTCGGATCATAGGGTGACTTCCCAAAAATAGTCAAACCATGTGGCGACTTCCCCAAAACAGTCAAACCATAGGGCGACTTCCCAAAACATAGTCAAACCATAGGCGACTTCCCAAAAATAGTCAAACCACAGGGCGACTTCCCAAAAATAGTCGATCATAGGCGACTTCCCAAAAATAGTCAAATCATAGGGTGACTTCCCAAAAATAGTCAAACCATAGGCGACTTCCCAAAAATAGTCGGATCATAGGGCGACTTCCCAAAAATAGTCGAGATCATAGGTCGACTTCCCCAAAGCAGTCAAACCATAGGGCGACTTCCCAAAAATAGTCAAACCCAGCGGCGACTTCCCAAAATAGTCGATCATAGGTGACTTCCCAAAAATAGTCAAACCACTGGCGACTTCCCAAAAATAGTCGATCATAGGCGACTTCCCAAAAATAGTCGGATCATAGGGCGATTTCCTAAAATAGTCAATCCCGGGTGACTCCCAAATACGATCAATCTCTAGGACGACTTCCCTAAAATAGTCAATCCTCGGGTGACCCCGGATCTGATCAATCCTTGGTCCATCCACTTGACCGACATTGATCACCTTTCTTCCCGATGGTTCTCGTAAGCTCGAGTCTTCCCCAAAGAAGAACACCTTCAAATAGCCTCCATCGTGTACCGAACCTCAACTTAGGTTCATACTCCTGAACTAAGTTCCCATTTAGGTTCATACTCCTGAACTAAGTTCCCATTTAGGTTCATACTCCTGAACCAAATCTCAACTTAGGTTCATACTCCTGAACTAAGTCTCCATTTAGGTTCATACTCCTGAACCGAACCTCAACTTAGGTTCATACTCCTGAACTAAGTTCCCATTTAGGTTCATACCCTCTCAAAAGAAATTCCCGGCAGTTAAACGTAAGATCGAGTGCCCCGAGAAAGATAACGGAATCCCGTTTCTTTCATCAAAATCGTCCCCGGCAGTAAAACGTAAGACCGATCTCCCCGAGAAAGATAACGGAATCCCGTATCTTTCATCAAAATCATCCCCGGCAGTAAAACGTAAGACCGATTTCCCCAACGAATACGTCTGATTTTCACCAGCGAAGCCAACGAAATCTCGAGTAAATTTCGAACTACGGCAGGTTGATTCCCACTCGGGATACGTAGGTAGCCTATCATTAGGTCCAGCCACTCGACCAAAATGGTCATCCTTTCCTTCGGCAGCAGACGTAAGACCGATCCTTTCAAGCAAAGTCCACCAGAGGACCATCTATCCCCACCATCAAGGTTCGAGGCACCTAAAACGCCATCATCTTCAAGGTCCGAGGCGCCTAAAACGCCATCATCTCCAGGTTGATACCTTAAAAACAATCATTCCCAGGGTCAAAGACCCGAACTACGACCGGCTTGATTCCCATTCGGGATACGTAGGTAGCCTATTGAATAGGTTCAGCCACTCGATCACTTGATCATCCTATCAAATATGGAGCCTTACTCTTATCGACGACCCCGCTTCCTTCGAAAGCACCGTCGCCGAGGGGCTACTGTAAGTGCTCCAATTTGAGTTGGTAGCTTTTTCGTTAGAAAGTTAACGAAAGTTTTAACATTTCTAACATTTCTAACAATCTCTAACCTTTCTAACCAAGCAAGGGTAGGTTAGGGTTTGCTATTTAAAGTTAAACCAAAAAAGGAATCCAAAAAAGCAAAAGAATTAAGAAAATCCCGAAACAGCAAGTTGAAAAACAATTTCTGCTGATATTTTGAAAAATATTCTTCCTGTTCAAAGCCTGGAGCAGCATTTAATGCACCAGGCACGTTTTACAGGGACCTCCGCGCGGACATCTTTGAGTTTTCAGAGGGCCTATAAATTAAACCCTCCTCTCTCAGTTTAACAACACAACTTACTCACAGCAACGAAGTTCTGGCGAAATATAGAGAGAAAACAGTGGGAATCCTTAGATTGCCACCATTTTCTCTTGAATCTTTCCCAATCAAATACCAAACACACCAAACCTTGATACTCCTCAAGCCAAACACCAAATCTTGATACTCCTCAAGTCAAATTCCAAGCCTAGGAAGATAGGGTGTCACCATTGGTAAAGCCCTCCTTCTCAAAACCCTAAAATTCTCTTTTGATCTCTTGATCATCTTGTTCTTCTTACTTTGACTTATTTTATGTCTAGCTTAACTTGAGTTTTGACCTAAGATGGTCATCTTGAAGTTCATCTTCATGAATGACCATCTCAAGTGGTCCACATTTTAGATCTTTAGTCAATTCTTTCTCCTTGGTTTCATCTTTACAAAACCCCCTTTCCCTTTGCAAAGGACATGTTTCAACCCCATAAATTCCCCAAGGATGACTTGAATATGATAACCACTTAATAAAAAGTAGTGGTATCAAGTCTAGGGATGAAAATGGGGTGAACATAGATGCAAATCCCCCAAAAATCACATTTTCCCTCAAGAACATCTTGCTGTCCAGTAGCATTGTTCTGAGACCTCAGTCCATTTTCTTATTTTTTGGACCCAGTAAAACTTGGAATTGGGTATTGACTACAAAACACTTTTTGTATCCAACATCCAGATCTTTCCAGACATATTTTTATTTTATTTTTTGAGTAAGTAAAACTCCTTTTTTCAATTTTTCTTTTAGAGGCCAGTTCATCAGCTGCTGGAAATCCAGATTTCACATCTGAGATTTCCAGAAGGTTTTGACCCCTCAAATTACTTCCAAAATGGAAAGTTTCTTTGCAGAAACCCTATTTAGGGTGTTTTAAGCAACTTTCATTCTCGGACTTTCCCCAGATTCTGAGGTTTTGAAGCCTTTAAGTCCATTTCAAAGTCAAGGGTCAACTGCCTTCTTTCATTCTGGCAGAATTGCTTTTCAAATCCAAAAATCTTTTGAGTGCCAAGACTCGACCCAAAAATCATACCAAAAATCTTGGGGATTGTTCAAAGTCTTATAAAGAGTTCCCTATTTTTGTTTTTCTCAGTTTCAACTCTTTTTGGTCAAAACACACACACACACACACAACAAAGGATTTCAAATGTTTGGAAGACTCGTTTTGCGAGGCGCGTCGGGTGCACACTAACGTCCTTCCCGACGCGTAACATGACCTCCGAACCCAAATCTCTGATCTCGGGCTTTTTTCAAAGTTTTGGCCCTCAAAATAAAAATGGCGTGGCGACTCCGTTTGATTTCAAAAATCGGGTACATCACAGAAGGGTTGGGAGATTTCGGCACGGCCAACGTCGGCGTTCTTCATCATCTTCCTCCCAACTCTCTTCCCTCGGGGACGAGTAGCACGAGGAAGGTTGGCACCTTCTCCCTCGGCAGTTGGTTGCCCCATGGAACGGAGAGTCATGGCTAGGGGAGGTGGTTCTTCGGGCTGAGTTGGAGGAGGAGGAAGCACCTCGGCATTTGGAGTGATCCCGTTCACTTGGGTCTCGTCCTCATTGGTAACACTTGCGAATTGTCCGTCTTTCATTGAAATTCAACAATTGTAAATAGCAATTTACCAACCGTATGTATTTTTCCAATAATCACAATTTCCAGCCAAATCCGGAGCAGAATTTAACGTAAACACGAAATCGCAAATTGCAATTTGACAACGCCCAATTTTCCGGCCAAAACGTTCGTTCCAAGAAAAAACTGGACAGATTCCGGCTGAATCTGCAGAATCCGACCAAAATTGGAACAGAGTAAAAACGGAACATATTTTTCCGTTGAATCAAGAACAAATTCGGCAAGAAATCAGGCTTCACGCGAGCTTTTTTCAGGCCAAACAAAGGGTGTTTGAATCGATTTTTCGGCAATGGAACCAATTGATGATGCCAAAATCGTCAATTCAGCCCAAATCCAAGCGATCGTTTGCTCCGGCGATTGCTAGGCCTGAAAATAAGAGAAAATACGTAAACTAAGCCGGGGCTTGACTAGCGAAGGCCCTCCGGCGTGAGAATAAGTTCACGGTTTTGATATGAGAAACTAAATTGACAGAGTTTATGTATGTAAAAAGTAACGTACCAAATAATGTGATCTATGGCTTGTATTTATAGGGATGGATTGACAGAATCCATGTTGAACTTGAACTGTAAGGAGATAAGATATAATTCTAAGAGGATCATATTTGTTAAGGAGTCATTGTTTGACTTGAATAGAAGTAGGTGGTTGCAATCCTGATTGGACAATAACTGCTGAATCCTTATTTGAATAGGACTGCTCAATCTGCTTGTCGGATAGCCGAGGAGCATAATTTTGTCTCCTCGTCATATGATGATATGCCGAGGTGCGAACTTTTCTCTCCTCGTCATTTATGACATCTCGAAGCATGATGAGCCGGTGAGAAAATAGTGATATGAAGAGCCCGTTGACAACGTTAAGGCCGAGGAAGGTACCTCTCGGCATACGAGGAAGGTATCCTCGGCACTCATAGTTGTGGACATTTATACTTGCATGTTGAGCCTAGATTGGCCTTGTTGATGATGAAGAATTAGACCGAGGAAGCCCGTGGTTGTTCCTCGTAACTCATAGATGAATTATGCTTATAGCCTAATCTAGTTGGGCCTGACCCGGACAAGTTCATATTTATATCTCGATTTATACTGTTCAATACATTTAATATAATTTGAAACTCTCGTATATTAATGAACAACAACATACTACCGTATATCGTTTGAGATAAAGCTTTTTGACATATTTGACGTGATGTATTGTGTACTCAATCACAAAAGTAGAAAAAGAAAGAAAGGAACAATAAGAGATACGATGCCCACAAACTAAAAGTTTGTTTTGATATGGGAAAAAGTTGTGCACATATTTTATAGCTTGTGTTCTATATATTGACCTGGAACCTCTTCACATGAGTAATGTTGGATGTGTTTAATTGTTGAATATGATTCCGATTAAGCCACGATTTTTGGGGTCTCAATAAATTAGGATATTTGATTTGTATGGGATGTTTGTACATATAACACAATAAAGACAAAAATTACCGTTAAATAACAAGTCAGAGTTTAATACATCTCATGCCCTCGAGTGTGAGAGTAATATCTCTTAATGCTTAATAACTAATAATAAGAATTTAAATGTATTAGTGAGTTGTGTGATAGGGTTTATATAATGTGGCTTACGATGGTGATTTTTCACCTCTCTTGTCCATGGGGACAAGTGTTTGTATTTATAGTAAGGGAGAGCTGTTGATAATGTCAGACCTGTAGAATATCTTTGTCTTTTGACATATTACATTTGTTCGCGTCTGATTGACTCGTACAATAAAATAAGATTTAATGCAGATGGATGTCTTTAATTGGACAAGTACAGAGGAAGCATGCGATAGTTGGTGCGGGGCCTTACGCACATTGTAGGCGCCTGAGACACCATTTAATGTGATGGAAACTAGCCGGCTAGCACTTGGCGTCAGTGTATGTAAAAATCTTTGTCTCACTAGTTTTGACTTTAATCGGGAGTCTAATAGTAACACCGGGAGTTTGGTATGAGACCGCGGTCAACATAGTTGACGCGGTGTGTGACATCTCGATCAGGACTGGTGCGGTCAACTTGTTGACGGTGTTTCATGATCGCGGTCTTGACTCTTTCAGTCTTAATGCCGGCTGTTTTGGATATGCCACGTTATACTTTTGGCGTTTGTACCCGATCAAGCTTATACCCGGTGTAAAAGGTGTGGACTTATCAGATTCCAAGTTTTTTACTTAAAAATTGATATACATCTTGTCCCTATGGCCCTTTATGAATTTTCATTTTCATTTTTTTTTTCAGAATAGATTTGAAAACCCTGCAATCATGAGCGGAGCCTGCCCCCGATTTTTTTTTTTTTTTTGCCATTTTTCTTCTATACAATACAATTTTAGACATAGTTAAATATCTATTTTTCTCTATCTCACTAAAACTTACACTATTTACCTCATTAGTGTCTCGTTAAAAATCATATTTTCTAAAATGAAAACTACAATTTCTAAATGAAATTGTTTTAATACTTTTTTATTAAATAAAATTCATACACTAAATTTTCAGGTCCAAATTTAAAATATAATTTTAGATGAAATGAAGGGAATAATAATTGAAAAAACACGATTGAAATAAATAAAAAAAAAAGTCAAGGAGGGACAACTGCTCCCTCTTGCCCCTATGTACATCCGCCCCTGCCTGCAATGTTCGTATAACAATCCAAATCTTTTCCGCCTTTCCTACTAATGCATCAACATCGAGGTTAATTTGTTTTTGATAAAAAATAATTATTATTTTTCCAATTTTTTTGAATAATCATTATGGGAGGGAGTAATATGATAAAGGAATCGGATCATAAGAAGGGATTACCTTTTTTTTTTTTTTTTTTTTTTTTTTTTTTTTTTTTGCTTGGGGGAAAGGCTGCTCTGTTGTAGACTTTTAGGGCGTGGGGAGAAACATATCAAAGACTTGTTTGGGGAAGCAGTTTGGTGCATGTTTTTATAGGAATATATATACTCTCTAACTCGCACTCAAAAATATATAAAATGGATCTTGAACGGGAATTAATGAAAGTGTATCGTGTAGTAAGTGTTGTAAGTATCAAAAGTGAATTAGGAAAGAGAATGTGGGGTAGGGAACAATAGGTGAAAAGTTATTGTGAGTATAATGAATAGAAAATTATTAAAAAAAATTCCATTATGCGAGTGTACATTTTTAAATGAGACACTAAGGCTCCGTTTGTTTCGGGGAAAATAACTTCCGGAAAATGATTTCCTGAAAAATGTTTTCCGGAAAAGAAAAACGTTTTCCGAAAATGTGGAAAACGTTTTCCGGAAAATGAGGAAGATGTTTTTCTGGAAAACAACTTCCTTAGGAAAATGGGGAAAATGGGAAATTTCGGAAAATGAAGATGTTTTTCGAAAAATTATTATTATTATTATTACTATTATTTTATTATTATTATTATTATTTTATTATTATTATTATTATTTTATTATTATTTTGTTATTATTATTATTATTTTATTATTATTATTTTATTATTATTTTATTATTATTATTTTATTATTATTTTGTTATTATTATTATTTTATTATTATTTTATTATTATTTTATTATTATTATTATTATTATTTTATTATTATTTTATTTTTATTATTATTTTATTATTAATATTATTATTTTATTATTATTTTATTATTATTATTTTATTATTATTTTATTATTATTATTTAATATTATTTTGTTATTATTATTATTATTATTATTATTATTTTAATATTATTTTATTATTATTATTATTATTATTTTATTATTATTTTATTATTATTACTTATTTTATTATTATTTTGTTATTATTATTATTATTTTATTATTATTTTATTATTATTATTATTATTAATATTATTTTTATTATTATTATTATTATTATTATTATTATTATTAAAATATTATTCATCCACTTTTTTTTACACCATTTTTCGGAAAACAACTTCCTTAGAAAAATTCGGAAAACGTTTTCCTTAGAAACGGCGGAAAATGTTTTCCGAAAAACATTTTCTCCATTTTTCGGAAAACTACCAAACACCGAAAAATGGAAAAACGTTTTCCGGAAAACAAACATGTTACGGGGAAAATGGGAAAAACGTTTTCCGAAAAATTACCAAACACCGGAAAATGGGGAAAACGTTTTCCGAAAAACGTTTTCTTCCCATTTTCCTGAAAACAAACGGGCCTAAAAATGAAATTTTGTGTTTTTGTGAGGGGGACGGAACGGAGGGAGTAGACTTTAGTAAGGCCACGCCTACCTTCCAAGGCTCCGTTTGTTTCATGGAAAACATTTTCCGGAAAATGTTTTCCTTGTTTTCGGGTGTTTGTTTCAAGTAAAATGTTTTCCGAAAAATGTTTTACCTACTTTCGAGTGTTTGGTAACCACTTGTAAAAGAAAGTCAAATGTAAAACATTTTACAAGGATGTAAAAAAAGGAGGTTTTCTTTGTAAAATGATTTACCAATTTCAAATTCGTAAATCATTTTACAACTCTTGTTCTTGGCCTTAATGTACAACTCATATTACGCTCGGTACAACATAATAATAATAATAATTAAAAAAAAAATTTAACTGCCCCCACCCACCCCACCCCACACCCCCCCCAAAAAAAAAAAATTTTTTTTTTGGAAAGCGCCCCACCCACCCCTTCTACCCCACCCCCCCACCCTCCCCCCCAAATTTTTTTTTTTTTTGGAAACCGCCCACCAGCCCCGCCTACCCCACCCCCTACCCACCCTCACCCCCACCCAAAAAAAAAAATTATTTTTTTGGAAACCGCCCCACCCACCCCGCCTACCCCACCCTCCCCCCAATTTTTTTTTTTTATTTTTTTATTTTTGGAAACCGCCCCACCCACCCCCGCCTATCCCACCCCTACCCACCCCCACCCCCCAAAAAAAAAAAAATTTTTTGGAAAC
Source organism: Adenophora triphylla var. japonica (assembly GCA_022495995.1). Classification (NCBI taxonomy): domain Eukaryota; kingdom Viridiplantae; phylum Streptophyta; class Magnoliopsida; order Asterales; family Campanulaceae; genus Adenophora; species Adenophora triphylla. The sequence goes on along the minus strand of JAFEMH010000827.1, from coordinate 25,747 downwards.
CGCCCCACCCACCCCGCCTACCCCACCCCCACCCTCCCCCCAAAAAAAAAAAAAAAATTTTTTTAATTTTTTTTTTGAAACCGCCCCACCCACCCCCGCCTACCCCACCCCTACCCTCTCCCCCAAAAAAAAAAATTTTTTTATTTTTTTTTTTTTGGAAACCGCCCCACCCACCCCCTGCCTACCCCACCCCCACCCACCCCCAAATTTTTTTTTTTTTTTTTTTTTTTTTTGTAAACCGCCCCACCCACCCCCTGCCTACCCCACCCACCCCCCACCCAAACCCCCCCCCCAAAAAAATTTTTTTTTGGAAACCGCCCACCCACCCCTGCCTACCCCACCCCCTACCCCCAAAATAAAAATTTTTGGGAAATCGCCCCACCCACCCCCCGCCTACCCCACCCCCCACCCACCCCCTCCCCAAATTTTTTTTTTTGGAAATCGCCCCACCCACCCCCTACCCCCCCAAAAAAAAAAAAATTTTTTTTTTTTGGAAACCGCCCCACCCATCCCCGCCTACCCCCACCCACCCCACCCCACCCCCCAAAAAAATTTAACCGCCCCACCCACCCCACCCCACCTCCCCAAAAAATATTTTTTTTTTGGAAACCGCCCCACCCACCCCCCGCCTACCCCACCCCCACCCCCCCCAAAAAAAAAAAAAAATTTTTTTTTTTTGGAAACCGCCCACCCACCCCGCCTACCCCACCTCCCCACCCCCAAAAAAAAAAAAATTATTTTTTTTTGGAAACCGCCCCACCCACCCCACCTACCCCACCCCCCCACCCTCCCCCCAATTTTTTTATTATTTTTTTGGAAACCGCCCCACTCACCCCCGCCTATCCCACCTACCCACCCCCATCCCCCCAAAAAAATTATTTTTTTTGGAAACCGCCCCACCCACCCACGCCTACCCCACCCCTACCCCCAAAAAAAAAATTTTTTTTTTTGGTAACCGCCCCACCCACCCCCCCCCCCAAAAAAAAATTTTTATTTTTTTTTGGTAACCGCCCCACCCACCCCCGCCTACCCCACCCCCCACCCACCCCCCAAATTTTTTTATTTTTTTATTTTTTGGAAACCGCCCACCCACCCTTACCCCCCCACCCCAAAAAAAAATTTTTTTGGAAACCGCCCACCCACCCCTCGCCTACCCCACCCCTACCCACCCCCCAAAAAAAATTTTTGGAAACCGCCCCACCCACCCCCGCCTACCCCACCCCCACCCACCCCCCCAAAAAAAAATTTTTTTTTTGGAAACCGCCCACCCACCCCCCAATTTTTTTTTTATTTTACACCCCACCCCCCCCAAAAAAAAATTTTATTTTTTATTAAAAAATTAAAAAAAATTTGGGGGGTGGGTAGGGGTGGGCAGGTGGGGTGGGTGGGGCGGTTTCCAAAGTTGATTTAAATTAATAAAAAAAAAGTTACATTTCCGGAAAATATTTTCGGCAAATTTGCCAAACAACTGAAAACAAGACCATGATATTTTACAAGAAAACATTTTACATGGAAATCTTTTTACATGAAAACATTTTACAAGGAAACCTTTTTACATGAAATCATTTTACATGAAAACATATTCCGGAAAATGTTTTACGCGAAACAAACGGAGGCTTAGATAAGAAGTGATGTGTTGCGTGAAAATCAAATTATTTGAATTTTGGTATGTGATTTTGGTCATTTCTTTGTGTGTTACCTCATGTTCTAACCAAATTTTTACCCACTTCTTCATTTCATAACTCTCTAGCTTCAAATATTTGACCTTTGACTCCTCTTTTTTCATCTTTGACCAACAACCACGATATTAAAATATTTATTTTTCCTTGTATTTAGCGATAATTTTATCTTTAATTGGTGAAATTACAATTTCATTTAATCATAATTTATCAATAGTCCCAAAAATAAAGAAAAGAATAAAATAAAATGACAATAAAAGAAATCTTATCCGATTTCTTCGAGTATTGAGTAACAAGTATTGAGTAACAGGTAAATTTGTTATTCGTCTGAACTAAAACTTGAAAAAACTCAAACTTGAGTGAGTTTAAATATTACTTTAACTCTCAAACAAAATTTCAAACATGTTTGCTTATCGAGTTGATTCGTGTTTGACTCATTTGTTTGACGAGTCAGAGCTTGACTCGAAGCACGTTAAAACTTTATATTTTTTTTTTTGTTCACGATCAGCTTAGACACGAACTTTGGACACGAACTTGACTCAATAAGCTCATTAAAAACTCACTAAAAATTAAATTTTGTTGTTGCTAGCAACAGGTCAAACTTGAGGTAGACTCGGGCTTGTTTTTATGAGCTCAGATTAATTAAGGTATATTTTAGAAAAAAAAAACTAATAAAGTTTAAGTTTGAATAGTTAAAACTCGAGTTTAATAAGAACTTGAGCCGAGCGTGGGCAGCATGCGAACTACTCAAAATAATTCGGCTCAAGTGTGGACAACCAATTTGACTCTAATCCAATTTTCAGAAAAACTTGAATTCAATAATTTTTAGGGCAAATGACAATTTAGGGCATGAAGTAAAGGGGGTAGTGTCGATTAGGGGTCACATATCTAATTTTCGTCAAATCAGGGTTCAATATCTAAATTTTTCGTCAATTAAGGGCTTTTTGACGAATTTTGTTAGAAAGTCAGTTAAGTGACATGTGCCCCGCATGTGATTAATTGATTTGGTTAAATTGCATTGATATTTAAATTTAAGGGGCTAAATGAAATAAATTAAAAGTGAGGGTGAAGAAACAACCTTCTCTCTCTTCTCTCTCCCCATTTTCGGCCTGTCGATTTTTGGTGATTTCCGGCGAGTCATTTCGTCTTTCCGGTGTGCTTCAAAAATTACTAAAATTCAAGCCACCAGTGGGGTTTGGTCGGATTTGTTGAAGAAGAAGGTGGGGTTTGGTCGGATTTGTTGAAGGGGGTGAGGGAAATGTCGGATTTGGTCGTAAATCAAGATCTGGGTTTTTAAAACCCATCTTCCGTTTTTCCCACATTGGTTGATAGATCATCGAAGTTTTTTGTTGGATTTTTGGTGGTGGGGGTGTGATATTGTAATTGATGAGCTCGGATCTACTGGACCGGGCCCGCGCTCGATCTGGACCAAGGAACCAGTGACGTGGCAGTTCCTGGACCACTGAGGGGAAGACCGCGGACAAATAGGCCTTTGAGGTCAAGACCGCGTCCCTCCCCGCATTATCCCTATCGAGGACCGCAGGGATCCTGCCCGCTGGATTGGTGCCCGCAGGAGTCATGACCGCGTCAACCGTGCTCGCGTCATATACCTTTGACTGCGGCCACAATGTTGACCGCGGGCACATGTCTGCTTCCCTGTTAATGTCAAGCCTTACTGAGCAAGTTAGCTTACTGGCTCTGACAGGCCACTTGCCGGCTTCCCCATCACGCATTTAATGCGGCTCAGACAGGCGCCTACTATTCCATTTAATGCTCCAAGCCGGCTACACGGCTCATGTGACTGTCCCCTGGACAGTCAATGTTCCCTCCCTGACAGGACCAATTAAATGCGGACACGTGTAGCTGGTCAAATACCAAAGTGCCCCCTAGGGCTGATCTCATTGCTTACCTCAACAAGCACCATTGCATTGCCTATAAATAGAAGGCCTTTACCCCCTTGGGCAAGGTAAGTTCCATATACAATTAAGTAAGCCATATTACTCTAAACCCTAAACACACACACACTCCAAGGTATTCCAAGCCTTATTATCTCAGTATTCTTACTCTCACACCAGAGGGCCTGAGTTGGAGTAACATCCAACTTTGACCTTAACGGTGCTCTTTTGTGTTGTGATTTAGGTACATCAATACACCAAAAATATTCTAGCCAGATATCCTTGAACCGCTCCTGACCCTGAAAAGCTTGGCGTCATCAGTGGTTCCATTGCCGGGAAGCTGAATCTTTTCTTTATTTACTTCCCGTGTATTTTGTTTTCAAGGCACCTCTCGTGTCCTAAACAAAACAAGTGCCGAAAGGCTCTTCTTTTTCCATCATCTTTTTACAGAATATGTCTAAGATACTGGAAAACGCTGGTCATTTGACCTTGGAGGATGAGAACCAAGCCTCACCCTCCACTATCAACAAGGGTAAGCAAACTAACTTTGTCTTCAACCGGATGGGGGCTCGTTCTCAGCCATCACACACCCTCTCCCCTGGTCAGAAGGCTATTCACCAACTCACAGACCAAATACGTGCTGAAAAAGGACAAGCCCTCCTAAACAAAAGTCCCAAAACTCCCCAAGCTCCCCCAGAAACACCACCATGAACACTCCTCTCTCCCCGGAGCAAATCCTGAGGAGACAAGAAATTCTGGACTCCAAATCCAAGCTGGTCGCTGAGGCCATGGCAATTGCCGACCAACAATTGGAAATGTTCGAAATAGAGGCCAATGGAGGGCTACAGTTCCCACAAGGGTCCCAAAGGTTCTCCCAACGAGCTCCCGCTAAATCACTTGCTAGTCAAGCTGCGGGGGCAAACCGGGTTGAACCAACCCTTGAGCGCGGACAGCTGGCCAAGCGCAGTGTGGTGCACGTAGATGATAGCGAGGAGATTGGGGAAGAGGCGCAGTCAAACCAACGTGCGAGGCCCCAAGCACTACCCCTGGCTCCGGCCAAGGGGAAGGCCGTGGCTCCACGTAATAAAAAGCAGAAGGTTGATAGCCAGAACCCTGAGTTCGTTGATTTCATGCAGAAAATGTGGGAGACCCATCAGAAGGCAGCTCAAAAATGTGGTCTCACAATGGATGCCTTCAGCGACAAGATCGCGCGGGCACCTATCCAGAAGGGGAAGCCCCCCAGATGGATACATATGATGGTTCCAAGAACGCGAGGAGCCACATGGGTCAATTTGAGGGCCAAATGGCATTATTCTTCGCGGACGAATCCGTAATGTGCAAAGCTCTAGCTGCCACTTTCACGGGCAAGGCCCTATCCTGGATGCTGGCTCTCAAACCCCGCTCCATCAACTCTTTCAGCCAGTTCAGGAACGTTTTCCTTAATGCCTTTGCTGGAGCCGGGGTGCCCGCTAGACCAAAGACAGATCTTGTCCGTGTCAAGCAGGCCCCCACTGAATCCACAAAAGATTACATTGCTCGCTTCAGAAAGGTGAGCGAGGAGATAGTGGATCTGGAAGAGGGGGATATTAGACTTTGCTTTGAGGGAGGCCTCACCTCCTCCTTCCTGAAATTGAATTTCGCCTCCAGCCAACCGAAAACAGTGGAGGAGATGTATGAAAGGGCTTCTGCCATTGCCTCTGCCGAAGAGAGCAGTATGCCCGCTCCCCGAGCTTCAGCCAAGGAAAGAATAAGCCAAGTCCAGGAGACCACCCCAGAGGCTGCCCGCGGTAACAACCAGGGCAAGAACAGAGGCCGTGGGTCGGACAAGCTCCGGAAAAAAGTTGAGGAAACAGTCTACACTGAGCTCACCGAGCCAAGAGCAGTGATCATGAGGGCATCAGACTTTCCTCCTCCTCCCCCCATGCTCAGAAAACCAAATGAGAGGAGTAGGACAAAGTTCTGCGAGTACCATAATGATCACGGGCACGGAACTGAAGACTGCTTCCAGCTAAAGAGAATAATTCAGCAGAGAATCAATGATGGGGAACTAACCAGATGGATCAAGGGAAACAACCAGGCCCCCAATAATAACCAGCAGCGGGCACGAAACCCTCGTGGTCCCGAGAGGGTGGAAAGAGACAATTTTGAGGATGATGACGGAGACTACAATATAAACATCATCGGAGAAGAACCTCCCTCCAACAAACAGCTCTCCCTCCAAATCCGGACATTAGAGAAGGTTTTCTCCATCCCCGCAATGGCTCCGAAAGAAGAGCAAGAAATTGGGTTCAAAAGGAGTGAACTTGCCTCCACCCTTTTCATTCCACTCAGCCTCTCACCCTCAGAATGAGAATCAACCGGGCAAACATAGGCCGAGTGTTGATAGATACTGGAGCTGCCCGCGATATACTCTACTACCATACGTTGGTAGGAATGAGAATGACTGAAGCGCATCTTTTTCCATATGCGGGCATGCTTGAGGGCTTCACAAATCACGCCGTAAGGGTAAAGGGGACGATTGTGTTTGACGTAACTATTGGGGAAAAGCCCATGCAGAAGACGGCCAAGGTAACTTTCATGGTGGTCGATCTTCCTTCCCAATACAATGCCATTCTCGGCGTAACTGCTCAGGCCGAATTGGGAATAGTTGCGTCCGTTCCCCACCAAAGGGTGAAATTTAACACCCCGGGCGGGGTTGCTACCATCAAGAACCAGCCCGGGAGATTCCTCCGAGCACTGGAGGAAATAAGGAAAGAACAGAAAGGCCAGGCATCCTGCCCGCAGATAGAAGGCGAGGACAAATCGAAAGAGGGAAAAGGCGAGGACAAATCAAAAAAGGGAAAAACCCTTGCACTCCCGCCGGCACCCATACCAATTGGCATGCTTTCTTTCCATTCCACGAAGGTGGAGCTCAAGACGAGCAGAAAATCGAAGCAATTGGCCCCTATTGAGGGAGGTTATATTGATCGGGGAATAGAGGGGGAGATTGACCGCGATATCATATACTCTATGGCAACACTGACTGGAGCTCAGGTCAACCCCCCAACCATAATCATTGACTCCTTGCACAACCGTGAAATCAGCGACCTCCAACCTAACGACGAGCTCGAGGAGGTGGTAATCAATCCCCACTTCCCCGAGCAAACAGTTAAGGTTGGGCTGGAAATTCACAGCGAGGAGAGAAGAATCCTGATCGAATTCTTAAGGGCAAATTGTGATGTGTTCGCTTGGAGGGTGGAAGATATGCTGGGAATCAGCGAGGACGTGATCCTCCACAAAATCAATGATGACCCATCCTTCAAGAACATTCACCAGAAATCAAGATACTTCTCCCCGGAGAAAGAAATTGCGATCAAGAAAGAGGTGGAAAAATTGTTAAAAGTAGGGATAATAAAGGAAATCACCTACCCAAAATGGCTGGCCAATGTGGTAATGGTCAAAAAATCCAATGGCAAATGGAGGATGTGTGTTGATTTCACCGATCTCAACAAGGCATGTCCCAAGGATTGTTTCCCTCTTCCTCGCATTGACAGATTGGTGGATTCTATAGCCGGCCACAGAGTATTAAGCTTCATTGATGCATACTCCGGCTACCATCAGATCCAAATGGCTCCTGAAGATGTCCGCTCTGTAGCTTTCATCGCTGCGGGCAAGACTTACTACTACAAAATGATGCCCTTCGGGCTGAAAAACGCAGGAGCCACCTATCAGCGCATGGTCAATCTGGTCTTCAAAAACCAACTAGGCAGAAATCTTGAGGCCTACATTGACGATATGGTTATAAAGACTAAGGAAAACTCCCACGAGCTCGACGTGGAGGAAACCTTCAAAAACTTGCGCCGCAATAACATGAAGCTAAACCCCCTTAAGTGCGCTTTTGGGGTCAAGGCGGGCAAGTTCCTCGGATTCATGGTCAATCAAAGAGGGATAGAGGCTAATCCAGAGAAAATCCAAGCCCTATTGGACATGAAACCTCCTGCTTGCGTGAAGGATGTCCAAAAGCTCAATGGCCGTATCACCGCACTTGGCCGCTTCATCTCGCGGTCAGCAGAGAGATGCCTCCCCTTCTTCAAAACTCTCAAAGGGGGGAAGAGAGCTGATGAATTTACATGGAGCACTGAGTGCCATCAAGCTTTTGAGGAAGTCAAAACATACCTCGGGCAGCCACCTCTACTCAGCAGCCCAGTGCCCGGGGAAGAGCTTTTTCTGTTTTTGGCAAGCATCGATCCGGGCAAGGCCGTTCTTGTAAGGGAGGAAAATAACTCCCAAAAACCGGTTTATTATGTATCTAAGGCACTGTCCACCGTAGAAGGGCGTTATCTTAATATAGAGAAGTTAGCTTACGCCATGCTTGTATCTGCTCGAAAATTAAGAGCCTACTTTTCTGCACATCCTATAACTGTACTAACTGAGGCTCCGCTTAGAAAGGTTTTACACAAACCAGAGTCTTCGGGGAGAATGCTAGCTTGGTCTATCGAACTCACTGAGTTCCAGATCACCTACTCCCCGAGAAAGACAATCAAAGCGCAGGCCTTAGCTGATTTTGTGGTAGAATCATCATTCAAATTGGCGGACAGCGACCTTGGGAAGAGAAAGCGAGCAGTATCAGAAGAAGCCCCTGATAGCTCGGGCACGGAAAAAGTACCGCCAAAGGAGCGCCCGGAAGAAATATGGATTCTATACGTGGACGGCTCAGCGAGCAAGTTAATTAGTGGAGCGGGCATACTTCTGATCGCACCCTGCGGGGAGAAATTTAAGAGAGCCTTGAGGTTCAAGTTCGAAGCATCAAACAATCAGGCTGAGTATGAAGCAATTATAGCAGGCATGGAATTGGCAAGAGATTTGGGAGTTCAGAACATAGAGATCAACAGTGATTCTCAGCTCATAGTTAATCAAATCAGGGGGGAGTATGATACTATCAACCCAGTGCTAACTCAGTACTGTGGCCTTGCAAAAACCCTCATTAAAAATTTCACCTACTATGAGCTGAACCAAGTCATGAGAGAGGATAATGTGGAAGCAGACCTCCTCTCCAGAATAACAGATCAAGAAATTGATGAGTTGGAGGCAGATTGCCAGATTGAATTCACAGAGAGACCTGCTATAGATCGGATTCAGATAAACAATATTGAGGATCAAGTAAGGGACTGGGTAGATGAGATGAAGGATTACGTCGAGAAGCAGATCCTCCCCGAGGATCCAGTAAAGGCTAGAGCCATCAGAACGGTGTCCGCGAAATACCTCGTCCTCGATGGGGTACTTTTTCGACGATCATTCACCAAGCCTTTGCTGAGATGTGTCAAAACTCACATGGTCACCAACTTACTCTATGAGGTCCATGAAGGAGTTTGTGGCGGACATCCAGGTGCTCGCACCCTCTCAGACAAAATCAAATTCCAAGGATTCTTTTGGCCCACAATGAGAAGGGATGCACAGGAGTATGTGAGAAAGTGTGATAAGTGCCAGAGATTTGCAGACATCCCCAGACTACCATCAACAGAGCAAACTTTGGTTGTACCATCGTGGCCGTTTGATACGTGGGGGATTGATCTCATTGGACCATTCCCAACTGCTAGAGGAAACATTAAGTATGCTGTGGTGGCCGTGGATTACTTTACCAAGTGGACAGAAGCCAAGGGCTTAGCCACTATCTCCGAGGAGAATACAATCAATTTTGTCCACGATCACATCTATTGTCGATTTGGGGTTCCCCGAGCAATTATTTCAGACAATGGCACCCAATTCTCTGCGAAATTCACTGCTGAATGTGTGAGAATGAAGGTGCAACACCGTAAGTCCGCAGTTGCCTATCCTCAGGGAAACGGCCAAGATGAGGCCGCAAACAAGCTAGTCCTGACCGCCTTAAAGAAAAATTTGGAAGGACGATGGTTGGACGAGCTCCAGATCGCATTATGGGTTGTCCGCACCACGATAAGAAATTCTACAGGAGAAACTCCCTTCTCGCTCACGTATGGGTCGGAGGCAATGGCTCCAGTGGAGGTAGCCCTACCCTCGTACAGAGTCACTTACTTCGATGAGTCTCAAAATGAGACAAACAGAAGGTGTGACCTGGACGATCTCGAAGAAAAGAGAATACGGACAAATGAAAAAAAGGTGAACTACAAGCAGAAAGCGAAGAAGCACCACTGTGATGATGTGTCGCCATTTCTCGCGGGAATGAAATTCGATTCTTTCGTAGTTTCTTTGAAAAAAAACCAAATGAGACCCGAAAAAAAGAACGGAGTCGCCACGCCATTTTTGTTTTAAGGGCCAAAACTTTGAAAAAAGCCCGAGATTAGAAATTTGGGTTCGGAGGTCATGTTACACGCCGGGAAGGACGTTAGTGTGCACCCGGAATGCCTCGTAAAACGAGTCTTCCAAGCTGAAAATCATTTGTGTGTGTGTGTGTGTGTTTTGGCCAAAATAAGTTGAAACTCAGAAAAGTAAAAATTGGGATATCTTTTCAAGACTTTAAACTGATCCCATGAATTTTTGAAAGATTTTTGGATTGAGATTTGGTACTCAAAAGACCTTTTGAAGTTGAGAGCCATTTCTGCCAGAATGAAAAAGGCAGTGGACCTTTGATTTTGAAATGGATTCAAGGGTCTTAAAACTTCATAATCTGGATAAACTCAGAGAATGAAAGTTATTCTAGACACCTTAAATAAGATTTGTCCGAAGGAAATTTCCATTTTGGAGAAGATTTGAGGGGTAAAAACCTTCTGGAAACCTCAGATATGAGATCTGGATTCCCAGAAGCTGATGAACTAGCCTCTGAAAGAAAATTTAAAAAGAGGAGTTTTACTCACCCAAAAAATAAAGTAAAAATATGTATGGAAAGATATGGATGTTGGCTACAAAAAGTGTTTTTTAGTCAACACCAAATTCCACATTTATCTGTGTCCAAAAAATTAGACCATGGACTGAGGTCTGAGAAAATTGCTACTGGACAGCAACTTCTCAAGAAAGAAAATATGATTTTAAGGGGGGTTTTGCATCCATGCTTGTCCCCATTTCCCTAGGTTTTGGTTAGTGATCACTTGACATTTTGTGGTGAATCAACTATACCAAACCATCCTTGGGGTACATTAGGACTAAGCATTTCATTTGCTTGGGAAGGGGATTTTTATCCTTTGAAAATGAGATTTGATGCTTGAAAATGGTTTTTAAGGTTTTGAAAATGAGTTTTCTTTGCAAGAAAGTAAGAGAACTTGAAAATAATTTTGATCTTTGTAGAAGATCATCCATGGAGATGGTCTTCCATGGTGATCTTCTTAGATCTAAAGCAAGAAGATGAAAGAACTACATTTTGTAGTTTGCAAATGCATGCATGGTTGGAGTTTAGGGTAAGGAGAAGGAGGGTTTACCAATCTTCCTTGTGTTCTTGAGTTTTTGGCTTGAGTGTATGAGTGTTTAAGGCTTAAATATGAGAGTGAGTGGATGAGTGTGAGTTGGGAAAGATTGGAGAGAAAATGGTGACAATTCTTGAAGAATTCTCACTGTTTTCTCTCTATATTTCGCCAGAGGTTCGGTGCAATTGGTGTTGTGGCTCCTTATTTTTGTGACTGGAGGGCTCAATTTATAGCCCTCTGAAAAATGCAAACTCATCCGCGCGGATAGGACCTTGAGCGTGCACTGTTCATTAAATGCAGCTTCAGGCTTTGGACACAAGGAATATTTCTTTTGAAATTTGAATTATACAGCCAGTTTCTGTTCCAGGAAATTCTATTTTTGGTTTTATTCCTTTTGTTTTACTTTTTGAGATTCTTTTTGAGGTTTAACCTTAAATAACAATGCCCATTTTACCCTCACTTTGTTAGAAAAGTTAGGATTGTTAGGAATTGTTAGAAATGTTATAACTTTCGTTAATTTTCTAACGAAAATTCTAACAAGCTCAAATTGGAGCACTTACAGTAGCCCCTCGGCGACGGCGCTTTCGAAGGAAGCGGGGTCGTCGATAAGAGTAAGGCTCCATATTTGGCGGGATGATCGAGTGATCGGGTGGCTGAACCTAGCGATAGGCTACCTAAGTATCCCGAATGGGAATCAAGCCAGCCGTAGTTCGGGTCTTTGACCCTGGAGATGATGGCGTTTTTGGTGCCTCGAACCTGATGAGCGAGTTCTGCAGTCGGTTGCTGGAAAGAACTCTGCTGGGGATAAGAGATGACCATTTTCGGTTTGATGGCTATCCGCTCTGCTGGGGATAGGAATGACCATTTTCGGTCTGATGGCTATTCGCTCTGCTGGGGATAGGAATGACCATTTTCGGTCTGATGGCTATCCGCTCTGCTGGGGATGATTGTGATTTATCGTTTTCCTAGTGATAGCGTCTTAGGTGCCTCAAACCTTGGAGATGGCGTTTTAGGTGCCTCGAACCTTGGAGATGGCGTTTTAGGTGCCTCGAACCTTAGAGATGGCGTTTTAGGTGCCTCGAACCTTGATGATGATGGCCTTTTAGGTGCCTCGGACCTTAATTTGAAATGGCCTTTCGGTGGACTTCGTCTGCTGCCGAAGGAGAGGGTGACCGTTTTGGTCGAGGGGCTGGACCTAATGATAGGCTACCTACGTATCCCTATTGGGAATCAAGCCCTTTCGTAGTTCGAGTACTACTCGAGATTCCGTTGGCTTTTGGGATTCTGTTAACTTTGCTGGGGATTTTGTTAGCCTTTGCTGGGGAAAAAATTGGACGTATTCGTCTGGGAAATCGGTCTTACGTTTGACTGCCGGGAAGGATTTTGATGAAAGATACGAGATTCGTTATCTTTCTTGGGGAGATCGGTCTTACGTTTTACTGCCGGGAAGGATTTTGATGAAAGATACGGGATCCGTTATCTTTCTCGGGGAGATCGGTCTTACGTTTTACTGCCGGGAAGGATTTTGATGAAAGATACGGGATCCGTTATCTTTCTCGGGGAGATCGGACTTACGTTTGACTGCCGGTGGTAATTTTGATGAAAGATACGGGATCTCGTTATCTTTCTCGGGGAAAATCGGTCTTACGTTTGACTGCTGGGAATGATTTCGATGAAAGATACGGGATCCGTTATCTTTCTCGGGGCACTCGGTCTTACGTTTTACTGCCGGGGGATGATTTTGATGAAAGATACGAGATCTCGTTATCTTTCTCAGGAAGATCGGTCTTACGTTTTACTGCCGGGGGATAATTTTGATGAAAGATACGAGATCTCGTTATCTTTCTCGGGAAGATCGATCTTACGTTTTACTGCCGGGAAGGATTTTGATGAAAGATACGAGATTTCGTTATCTTTCTCGGGGCACTCGGTCTTACGTTTTACTGCCGGAGATTGATTTTTGATGAAAGATACGGGATCTCGTTATCTTTCTCGGGAGATCGGTCTTACGTTTGATCAGGAGATTGATTTTGATGAAAGATACGGGATCCGTTATCTTTCTCGGGGCACTCGGTCTTACGTTTTACTGCCGGAGATTGATTTTGATGAAAGATACGGGATCCGTTATCTTTCTCGGGGCACTCGGTCTTACGTTTTACTGCCGGAGATTGATTTTTGATGAAAGATACGGGATCTCGTTATCTTTCTCAGGGAGATCGGTCTTACGTTTGACTGCCGGGAAGGATTTTGATGAAAGATACGGGATCCGTTATCTTTCTCGGGGATATCGGTCTTACGTTTTACTGCCGGGAAGAATTTTGATGAAAGATACGGGATCCGTTATCTTTCTCGGGGAGATCGGACTTACGTTTGACTGCCGGGAAGGATTTCGATGAAAGATACGGGATCCGTTATCTTTCTCGGGGCACTCGGTCTTACGTTTTACTGCCGGGAAGGATTACGATGAAAGATACGGGATCCGTTATCTTTCTCGGGGCACTCGGTCTTACGTTTTACTGCCGGGGGATGATTTTGATGAAAGATACGAGATCTCGTTATCTTTCTCGGGAAGATCGGTCTTACATTTTACTGCCGGAGATTGATTTTTGATGAAAGATACGGGATCCGTTATCTTTCTCGGGGCACTCGGTCTTACGTTTTACTGCCGGAAAGGATTTTGATGAAAGATACGAGATTTCGTTATCTTTCTCGGGGCACTCGGTCTTACGTTTTACTGCCGGGAATGATTTCGATGAAAGATACGGGATCCGTTATCTTTCTCGGGGCACTCGGTCTTACGTTTTACTGCCGGGGGATGATTTTGATGAAAGATACGAGATCTCGTTATCTTTCTCGGGAAGATCGGTCTTACGTTTTACAGCCGGGAAGGATTTTGATGAAAGATACGGGATCCATTATCTTTCTCGGGGAGATCGGACTTACGTTTGACTGCCGGGGGTAATTTTGATGAAAGATACGGGATCTCGTTATCTTTCTCAGGGAGATCGGTCTTACGTTTGACTGCCGGAGATTGATTTTGATGAAAGATACGGGATCCGTTATCTTTCTCGGGGCACTCGGTCTTACGTTTTACTGCCGGAGATTGATTTTGATGAAAGATACGGGATCCGTTATCTTTCTCGGGGCACTCGGTCTTACGTTTTACTGTCGGAGATTGATTTTTGATGAAAGATACGGGATCTCGTTATCTTTCTCAGGGAGATCGGTCTTACGTTTGACTGCCGGAGATTGATTTTCTTGACAAGGGGCTGACTTTGGTTAACTTTGGTTAACTCTGTTAAGTTGGGGACTAAACTGCAGAGTCCCAGATTTTTAAAGGGCAAAAGGGTCATTTTGACCCTGACAATCCTATCCGCGCGGATAGGAGCGTGTTCCAGGGTTTTTAAATGAGGGGCCGCCCCCTTTCTCCTTCCCATCCGCTTACAGAATTACGAGAGAGGAAGAGAGAAAACTCAGAAAAACCGCCATTGTTGGGCAAAAAAGCTTCGAAATCTTCCGATTTTCTTCGATTTTCGAGCAATGGAACACGGGGAAGGTGCTTTTCAAGGCAAAGGACGTGGCCCGATGGCGGAGAGACGATTGGAGCTCGTCCGGATGAGGAGGCACTATACTCTTTCGCAATCGATTGCGGAGGAGCCCTACCCCGATGCTTGGCAACATTGGGCTTCTGATCCGAGTCTCCGAGCGGTATACTTCGAATCTTTTCATTCCCTTTGTTGATTTCTTGTTTGATATTTGAATTTTGGGTGATTTTTGAATTTTTTTTTTTGAAAATTTGAATGATTGATGTTCATTGTCTTGGATTTGATTTTGATGCTATGCATGTTGCAATGAATTTGTTGGTGTCCCGAATATGCATTTTGCTTGGGAAAAGAATTGGCATTTTTGCCACACACATTTTTTTTTGTATCCGAAAATTGCATGTGAAAATTCGAAAATTGTGATGATGATTTTTTTTTTTTGAAATAGAATATTGATATGGATGAATGATGCAATGCATGCATTTGTTTGGAAAGAATGGGCATTTTGCCAATATGAGATGTATGTATGTTTAGGATTTTTTTTTTTGAAAAGTGGGACGAATTTTTCCTCCCGTTGCATGTATGCATGTTATTCTATGAAAATGGGACGGAGTTTTTACTTCCGTAAGATGTAGGATTTTTTTTTTGAGATGATGAATGATATGCGTGCATGCATAGGAACTTTTTTTTTTTTGAAAATGGGACGGAGTTTTTACTTCCGTAGGAATGCATTTTTTTTTTTTGAAAATGGGACGGAGTTTTATTTCCGTCAACTTCTTGTAGGATATGCATATATGCATTTTTTTTAATTGAAAATTGTTGAATGGAATTTGCTGAAAACTGTCTTTTCTGTGAGAAAAATGGGGCTATGTCTATTGCATGCCGTTATGCTGCCGAAATTTTTTTTTTAATGCATGTGTATGCTTTTTTTTTTTTGTGCAAATGCAAATTTTTTTTTTTGACATTTTCTCTCTTTTTTTTTTTTTTTGCAGGGCGGAAATCGTTTTGTGACGGAGCAGCTGCACAAAATGAAGACTCGAGGATCAGTGGAGTCCGTAGTTGACCTGTGGGACCGGCTTCCGAATGCGGGCCGAGGAGCTTTGCCGAGTCCGAGACAGATTGTTGTTGAGACCGGGCTTTGGGAGTTCGTTGAGTGCTTGAGGGGGCTGGTCAAGTTCCCTAAGAGCAAGGGCCTGATGTTTGCTTTGGCGCAGCATTGGTGGGACGCGACCCACACCTTTCACTTCTTCTGGGGCGAGGCTACGGTTACGCCCTCCGATTACGCTGCGATCACGGGCCTGTCCTTTAATGGACGCAGCATTGAGTGGCGAGACGGCTACAGCGACGCGGACTTGCAGTTTCTTTTGGGATTTTCCCCTATTCCCAAAAAGGGGATGGGGATGGAGTATGCCGTGGTCTACGGTAAGATTGTGGAGACCATCGTGAGCTATGAGGCTGGGGAGGAGAGGATAGGCGCCGATCAGATTGCTAGGGCCTTCTTGTGGTTTGCCTTTTCGAGCACGCTCTTTGGACATGCTGAGGGGACGGCAGTCTTTGCCTTGTTGAGGTCCTTGGAGGACATGGAGACGGTCGGAGATATCTCTTGGGGAGAGGCCGGGCTGGCAGAGCTTTACTTTGCTCTTGATAGGTACAGCCGGAAGGCTGTGAGCTCCTTGTACTGCTTTGAGTTTGCCCTGGAGGTATAAGCTCTCTTTTTGCTTTCCCCTCCTTCCTTTTTTTTTGAGCACACACTTTTTCTTTGCACTGGATTGATTGGATTTTTACCTTTCGCAGGTATGGGCGTTGGAGTTTTTCCACGTCACGATGTGGCGGCAGCCGGCGGAGTACGTCGGGGCGTATCCGGCCATGCATTCTTGGTCCAAGCATGCCCGGGAGAAGATAAGCTCCAGGGGGCGTACGACTCTCAGGTACGCGGATTGCCTTCCTTTGACGGAGGCCGAGACGGATGAGGGGATGATATTCTTCCCTTGGGATCGCTTCGAGGTGGCGCAGCTGAAGGGCGCTGAGATTTGGACTGTGCAGCGGAGGATTCTGAGAGGTCTGACCTGCGATGCATATTATCTGGGAGAGAGGGTGACGCGCCAGCATGGCGTGAACTCGCCTTTGAGGACACCGGTGGAGCCTCCCGCCGATATGATGCACCCGAGTGACAGATCTGTGACCTGGGATGATTACAGGGCCGGCCAACACTTCTCGGCATTTGTGGCGACTGAGCCGTACCCCGTATTTGTTTTGAGGAGGCTGAGGATGCCTCAGGTTCTGGATAGAGAGGGGCTTGGGATCCCGCGGTACCCTCAGACGGATTTTTCATATATCCAGGATGGGGTCCGATTGAGGGTGCAGATCCCTCAGCCTGAGCGGCTTCCACGAGCTTTCCGGCCTCGTCCGGGTATGAAGGTATGGCTTCACCTTTTCCCCTTCTCTTTTTTTTTTGTTTCTTTTCTTTTCTTTCCTGTCATCATTTCCCTTTTTTGACGCTTTTGCTTTTGTGCAGTTTTCGGAGGTGGTCGTCGAGAAGCTGACGAAGCAAGTGATCGGAGCTAAGAGATTCATCAGGAGGATGGTCGCTTGCGGGGCTCTCGAGGCTAGAGCAAGGCGACCACGGCCGGCGCCGTCGGACGGGAGGCTTCCCCTATTCGCTCAGAGAATTCTTCGAGACTCCTCTGTCTCCTCCTCCTTGATCCCCGCGGGTGCCGCCTTCGGATCACGTCATTCTCGGGGATCCACACGGGCAGGGACACGTCGGCAGCATGGTGGGTCGTCTTCGTACGTCCGGAGTCTCGACGCCTTCACCTTCGGATACGATTTTTCTCGCAGATCTTGGCTTGCCCTATCGGAGCGTGCCGGTTGGTCTGACGAGCCTCTTTCTGGAGACGAGGACGATCGAGCCCGAGATTTTCAGGGGCTCTGAGGAGGCGGGCCCGAGTCGCAAGAGGAACCGGGGATAGACATCGGGCGCTAGGGATTCTGATTGATTACCCCCTCTCGATTTTTTTTTTTAGGCGATTTTTTTTGAGATTTTGAGATTTATGACTGGGATTGAGATTTGTACAGCTTATGCACACATTTTTTTTTCTTTTTTTTTGATGTAATAATTTAGGATTTTATTGATGTTTGTTTGTTTTTTTTTATACACACTCTTTTTTTTTTGGAATGTAATAATTTAGGATTTTATTTTATGAATGCAATGCAGTATGAATGCAGTGTTGCATGAGCCTTGTTTTGTTTTTTTTTTTTGGCAAGGGTGTTAGTGTTTGGTATATGGACTGTTTTGGGGAGGTTTTTTGCACGGGTTTGAGCAAGTTGGACGAGAATATTCCTCTTTTGGTGTAACGGCTTGGGTACATTGCAGATTTTTCTGATGGAAAACAAACATATCCGCGCGGATGGGGTCCTGCATCTGACATTGTCCTTTAATTTTGCTTCAGATCTGGTCTCACTTTATTTCAAATTCAAATATCCTCTTCAACCTCCAGTCCAAACAGCCATTTTCGGGGAGAAAGAGAGAAAAACCATGGAAAACCTTAGAAAAGCTCCATCAAAATTGTCCCAAGAATCCCAAATGTCATTCTTCAACAAGTTCAAGGATTGGTCCCGGAAGATTATGCATGAGAGGAGGTCCTTCTTTGAAGAAAGGTACAAGGTGAAGTGCTTATGGTCTCTCAAGGAATTGATTCCGGATTATGAGCTTTTGAGGGCTTCTTCCTCATTTTGGGACACTAGGAGGCATGTCTTTTGCCTTTCCTTCAACGAGATTGTTCCGACTGTCGAAGAATTTCGGGCCTTGCTTGGAGGTCCGGAGGTGGAAGAGATAGCGGTTCCTTTGCCCGGAGGGGCTTCTTTTGTTGACAGATTGTGCGTCCTCCTTCATCTTTCCCCGGAGGAAGCGCAAGGTATGATCCGCGGTCCCGATCATTTTGATATTTCCGGTCTTCCTGACAGATTTAGGGGTCTAGGCTTGGATGATGCCTATTGGGATGCTTTTGCACTTTGCATGTTTGGCACCCTGTTCATGGTCTATTCCTTTGGGATTTGCCATCGATCTTTGCTGGATGTTGTCGTTCACTGTCGCCTGGGCAGAGATGTCGTTCCTTTGATTTTGGGAGAGACTTTTCATGCTCTCGATAGGCTGGCTGATCGGAAGGCGGGGCACATGCACGGGGCTTCGCCGTCCTCTTGACCCTGTGGCTGATGGAGCGTTTGGGGATTCTTCGGAAACTCCCGACATGATCAAGCCTTGGACATTTGCTGAGGAGGGGGTTGCCTTGTGGATTTTGATGATCAGGGCTCATGGGAGCGTTGGATGGCTGGTCTCCGACGGAAGATATCCCGGATGGTCGGTGCCTTGTTGGCGGGTGGAGACTCGCAGAGTGCTTCAGGACGGGTCTCATGTGGTCATGCTTCCGGGGCTTTCCCAGTCCAGCTTCTATATTCCGGCTTTAGTTCTGAGACATTTGGCTGGAAGCAGGTTCCTTTGGGGGACTTTGATGATATAGCCACCAGGGTGGTGGCTCCTGCTTCTATGGATGATCCCTCAGCGATTCCATTTCTTTCCCGAGCATGGAGGTATGATGCCTTTCCTCCTCGGGTTATTCTCAGGCGTCCGAGACCGGTGTTCTTGACCACCTGGTACCTGGATTGGTATGAGAGGCATCAGGAGAGACTCAGATGGCTATTTTGAGACGGCGTGAGGCCATTGTGGGTGCGGAGGACCTGACTGTTTCTGAGAGGAGGAGGGCCGAGGCGAGGGCCAACCCTCATGATAGGAGCGGAGACGCTGTGACCGACTATGAGGCTTACGTCAAGAGACAGGAGAGGAGGGCTCCTATGCCACGAGTTGCCTAGGCTACAGGAGATGAGAGATGACGCTAGGGCTACTAAGGCCTGAGCAGAGGCTGGTTTGATAGATCCTGTCCCTATACCAGAGCTTGGAGGAGGAAACACCGACATTTTCCGGTGCTCAGAAAAAAAAAGACTCGAAGGGGGAAGAAGAGGGGAGAGGCCAGTACGAGTGGCTTGGAGTGACTCTGAGGTTTCCGAGTATCCCTTTCTTGTCATGGCAGACACATTAGTTTGATTATGTATCTTAGTTTCTTTTAGCAGGTTGCCAGTTGTAGGAATGAATCGGGCTTAGACTCATCAAAGAGCTTTTAATTTGTAATGAATATTTGAATTGCTTTAGAGTTTTTCGAGACGCTTTCATGGTCTGATCAATTGTATTGATGCCAAAGTATGGCTTTTATTTGTGTTTTAGACCGAACCGTTTCCGGCTGCCTACGTTCCCCTCATTTTGAGGAGCTCAGGTCTTCGTAGTTCAACCTGATTTTTTTTTTGTTTGTTTTTTTATTGTTTGTTTTTTGTTTGTTTGTTTTTTGTTTTTTGTTTTTGTTTTTTTTTGTTTTTTTTTTGTTTGTTTTTTTTGGTGCAACCCCGTTTTTACCTAGGCCGCCCTTCTCGGGTTTTCATCCTAGTTGGGTATTACTCTTTTAGCACTCTCTTTTTTTTCTTTTTTTTTACGCGTAGTATCTGCGTAGCTTGTCACCATTCACTGGGTGTACAAAGGGATTCCCGTCGAGGCTCTGCAAGTTGCATGGCTCCTCGGAGAAGATCTTCTGGACGACATACAGCCCGACCCATACAGGCTCCCATTTGCCGAGGGGGTTGATACGGACTTGGGAGCTTTTCTTTCAAACGAGATCACCTTCTCGGATCTCCCGATGCTTTACTTTCTTGTCGAAGGTCTGGCCATTCTTCCTTGGTAGGCTCGGATGTGTTCCATTGCTTTCAATCGGCGTTTATCTAGGAGGGCCAATTCGTCACCTGGCGACTCTGGAGCCATTCGACCTTCGTTGATCCGGCTTTCCAGGTAGTACGCTGGAGTGAGGGGATTTCCAATTCGATTGGGAGCACGGCTTTCCATTCCTGTATGTGAGGGCAAACGGTGTTTCCCCAGCCGCTCCACCATGTTCTGCAGCCCGAGAGTGCCAGGTGTAACTTCTCGGGCCAATCTCTGCCTTGGACAGCCATTTTCCGGATGACATTTTCCAGAGTCTTGTTTGCCTGCGACGGTCGTTGGTTTGGGGCCTGCAGGGAGATGACTTGTGACGGTTATTCGGAGTCCCTGAGCTGTCCTGCGCATTCCCCTTGAAGTGGGATCCATTATCTGAGATGATTTCGGCTGGCAACCCGTATCTGCACATGATGTTTTCTTTGATGAAGAGGGCTACTTTCTTTGAATTGAGGATTTTGTAGGACTTTGCAGAGCATCCTTTCCAGTTCCTTTGAAGGAATCACCAATCTGCGTCTCTTTAGGCTCTTCCGCAGTTCCCAAATTCACACTCGTCAAAATCTCTTCGGCAGCTTGGGCTCGATTTTCCTCTTTCCGGACAACCTGCTTAAAG
Source organism: Adenophora triphylla var. japonica (assembly GCA_022495995.1). Classification (NCBI taxonomy): domain Eukaryota; kingdom Viridiplantae; phylum Streptophyta; class Magnoliopsida; order Asterales; family Campanulaceae; genus Adenophora; species Adenophora triphylla. The sequence goes on along the minus strand of JAFEMH010000827.1, from coordinate 4,857 downwards.
ATTCTCTCTTTTGATTTTTTTTTTTGTTGTTTAATGTGTCTGCTTCTTTATCTAATGAATTATTATTAAAAAAAATTTTTTATTAATTAATTCATCATTAGTTAAAGTGGCAATCAAGGGATACTCAGAAAGGTTCGTCATTTCATTGAAAATGAAAAGGAATACAGTGCTTGCTACAGACTCGTAGTCTTCAGGCGTAAGGCCGTCGGACGACCCTAGAGACTCGATCTTAACAAAGAGAGACTGGGAGGACTTGTCCTAGATTGACACAAAGGGACGGGGGACCAATCCAAGCTTGGTGATCATTTCCTCCTTGGTCGCGGACGGGCCTGAGAGGTTTTCCCAATTTTTTAGCGGCTTTGCTGTTGGTGGCCTCATGACTCAGGAAACTGCGCGTTTTTGTTTTCCTTTCTCAATTGCTGCCATCATCTCTTGGATTGAGCCGAGATCAATCAGGTTGGCACCTGGACTTCTTCTTCGAACAATTGCTGCATAATGAGACCATCCCAATCATCTGAGGGAAATTCCGTGGCCTTAGCTTTTGGCACTGCCAGTTGAATTCAGGTTTCGGATCTTCCTGGGCAGGAATAGTGGTTGTGGCTTCTCGCTGTCCACCAGGTAGGCACGCCTCCGAAGGACACTCACCTTCATGGGAGTGGTAGCCCCAGGTATCTTGGGTAGGTCCAGGAACATTCTACGGACCGGGTTAGCCTTGGTTCCTCTAAACTTGTTGAGGCTATCCTGTAGCTTTAGCCATCCTGCCGTAGGAGTGGGCTCTGTGATGTTTCCTGGTTGTGTGGGACCCTTTACAAAGGAGTCAGCCAAATTAGGACTTGAAGGGGAGAGATTTAGGGTTGTCGACCGGGACCTTTCCCGTGGAGCTTCAAATCTTTTTCCTTTTGCAGTGTTCACTTGAGGAGGCCTCATATCCCAGGCCGTGCGGTATTCCGCCCTTTCACCTTGATGAGTTTGTGAGTTCCTTGTTGGTGCTTCCCCAGACGAGGCCAGGTAGACAGCTCATTTTTCTCATCATTTTCAAGATTGGTGGGATTTCATCCCGAGTGACCGTCAGATCTATGTTGCACACTTGGGCCTTGGAGGCTTGGCCCGTGAAGCCCGCTAGCATGTGACCTTCCTCGTCATGTTTGATTTCCAGAATAGGTATTCCGCCCGCATCCGTGCCCTCCAAAGTGACTAAATCCCCGTAAATGGTCGTCAGATCCCCATTCGAGACGAATTTCACACATGTGGAGGCTTGAGGCGACCCTTTGACTTGATGGAGCCAAGGTCTTCCCAAGAGGGCATTGAAAGTAATCGGATGTCGATAACCTGGAATTCCACAGGTATCAATTTCTGTCCAAACCAGAGGTCCAAAGTAGCAATTCTGAGACTGCCTGATGTTGAGTCGTAAGCTTTGACTTGAGGGAGGAAGGCTTCAAGTCTGCAGTCTTGATATCAAGCAAGCTCATGATCTTTGCCGGAAGAATGTTCATTCTGGACCCATTATCAACCAGGACTCGAGGGAGGCGTCGTTCATCCAGCTGGACTGCCATGAAGAGAGGCTCGCCATGATCAGCCCCAAATTGAGGGAGGTCGAGATCTGTGAAAGTGATTATATTCCCGTAATGGATGTTTCCAATTAGGTGTACCACATCATCGGGAGTAGCATCAATAGGCACGAGAGTGCGAGCCAGGCTTTTTTCCAGCTTCAGCTTATGGGGATAGGACGAGGTGAGTAGAGACCGAGGGAAATGTTGGCTGTGTTTGCTTCAACTGGGTGAGCACGGGATCCTCTTTTTCAGGGTCTGGAGTTTCAGCTGTCTTAGCACAGGGGCGCGATCTTCTTTCGGTGCTTGATCTGCGGCCTTCTATCTGCCCTTTGGGATTTCCTTGGAAGATCCTGCCCAGATCCGGGTCCAACAGATTGAACTTCCTCATCCGTCTCTTGACCGGATTTCTTCAATGCTGCCAAGGTCAACGGGGAGCCCTTTTGGCTATTGGCCACTGGTTCTGACGGAGTCTAGTGAGCACTGAGGGGGCCGTAGCTGCACTGGCTCCTTCCTGGCGGCCCTTATAACCGCATCCCAAGTCACAGGCTTTTGGGTTTGGGGTTGTGTTGTTGCCCTTGGATGGCCCACAGAGCTAGGGCGTGTTCCGATTCACTCTCATGGCTGGTCTTGCTCATAGTTATCATGCAACAAGAGTCGCCATTATTGTCGGGACTCTGGGGCTTTTTGATTTTCATCCCTTGGATGGCCCACAGAGTTATGGCTATCAGCCCTCTCATCCCATCGTATATCCTTTTTCTTTCAATCTTGCAAGTAGGGCAGCCAATAGGTGAAGGACAGGCAACGTTCCCCTTCGGAGTTTGAGGTAGCAGCTTTGATAGATCTGTGTTCCAAATAAGGAGCACCCGGGGTCCATCGGGTACTTCTGGAGCAATTAGGAAGGCGCCATGTGGACTCCAGGAGGTATGAAGGCCACTTGGGAGACGCTCAGATCGATAACCCTTTTCAGTGATCGTCAGGGCACTCGCTGCGCTCTCGAGCGCCCTCCCTTGCGGGCCTTTACGGCTGTCATGCCATCTGCTCTTGGGCAAGAGAAAAAGATCCGATAAAGTTTACGAATTCTTCATCTTCTGGTGGCTGAAACCCTCCATTTTCGACCAGTGATGTTCAATAAACCCTTTCCATTCACCAGCCAGGTTCTTATAAAGAACGTTGTGTTCTAGGATTTCAGGATATGTACGGCTGATGGGCTTTGTTGCCCTCATCCTCTGAAGTATCCCGGACAGCCACCGCATGTGCATCTTACGAGGTGCAGCTCTCCTGGTCCACCCCTACCGGCATCCCACTTGCAATTTTCCGGTGGTCCCTCATCGTCACTTGCCGACAACCAACCATTGTGCCTGGCTCCCATGGGCTCATTTCTGGCATGATTGTTCCAGATTGTTTCCGGATCGGGGCCTCAGCTGACTCTTCACTCTCGCCATCATCATCATCATCGCTGTCATTCGGAATCTTCTTCCCATACTACCGGGATTCCGGGTGACAGGAACGCCGATCAAACCCGTTGGGGCAATATGGATGCGTGCTGGCTGCAAAAATTGTCATATGTTCCCATTCCTGGAAGTGGCAATTGTGACTCAGCCTTCTCCTCCCAGAAATTGCGGGGAAGAGGGAGAGGGGGTGGCACGTATTTGCCACCAGGTAGGATATGGAAGGAATCCTCCTCTTCCGATTCTTCGTTCTCGGGATCACATTTGGGCTCTCCCAGAGCCAATTTGCGAGAAGTGTACTAGCTCCAGATGCTCTTCGGCCTCTTCTTGAGAAGCATGCATAGGCGCTCGCTGGAAGCTTTCTTGTTTGATTCTTCTCGATTGTTCTAACCATCTTGTGTAAATGGTCCTTCATATTTTGACTTGAACAGCCCAGCCTTTCAGGCATTGGCCTTCCCTTCATCTGAGAAATAGCGGGCCTCGCATTCTTTGCAAGGAGTCTTGACATGAGACCAAGATGGGTTGATTCTGTCGAGATCCTCAAGGCTGAGGGGCAATCCGAATTCAGGATCCTCGACGAGGTTGGCCACGGGTATTTGGGGACCTTCATCGGCATCTTCACTGGGCATGCGAAGATTCTCCGCATTCAATCATATTCACTTGATTATGGTTCCTTGGCAGAGGATTTTTGACTCGCCATGTTAGGCCCCTCGGGGCCTTCCAACTTTCCTTGCTCTATTAGCCCCTGGATTGCCTTTTTCAGAGTAAAGCAGCCGTCAGCGATGTCCGTGAGCTTGATGAAAAGCACAATACTTTGTAGTATCCACGGAGCATTCGGATTTCTGGGTTGGAAATTCTCCAAAGGCCGCAGCAAGCCTTCTTTCACTCAGTCCCTAAAGATGTCATTCAGAGGCATTCCAAAGTTTTCGAGATTCATGACCCGTGGTTCGGGCTCCCTGGTTTTTTGGGAGCAAAAGGAGTCGTGTTGTTACATTCCTGTCCCGCATAGTGAATCATCTCTTTGCCTTTAGCAGGAGCAGGGGCAGTGTTTGCAGGAGGAGCCCGATATCTGTAGGCAGGTGCAGCAGTCCGGCCGCTCATCGCAGGCCTTTTCAAACTTAGCTGCAGAGTTAACCATGGCCCGCAAGTCTTGAGTACGGGAAGTGACTGAGGGAGGCTCTCAGATGTGGTTTCAAGCATGACTGGAAGATGTCCGGTTGTTCCTCTTCGGAAGGAGGGATGGCCATTTCACTGAGTTTCAGATTCCACCGCTTGTAAAAGTCCCCAACATTCTCATCAGGGCGCTGCACTGTTGTTTGTAGGTCAACTCTATTTGTTTCCCATTCCAAGTTGGCCTTATATTTTTCTATGAAGGCATTGGTAATCTGGTCCCATGTGGCCCTGGCTTCAGGTTTCAAACGGAAGAACCACTTTAAGGCATTGGACTTCAAGGACAGACTGAAATAGTCAGCCAACCGCTGATTGCTACATCCTTTGGCTTTCATCGCGAAGGTATACGTGTCCAAATGGGTTTTCGGCACCAGCACCATCAAAGAGATCGAGATTAGGCATCACGAATTTGTGGGGAGAGGAACAATGGAGTCCGGGTTGCAGGCCGGAAGGTAGACTTCTTGGCGGGCTTCAGACGATCCGCGCTTCATTTCCTTGTGTTGTTCCATGAACCAGGCCAGATGAGGGTCTTGTGGGTGGAACCATGGCATTCAAGCCAGCGGCTGAGCCAGAGAGAGGAGCTCCCACTGGCGGCAGACTGGTGGAGGAACGGCCGATCCGGGACGTAGGTGAAAGCCTGTCCTGGGGCTTTGAGTTACCTTGGGGAGCATGAGTAGGAGCCTGAGCAA